>CM046441.1:59679053-60279053 GCA_025506515.1 Flaveria trinervia
AAGTGCTGGAAGTGCTTTCATGTCCAGTAATGATGGTGATAACTCTTGTACTTTGAGTGAAAATGAAGAGGAAGTAATGTTTCTATGCTTCAAAACCTCCTAAGAAATCTTCTCAAAGTAAGTCAAGAAAAGAGAAAGAAAGATCTGATGATCAAAGAGACAAATCATCTGAAAAACTATCATCCAACAATCAATCAGAGTCTATCACTGTCATTCTAGACTCTGAAGAACAAAAGGCAGCTTTTGCAGCCTTCAGTTCAAGCTTTCAAGCTTAACTAGGAAGCACATTGCCCACTGCCAACATGTGCCAACAAGATTTAGAAGAATTGCCTCCCGATGTAGTGAAGAAAATGGATCTACAATGGCAAATGGCAATGATTGCATATAGAGCCAAACAATATCTGAGAAGAAACAAGAATTTGATTGCTGTAAGTAAATCATCACGTATAGGAGTTGACAAGTCAAAGGTAAGATGCTTCAAGTGCAATCTCTATGGACACTTTTCTAGAGAATGCAATCAACAAAATTCTGACACAACACAACATCAAAATCATCAGGCCAAATAACCCTCATCAACTCAAAGATGTTTTAGACAGCCACAACTAACCAACTCATCCCCACTAGCCACCAATTCATCAGCATAAACTAGCAACTCTAAAGACTCTGGACTGATCATTCTTAAGATAGAACCTTTGACTGGAGTGTGTATGAGAAGAAAGTCTTAGAAGAAAATCAAGCTTTAATGGCTCACATGGAAAACAAGGTTCCACCCATGGCAAGTGAGGTAAGAGACAAATTATATTCGTCAATATGTGTTGAGGAAGTAGAAAGATATAGACTCCATGCTCAACAATTAGCTGATAAAGTTAAAGAAACAATGATTTTGAATGAATCTCATGTAAGAGAACATAAACTATATCAAATTAAAATTAACTCTATACAAAAGGATTTAGACAAAATTGTTTCTGAAAATAATCTGTTAAAACATTTTGTGCCTAGCACCAATATAGGAACTAGCTCAAATCAACAAAACATTGATAATGAGGTGAATGAAACTGAGTCTTCTAAATCAGAAAAGATTAATCAATCTAATTCAGAATTCAACTTAGATGAATGGGATGACTTGGATGATTCTGATGAACATGATGCAGATCTTTTAAATAAGGATAAGAATGTTGTGTTTGAAATAAATATTCCAAAAGTGATTGAAGAAACAAAGTTGTCATATCCTCCTAAACAAAGAAACATGCTGAAGACCATTTGCAAGAGAATAGCTCAGTTGAATGAAGGTCTTCAAGAACTAAATCAACAACAAGCCTCCTCCAAGAAATTAAATGAGAAATCTGCTTCTACTGAGGAAAGAGAGAAATCCAAGGAAAAAGGAAAGAAAAGGCATCAGCAGATCATCAACGGAAGAAGAACCTCTTTCCTGTACCAGATCTATGGAATAAGAAAACTTCAGCAGAAGTTAATGATGATTCAGCAGATGATCTACGGAAGAGGGATTCAGCTACACACAATCAAAAGATGCATAAAATGGAAAAAGAAGAAGCACATCCAAAGCTGAAGAAGAAAGAACAACATCAAAAGTTAGCAAACCATAAAATTGATTTTGAGAAAGAATCAGGTGAAAGTATTGCAAATGTTGTGACATGAAGAATTACAACACTGGAGATTATTACTTCAGTAGCTACTGCTCTATTTGTAATATGAACAATCACATGACTGCTGAATGCTACTTCAACAAACATTGAACCATCTGCAATAAAAATAACCATTCCACTCAGGAATGTTATTTCAACAAAAAGAACAAGACAAAAGGCACAAAGAAGAAAGAATCAGATAAGTCTGAATCAGATACTCAATCTACTGATTGTGAAAAGGGTTCAAAACTGAAGAAGTCTGAACTGAAATCAAAATCAAGATCAAAGGATAGAACATCATCAAGTGCTCATCCATTGAAGAAAATGCCAACTTTCCAGCAGTTAAAAACACCTCACAAAGGGGTAGATTTGGCTGATAAGAAAACAAAGGATGATGATGCATTCTTTGATAAATTCGAAAAGGGAATTCATATACCTCATTCAAAAACAAAAGATTGTGAGACATTTAATCATAAAGTTTCATTATCAAAACCAAAGTCTCAAATGAATAAAATTAAGTTTAATTAAGAAGAAATTAAGAAACAAGAACCTAGTTCATCAACATCCCATTCAATAGAATCATCCTCATCTGAAACAACTTAGAATGAATCAACCAAAACTAAAATTTCAAGACTTGTTCATGGAGTAACTATTTTATGACAAACCTAAGATCATTAAGACTTGGGTTGTCAATTCTAACTGATTTATTTCTGAATGCAGGAACAATATTGGAGAGCTGACAACAAGTGGTTTGTTGACAGTGGTTGTTCCAGGCATATGACAGGAAACTGTTCACTTCTCCATGATTTCAAACATAAAAATGCTTCTTATGTGGCATTTGATGGAGATAAAAAGAGAGGTAAAATTGTTGGTGAATGAATGATAACAAATGGTGTGCTCAATTTGAGAAAGTAAATTATTGTGAAAATTTACAGTATAATCTACTAAGTGTGTCTCAAATTTGTGATGAAAATTATATCATATTATTTGATAATACTAATTGTTACATTCTTAAGCCAGGATTTAATGTTCCAGAAGAATGGGCCTCCTCAAAGCAGCAAGAAAAGGAAACACTTATATTTTGGATATGAACAACACATCACTCACAAAACATGAAACATGCCTTCTATCTAATCTATCAGAAGATGCATCTCGGTTATGGCATAGAAGGCTTGTCCATTCTAACATGAAGAACATGAATAAATTGGTGAAAAATGACCTGGTTATTGAATTGCCAAACGAAGAGTTTCATTGCTCAACTCACTGTTCTTCTTGTTACAAAGGAAAACAACATAGAATGGCACATAAATCCAAAATTATCAATACTAATACTACACCACTCAAATTGCTTCACATGGATCTGTTTGGTCCTACTAATGTGATGAGCATTGGAAAAAGACAATATTATTTGGTGATAGTTGATGATTTCACAAGATTCACATGAGTCTTTTACTTAATAAAATAAAATAAAACATCAGAAACATTAATGGACTTTGTGATCAAGATTGAGAATCAACTTGATACAAAAGTTAAAAATTTTTGGAGTGATAATGGTACTGAATTTGTCAATTTTGAACTGGATTCTTTTTGCAGGAGCAAAGGTATTGCAAGGTAATTCAGTGCACCAAGAACTCCACAACAAAATGAAGTTGCTAAAAGAAGAAACAGAATTCTCATTGAAGCAGCAGAACAATGCTAGCTTATTCACAATTGCCCATCACATTTTGGGCTGAGGTTGTGAATACAACATGCAATGTTCAAAACAGAACATTAATTATCAAAGAACATAACAAAACTCCTTATGAGCTCTTGTTTAAAAGAAAACCATACATAGGATATCTTAAAGTCTTTGGATGTCATGTATCTGTTTTAAACATTAAAGAGTCATTAGGAAAATTTTCAGAAAAAGCATATGATGGTTTCTTTGTTGGATACTCTTCAACATCTAAATCTTATAGGATTTATATTCCACAACATAACATTATGGAAGAAACTCCTAATGTATCCTTTGATGAATCTGTATTTACTAAGTCAGTTAAAGGTTCATCACTGTAGGCTCTGATGAAGTATGTTATCCATTAGTTCCACCTCATATGACTAAAGTAACATTATCTGCTGATCCTCCAAGGATACACACATCCTTGGGTGGAAACACATCAGCAGTAGCTGCAAACACTACATGTGGATATGAACATGGTGCATCGGAGATGTGAATGTTGTGCCTACAATAGATCCATGCTCTCAAGTGAATACAACAAACACTGGAAATGTTTTAAGTCCTCACTTATCATCCGGAGAAGTTCATGTAACTCCTACGGAAGAGCAAAATGATTCCGGAGAAGTTCCTGTAACTACTACGGAAGAGCAAAATGATTCCGGAGAAGTTTTTGCGAAAGAGCAAAGTGGTTCTGGAGAAGTTCCTACGGAAGATCAAAATGGTTCCGGAGAAGTTCCTACGGAAGAGCAAATCGATACTGGAGATGCTCCTACAGCCCATACAGAAGACTCTCATGATCCTTCACCTCATGTTGAACATTTTGACTATTTTCTAAACTCTCAACTTGGTTGGATCAGTCTGAGACAATGGAAATGACTAACCTGGAATCATCTATCCAGTTGAATCAACTCTATCAATGAGAATCCATAAGACTCATCCAGTCAACAACATCATTGGAGATCCTACAAAGAAAACTACAAGGAGCCAAAGTGGTACTGTCAACCTTTTTCTCTTCAGTTCTTTTCTTCCCAAGTGGTCCCTCCAAACATCACTGTTGCTTTAAAAGACAATAGTTGGATTGAAGCTATGCAAGAAGAGCTTCAACAATTTAGAAAGCAAAAGGTATGGTCTCTAGTTGATTTTCCTGAAGGTCAACATCCTATTGGAACAAGGTGGCTATACAAAAACAAACTGGATGATAGAGAGATTATTGTAAGAAACAAAACAAGGTTGATTACACAAGGATACACTCAAGAAGAAGGAATAGATTATGATGAAGTTTTTGCAGCAGTTGCAAGAATTGAGGCCATAAGAGTGTTTCTAGCTTATGCATCATATAAGAAGTTACTGTATATCAGATGGATGTCAAGTGTGCATTCCTATATGGGAAGATTTATGAGGAAGTTTATGTGTCACAATCCCTGGTTTTGAAGATCCTCATTATCCTCATCGGGTATACAAGCTAGATAAAGCTTTGTATGGTCTTCATCAAGCACCAAGAAAGTGGTATGAAACACTATCATCTTTCTTGCTCAAGCATGGCTACAAAAGAGGAACCATTGATCAGACACTCTTTCTCAAACAAGAACATCAAGATCTCTAGTTGTTCAATATATGTTGATGACATTATATTTGGCTCAACTAATAAGAGATTGTGTGTAAATTTCGAAGAGCTGATGAAATCTGAATTTCAGATGAGTTCGATGGGTGAATTAACCTTCTTTCTTGGTCTTCAAGTTCATCAAAACTAGATGGGATATTCATCAATCAAGAAAAATACATACATCAAATTTTGAAGAAATATAATCTTGTTGAAGTATACTCATGCAAAACACCAGCATCAACAATTGACAAGATTGTTCCGATCCTACAAGAAAATCTATTGATCAAAAATTATATAGATCAATGATAGGTCACTTATGTATCTAACTACCAGTAGACCTGACATTATGTTTGCTATGTGTGTGTGTGCTAGGTACCAATCAGATCCAAGGGAGTCTCACCTGAATGCTGTAAAAAGGATTTTCAGATACCTCAAAGGAAAACCAGGACTTGGTCTTTGGTATCCAAAGGATGGTGACTTTACACTCTACTCATACTCAGACAGTGACTATGGTGGATGTAACAGTAACAGAAAATTAAAAACTGGTGGATGTCAATTCATCGGACCAAGGCTAGTATCATGGCAGTGCAAGAAACAAACCAACGTATCTGTATCCACAGCTGAGGCTGAGTACATAGCTGCTTCAGCTGGTTGCTCTCAAGTCCTTTGGTTGCAAAACCAATTGCTTGATTATGGTTACAACTTCCTTCAAACTTTAATTTACATAGACAATTCTGCTGCTTTGTTTATAACTGCTAATCCTGTGCAACATAGTAAAACAAAACATATTAAGATAATATATCATTTTCTGAGAGATTGCTCAGAAAAGGGATTGATTAAGTTAGTCAAAGTGGATACAACAAATCAGCTTGCTGATTTATTCAGTAAAGCCTTTGATTCAGCCAGATTTAATTTTCTAATCGAGTCTCTAGGCATGATTAACTTAGATTAATCAATTTGAACAAACAAAACACTGTGTGTAATGATGCTTTAGCATGACATATGCATAGGAAATGATAGTACACTATATCTTTGCTTATTCCTGAATTCATAATTAACAATAAATCTAAGCAAGTTTCTTGATATGTGAGTAGATTCATCTTGAGTGGAAACTACACTGAGTGCATGCCAAACATAATGCTAAGTGATTGTTTGTGGGAAACTTTATTTTGAGAATACAAAGTGAGTCTTATTCTGATGTGACCAAATCACTCATCTAAACACACCATGTACCAATACTTTATAATATCTATCTTTGCAAATCATACTCCCTCTGTTTTGTGTGAACAAAGACCTGGGTGTATGATCACCATACTGAATATCAGTTACAAAAGGTGAAAAGATCATGATCTTCATCATCCCTCTGTTTTGTGTGAACAAAGACTTGGGTTAAAGGCACCTCTGTTTTACGTGAGTAAATACCTGGTGACCTGATAATGATCATATCTAAGCTCTCAGAAGAATCATATGTGATCAATTGTATATTAATCTAGAGCTTTTACATCATTGCATTAATGAGATGCCAAATGCATCTCAAGACAGAACTTATAACTTAAATTACATAGTCCTTAAGTGTGAATAAGTGATGATTTGACTTGCAAAGGGAGGACAAAATCTTTGTGAGTCAAATGTGAAGCCCATAACAGTTATTTTCAAATTAATATGAAAACATGATAAACAGCATGCCTAGTTGATACATGAGCTCTTGTATGGATTTAAGTGGGCAATATACTTGCAATCAGAAGTTTGTTCAGGTATCAATTCAACAAAATAACTCATCAGGAAGAGGCTTAGTTTTATAGTATGATCCCATCATATGTGTATATATGTTTGAGCATCATGATACAGTTAAATGTCACTCATGTTATTCTTCTTAGAAATTTATGATAAATGCTTAATGTCATCATTAATAAAAAATTTAGGGGGAGTATAATACATGAAGTTAAGTTTATCACAGCAGCTTTGTCTATCTCATTATCAATTTGAAGGAATTAGAATCTGAGCACCATCTTAGCTCCTGGATACATGATATTTTCCTTAAAATCAGCTTTAAACTTTCTTGTGTTAAATTGTCATGTATACAAAGTCAAAAAGGTCCAAAAGCAATATGGTTCTAAGCAACTGACTTGGACCATACAATAATATTTCTTTGCATTGTGCCATCTAAGCAGAAGCTATAGTGTTGAAAAAATTTAAATGTTTATTTGTAGATTGGTAAACTACGGATGAGCAAAGATCAACAAATATAATTTAATTTCATAGTTTGGTAATCTGTGAAAATGTAAGTTATATTTCATCAGCAGATGTCGTTAAGTCATCCGCAGATGATTTATGGGATCCGTAAATGATCTGCGAAAGAATTTGTTGAGGGTCCCACTCCATTAATGTGGTAAAATAATGATGTGTGAGTATAAATGATGTTGTTTGACTTCAATATCATTATTTGCTTTTTCAGTTCACTTTTTCAGACCTAGAAAAACACACTCTCAACAAACTTTTCCCCCTTTTATAACATTCAAATCTACCATATCAAAACATTAAACAAACATATATCTGTGTTCTTAATCAGCTTTTTTCAAGGTAAAACATGTCGTAATATTCAAGAATAAACTATTTGATTCTTGTTTATTCCCACAACTGTTCGTATTCTCATATCAATAATGTGATTCTAACGAAAACTTTTTCTTATGAAGAGATGGAAAATCGATTTGCGAGAGAACACAATGTGTGTGCCTTCTTAAACCCTAACGATCCTGTTTCAGAAGGGTGTCAAGAAATTATCCGATATCTAAGAAGGTCTAGGTTGTTCTATGCCTTATCAGTAGAGCTTGTGATTCATCAATCACACATCACTGATTTCTGGAACTCTGCACAAATAGAAGAAGATGGTCAAGTTATTGTGGCTGATGTGAAGAATCAAAGACTGAGAGTCGATGAACAGACAATAAGAAGGGTTCTTGAGTTGGGAGATGTAGAAGCTGGTCATCCTGATGTATTCGACAATGAATACATAGAGAATGTTTTTCTCATGATGGGGGTATGATGGTGATTTCGAGAAGGGAGAAATCAAGAAAGAAAGACTCTGCAAGCCGTATAGATTTATCTGCCACACTTATCTTAAGTGCATCTCAAACAGAAAATCTGGATTTGACAGATTTTCAAGGCATATATCTTTAGGCATTGTTGGTGTTTTTGAGGAAAGAACTACAATTACTCAAAGTACAACTTCAACTGCTTAAGTGATCACATCAAAGTATAGAAGGCTGACAAGATGTATATGTTCCAAGGTTTCTGCAACTAATCATTATGCTGATCCGCCTGGAACTACTGTGGATGGTGGTGTGTTCGTTCAAGCACACCTTGGCAGATCCGTACTGAACAAAATATCTGGGAATTATGAAGGAATAGACATGCCCATGTTTGCACATGTTTTTGATGCTACTGCTAATATTCCTCAAGAGTTTGTGTGAAAGATCAACAAGAGGACTCTCCAACCAACTCTGTTCAAGCCACACACTCACCCAATTTATCACCTATTCACCATCAACAACAATCTCCACAAGTCCTTTCTCACTCAAGTCAAAATACCAACCTATTTCACCCACCCTATCTGTTCACTCTTAACAATCTCACTTAGCTAGTCAGAACACTCAGCCCATCTCACCACTTTCTCAGCAATCATCTAAGAGTGTACATGTTGATACATTTATGTCCCTAGATCATGATATGAAATGTAATTGATCTTGTTTGTATGATTCTGATATGTAATTTGATATGATTAATGAAATGATATTGGTTGTGTGTGATTTGTAATGATTAATATTTCATTAATGAGTTGATATTAAATTGGTTAATTAGGTTGTGGTTGTTAGAATTGTTACACATAATGTTTATTAATTAATACATTCAAACTAACTTAATGAAGTTCTCATGCGAATGGCCCATGCGAATGAACCATAAGCATGAATAACTTCATACGAATGACACAGTCGCATGACTGAACTGGGAGACTGGATTAGTCGTATGATTGTAACATAAGATTGGCTCAGTCGCACGACTGAACACTCAGTCATGCGGATGAATCAACCGCATGGTTCAATCGCACGACTGAACCATACTAATGGTTCAGTCGCATGATTGAATAATACCAACCAATAAATACAACCCAATTCATGAAAAATAAAGGCTTTTGATTAATTACGATTCCAGACGTAACCTAGCTGTCCAGAAGCCTCCCAATTCGTTCTCCAAGTTCATAGAACACATTAGATCGATTCCCAATCGATATCTAACGTTAGTTTCAATTCTTGATTGATTCTTCGTGTGTTCTCACTGATTGGATCGCCAATTAAATAGGATTCCGCACTATTTGATCTGGTTTACACGCTAATCTCTAGGTATTTCGTTCAAATACCAGGTCCTAACAAGTGGTATCAGAGCTTTGGCTCTTGATTACGTGTGATTCAATCAAGATTTATAAAAAGTTTGTGTTTTTGCACTAAAAACGCAATCTTTTGTGTCAAAAGTGATCTTGGACGTTCCCTGCTCATCAAAGTTTGGTTTCTACAGACTTAGGCGATTAGACCTTGCGAAATTTAGAATTTTTACGGCTAAAACACGTTTAACCTAGAAATTTTCGCAAAACAGCAGCTTCAGTCGCACGAGTGAGCCATTCGCACGACTGGACCTCATTCGCATTGCTCAGACGCATGATTGGACATAGTCGCATCTCCATTCGTACGATTGAACCTTTCGGGCGTACTACTCATACGCATCAGATTCATTCGCACGACTGAGCTAATCGCTTAGTTCAGCCGCACGATTGAACCAGTTGTAGAGTTCATACGCAGGACTAGACCATTCGCACCTTTCAGTCGCCCCAGTGACAATTTGTTTTATTAGACTTAAAGTTATTAGACTTAAAGTTATTCGCAATGGAAGATCAAATGTCAGCCTTTACTGCTGGAAAGGACTCTAGGATACAGAACCTGCTGTGCTTGAGAGTGAGATGGGTAATCATAATAAACCACCAAAGCTCTTGACGTTAGATGAGTTTCCCCAATGGAAACAACTTTTTGAGATCTACCTCAACGGAGTGGATCCGAATCTATGGGAAGCCATCGAGATTGGATATAGTACACCTGTGGGAGCTGATGGAGTTAAGCTAACGTTAGGAGGAATGACGGACATGCAGAAAGTCAAATACAATGCAGAAAAAAGAGTTATGCATTGATCACACAATCTATTCCTAAAGACATATTCCACCAGTACTCAGAAAATAAGCAGTCCAAGAAACTTTGGGATGAGCTAGAAAAGAGGTACGACGGGAATGCTTCGTTGAAGGCGATCAAGGCTAAGGAGTTAAAGAAGGAATTCGATAACTTCTTATCGATGGGAAATGAGAGTTTGGATGATGTTATAGATAGATTCTACCATCTGATGAGTGAACTGCATACACATGGGGTGGCTACTACCATGGAAGAGAAAGTTACTAATTTTGCAGACGGATTGCCTGAAAAATGGGCTTCATTCGTGTCTAATCTTAGACAGAATGGAATGCTGGCAAAACTGGATATTAATGACTTCATTCTTAAGTTGCGAGAAAAGTCACTTAGGATGAAGTACAAAGCTCAGAAGTCTTCATACAATCAAAATCCAGCTTTATACAATGCCACGCCTCAAGCTAAGACATCTGGAGCACCACTCCAGACTGTATTGTGTCTAGCTCATCGGGTCCTTCACATGCATCACCTTCAGGATCAGACACATCGGGACTTTCTTGTTCCCACTATATTGGATCCGAAGCAAGTGCTACTAAACTGAAGACCGAGAATCTCAAAAATGTGACAGTGGAAGTAGCTCGAGAACACATGGATCTTTGGCTGCAATGGTCCATTCTTATGATGAACTCGTTGCTGGGAAGATTGGAAACTGCCATTTGGCAGACGAGGACTACGAGCAGGTGGACGAATTGGAGCTTGAGAGGATGGACATAATGTGGGCTTTAGCTAGTGCTGTCGGAGGGCAAAGAAGCTTGTAAAACAAACCGGACAGAACTTGGTAGCTACTAAGGATACCACATTTGGCGTTGACAAGAGCAAAGTGACCTGCTTCAACTGTGGAGATAAGGGGCACTTCAAAAGAGAATGTGTCAAGCCTAAGAAGACGGGTAACGGGAACCCATTCTCGTCCTTCACTCATCAAGACAAGCAAGCTGCCAGTTCTACTTCATCAAGCAAGGATCCAAAAGCCTTGACTGCTCATGATGATGAAGGACAGGATTGGAGCTTTAGGTTTGTCTCACCAGGGGAATCAAACATTGCAAGTGTAGAAGATATTGACAGTGATTCCGCTAGTGAAGGAGATCTAGCAGCTGAGATAGCGATGTCACATAGTGAAGAAGCAACTGCAACCGAGGTCAGTTACCAGCCTAAAGAGGAGACTACCACGTCAGAGACAGAAAAGACAGAATCACTAGAACCAGAGACATCTGATGCTGCGTTGATGGCTAACTCTACTGAATCAACTCAGGTAAGTACTACTGACCAAATGTTTGATAATCATGCTTGTTTTGATTGTGATACTTTTAGGAATATCATAGATGAAAAAATTGCTAGGTTATTAGATCATAATGATAACTTAGTAAAAGATCTGCAACTGTGCACTGAGGCTAATAGGGTATTAAGACAAAATGAGCATAGTTATAAAGAAAAGATAGACTTTTGACTAAACAGCTTAGGGAAACCGAAGTAGTTGCCTTTAACCAAGCTAATGACATTAGGTATTATCTAAACTCCCTAGAAGACACTAAGAAGCAAAAGGCAGTTCTAGAAGTAGAAGTAAATTCATTAAAACAGAAACTGCACAGTTGGACTAGTTCTTCACACATAGTCCAACACTTAGTGAGAGAAAGGAACAACGGGGAGGGATTGGGTTATAAAGTGGTTCCACCACCACCTGAGACTTTGATGAACACTAAGACTAGACAATAAATAGTAATCCCATCAAGGATCATGTGGTGTCTACTCCTCTTGTTAGTGATCCAGACTCCTTATGTTCATCTATTGACTCTGGAAACAAACAAAAGGATTCCACTTCAAAGGCAAAGGATAAATTGTCTAGTGTTAATCTGGAAAAGGAATTTGAAAAGGTTAACTTAAAGTCAGGATCAAACAGAGTCAAATCAGAACCTAAAAGGCTTCTAAGGTTAATCTTTCACATACTTCAAGTCAAAAACCTATTAACCAAAAAGAAAAGGAGGTTAAACAGGTGAAAACAGTTAACTTTGTTAAACTAGAGAAAACAACCAAAGAACCAGAGTTAAAACCTAGAGTGAGTAATGTTACTAGAGTATCACACACTTCTTCACAAAGAAAGTTTAATAGCAGATCGTGCTACAACTGTGGTGAATATGGACACATTGCTTCCTATTGTCACTTCTATCAGACACCCCGTAAGAAGATTGAACTTCAGGTTTCAAAGCCTAGGTCTTCTAAGAGGATCTCACTGACTCAACCTAGAAGAACTAGTGAACCTAAAATTCAACCTGTAAGTCAGTCGACTGTTTATCACAAACAGGCATTGCACAAATCTGGATTATGGAAGGAGAAGACATCCTCAGTGTCTGATAATAATGACAAGAAGGAACCTGAGCTACCCTCATCCTCTAAGGGTCAATGGGTAGAATTTATGATGTGTGATGCCTCTGGGAAACCCAAGCCAGTAAAGGCTTGGGTTCCTAACCCAAACTAATCCTTTACTTTATATGTGCAGGGTGTTCGAGACAGTGCTGAAACTAACACGTGGATAGTAGACAGCGGAGCATCCAGGCACATGACAGGAAACAAGGCTCTTTTATCAAACGTCAAGCAAATAAAAGGAGGGCATGTTTCGTTTGCTGGAAACAAGGGTGGCTATATCACAGCACAGGGAGAAGTGGGGAATCAAAAAGTTAAGTTTGATAAGGTGAACTACGTTCAACAACTACAAAATAACTTACTTTCTGTCTCCCAAATATGTGATAAGGGATTTAAAGTCATCTTCGACAACAAGAAGTGTTACGTACTAAATAAAGACTACGTGATCCCAGAGGACCAAGTTTTGATGACTGCGTCAAGATATAAAGATCTTTATGTCTTGGATCTGTCAACAGCTTCTAAAATGGATCATGAGGTTCAGTGTTTTCTATCTAAAGCTACTGAAAAGGATTCCATCTCCTGGCATAGGAGAATGGGACACATTAGTCAAAGGAAGATGAATCACTTGATTCAGAAGGACCTGGTGAGAGGAGTTAATGTCAAGAACTTCCAGCTTCCTGACTTTTGTGTAGCTTGCAAGAAAGGCAAACAGACAAAGAAGTCTCATACGGAAAAGACAGTTCATTCAATAGAACTACCTCTTGAACTTCTTCACATGGATCTGTTTGGTCTAGTCAGTACAAAGAGCATTACATGCGACTTGTACTGTTTTGTGGTCACTGATGATTACTCAAGGTTCACTTTGGTAATGTTTCTGAAATTCAAATCAGAAACATTTGAGTCATTCAAGGAGTTGGTAACCACACTGGAATCTCTCTACAAGCTGAAAGTTAGACAAGTACGCTCAGACAACGGAACAGAATTCAAGAACCAGTGGATGGAGACATACTGCAAGGAAAAGGGAATTGTGCATCAATTCACTTCTGCCTACACACCTCAGATGAATGGCGTTGCTGAGAGAAAGAACAGAAGCTTGATAGAGACAGCACGGACTATGCTGGCAGACTCGAAACTGCCTATCCAATTCTGGAATGAGGCAGTGGCGAATGCATGTTATACACTGAATCGAGTCCTGATAGTCAAGCGCCATGGAAAGACATGTTACGAGCTACTACAAAGACGCAAACCGAACTTGGAGTATCTCGAACCATTGGCGCGTCGTGCACACTTCTGAAGAGACACAGAGGGTAAAATCAGCGAGAAGGCAGATGAAGGCATCTTTCTAGGATACAACATACCGAACAAGCGAGTTTACAACAACTCAACGGGTCTAGTAGAAGTGTGGTGTAATGTTGACGTTCAACGATATACCACACCACCTACTGGCAAAGGACCCACCTACTTTTTCGACATGATGGATTCTTCAAGTCCTTCAACATCCCTCTCTCTCCCTCGGATGACGAGTTAGCTACACGAATGATGTATGATATCTTGAATACACCAACATCTAGCTCACAGGGAGAATCATCTACTCAGTCAGGGGAAGTGTCGACGACAGTGACTCCTCCTCTGAAGATGAAGCTGAAAAAGATAACTAGAACAGTCAGGAGGAACAGGTTCCAGTTCCTGAAAGTCCACAAGCACTACCAGTGATGCACCTTCGACTTCAGAGCCTCAAACTCCAACTACCTCAGATGCAGAACCAAATGTTCATAATCTTGGCTCTGAGGTTGCTGTTCCTACTACTCCAGGATCACGACTAAACGTCTATCATCCATAGACAATGTCATTGGGATGTACATCAGGAGTACAAACCCGAAATCAGCTATACTCAGCTGATTACGCCTCAGTTATGAGAAGGGATATATTCATGATGGTGCTTATCGGTGTTTTGTCTCCAATTTGAGCCAAATACGTCAGTGAAGCACTAAATGATGAGGGCTGGGTGAGTGCATGCAAGAAGAACTTCTTCAGTTCAAGAAGTTAGGTGTATGGACTCTGGTTGATAGACCTAAAGGTGCTAGAGTAATTGGCACCAAATGGTCTTGAAATGCAAGAAGGATGACCAAGGGGTCATTATCAGGAACAAAGCTCGACTGGTGGTTCAGGGTTTCCGCCAAGTCGAGGGAATTGTTACAATGAGGTGTTTGCACCTGTGGCACGATGGAAGCCATTCGTATATTTCTTGCCTATGCATCGTACATGAAGATTAAGTATATCAATTAGATGTGAAGAGTGCATTCCTTCAGGGGAAATCAGAGAAACATCTATGTAAGTCAACCCGAGGGATTTGAAGATCCTTATCATCGAGATAGAGTCTTCAAGCTCGACAAGGCTTTATACGGGCTTCATCAAGCTCCAAGAGCTTGGTATGAGAAACTCTCTACTCATCTTGTGAAACACGGCTTTCACAGGGGAGTAATTGACTGCACGCTGTTCATTAAAGAGAAAGATGGCGACCTACTGCTCGTACAGATCTATGTTGATGACATAATTTTGGTTCAAAGAATGAAGAGTTATGCAAAGAGTTTTGAAGCAATTATGAAGAAAGAGTTTGAGATGAGTGCTATGAGGGAGATGAAGTTCTTTCTCGGGCTACAGGTGGATCAAACACCAAATGGGATCTTTCTACATCAGACCAAGTACTAGGAGAATGGGACAAATTAATCCATGGAAGATGAATCACTTGATCCAGAATGATCTAGTGAGAGGAGTTAACGTCAAAACTTCCAACTTCCGGATTTCTGTGTTGCATTCAAGAAGGGCAAACAGACGAAGAAGGCTCATAAGGAAAAGAGTTCACTCTATCGAACTTCCTCTTGAACTCCTTCACATGGATCTGTTTTGTCCAGTCAGTACAAGAGCATTGCAGGCGACTTGTACTGCTATGTAGTTACTGATGACTACCCAAGATTCACTTGGGTGATGTTTCTGAAATCCAAATCAGAAACATTTGAGTCATTCAAAGAGTTAGTAACTACTCTGGAGTCCCTATACAAGTTGAAGGTACGTCAAGTGCGCTCAGACAACGAAACCAAGTTCAAGAATCATGGATGGAGGCTTACTGAAAGGAAAGGAATTGTGCATCAGTTCACTTCTGCCTACACTCCTTAGATGAACGGCGTTGCTAAAAGGAAGAATCGCAGCTTGATAGAGACGACACAGACAATACTAGTAACTCAAAACTGCCTATCCAATTCTGGAATAAAGCAGTTGCAAATGCATGTTATACACTAAATAGAGTTCTGGTAGTAAACGCCATAGGAAGACATGCTACGAGTTACTACAGCGATGTAAACCAAATCTAGAGTATCTTGAGCCATTTGGCGCCCCGTGCACCCTACTGAAGAAGACTCGGGAGGGAAAATTCAGCGAGAAGGCTGATGAAGGTATATTTCTAGGATACAACATACCAAACAAGAGAGGTTACAACAACTCAACGGGTCAAGTAGAATGTGGTGTAACGTAGATGTCAGAGATACACCACATCACCTGCAGGAAAGGATCCGCCTTCTTCTTCGACTATGATGGATTCTTCAAATCCTTCAACATCCCACTCTCCACTTTTGACGACGAGTTGGCAACCAAGATGATGTATGATGTCTTGAACCCACTGGTTCTAGATTCAACATCATCTGGTTCACAAGGTAGCTCATTTGACACTTCAGGGGGAGCACTTGACGATAGTGACTCCTTCTCTGATGAAGAAGTGGAGACTAATCAGAACAACCAGGAGGAACATGTTCCTATTCCTGCAAGTCCACAAGCATCCGACAGTGATGCCTCTGCGTCTTCGGAACCTCGGACTCCTACTGCCTCACATACTGAACCAAATGTTCATAATCTTGATCTGAGGTAGTTGTTCTAACAACTCCTGGATCACGACTAAATGTCTATCATCCTTTGGACAATGTCATTGGAGATGTGAGGTCTGGAGTTCAGACCAGAAATCAGTTGTACTCAGCTGATTATGCCTTGGTAATGGAAAAGGGATACATTCATGATGGTGCATATCGTTGCTTTGTGTCATAGTTTGAGACAAAGTATGTTAGTGAAGCCCTAAATGATGAGGCATGGGTGAGTGCCATGCAAGAAGAACTTCTTCAGTTCAAGAAGTTAGGTGTATGGACTCTGGTGGATAGACCTAAAGGTGCTAAGGTAATTGGCACTAAATGGTCTTGAAATGCAAGAAAGATGATCAAGGTGTGATCATCCGAACAAGGCTCGACTTGTTGTCCAAGGATTTCGAAAAGTTGAGGGCATTGACTACAATGATTGTTTTGCACCCGTGGCAAGAATGAAAGCAATCTGCATCTTCCTTGCCTATGCATCTTATATGAAGATTAAAGTTTATCACTTGATATGAAGAGGGCTTTTCTTCATGGTGAAATCAAAGAGACAGTGTACGTCACTCAACCCGAGGGATTTGAGGATCCATATCATCGGGATAGAGTTTATAAACTCGACAAGGCTTTATATGGGCTTCATCAAGCCCCCAGAGCCTGGTATGAGAAACTCTCGACTCACCTTGTGAAACATGGTTTTCGCAGAGGTGTCATTGACTGTACATTGTTCATAAAAGAAAAGGATGGAGATTTACTACTTGTTCAAATCTATGTTGATGACATAATCTTTGGTTCCAAGAATAAGATCTATGTAAAGAATTTGAAGTAGTAATGAAGGCTGAATTTGAGATGAGTGCCATGGAGAGATGAATTCTTTCTCGGGTTTACAGGTGGATCAGACACCAAAAGGGATTTTCCTACATCAGACTAAGTATGTAGGAGATATTCTTAGCCGGTTTGACATGGAGAATGCTTTTGCAGCTGGGACTCCACTTGCTACAACCATGATGTAGCACCTGACGAGAATGGTGATATGGTCAATGCCACTATGTATGAGGTATGATTGGATCTCTCATGTACCTCACCGCCTCAAGACCTGATATCATGTACGCAACGTGCTTATGTTCAAGATATCAGGCAAAGTCAAAAGTTACACCATCTGATAGGGGTCAAGAGATATTCCGTTATCTAAAGGGTACACCAACTCTAGGGTTGTGGTATCCTCATGATGATGATTTTGAGCTTACAGCGTATAGTGACTCGGATTACGGTGATGATGACTACAAGTCTACATCAGCGGGATGTCAATTCTTTGGGAGGAGATTAGTGACATGGCGGTGTAAAAGCAGACCTCGTTTGCTTTGTCAACCTGTGAAGCAGAATACGTTGCTGCTGCAAGTTGCTGTTCACAGATCATTTGGATTCAACAGCAAATGCGGGACTACGGTTTGCATTTCTCATCTACTCCTATTTTTGTTGATAACTCTGCTTAATTGCAGTAACTAAAAATCCGGTCCAACATCTTAAAACACCCACATCGGTATAAAATATCACTTTATACGTGACTGCTTTGAAAAGAACTTAATCGATGTGATTAAAATAAATACTGATTTTCAATAGGCTGACCTCTATACAAAGCTTTTGACAACCACGTTTTCTATATCTGTTAGAGATCAACGACGTTAAAAAGAAGTGATGTAATTCCCGATGATGATTATGTGTAGTCCGATGAGTCCTTTTTTTTTAATTTTTATTACTTTATTTATTTGTTTAATCAGTTTAATTACATCAATGTTATTCGGTTCGCCTATTAAAATCCTAAAAACGTAAATCGGTTACGGTTTTAGAATTTTAGGGGAGAATAGGTCAGTTAGTACATTAACAAAAAAATAATAACAAGGGAGAAGAGAGGCTGGTTGATAGAAAGTAGATTGTATCTGTGATACGTATTCATAACTTTGGAAAATGATAGTAAACTGTACAAATCACTTGGGACTTTAAAAGATGAATAAATAAGATGCGAAGTTCAAAGTATAAGTCTGTGTAGTCTGAGCAATATAAAAGGAAAGATGATAGTAAAACTAGCTACTACTAAGGTAACACAAAGAAAGTAGACCTAGAGGTTGTTAGACCATAGATGATATGTCGGTAGATTCAACACAATAGACGATTAGACCTTATTGGTGATATCAAGAACAAACTAAGTTGTTCAACAAGCTGTGGGTTAACATCTTATCCCTGGTTAACCCAATCAACAAATTCCAATAAGGGGTGACGAGCAAAATAAACGCCACAAATGTGTGCGTAAGGCCAAACTATGAGCAAAAGCAATCAAACTAATAACTTATGTTGTTGGTGAGAACTGTGCATAAAGATGAAAATGCTCAAACAAGAAGATAGTTATGTGCCTCTCTGCTGTGCGGTGGCACTGACCTGAGGATAAGCATAACCTATATATTCTAGACTTCTTTGTTTTTTGCTGCTGCCTCTCTGCTGTGCGGTGGCACTGACCTGAGGCTTGGCTTCTCTCGGAAAGTTCTAAGAATAGTGTCTTCTTGAAAATTACCCTGAGACCACTCAAAATCTCCCGAGGAATGTTGATTACCATATAAGTGTGGGATCACAAATGCCTGTTGAAATAATCAAACCTAAACTGTCACCAATTTGTGTCAAAAGTGTGTTGTATGGATTTAAGAGGATTAGTATATTGACAATCATCATGGCTACAGTTCTTGAAAGTCCAAATCAAGGTGGGATCTATTAGTACTAGTAGATTTCCTAAACCTGCTAATGACTCAAGATGAAAAACAAGAATGGAGCATCAAAGTGTTGATAACATGTCCCAAATGATTTGACTTGCATGTATGATTCCAATTTGAATTGGTCCAGTTATGGTTAAAAGTAATTGCAGCTACCTATTCTGGAACCGAATCCATTAGATACCTATCTTAGGATTTTTACCTCTCACACAAAAGTCAAAACAAGTCTAGTTTTGTATTTCAGTTGAAGTCTTTTATTTTCGTTTCAATTTAGTGAATTCAGTTTTGTTTGATATCGGACTACATCATGGAATTCAGTAAGGGAGTTAATCATCTAAAAGGGTCACGTCTGAGGTGACCACACGTGTTTTCAAAGGTAAAATCAGCCACGTCTGAGGTGACAATTTGTTTAAAAGGACACGTCTCGGGTGATCAAAGTTTTTCGAGTTAACGTGATCATGTCTGAGATGATCAAATGCAATAAAGTTGAATTAAAGTTAGAAAGGGTTAAGTGAGAAATGGTATAAAGTCAAAATCATGAGTATGATCCAATCACACGAATGACCATGAGTAATGGACCAATCATGCGAATGAACCATACTCATGCACTAACAGCCAAATGGCACATGAGTATGGCCATTCACCCAAATGGCTTATAAGAATGAACATTCGACCGAATGAGAGTGTCACCTAAGGAGACAAGGTTTGCAGGGTCCATCAGGATTTCCAACCTGATGAGGAAGAGGAGTCGAACGAGGAGCCTCTGAGTCGAACGTGGGCAGCAAGGTGGTTGCCACCGAGCGAGGCTCAGGGCGGTTAGTGAACGCCCTGGGGAACGGAGAGGCTGACATTGATCCTACTTATGCTCCCGATCAGCCAAGCAGTGTTCCAGGGGGAGCATCCCCTCGGAGGATCGAGAAGAAAGGATGGCTCAGCCCATGGATTGAAGAAGAAGAGAGGAGGTCGATCTTCATAACCACCACCACTACTACCACCACTACTGATATCCCATCTTCCACTCCCACTCCACCACCACCATCATCTATACCACCCCCAATCTTCACCACTGCCACCACCACTACCATTAGCCACCATGCCGGACCGTCATTATACCCTTCCTACCCATCTGGATCCTCTCTACCTCCTAGTGGGGTAGAGGAACAGCTCTCAGCACTTAACCGTATGGTGCTGAAGCTGTTGGCTGCCGATGATGAAAAGACTGCTCAGATTCGACAGCTACCTTACTGCTTCCCAATCTATGCAGATATCTTAGCAGGCACAACAGATAGACCAGCAGGCCCACGATGATGCACAGCGCGTAGAGATGTCCCAACTCCAGGAGCAGATGCCCAAGTAGCTAAAAGGATAGAGGAGTTAGAGACCACCGACAAGACCATCATGCTGCGGCTCAAAGGATCAAAGGATGAGCCCTTAAAGATCAAGGAAGGAGATGGAGATGATGGTGATGATGATAGTGATGATGATGATGGTGATGACATTAAGATGATCCTGATGTTGGTGATGATACTGGTGATGATGATGTTGATGATGATGAAGATGACACATCTGCTGCGGGTGGCCACATCTGCAAGTGAAAGGAGGACGAAGAAAGCACAAGATCAAGGTGCCTCCACATCCGCCCCGTCGCAGAGGGTATATGATCAAAGACAAGAGTAATACTTAGATGTTTTGTTATTTAAATCATAGTATTTGAATCTTGTAACATATTAATGTAAATGAATGTTTATATTAAATGTTGGTTATTTTTGTCTTGATTATTAACTAATCTTTGTTGTGTTACATGTATAAATCAAGTAGATCCAAACTTTCAAAGGGATGAACATGATGTTGCTCCCCTCCAACATATCAAGACTCACTCACGATGATACTTGATCTACACGGAATATCAGGAGATCGGTGATGTACACTCCTGAAGAAGGAAGATCATTCATAATCTCACTGACGAGCAAATTGCTGAAATGTTCAAGCTAAATCCTGATGAGATTGTCAGGGATGCTCCAACAGTCCAAGTTGAAAGTGATGATGAGCTCAACGTCATTGATGAGATCGAGATAGAAAATGTCACAGACCAACACTATCCAGAGTACACTAACATTGAAGGTAATGTCGTTCCCAATCTGGCGACAACCTTGTCAGTGAACTTTTTGAAACTCTGGATAGAATGGAAGAAGAGTCTGATAAGACTGAAGATAAGGCCCAGCCTTGGATGTTGAAGTTAATATCAGAAAGGCTGAGTGGGCTACGTGCTTTGAAGAGATAAGAGCCCAACGCGGTGCTTTAAAGTCGGCTGTCTACAACCAAGCTGTACAAGTGAAGAAACATCATAAGGTGTTGGCAAAATCATCGCGTGGGTATATTTCAAATCTCAACGTTTATGCAGTTAACGTGAGAAAGGATCGAGTACTTCAGGTTTCCTCATGACCTGAAGACTCTTCCTGGATTTGAGCTGAACCAGTTAGCGAAGCTGAAATTGCTATAACGCTGATCCACGCAAGATGTCTGGATGGTTTGAAGCAGCTCTTAAAAGAGGTACCACACCAGATGGGCCAACTTCAAACCTCAACAGCCAATGAGGTACTTAAACGGTCTGAGGTTGATCCCATTACTGGAAAACGAAGATAGTGCTGAAGTGGAGTCCACTACGAACAATGTCAAGATCCCTCTATGGGAGATGCCACAGGACTTCACTCACACACTTCAAATGGTGGGTACTATGATTGGAGGACAGGAGAAGCAGTCATAGCCTTGAACAAGAATGGTGTTATGGAACCATCAGGGTTTTGACCCTATGTGGCTTACGAACTTGTTTGTAGATGACGATTTTACATTATACATGTGGCCACTTTCTATGACTCTCAAGATATTATACAAGCTCTACAATTTCAGAACGTGATACGACTCTACTTTGCTTTTGAGATACATGCAGGCGTCACAAGATAAGAGAAGTACAAGAAGTATGAAGAGGTTATGAAGATGGTAAGACATTAGATGGAACTAGGTCCAATGGGATTTTGTAGGTACATGTGTCCCTAGTTTCTAAACTTAATGTAATATGTCTTTAATGTCTTCACTTATGTAATACTTGGGAACATAATGAATGTAAATGTTTGGTTTTGATTATAATGTTTAATATTTCATTAATGAGTTGTTTAAAAAACGCATATGAATTGATTATATAGGTTTGTGGTTGTTTGAACTAGTATAAATATGGTAATAATATTGAATATGTTCAAACTTAGTAAGATGAAGTTCTTATATGCGTCCGAATGGACCATGCGCCCCAACAGTGGTCATGCTTCCGAATGGACCATGCACTCCAACAGTGGTCATGCATCCGAATGGCCATGCGACTAAGTGGCCATGCGCCTAAATGTCCATACGCCTAAACAACTTCATGCGAATGACTCAGTCGCACGACTGAACACTCAGTCGTGCGAATGGATCAACGACATGACTCAATTGCATGATTGAACCATGCTAATGGTTCATTCACCCGAATGAGCAACCCTAACCTATAAATACCACCTAATTCGTGGAAAAACAAAAGCATTGAATACATGTCGACTCCAGACGTACCCTAGCCGTCTAGAGACCTCTAAGATCATACTCCAAGTTCATAGATCGTAGTAGATCGATTCCTAATCGATTCTTAATGTTATATTCAATATATAATTGTTTCTACGTGCGTTCTCACTGATTGGATCGCCAATCAAATAGGATTCCGCATTATTTGATTCGGTTTACACGTTAATTAGTTAGTACATCATCCAGTACGCGATCCCCTAACAGTATTGCACAACATGAACTTAGAAGCACAATCTCATCATGATAAGCTTGAACAATCACAAGATAAATGTTCAAGCTCAGCAAGTGTGGATGCTCATATTGAGGGGCTAAAGATGAATTGCTAACATCAAGAGAGAACTATAAGGAATTTATTGCTTACAATGAAGGTGATCTGAGTGATAATGACATCCCTTTAAGCAAAGGTTATCTGGTGGCAGAGTACAACAAGCTTGTAGTGAAGTCCAACTTCAGAAAGCAAAGGATTAAGGAGCTGAAAGGAATAATTGCAGGAAAGGATGAAATGTTGATGCAACTAGAATCAAGACAAAAGCTTAAGAGAAGATGCCATGTGTATAATCAAGTGATTGATGCCCTTCTTCAATAAGACTCTGAGCTCAAAGAAGCAGTAAAGAAAGAGAAGATGAAAATGATAAACTAAACAGTGAAAATTGAGCAAATGAATGACATCTCTATGATCAATCAGCTATGTTAAGAAAAAAGAAGAGATTGATCAGTTGAAGATGAGATATGTGCTCTTGAATCAAACCACTAAGAAACCAGCTGAATCTTCTATGCAACTCATTCATACTCAAGAAAGAGGAAGTATTGGGCTCCAAAACAAAAATCAAATAATCAATGTTGAAGATTCTCCTAAACGGTCAAGGCATACATCTTAAGAGCACACTCCTATGGAAATTTCACATCAAAGCAAGCTGCTATTGATGAATCTGAGAGTGATGCTGAATGGAAAGAGCTGATTGAAATGAACCTAACAAAGCTCAAGAAGAATCAAAGAACGATGTTCTTACAACAAAAGACATCATGGAAGAGAGGCCTGAGTCATCTGTGTTTATGACCCTGATCAATCATGGGTTTCCCATTGACATGGTTGAAAGAATGAACTTGATTGAGATTGTTAGGACCTGGTATTTGAACGAAACCTAGTGATTACGTGTAAACCAGACCAAATAGTGCGGAATCCTATTTGATTGGCGATCCATCAGTGAGAACCCACGAAGAATCAATAAAGAATTGAAACTAATGTTAGAAATCGATTGGGAATCGATCTAATGTGTTCTATGAACTTGGAGAACGAATTGGGAGGCTTCTGGATGGCTAGGGTACGTCTTGGAGTCGAAATAGAATGAAATCTCTTGTTTTTCCCGAATTGGGTTGTATTTATAGGTTAGTATTGTTCATTCCGTGCCGACTGAACATTAGTATGATTCAGTCGTGCGATTGAACCATACGTTGATTGTCATCCGCATGACTGAGTGTTTAGTCGTGCGACTGAGCCAATCCTATGTGTCAATCATACGACTGATCTAGTCTCCTAGTTCAGTCTTGCGACTGATCAATCGTATGAAGTTATTCATGTGTGTGGTCCATTCGCATGGGCCATTCGCATGGGCCTATCGCATGGGCCATTCGCATGAGAA
Source organism: Flaveria trinervia (assembly GCA_025506515.1). Taxonomy (NCBI): domain Eukaryota; kingdom Viridiplantae; phylum Streptophyta; class Magnoliopsida; order Asterales; family Asteraceae; genus Flaveria; species Flaveria trinervia. The sequence goes on from CM046441.1 coordinate 59,703,564, forward strand.
CTTCACTATGTTAAGTTTGAATGTATTAATTAAATAAACATTATGTTACCCATTCAAACAATCACTAATCTAATTAACCAAGTCAATATCGACTCATTAAGAAATATTAGACATTACAAATCACAAATAATCAATATCATTTCATTAATCATATCAATTACATCCAAACAGATAAACAAGATCTATTACATTTCATATCATGATCTAGGGACATACATGTATCAACAAACTCCCCCTTGGACCTAGATCTCTCTAATGTCTTGTTTGCCGGCATCACCTCCTCATATTTCTTGTACTTGCCCTCTTTTGTGACTCCCCATGAATCTCAAATGCGAAGCAGAGTCTTATGACTTTTGGAACTGAGGGCTTGTACAATATCTTGCATATCATAGAACAGTGGCCACTTGTATAGCGTGTAGAACATCATTTGCTGACAAGTTGGTAAGACACATTGGTTCGAATAACCTGATCGTATCCATTTGGCCCTCTTTGTTTAGGACTATGACCGCTTCACAGCTATTCTCCAATCGTAGTACCACCACTTAAAGTGGTGGGTGAATCCTGTGGCTTTTCCTGAGTGGATTCTTGACATTGTGCGCGGGAGGACTCCACTTCAACACTATCTTCGGCTTTCCAGTAATGGCATCAACCTCAGACCTTCTGAATACCTTGTAGCTGTTGGGGTCTGAAGTAACCACCTTGTGTGGTACTCCTTCTTTAGTGCAGCCTCGAACCAGCCTGACATCTTCCTCGGGTCAGCATACAAAAGCTTTAGTTTGGCCAGCTGGTTTGAGCTTAAAACCTGGTAGAGTCTTCAGATCATGTGGAAATCTGAAGTAGACTCTATGCCTTTTTTCCCTCTTACTGCATATACGTAAGATCCTCAAAATACGCCCACGCTATGATCCTGCCAGTCACCTATGATGTTTCTTGACTCTGTAGAGTTTGGTGAGACGTCCTGTTTCGGTGCAGCGCGTTGGGCTCTAACTTCTTCAAAACACCAACGCACTCAGCCTTTCGGATATCGACATCATCATTTGAGGCTTGGGCCTTTTCCTCTACTTTCTCTTTCTTTCTCCGATTCTTGCTCCATCTTGTCTAACACCTCAAAATATTGCTGACGAGGGATTCACCCAGATTGGGACCACATTTCCCTCATTGTCAGCGTACTGAGGGTAGTGCTCGACAGTGACATCTTCAATCTCTCGATTTCATCAACATCATTGAGCTCTTCGTCACTTGTCGAGTCACATGTCGGAGCATCCTTCACTATCTCATCTGGATTGAGGTTGAAGATCTCTGCGAGTTGCCGTGTTGGACAAAGAACCAATGAGCCGGATCAAAAAACCTTAAGTCCCACAAACGTCATAACAACTGCTGAAGTCAACAAGCTGAAGACAAGTGCTGAAGACAAAGTCTGAAGACACAAGTGCTGAAGACAAAGTCTGAAGACAAGTGCTGAAGACAAAGTCTGAAGACACAAGTGCTGAAGACAAAGTCTGAAGACACAAGTGCTGAACAAAGTCTGAAGACACAAGTGCTGAAGACAAAGTTTGAAGACAAGTGCTGAGACAAAGTCTGAAGACACAAGTGCTGAAGACAAAGTCAGAAGACACAGTGGCTGAGACCAAGTATCAGATGTTGTCACAACAGCTGAAGAGGTCTTCTTCAGTAGTTGTGACGGTTTTCTTTCAGTAGTTTTATTGTTTTTCTTTCAGTAGTTTTGTAAAACGACTGAAGAGCTTGTTCTTCAGTCGTTGTAGTTTCAGTAGTTTCGTATCAGTAGTTTTATGTTTGTACTTAGCACTCTGATATGTTCTCAGTAGTTGTGAACATTTCAGTAGTTTTGTTAAGTTTTAGTTATTTTTGTAATAAATCTGCCAGATGTCACTATCCCGAGATATCAGCAGTGATTGCACTCTATATAAGGAGTGTCAACCTAATTGTAATCGGTGAATGATTGAGCAGAAACATTTGATATTATTGAACATTCCTTTTCACAGAAATATATTCTCTCGTTACAACCGTATTTGTTCTTAATGCATACGAATATCAAATTCTTGCTATAATTTGTCTAATTCTTGTTCTTATTCCGCTGCGTTACACTCTAATCCATCAAACTTGAGATCACTGATCCTGTCAAATGGTATCAGAGCTGGTTCATCATTGATCGATCTAATAATTGATCATTGAAACTGCTATCCAAGATCCAAGTTTGATTGAATTAGCATTTTGCAAGAAACGGTTATAGAGATTGAATTTTCTGTGTTTTTGGTCATTCATCCTGAGATTTATTCTTGGTTTTCATTGAGTTTGTTGTGGTCTGTGTAAAATCTTTTAAAAGCTTGAATTAAATTGTATTTGGACCTAAAATGACTACTCCTTCCAATGATCCTCACAATACTGGTTCCTCAACCAAGCCTCCGATGCTGGTTAGGAATGAGTACAACATATGGCAACGACGAATGCTCCATCACCTGTCTGTTAACAGCTCAGGTTGTTGGACATCAGTGGTACATGGTCCACCACAAGCCTATGGTGAATAACCCGGAAACCAATCAAATGGTTCCGAAGAGGAGGGAGCAATACTCAGATGAGGATAAGAAATTGTTTGAGATTGATGCAAAAGCCCATGGAATTCTGGCCATGGCACTGCCCAATGAAATCTATTCTGGGCTAATGCATTATGAAACTGCCCATGACCTCTGGAATGCCTTGAAAGAACAATTTGGAGGAACAGATGAGGTCTTGGCAAATAATAGAGAAATCCTTGCCCAACAATATGAGACATTCTCTCATAGGAAGGGTGAGACACTAACTCAACAGTTTGAGCGGTTCTCTTGTTTGATCTCTGAATTAAAAATGGTCAAACATGAGTACACAATAGCCAGATGAATAACAGATTTCTCAGATCACTTCCTGAGAGATGGGACACTATACTATTGTCCTACGCTCCAGTGCAAATTTGGACAAACTATCTCTCACCAACTCCATGGGAAATTGCTCACATTTGAGAGAGATAGAACAGAAACGAAAACTGTCATCATATGGAAAGCTCACTGATTTTGTGTACCAGGAAACACTGCCTTGGTAAGTCATGAGTCAGAGTATGCAGGATCAGAATGCCACTATGATGAGCATATTGATTTCACCTCAAACAATTCTAATCATGCCTTTGTGAGTGTTGATTGTCATTCTGGTAATAATAGTGACAATCTATGCTTTATCATGGATGATTTGAAGGGCATTGCTGATGATGATTTAGAAGAGATGGATATTTTGAGCCAAATGGCCTTGATCAATATCAGATCTCAGAAATTCTACAAGAGAACTGGCAGGAAATTTCCTGGACTCTCTGACAAAACCAAAGTCGGTTTTGACAAGAGCAAGTTGAAGTGTCACAATGCCACAGCTTGGACACTTTGCAAGAGAGTGTAGATCAACTGGATCTAAACTTCTGCACCCTTTGTGACTTTTCCAAATAACAATTCACAATCCAAAGGGCAACATTCTGCTGGTTCTAGTCATTCATCACACCCTCAATCTCTGCATATTTTGTTCCTCAGGGTCAAATGCCATATCCTTATCCCGCTATTATATGCCACAGTCAAATCAAGTTCAAGCTCCTATAGTACCACAATCTCATGCACTACCAGAACCTCAACCATCTCCATCTCAATCACAACCTCATCACAGCTTCTTCACACCTGGAGTCGTTGATTGGAGTAGCTTACCTGATAACTTGTCTGGTCACACTGAGCAATACTATGCTGGTGCTAGTCAACATGGTGGTGAACACCCTTTTGGAAATCTTGCTCTCATGGCCTGGAGTCTACTGAGGGTTCCTGTTCAAATGCATCATCTTCACAGGTAACTCAGGTATCTTCAGAGGCTAAAGCCAAGTTATGTTCTGAATCATGCATACTGCCTTTGTCTCTATTAGAGAGGCAAATGTAGCATTAATAAATCAAAAACTTGAGTTTGAGAAAAACCATTTTCAAAAGAAAAGCTGAGTATGAGTCTGCTCTTAACAGTAAAAGTGATGAGATTTATAAGCTTAAATGCCAATTAAATGATGAAAAGGCCAAGTAGAGGTTATTCTGGAAGACCACAGGCGTCTCAAAGAAAAACTTGCAGTGACCCAAGTTGAGTGTGGACGCTGGGTCTCATCATGCAAGGGATTTGAAATGCTTCTTAGCAAGCAAACTGCTTCAAATGTGAAGTTTGGCATTGGTTACAACCATACTGCTCCACCAACAGACTTTACTCTTAACTCCATAGTTAAGTCTGAAAGTGAAAGCAATCTCCAAACCACATTATCGTGTGAGTCATTCTCCAATGATAATCTAAGATCAGAGAATGAAACCAGTGTTAAGATCTCAACAAATAAATTGACTGATGGTCTAACTACTGAGACTCATATGAAGCTGAGTACTTCAGATGGGTTCCTCAATGTACCCCAAGTACTGAAAGAGAACCCAACATCTGAAAAGCATTTCAAATCAGTTGAAATACAAGGACTAACAACTGCTGAGGAATCCATCAAACAGTCTATTAGGACGGATGGAAACAGTTGAATTACCAGTCTTCAGCTGTTACAAATCCTTTAGTACCTAGTATGATAGGAGGAAAGTACTGAAGATCACACCTTCAGTAGTTTCCACTTCAGCAGTAAAATGTCCAAGATGAAGAAAAACATGTGAAATTTTGGTAAATTCAATCATCTATCTGATGAATGTTGGTACAAAAAGGGTTTAAAGCTCCAAAGGGATGAGCTCATTAAACTAGAAATAAATAAAATGAAAATGAGTTTGAGACCAAGTTTGTACCACAATCATCTCAACCTGATAAACCCAAGGCCTTACCCAAATCCACTAAGAAGGATGCGGTTTATCAGAAGACAGCTGATATTGTTCTCATGATAAACATAAGACTAAGTTTGTGAAGTCTAAGAAGGAGGAAATGGTGGGTCACAGGAACTCATCAAAAACAAGCTCTGGAGTGTCAAATGAACTGAAAGCTCGAGCTTCAAATCAGACACAGCTTGTTATGATGGTCAGTCTGTTGGGGAGAGTTAACCAACTTGAAGCCCATGTGATCAAAACACTGGAGAGGAATTCCAGGTCCAAATCATTTCAGCACCATCTCCATCTTCATCAGCTGTTAATCATGAGAAACCAGCTATGGTTAAATCTGTGATAAAGTCAGTCCCAAAACCAAAAGGTTTGGGTCTCCAAAGCTAACTAGTTTCTTATGATTGTGCAGGGTTCTTCAGCATGCCAAAAGCATCTGGTATGTGGACAGTGGAGGATCATGCACATGACTGGGAGCAGCTCTTTCTTCATGATTACTCTCAGGGAAAGAAGGGATTTGTCATTTGGAAATGATGCTAAGGTTACATCATTGGAAAGGGATTTGTGTCTAATGGAGATATTAGATTGATGATGTCAACCATGTGGAGAATCTCAAATACAATCTGTTGAGTGTCAGTCAGAGTGTGTGACAAAGGACATGTTGCTCTTTTCACAAGCCAGAACTGTAGGATTCTGTCTTCCAAGGTTCTGAGCCTGATTGACAAAGTACTGGATGATAATACTCTCCTGAAGGCTAACAGGATAGGAAGAGTATATGCCTTGGGATGTCAAAGAAAATTGAGTTAAGAGGCCATCCATGCTTGTTCTCCAAGGCCTCTCTCCAAGAATCTAAACTGTGCATAGAAGGCTGGGTCATGTTAATCTCAAAAACATGAATCAGCTGATCCACAAGAGTTTAGTGAGAGGTCTTCCAATAAAGGAGTTCATTGTGATGAAATCTGCACTGCATGCTTAAAAGGGAAACAACATAAAGTTTCATTCCAACCATAGAAGATCCAAGTCTAATGCCTGCTTACAACTACTGCACATGGATCTTTTTGGTCCTGTGAAGGTAATGAGTATGGCAAAGAAGAAATTGTTGGTAATTGTGGATGATTACTCTAGATATGTATGGACCTTCTTCTTGCATTCAAAGGATGAGGCTGCTCAGTCCATTATGAACTTTGTGTACACGTTGAGAAGCAGTATTCCCTACCAGTTAAGTGTGTGAGGAGTGACAATGGTACTGAATTCAGAAACCACACTCTTGATGAGTTTTACTTGTCAAAGGGAATCAAGAGGCAGTATAGCATCCCAAGGACTCCAGAGCAAAATGGAGTAGTGGAGAGAAAGAACAGGACCCTCATTGAAGCTGCAAGGTCCATGTTGGCTGATTCTGGTCTGCCACTGACCTTTTGGGTGAAGCTGTCAATACAGCTGCTATGTACAGAATAGAGCCTAGTAAATCAGAGGTTGATGAAAACTCCTTATGAAGTTTTCATATTTAGCCCCTTTGATTTCATTCTTTAGAGCATTTGGGTGTCCTGTTACATTCTCAACACAAAGGATCAACTCCAAAAGTTTGATTCTAAGGTGGATGCAGGGTATTTTGTTGGGTATTCATCCACTTGCAAGGCTTATAGAGTATTCAACTGTCGGACAAAGATAGTTGAAGAAACCTTGCATGTGAAGTTCAATGAATCCCCTAAGGATACAATTCCACAAAACCCTGTGGAGTTGTTTGATCTGGACATTCTGCAATATGTTCCTTATCAACCACTGCTGTTGCGATCATATGAACCATCATCTTCTGTAGCTAGTCATCCATCTGGTGTTACTGATGATGATGATGATATCAGTAATCACCTTTTCAAGTTTAGTGATCAACTGCCTGATTCAGCTAGACCTGATGTTCCTGTAGCTTCAGTAGCACAATCCACAACAAATGCTGATGAGATTTCTACAACTTCACTTCCTTTGAATTACCATCTACTGATTGGTTTCAAGGAAATGCTTCACCATCACCATCTGTTGCTGCTGAGCCTGCTACAAACACTTGCACAGATCTTATTGTGTACCAAGATCTGAAGAATCACCCTATGTCTCAAATCATTGGTGATATCAATGCTGGCGTTTCAACAAGAAGTCAATTGTCAAATTTCTGCTTCTATGCTCTCTTCATTAGTCAGCAGAGCAAAGAACTATCACATTGCTTTAAGGGACAATGGATGGGTTGAAGCCATGCAGCTTGAGCTTCTTCAGTTCAAGAAAAGCAAGTGTGGGAACTGGTTCCTCTACCTCCAGGTAAGTGTGCAATAGGCACTAAATGGGTGTTTAGGAACAAAATGATGAAACAAGGCCAGACTGGTTGTACAGGGGTTTTCACAAGAGGAAGGTATTGATTATAATGAAACCTTTGCCCTGTAGCCAGACTGGAAGCAATTCGATTGTTTTTAGCTTATGCTGCTTATCACAACCTTAAGTTTTTCAAATGGATGTCAAAAGTGCATTTTTGTATGGGAAAATTAAAGAAGAGGTTTATGTATGTCAACCACCAGGTTTGAGGACAATAAAATCCTAATTGGGTGTATAAGCTTGATAAGGCTCTCTATGGGTGAAACAAGCTCCTAGAGCCTGGTATGAGACATTATCAAACTTTCTTCTGGAAAATAATTTCACTAGAGGCTCCATAGATAAGACTTTATTCATTAAGAAAGCTGGGCAGCATAATCTACTTGTTCAAATTTATGTAGATGATATTATTTTGCATCCTCTGATCCACAGTTGTGTGATGCCTTTACAAAGTTGATGCAACAGAAGTTTGAAATGAGTGCCATGGGAGAATTACAGTTCTTTCTGGGTTTGCAAATCAAACAAAAGGCTGATGGAATTTTCATTCATCAGTCCAAATACACAAAAGATCTTTGGAAAAGTTTGATTTACAAAAGTGTAAGCCCTGTTCTACTCCCATGTGCAACACCAACAACTGGATACAGATCAGAAAGGTAAAGTGGTTGATGAAACACTTTACAGATGTATGATTGGGTCCTTGATGTACTTAACAGCTTCTAGACCAGATATTATGTTTGCTACATGTGTTTGTGCTAGATTTCAGGCTGCACCTAAGGAGTCTCATTTGATTGCAGTCAAGAGGATCTTTAGATATTTGCAAGGCACTCCATCTCTAGGTTTATGGTATTCTACTAGACATTCTGGTAAATTAGTTGCTTTTTCTGACAGTGACTATGCAGGGTGTAAGTTGACAAGAAAGTCCACTTCTGGAGGATGCCAATTCTTAGGCAACTGCTTGATTTCTTGGCAGAGTAAGAAGCAGACCTCAGTTGCTACATCAACTGCTGAAGCAGAGTACATTGCTGCTGCAAGCTGTACATCTCAGGTACTCTGGCTTCAAAACCAATTATTGGATTATGGCATAACAGAGACTAAGACCCATGTTAATGGACAGCTCTTCAGCTCTTGTATTGTCAAGAATCCTGTCCAGCACTCTAGGACTAAACATATTGAAATCAGACACCATTTTATTAGAGATTGTTTTGAAAAAGGTCTGATTGATCCAAAATTTGTTCCTAGTGCTGATGAGCTTGCAGACATTTTCACTAAGCCCTTGGATAGCACAACTTTCCAAAACCTAGTGTTAAGGCTTGGTATGCTGCAGCTAGAATAAGTGACAACTACTGATGATCTCAGCTCACAAGTACTGATGATCATTAGTTTATTATTGTCATATATATAAGTACTGAAGTTATTTTCCCTCGGAAGTTTTCTTTAACTACTAGAGCTTAACTTCTCAGTACTCAAGTACTTTATTTGTTAAAACAATTGATGTAGTTACAACAGCTGATGTAGCTACAACTACTGTTGTCAGAAATACAAATACGTACTGATGTCCTATGAAACATCTGAAAACAGATGAAAACGTCTGATGAGTATGTGTTGAGGACAGTATGAAACAGCTAAAGCAATGAATTGACGACAACTACTGATGAGCCTTTTGTCTTCAGTAGTTTCACAACTGCTGTTTCTTTCTAAACAACTGAAGCAAAACCATGTCTTCAGTAGTTTCACAACTACTGATGACTAACACCAAGTCTTCAGTTGTTTACAACAACTGATGGTAAAACCAAAGTCTTCAGTAGTTTCCCAACTACTGATGACTAATACCAAGTCTCAGTTGTTTCATCACCTGAAGTCAAACTGTCTTCAGTAGTTTTATAACTACTGATGACTAAATATGAGACTTCAGCTGTTTCAACGTCTGACGGTTAAAACCAAGTCTTCAGTTGTTTTATAACAACTGCTGATCACACCAATACGGTCAGTCATTCCAACCTCTGAAATAATACCACGTCATCAGTAGTTTCAACAACTGATGACTAACACCAAAACCTTCAGTCGTTTTCTAACCCTACCCTTTAAATACCTTATCCCACCTTCAGAGTTTTACTTTCTTCTCTTCTCAAACCTAACGTTCAAAAACTCTGTAACCCTCTTCATCAATGGCGACCATGCAACTAAAACCACGACACAACTGTGTCGCACATCTCACAAAATCGCCATACTGGACCAAGTTTCACAACGCCATTGATTTAATGGTTCAGTCACCTTACAAAACGGCTTTTCTGTTAAATCCCACCATATATGCCGAATCTCTTAACAATTCTGGACAAACGTCACTCTTGTCTGAGGAGAGAATGACACAGAGTCTCTTCAATCGTTTGTCCATCGTCAAAAAGTGGTCATTACTCCAGACACTCTTCGCCAAACCCTCAATCTGGATGATGCCACTTTCCCAACTGGTTATCCAAAGGGCACAATCGATCAATCATTTGCCAGCATGGATACAGGGTAACCTGAGTGCATCTACCATATTGAAGAAACATTTCCAGGATGCCGAACGTCTCATCTTTCACATGGTAAATGTTGCCTTGCCCCCAAGACTTCATCATGGGATCAAATGTCCACAAGGTGGCAACAGGTAATGTACTCCATCCTTGAGCAACAACCTTTAAATTTTTCTGAAATACTATTTTTAGAGCTCAAGGATATGGCCCAAAAACAACTTGCTAACCGTTGGATATTATCCTCGGTTCATAATGGCCATAATTGAAAACCAGCTTCAAGCTGAGGGACTTGTTGGCCTGGGAGTCCCTGCTACGGCTGTATTGCCTGAAGTATACTCCCGGCACAACTCTGACCAATCACTAAAAATGGCTGCAAGCTGCGCAAACCCACGCAGCTGGAACCCACAGCCACCACCTCCAAATCCAAAGTCCCCACCAAACCCACTAAAAAGAAGACAAAAAGGCTACTCAGGGAAATGAGTCCCTGAGGATGCCCCTGCAACACAAAGCAGGCTATATCCACTGGTTATAACCCCTAGTGGATACAAGGACTTCACCAGCCACAGCCGCTCAGGATTCTCTCAAAAGGAGCCTGCAGCAACCAAAGAAGGGGTACCCACTAATCTGGGATCTTCCTCATTTGAGGAGATTGCCATTGAAGAGCACCATTCTCCCCAGGTGCATACTGCTTTTACCCATCTCCCACTGCAACCGCCCACAAAGTCCTACTCTCATTATTGCAAACGTGCTGACTCAGCTGCATGCCTCTCCTCCCCCACAAACACCAACAAAGGGGAAAACCCAGCAATTGAGGAAGAGGATCAACATGCTTCTGACAGCCCACAGCACCAGGGTTTAACTGTTCTATCTCCTGGTGTGGATATGGAGATAGAACATCTGGTGAGGCTGCCACCTCTTCTGAATCAGCACATGATCAGACTGAGGCTGGTAACATAGCTAAGACCTCACCAGAGGCAACAGCTGATGAAGGACATCGTCCTGAGGCTGGAAGTCCCCAGTTCCAAGAAAAAGGGGCACATGCTAAAACTGGTCTACACCCAGTGCATGTACATCCTGCTACAAGCAGGAGGTCAGGTGATTCAGCATCTGCTGATGATGACCTGGGCTTCTTTTATGATGTTTGGCCCAGAACACAATTCTTGAGGAAGAAGTCAGTAGACTACAAAGACTACTTGACCAATTCTCTCAAAAGCAAGTCCATCTGCCACCAACATAAACCCACAGATGGCACCTTCACACTGAAGGTCTCCCACACACTCAGCCACTCAAAACTTCCGAGCCACAGCTTCTATTTCTGGCACTGCTTCTCAGGGACAGAACCCCTCTGAGCAAACAGCTGCTATCTTTCAGCAATCCCTACCTCTCATCACCCCAATGATCACAGACATTGTGATCAAAACCATGGATGAGAGGCTTCCCTCAATCATACAACCCCTGGTGGAGGAGATTGTGAGCACAAGGCTTTCTGCTACTCAAACCCTTGCAACCAATGCAACCAAAAAGGGGGAGAGTCAGTCAGTGAAAGCAAAGAGGAAGAGCATAGAGGGGAAGAAAGAAAAGGAGACTGAGAAGGAAGAGGAGTTTGTGAAGGAGCTGACATTGATCAAGTGGGGTGAAAGTCACAAAGACTTCATGTCACATATAAGAAGAGGAAGGTTGAAGGAAAAGAAAAAGAACTCGAACTCGATGAGATGATCAAAATGGCGGATGCTACACAGTAAATCAATGGACTCCATTATTGATCAACTGTATAGACAGGGTTCGATACTGCACAGCTTGACTCAGAGATTAGGAGACTTGAAGTTGAAGAAATTAACTCAAGATGGGCAAGTTATGATGCATTAGAAAGAGAAAGACTAGAGATCATGATCAGATTCATTGCAAAGTACCTTGGGAGATCATTGATCGAGATTAAGTCATGGACCAGGGACAGTATCTTGGCAATAACCACCAAGATCTGTTTGTTGAAGCATACACTAAGGATTGGTGATTGAAGCACTAAATGAGGCAGGTGCTGGGAACAAAAGGAACTAGCAAAACACTCAAAAGCCTCACTCACTACAAGAATGCTAGAAACCTGCAAAACCTCCCACTTCAAAATCACCACTACCACAACCCACTAAACCAATCCTTTACCCTCAAAACCAACAGCCGATGATGCACCCAAGAAGAAGAAGAGAAAGGGTGTTGAGGCTAGAAGAAGAAGAAGAGGAGGATGATGAGGAAGAAGATAGGCTGCCTCTTTCCGCAGTCCTAACTTTGCCTAAAGCCAAACCTATGCCATCACTCCCACCTCACAGATGGAAGCTGTGAGAGTAAAGATAGAAGAAGAACAGCAGCAAAAGCTTCATGATGATGAGATGCTGAAAAGCATAGACAAAACTTATGCTGCTTCTTTATCAATAATCAGTATGAAGAAAGAAGCTCTGAGATTGTACACCCTTGCTAACACATTTCAATATCAAAGGAAAAGGTGAGAATATGGCCTGATCCTAGGGTGGCTCACAGAATTGTGAAGAAAGATTCCTTCGAGATACAAGGCCAAGTAAAAGGATCGTAGATGAAGAGATCACAGTGGTCCTTGTAGTATCACCCTGGGAAATTGTAGAAGATTTCAAGAAGGCCTATGAAACTAAACAGCCACCCAAAAGATGTTAGAGAACAGAGTAATTAAAAGGGGTTAGTCTACAAGAGGCTTGAGAACTTCAAACAAAATGAGCTCAGTCTGTTACTTGAAGGTACTCACCCAGATGAGTTTGCATACAGACAGATTACAACAGTTGAGCTCAAAATGGCAAACAGGCTAAGTACATTTCGAGCTGTATGGGCGTGAAGGACTGTTTGATGGTGGAGCTGAAAATCTTACCATGGAAGAACAAATTATGTTCTCAGAGCATACACCAGAGAATCCTACAGGCTTATACAGGAAGTAGATTTCATGGATAGGACCACAGCCCTGTGTCCAGTTCCCCAAAGTCAGGGCTCTTATCCATACTATGCCAACCAAATTTCAAAATCTATTCCCAGGCCAGTGCTTAATTGGGTCATCTTCTTAGCTGATCAAGAAGGAAAAAACCAATCTTATCGCCAACAATAAGTGGGACCCTAAAGTTAAGGTTTTGGCTGCATTGGTTCAGGGAGAGTTGTGGACCAAAAGAACCAATGAGCCGGATCAGAAAAACCTTAAGTCCCACAGACGTCACAACAATGCTGAAGTCCACAACAGCTGAAGACAAGTGCTGAAGACAAAGTCTGAAGACACAAGTGTGAAGACAAAGTCTGAAGACAAGTGCTGAAGACAAAGTCTGAAGACACAAGTGCTGAAGACAAAGTCTGAAGACACAAGTGCTGAAGACAAAGTCTGAAGACACAAGTGCTGAAGACAAAGTCTGAAGACAAGTGCTGAAGACAAAGTCTGAAGACACAATGCTGAAGACAAAGTCTGAAGACACAAGTGCTGAAGACCAAGTATCAGACGTTGTCACAAACAGCTGAAGAGGTCTTCTTCAGTAGTTGTGACGGTTTTCTTCAGTAGTTTTATGTTTTTCTTTTCAGTAGTTTTGTAAAACGACTGAAGAGCTTGTTCTTCAGTCGTTGTAGTTTCAGTAGTTTCGTATCAGTAGTTTATGTTTTTACTTAGCACTCTGATATGTTCTCAGTAGTTGTGAACATTTCAGTAGTTTGTTAAGTTTTAGTTATTTTTGTAATAAATCTGCCAGATGTCACTATCCGTGATATCAGCAGTGATTGCACTCTATATAAGGGTGTCAACCTAATTGTAATCGGTGAATGATTGAGCAGAAACATTTGATATTATTGAAACATCCTTTTCACAGAAATATATTCTCTCGTTAACCGTATTTGTTCTTAATGCATACGAATATCAAATTCTGCTATAATTTGTCTAATTCTTGTTCTTATTCCGATGCGTTACACTCTAATCCATCAAACTTGAGATCACTGATCCTATAAGCTCGTGTGATAGGTCGTGATATTTCCCTTCTTCAGGGGTAAACTCAACGATTCCTTACGATCCCTCTGAGATCAAGACTCATTGTTAGCTGAGTCTTGACCTGTGAAGGGGAGCAACATCAAACTATACCTTTGCTAATTTGGATTGTTGGATTTACCATTCAAATTATCAACCATAGTATTTAATCAAAACAGAAGGCATTAAACTTATTTAACATTTAAGACATAGGTTTCAATACATGATGCAAATACAAAGTTAATTAAATAACAAACATCTATCTTTTACTTTGTTTGTATCATCATATCGTAACTTGGGGAGCCGAAGAAGAAGCGGTTGGCTTGATTTCTTAGACTTTTTTGATTGACGAAGCAGAGGCCGAGCATAGCTGCATTACCTCCTGCTGTATCATCATATAAGCCTTACTCCTCTTCCTTTCTTCTTCTATCCCTCATCTCCTCTGTCTCATCCTCATAATCATCTTCCCATCTCCGTCTACCTCTGTGATCTTCAAGGGCTTCCTCCTCTAGATCCCCTTTAGCTTAAACTGGATCGTCTTTTTGGCTCCTCCAACTCCTACTTTCTTTTTGATGTGACACTATGGCTTGGAGTTGGGCTATCTTCATGGCTCTGGCAGCCATCTGTTGGGCCTGCTCTCAACACTCGAGCCTGCTCTTCTATCTAATGAGAATGAGCAAGTAGTAAGATCAGCAAGCTGGGGGATCTGAGCCGCCTTCTCCTCATCTGCAGATAATAGGCGCATCAAATCCTGTTGGCGCAGACAAGCGGGTCCTTACCCCAATTAGAGGTAGAGGTGATCATAAGTATGGATGGATAGGCTGAGGATCAAGCTTGGGGTAGTGGTGGTGGTGGTGGTGTAGTGAAGATGGGTCTGTGAAATATGGAGGTGATATGGGAGTGAAAGATATGGTGGTAGATGGAATCTGTATGTGGTGGAGGGTTGGTGGTGAGAGGAGTAGGGTGGTGGTGGCGTGGCTGTGGTGGCTGGTGGTGGTGGATGGTGTGGCTGTGGAAGTGGTAGTGTGGTGGCTGTGGTGGTAGATGGGTGGCTGTGGAAGTGGTAGTGGTGGTAACGAAGGTGAATCGTCTTTTTCTTCTTCTCTCTGACCATGGGGCTGAGCCATCCTTTCCTCGTTCCCGTTGAGGTGGATGCTCCCCTACAACCCAGCTAGCTGACTCCGGTGCATAACTAGGATCAGTGGTTGTCTCTCCTGAGTCTCTTGGGCGTTCACCAACCGCTCTTAGCCATGTTCTATGGGACACAACCTTGCTTCCACAGTACGTGTCAAGGGCTTCTCTTCCGACTCTTCTCCTCACACAGGAACAAAATCCTGATGGAACCAGCAGACTCGGCTATGTCTCCAGCTGGGGCGGACACTGGAGGTATAACATCAGAAACTGAGCCTCTCGGTGGAGTAGGCATATCATCCCCAGAGTCCCCACTGTCGTCATCATCAGAGTCATGCTCTGGGAGCAGTAGCCTCTTGTCATCAGAATCACTGTCATCATGACGCCATTTGCGTCTCCCCGGCGCCACATACTCTAGTTGGTCAAATGTCCAATCCCTCTTCACCTGGGGCTTCACTTGCTTGCCCTATACACTCTCATCCGACCCAAGGTCGTGTCATCTATAATCTCCAAAGCAACTGCATCATGACTCTCCTTGGGAAGAAGTGGCAGCTTCTCGTAAAGATCAGCTGTAGAAACTGGGGTACATACAAAATCCTTCTTTCCCTTGCCTCCAGGTTCTCACCAAATAGAGAAGATCATACTCGAAAAGCTGAAAGGGTGGTTCACCACCACTGCCACGTGGCATTGAATATGGTCTGATTAGATCATCGAACCCACCCCTCCTCGAGCAATGCACTTTAGGATCACATGCGCCAAGTACTGTACTGGGGGCACAGGTTGCTCTTGTGAGCACACCCGAGTTATTGTCCCCAGCGTACTGATCCTGAGGAAGCAGCCTCTCACAGTCAGTAGATGTAATCTGGTGGGGTGATTCGTATCGTCCCCAAACTCAAGAACTCTCTGGATATCAGCAGCAGTAACCTCGATATCATGACCCAGAATGGAGCTTCGTATACTGTACGGCTCACGAGGAGCGATCAACTGAGGCATTCTCCCAGAATGCCTGGGTAAGACCTGTAGGCGTGCAAAGGTGTAGATATAGCCTTATGTATCCGGGAACGTCTAAGGAAAGCTATAATCTCTGTGAACTCGGGCCCGTTCCGAGGAGTATGATCCAAGTGAGCACATATGTTGTGCTTTGGATTAACGGGACCATCTATCAGCCATTTTCTGAAACACAAGACCACGACCATTAGTACATAATACATCAAAATTCAGTTCTAAGTGTAATGTTTAAATTCATTCTGATTCATTCGTGCGAATGAATCATGCGACTAAGTCAGTTGGGGTTCTGTCATGCGACTGAGCGCGTTCGCGATGAATGAGACATGCGAATGAGTCAATCGCTGACTGAGTCTGCGATTGGTTAAGTCGGCCGACTGAGCTCATTCGCATGGTTCATTCGGCCGATTGATCCAATCGCAAGTTTCAATCGTGCGATTAGAGTTCATCCGGACGACCAGTCGCCTGTCCCACTGTTCAGTCGCCTGTGGTTCGAATCTTGACCAAAACAAGTGATTTAACATGGGTTACGGTTCAATAGACTCGCCATTTAGTCACTAATAACCTATTAAACTTAATTTTAACATTTTGCTTAGTTTATGTGGTTATCAGGACATTTTTCAGTCGGTTCTTGTTTCACTCAAATATCACAAATTTGGGTTCCATTCCTTCTGTTTTTGGTGCGGTATCAATGCCATCTACCTTTATATAAGTAACGAACGTCAGAAGATCAACAGCAATGTGAAAACATGGTCTAGAGAATTTGGCAGAGTAACGGTACTTGGTGCGAATTTGGAGCGATTGAGGGTGATGAGTGGAATGCGATTGACTATGGCCCTTTAAATACTGAAGCTGTTCAATCGGCCGACTGGCCTCATTCGCCCAGTTCAGCGGGCGACTGAGTCTCAGTCGTGCAATTGGCAGTCAGTCGTATTTAGTTGGCCGACTGAGTCTCAGTCGGTCGACTGACTCATTCGTGCCCTTTCATTCGACCCTCAGTTAACCGACTGAGTCTCAGTCGGTCGACTGACTCATTCGCACCCTTTCATTCGGTCGAATGGATCATTCTGATAAGCCATTCGGGTGAATGTCTCAATCTCATGTCCCGTCGTGCGAATGGGATCCATTCGCATGGTTGGTCCTACTTATGATTAGTCGTGCGAATGGGTTACACTTATGAACATTTAGCACTTAACCCTTTTACTGTTGAAATTAACATTATGAGCATTTGAGCATCTCAGGCATGATCATTTTAACTTGAAAAACTTTTGATCACCTCAGACGTGATCCTTTTACACACTTTAGTCACCTCAGACGTGACCCTTTTAAACTTTGAAAAACACATGTGGTCATCTCAGACATGACCCTTTTAGTGAGTTGATCCCTTATTGATTTTCATGATATAGTCCGCGAACAAACAAACTAAAAGGCTAACTAACTAGAGATTTAAACTAAAAATAAAAATTGTTTTTGATTTTGTGAGAGATAAATACTGGATTGGTTCCAGAATAGGCAACTTCAATTTAGTGACCACACTGGACCAATTAATTTGGAATCATACAGGCAAGTCAAATCATTTGGGACTCGTTATCAAAACCTTTGATGCTCAATTCTTGGTTTCATCCAGAGTTGTTAGCAACTTTTAGGAAATCATACTGGAACTATTAGATACCACATTGATTGAACTTTCAAGAATTGCAGCCACAATGATTGTCGATATGTTTGTCCTCTTAAATCCATACACAGACTTTTGCACAGACTGGTGATAGATTTAGGTTTAATTATTTCAAATAACATTTGTGGATCCCACACTTATATGGTAATCAACATTCCTCAGGAGCTTTTGAGCGGTCTACGGGTATTTTTACAAGAAGAGACTATTAGAGCTTTCAAAGAGAAGCCAATTCAGGTCAGTGCAATCACATAGCAGAGAGGCGCGCAAACACAAAATGAATCTAGAATATCTAGGTATGCTTATCCTCAGGTCAGTGCCATCGCACAGCAAAGAGGCACAAACTATCTCCTTGTTAGAGCAGCTTAATTTATTTTGCACAAATGCACCAACAACATAGTCATTAGCTTGATAGTATTTTTCTTTCATTTTTTCGTGTTTTGCTCTATTTATGGTCATCCGCACACATTTGTGGCGTTTACAGGCTCATACCCCCTATTGGAATATGTTTGATTGTGTTAACCAATGATAAGATGAAGCCACAGTCAGTTGAACAACTTAGTTTGATCTTGAGATCACCATCAGGTCTAATCATCTATTGTGTGATCTACCGACATATCAATTGTGGTCTAGCAACCTCTGGTCTACTCTCGTTGGTTACTTAGAGTTACCAGCTTTTCTATCATCTTCCCTTTTATATGCTTAGACTACACAGACTTATACTTTGAATTTTGCATCTTTTCTAAATTAATTTTTTTTAAATCCCTCTTGATTGTTCCTGTGTACTATCATATTCCAAAGGGTTTGAATCCGATCACAGATACGATCTACCTTATATCAGCTTTCCACTCCTTCTCCTCGTTTTTTTATATTACTTGCTGACTTATTCTCCCCCTAAAATACTAAAATCAAAACTGATTTAATTATTTTGGATTTAATAAACATCAAAATAAAATGAGTTTAATTTAACAGACTAAACTAAACAAATAAAATAAAATAAAAAAGAAAAATTAACTAAACTAGTCGGACTACATGATATCATCAGGCATAACATCACTTTTCTTTTTAACGCCGTTGACCTCTAGCAAATATTGAAAAACGTGGTTATCAAAGGCTTTAGTATAGAGGTCAGCGCGTTGAAAATCAGTATTAATTTTTACCACATCTATAAGTTCTTTCAAAACAGTCTTTATGAAATGGTATTTAATACCGATGTGTTTGGTCTTTGGATGTTGTACTGGATTTTTAGTTACTGCAATTGCAGCAGATTATCAACCAAAAATAGGAGTAGAAGAAAACTTTAAAACGTAATCCCGCATGTGTGTTGAATCGCTTGTTTTTGTGAACAGCAACTTGCAGCAGCAATGTATTCGACTTCACAGGTTGACAAGGCACCGTGTCTGCTTCTTACACTGCCAGGGTTACTAATCTTCCCAAAGAACTGACACCTGATGTAGATTTGTAGTTATCTTGCAGCTGCCGTAATTCGAGTCGCAATACGCTGTAAGCTCAAAATCATCATGAGGGTACCACACCCCAAGTGTGGGTGTGCCCTTAGATAACGAAAAAATCCTTTTGACCCCGATCAGATGGTTGACCTTAGGCTTAGCCTGATATCTAGAACCAAAAACATGTAGCTACATGATATCAGGTCCTTGAGGCAGTGAGATACATGAGGGATCCAATCATTCCTCGATACATTGTGGCATCTACAAGATCTCCATTGTCATCAGGTGCATATCGTGATTCGTAGCAAGTGGCGTCCCAGCAGCAGAAGCATTCTCCATGTCCAAATGATGAGAATTTCTACATACTTGGTCTGATGTATAAATATCCCATTTAGAGTCTGATCCACCGGTAACCCGAGAAAGAACTTCATCTCCCCATAGCACTCATCTCAAATTCTTCTTAAACTGCTTCAAACTCTTTGCATAATTCTTTGTTCTTTGAACCGAAAATTATGTCATCGACATAGATTTTTACTAGCAGTAGGTCTCCTCTTTTTCTTTGATGAACAGTGTGCAATCAATAACTCCCTGCGAAAGCCGTGTTCACAAGAGTTGAGAGTTTCTCATACCAGGCCTAGGAGCTTGATGAAGCCCGTATAAAGCTTGTCAAGTTTGTAAACTCTATCTGATGATAAGGATTCAAATCCCTCAGGTGACTGACATACACTGTCTCTCGAATTTCCAATGAAGGAATGCACTCTTCACATCTAATTGGTAGACTTAATCTTCATGTACGATGCATAGGCAAGGAAGATGCGAATGGCTTCCATCCTTGCCAGGGTTGCAAACACTTCATTGTAGTCAATTCCTCGACTTGGCGAAATACTTGAACCACCAATCGAGCCTTGTTCCCGATAATGACCCCTTGTCATCCTTCTTGCTTTCAAGACCCCATTTGGTGCCAAGGACCTTAGCACCTTTAGGTCTATCAACCAGAGTCCCTATCCTAACTTCTTGAATTGAAGAAGTTCTTCTTGCATGGCACTCACCCATGCCTCATCGTTAATGCATCACTTACATATTTGGCTCAAACTGCGAGACAAAACATCGATAAGACACCATATGAATGTAAACCGTTTTCCATAACAGAGGCATAATCAGCTGAGACAGCTGATTTCGGGGTTTGTACTCTTGTGACATCCCAATGACATTATCCAAGGGATGATAGATGTTTAGACGTGATCCTGGAGTAGTAGGAACAACTACCTCAGAGCCAGATTATGAACATTTGGTTTCTGCAGCTGAGGTAGGAAGGAGTGTGAGGTTCCGAAGTCGAAGGTTCATCACCGTTGATGCTGTGGACTTCAGGAACTGAAAACCTGTTGCTCCTGACTGTTCTGGTCGTCTTCTTCAGCTTCATCTTCAGAGGAGGAGTCACTGTCGACTACACCTGAATGAGTAAATGATTCTCCCTATGAGCTAGATGTGGGTGTATTCAGATATCATCCATCATCCGTGTAGGTAACTCGTCATCCGAGGGAGAGAGAGGGATGTTGAAGGACTTGAAGAATCCATCATAGTCAAAAAAGTAGGCAGGTCCTTTGCCAGTAGGTGGTGTGGTATATCTCTGAACATCACATTACACACACGACCTGTTGAGTTGTTGTAAACTCCCTTGTTTGGTATGTTGTATCCTAGGAAGATTCCTTCATCAGCCTTCTCGCTGAATTACCTTCTTGAGTCTTCTTCAGGAGTTGTACATGGCGCGCCAAATGGTTCGAGATACTCTAGATTCGGTTTACGTCATTGTAGTATCTCGTAACATTTTTCCATGGCGCTTGACTATCAGAACTCGATTCATTGTATAACACGCATTAGCTACTGCCTCATTCCAAAATTGGATAGGCAGTTTCGAGTCTGGCAGCATAGTCCGTTGCAGTCTCATTCAAAGCTTTGTTCTTTCTCTCAGCAACCCATTCATCTGAGGCGTGTATGCAGAAGTGAATTGCTGCACAATTCCCTTTTCCTTGCAGTAATCCACCATCCACTAATTCTTGAATTCAGTTCCTTTGTCTGAGCGAACAACTGTCTCACCTTTAGCTTGTAGAGAGATTCCAGTGTGGTCACTACTCCTGAATGACTCAAATGTTTCTGATTTGGACTTTAGAAACATTACCATAGAATCTGAGTAGTCATCAGTAACCACAAAAACAGTACAAGTCGCCCGCTATGCTCTTTGTACTGACTGGACCAAACAAATCCATGTGAAGAAGTTCAAGTGGAAGTTCTATTGAATGAAACTTTCTTTTCCTTATGAGACTTCTTCGACTGTTTGCCTTTCTTGCAAGCTACGCAAAAATCAGGAAGTTGGAAATTTTGACGTTAAACTTCTCACAAGATCCTTCTGAATCAAGTGATTCATCTTCCTTTGACTAATGGTGTCCATTTCCTATGCCAGGAGATGGAATCCTTCTCAGTAGCTTTAGATGAAAGCATTGAACTTCATGATCTTTGTAGAAGCTGTTGAGAGATCCAAAACATAAGGTCTTTATATCTTGAAGCTGTCATAACACTTGGTCCTCCGGAATCACGTAATATTTCTTTAGGATGTAAACTTCTTGTTGTAGAATATGACTTTTAAAAACCTTATCACAGATTTGGGAAACAGAAAGTAAGTGTTTTGAAGTTGCTGGACGTAGTTCACCCTATCAAACTTAAATTTCTGATTTCCAACTTCTCCCTGAGCTGTGATATGGCCTCCTTGTTCCAGCAAACGAAGCATGCCCTCCTTTATTTGCCTTACGTTTGATAAAAGAAAGAGCCCTGTTCTTGTCATGTGCTGGATGCTCCCACTGTCTAAATCCATGTGTGGTTTCAGCAGTAGTGAACACCTGCACATACCAAGTAAAACGTTAGTTTAGGTTAGGAACCAAGGCTTTAGTGGCTTGGGTTTCAAGAGGCATCACAAATCATGAATATCCACCCATTGACCCTTAGAGAGTGAGGGTAGCTCAGATTCCTTCTTGTCATCTTACCAGACACAGAGGATATTTTTCTTCCATATCCAGATTTGTGCAATGCTGTTTGTGATAAACATTCGACTGTCTGATGGATTGAACATTAGGTTGCTAGTTCTTCTAGGTGGAGTTAAAGAGCTCCTCTTATAAGACCTAGGTTTTGAATCTGAAATTCAATCTTCTTTCTAGGTGTCTGATAGTAAGGACAAAAGGAAGCATGTGGTCCACACTCTCACAGTTGTAGCACGACTGCTATCAACTTTATGATTAAACTTTCTTTGTGGAGACGTGTGTGACACTCTAGTAACATCACTCACTTTAGGTTTGAATCTGGTTCTTTTGATGTTTTCTCTTGTTTAATTAAAACAAAGTTAATGTTTTACATGTTTAACATCTTTTTCTTTGGGTAACTGGGTTTGACTTAAAACATGTGAAAAGATTAACATTAGAAGCTCTTTTTAGTTTCATTTTACTCTGTTTGAATGACTTTAAGTTAAACTTTCAAATTCTTTTTCCAGATTAACACAAGGCAATTTACCCTTTGCCTTGAAGTGGCCTCCTTTGGTTGTTTCCAGATTCAATAGATGAACATGAGGAATCTGGATCACTAACAAGAGGGGTAGATACCACATGATCTGATGGGGTTATTATTACTGGTCTACTCTTAGTGTTCATTAAGGTCTCAGGTGGGGTGGAACCACTTTGTAACCCAAACCTCCCTGTTGTTTTTTTCTTTCACTAAGTGTGGACTATGTGTGATGAACTGGTCCAACTGTGCAGTTTCTGTTTTATGAGTTTACTTCTACTTCTAGAACTGCCTTTTGCTTCTTAGTGTCTTCTAGGGAGTTTAGATAGTACCTAATGTCATTAGCTTGGTTAAATGCAACTACTTCGGTTCCTAAGCTGTTAGTCAAAAGGTCTATCTTTCTTTGTAACTATGCTCATTTGTTTTAATACTCTATTAGCCTCAGTACACAGTTGCAATTTTTTACTAAGTATATTATGATCTAATAACCTAGAAAAATTCTCATCTATGCTATTTCTAAAACATTACAATCAGAACAAGCATGTTATCAAAACATTTGGTCAGTGGTACTTACTGAGTTGGTTTAGAAGAGTTAGCCATCAAACACAGCATCAGATGTCTCTGGTTCTGGTGATTCTGTCTTTTCGTCTTTGATGTGGTAGTCTCCTCTTTAGGCTTGTAGCTGACCTCAGTTGCAGTTGTCTCTTCAATATTTGACATCGCTATCTCAACTGCTAGATCTCCTTCACTCGCGGAATCATCGTTAATGTCTCTACACTTGCAATGTTTGATTCCCTAGAGAGACAAACCTAAAGCTCCAGTCCTGTCCTTCATACATCATGAGCAGTCAAGGCTTTGGATCCTTGCTTGATGAAGTAGAACTAGTAGCTTGCTTGTCTTGACGAGTGAAGGACGAGAATGGGTTCCGTTACCCGTCTTCTTGGCTAACACATTCTTTCTTGAAGTGCCCCTTCTCTCCACAGTTAAAGCAGGTCACTTTGCTCTTGTCAAAGCCAAATGTGGTATCCTTAGTAGCTACTAAGTTCTGTCGGTCTTTTCACAAAACTTCTTCGCCCTCTGGACAGCAATAGCTAAGGCCCACTTATGTGCATTCTCTCAAGCTCCATTTCCACCTGCTCATAGTCTCGTCTACCAGATGGCAGTTTCCAATCTTCCCGCAACAAGTCCATCATACAAAAATGAACCACTGCAGCCAAAGATCCATGTGTTCTAGGCTACTTCTTAGTCACATTACCAAGGTTCTCGGTCTTTAGTCTAGTAGCATTTGTTTCAGATACAATATGATGGGTACAAGAAGACCCCGACGTGTCTGATCATGAAGGAGGAAGCATGTGAAGGACGATGAGCTAGACACAAATCAGTCGGAGAGGTGCTCCAGATGTCTTAGCTTGAGTCGTGGCATTGTACAAAGTGGATTGAAATACGAAGACTTCTGAGCTTATACTTCATCCTAAGAGCTTCTTCTCGCAGCTTTAGAATGAAGTCATTCTATCCAGCTTTGCAGCATTCCATTCTGTCTCAGGTTAGACCCGAATGAAGCCCACTTTTCAGCAATCCATCTGCAAGTTAGTAACTTTCTCTCCATGGTAGTAGCCACCCAGTGTATGCAGTTCATCATTAGATGGTAGAATTATCTATAACATCATCCAAAACTCTCGTTTCCCATCGATGAGATTTATACCAATTACTTCTTAACTCCTTAGCCTTGATTGCCTTCAATGAAGCATTCCGTCGTACCTCTTTCCAACTCATCCCATAGTTTCTGGATGCTTATTCTCTGAGTATGGTGGAATATGTCTTTGGGTTAGACTGTGTAATCAATGCATAAACCTCTTCTCTACATTATATTTAACTTTCTACGCGTCTGTCATCCCCCTAAGGTTAGCTTTACTCCATCGACTCCACCGGCGTACTATACCCAATCTCAATAGCTTCCCACAGATTCGGATCCACTCCAGGTAGATTTCAAAACGTTGTTTCCAGTGGGGAAACTCATCTAACGTTAAGAGATTTGGTGGTTTATTATGATTACCCACCTCACTCTCAAGTAACAGCAGGTTCTGGATCCTAGAGTCCTTCCCAGCAGTAAATGCTGACATTTGATCTTCCATGGCGAATAACTTTAAGTCTACTAGGACAAACTGTCAACTGGTGTGACTGAAGGATGCGATTGGGCTATCCGTGTGAATGAACTATGCGAATGGTTCAATCGTGCGGCTGAACTAACCGATCGGTTTAGTCATGCGAATGAAGCTGATGCGTATGAACACAGCGAACGAATGGTTCAATCCTACGAATGGAGATGCGACTAGGTCCAATCGTGCGTCTGAGCAATGCGAGTGAGGTCCAGTCGTGCGAATGGCTCACTCGTGCGACTGAAGCTGCTGTTTTGCGAAAATTTCTAGGTTAAACGTGTTTTAGCCGTAAAAATTCGAAATTTCGCAAGGTCTAATCGCCTAAATCCGTAGAAACCAAACTTTGATGAGCAG
The DNA here is from genome assembly GCA_025506515.1 of Flaveria trinervia. Lineage (NCBI taxonomy): Eukaryota > Viridiplantae > Streptophyta > Magnoliopsida > Asterales > Asteraceae > Flaveria > Flaveria trinervia. The sequence continues at coordinate 59,728,597 of CM046441.1, forward strand.
GGAACGTCCAAGATCACTTTTGATACAAAAAATTGCGTTTTTAGTGCAAAAACACAAATTTTTTATCAATCTTGATTGAATCACACGTAATCAAGAGCCAAAGCTCTGATACCAATTGTTAGGACCTGGTATTTGAACGAAATACCTAGTGATTAGCATGTAAACCAGATCAAATAGTGTGGAATCCTATTTGATTGGCGATCCAATCAGTGAGAACACACGAAGAATCAATAAAGAATTGAAACTAACGTTAGAAATCGATTGGGAATCGATCTAATGTGTTCTATGAACTTGGAGAACGAATTGGGAGGCTTCTGGACGGCTAGGGTACGTCTGGAGTCGAAATAGAATGAAAGCTCTCGTTTTTCCACGAATTGGGTTGTATTTATAGGTTAGTATTGTTCATTCGTGCGACTAAACCATTAGTATGATTCAGTCGTGCGATTGAACCATATGGTTGATTCATCCGCACGACTGAGTGTTCAGTCGTGCGACTGAGCCAATCTTATATGTCAATCATACGACTGATCCAGTCTCCTAGTTCAGTCGTGCGACTGAGTCAATCGTATGAAGTTATTCATGTGTGTGGTCCATTCGCATGGGCCATTCACATGAGAACTTCATTATGTTAAGTTTGAATGTATTAATTAATAAACATTATGTGTAACCATTCAAACAATCACTAATCTAATTAACCAATTAATATCGACTCATTAATGAAATATTAGACATTACAAATCACAAATAATCAATATCATTTTATTAATCATATCAAATTACATCCAAATCAGATAAACAAAATCTATTACATTTCATATCATGATCTAGGGACATACATGTATCAACAGAGATGAAAGATATGCTGAAAGAGATTGAGCTTGCTAGGTTCATAATTCCAAATTATGACTATGAAGCATTCATTACTTTTCAGACCATTCATAAAATCAAGAAAGATCTAGGCCATTGTGTGTTGGACCAAAAGAACCAATGAGCCAGATCAGAAAAACCTTTAAATCCCACAAGACATCACAACAACTGTTAAGGACTTGATCAGCTGTTTGACAAAGTCTGAAGATCAACAGCTGAAGACTAAAGTACTGAAGACTTCAACAGCTGAAGACCAAAGTCTGAAGATCAATAGCTGAAGACTAAAGTACTGAAGACTTCAACAGCTGAAGACCAAAGTCTGAAGATCAACAGCTGAAGACTAAAGTACTGAAGACTTCAGCAGTTGAAGACCAAAGTCTGAAGATCAACAGCTGAAGACTAAAGTACTGAAGACTTCAACAGCTGAAGACCAAAGTCTGAAGATCAACCGCTGAAGACTAAAGTACTGAAGATCAACAGCTGAAGTACAACGAGTGAAGACAACATCTGAAGACATCAGCTGATGACAACAACTGAAGTTCAAGAAGTCCAAGTACTGAAGCCTTCAGAGTTTGTCACAACAGCTGAAGAAGCATTCTTCAGTTGTTGTGATGGTTTCCTTTCAGTAGTTTTCTTTTCTATTTCAGTACTTGTAAAACGACTGATGAGCATGTTCTTCAGTCGTTGTTGTTTCAGTAGTTTCTTTTTAGTAGTTGTAGTGATAGTTAACACTTGGTATTTTGTAAGAAGATGTCAGTTGTTTGACATCTTCAGTAGTTATGTTAACTTTCAGTAGTTAAATAACAGTTAGATGTCACTGTCAAGTGACATCAGCTGACGTCAGCTTCCCTTGTAAAAGGAAAGATGACCTAATTGTAACGGAGCGAAAAAGCCAGCCGAAGCGTGTATTGAATGAATATATTCCTTTTGGCGGAAATTCTCTCTCTATAACAAACACTGGTTCATTGATAAATTTCGTGTGTTCTTGTTTAAATTTGTTAATTTGTGGGCTCATTCCGCTGCAAATCCAATCTAATTGATCAAACTAGATGCCGAGATCTTAACAAATGGTATCAGAGCAGGTTAATCATTGATCGATTTAACAATTGATCATTGAAACTGTTCTTTTGCTATCTACGTTTGATCGGATTAGCAAATTTGCAAGAATCGGTTATAGAGATTGAGTTTCCGTTGCCTCTAGCCATTTTGTTTGAGGTTCTAAGTGGTTTTGAGCTAGATTTACTTTGTTTACCTTGAATTTGTCTAAATTCTGAATATGACTACTCCTTCTAATGACCCTCACAATACTGGTTCCTCAACCAAGCCTCCGATGCTGGTTAGGACTGAGTATAACATATGGCAACGAAGAATGCTTCATCACCTGTCTATTAACAGTTCAGGTTGTTAGACATCTGTGGTACATGGTCCACATAATCCTATGGTGAACAATCCGGAAACCAACCAAATGGTACCGAAGAAGAAGGAACAATACTCTGATGAGGATCGAAAACTGTTTGAGATTGATGCTAAAGCTCATGGAATTCTGGCCATGGCTCTGCCTAATGAAATCTATTCTGGGCTTATGCATCATGAAACTGCTCATGACCTTTAGAAGGCACTGAAAGAACAATTTGGTGGTACTGATGAGGTCTTAGCAAACAATAGGGAAATACTTGCCCAACAATATGAGACATTTGCTCATAGGAAGGGTGAGACTCTGACTCAACAGTTTGAGCGTTTTTCATGTTTGATCTCTGAGCTGAAAATGGTCAAACATGAATACACTAATAGCCAGATGAACCACAGATTCCTCAGATCACTGCCTAAGAGATGGGACACCTATACAATTGTCCTACGCTCTAATGCAAATCTAGATAGCCTATCTCTCACCCAACTTCATGGGAAACTGCTTACATTTGAAAGAGAGATAGAGCAGAAAAGGAAACTGGCATCATCAGGAAAGCTCACTGAAGACTTTGTACCAGGGAACACTACCTTGGTCGGTCATGAGTGAGAATATGCTGCATCAAAAAGTAATTATGATGTGCATATAGATTTCTCTTCAAACAGTTCTGATCATGCATTGTGAGTGTTGATAGTCAGTCAGGCTGTAATAGTGACAATTTGTGCTTCATTATGGATGATTTGAAAGGTATAGCTGATGATGACTTAGAAGAGATGGATATTCTGAGCCAAATGACCTTGATTAATATCAGATCTCATAAGTTCTACAAGAAAACTGGTAGGAAATTCCCTGGACTCTCTGGCAAAACCAAAGTTGGTTTTGACAAGAGTAAGTTGAGGTGTCACAAATGCCACAGGCTTGGGCACTTTGCAAGAGAGTGTAGATCATCTGGATCTAACTCCTCTACACCCTTTGTGACTTTTCCAAGTAATATTCAACAAAACAGAGGGCAACATCCTGCTAGTTCTAGTCATCAATCACAACCTCTATCTCCTGCATATTTTGTCCCTCAGGGTCCAATGCCATATCCATATCCCTGCTATTACATGCCACAAACCAGTCAAGTTCAAGTACCCATTGCTCAACAACCACCTGCTCTTCCTGAGCCTAACCTTCCCAATCTCATCAACAATCTCAACCTCAACAACACAGCTTTTTCACCCTAGGAGTTGTTGACTGGAGCAGTTTACCAGATGATATGTCTCGTCATGAACAACTGTTTTTTGGTGCTGGTCAACATGGTGGTGATAATTCTTTTGGAAACCTTGCTCTTATGGCCTGGAGTCTGCTGATACCTCATCCTCTAATGTCTCCACACCACAGGTATCACAGGTATCCTCTGAGGCCAAAGCCAAGCTATGTTCTGAAACATGCATAGCCGCATTTGCATCTATTAGAGAAGCAAATGTAGCTTTAATTAACAAAAACATTGAGCTAGAACAAATAATATCCAAAAGAAAAGCTGAATTTGAGTCTGTGCTTAATGATAAGAATGATGAGATTTACAAACTTAAATGCCAAATCACCGATGATAAGGCTAGGGAAGAGGTACTTCTAGAGAAGTACAGAGACCTCAAAGAAACACTTGCAGCTACCTAGGTAGAGTGTGATCAATGAGTACATTCTGCAAGGGTTTTGAAATGCTTCTCAGTAAGCAGTCTGCTTCCAATGTGAAGTTTGGCATTGGTTATAATCACACTGCTCCTCCTATGATTTTACTCCCAGAGCAGAGGTAGAATCTGATGGAGAAAGCAATAACCAATCCTTTTCATCATGTGATCTACTATCTGATACAGCACCATCAGAGGTTGGAGTCAGCATTAATTCCTCCCAAAACCTATCAGGTGATGTTGATGGTTCAAATGCTAACACTCACATGATCAAAAGGTTGATCACTCCAGGTGGTATTTCACAAGTACTGAAAGTACTAAAGAGCAAGTCATAACACCTGGAGAACAAACACAAACTATTGCATGTACTAAAGGAAAGAAAACTGCCAGTAGAAAGGGTGGGAAAACTACTGAAGAATATATCAAGAAAGCATGTACTACAAGGAAGAAAACTGCTAGTACTGGTCGCAAACTGCTGAAGAATAAGTCTTCAATAGTTTCATCTTCTTCAGCAGATGATCAACTTAAGATGAAAAAAAAGCCATGTGAAATATGTGGCTTATTCAATCATCTTACTGATGATTGCTGGTATAAAAAGGGCTCCAAACTCAAACACAATGAGAACATTAAAAAGAAAATGGATAAAATGAAAACTGAGTTTGAAACCAAGTTTGTACCAGCAACATCAAAACCTGTAACCCCAAAATCCAAAAAGAAATCCAAAAAGGAAAGGGGTTAATCTGGCAACAGCTGAGGTTGCTCAAAGGGAGATGGTACAACACAGGAATCCATCAATCTCAAGCACTAATGTGTCTGATGAGCTGAAGGCTTTATCACAGAATCAGACACAACTTGTTATGATGGTTCAACATCTATTGGGGAGAGTCAACCAATTAGATGCTCCTGTGCCCAAACCACAGAGAAGAAAATCCATGCCAAAGGATTCTTCTTCTTCACCATCTCCATGCCCTCAGGCTGTTCTTCATAGCAAATCTGTTAGTTTACCATCTGTTGATGTGAACAGACCCAAAACCAAAAAGGTTTGGGTCTCAAAAACTAACTAATTTATTATGATTGCAGGGTTCTTCAGCATGCCACAGTAGCATCTGGTATGTAGACAGTGGAGGATCTATGCATATGACAGGGAACAGCTCTCTTCTTCATGATTACTCTCAAGGAAAGAAGGGGTTTGTTTCTTTTGGCAATGATGCTAAGGGTTACATCATTGGCAAAGGCTTTGTCTCCAATGGGGAAATACGGTTTGATGATGTTAACCATGTGGAGAATCTCAAGTACAATCTCTTGAGTGTCAGTCAAATGTGTGATAAAGGCCATGTTGCTCTTTTCACCAGTCAGAACTGCTGGATTCTGTCATCCAAAGTTCTGAGTTTGATTGATAAGGTGTTGGATGATCACACTCTCTTGAGGGCCAACAGGACAGGAAGAGTGTATGCCTTAGATCTTTCCAAGAAAATAGATCTCAAAGGCCATCCTTGCCTATTTTCCAAGGCTTCTCCTCAAGAATCTATTCTATGGCATAGAAGGTTAGGTCGTGTGAATCTTAAAAACTTGAATCAGCTGATACATCATGGTTTAGTAAGGGGATTGCCTATAAAGGAGTTCAGATGTGAAGAAAACTGCACTGCTTGTTTGAAAGGAAAACAACACAAAGTCTCATTCCCTCCTGTTGAAGAACCTAAATCCATTGCCTGCTTGCAATTACTACACTTGGATATCTTTGGTCCTGTGAGAGTAATGAGTATGGCAAAGAAGAAATACTGTCTGGTAATTGTGGATGATTACTCCAGATTTGTATGGACTTTCTTCTTGCATTCAAAGGATGAGGCTGCTCAGACGATTATAAACTTTGTGTTGTATGTTGAGAAGCAGTATTCCCTATCTGTCAAGTGTATCAGAAGTGATAATGGAACAGAATTCAGAAACCATACACTTGATAATTTTTATCTCTCAAAGGGAATCAAGAGGCAGTTTAGCATCCCAAGGACTCCAGAACAAAATGGAGTAGTAGAGAGAAAGAACATGACCCTAATTGAAGCTGCAAGGTCCATGTTGGTTGACTCTGGTTTGCCACTGACCTTTTGGGCTGAAGCTGTTAACACAGCTTGCTATGTGCAGAATAGAGCCTTAGTAAATCAAAGGTTGATGAAGACTCCATATGAAGTTCTACATCATTTGGCTCCTCTAATTTCATTTTTCAAAGCCTTTGGGTGTCCTTGTTTCATTCTCAACACAAAGGATCAACTCCACAAATTTGATCCTAACGTGAATGCAGGGTATTTTGTTGGTTATTCATCTACTTGCAAGGCATACAGAGTCTTCAACTGCAGAACAAAGATAGTTGAAGAGACTTTACATGTGAAGTTTAATGAATCTCCAAAGGACAAGATTCCACAAAACCCTGTGGAGTTATTTGATTTGGACATACTGCAATATGTTCCTTATCAGGTTTAGCTGTTGCTCCTGTCAACAGTTCTCCACCTGGTGGTATTAATGATGATGATCATATCAATACTCACTTATTCAAGTTTAGTGATCAACTGCCTGAGTCCACTAAACTTGATATTCCTGTAGCTTTAGCAGTTCCATCCACAACAAATGCTGATGAGATCTCTGATTCCTCTACATCTTTTGATTTGCCATCTCATTCTTGGTTTCAAGAGTCTGCATCACCATCTGCTGCTGCCGAAGGTCCTACAAACACTTACACGTATCTCATTGTTTATCAAGAGCTGAAGAATCACCCAATGTCTCAAATCATTGGTGATATCAATGCTGGAGTTTCAACAAGAAGTCAATAGTCCAATTTCTGCTTCTATGCTCTCTTCATTAGTCAGCAAGAACTAAAGAACTATCATATTGCTTTAAGGGACAATGGATGGGTTGAAGCCATGCAGCTTGAGCTACTTCAGTTCAACAAGCAGCAAGTGTGGGAACTGGTTCCTCTACCCCCAGGTAAGTGTGCAATAGGCACTAAATGGGTGTTAGGAATAAAACAGATGAAAATGGACTTATTGTTAAGAACAAGGCCAGACTGGTTGTTCAGGGGTTTGCACAGGAAGAAGGTATTGATTATGATGAAACCTTTGCTCCTATAGCCAGATTGGAGGCAATTAGATTGTTCAGGGGTTGTTTAGGGGTTTGCACACTCTTTGCATTGTCAAGAATCTTATCCAGCATTCTAGGACCAAAATATAGAGATCAGACACCATTTTATTAGGGACTGTTTTGAAAAAGGTCTGATTGATCCAAAGTTTGTGCCTAGTGCTGATGAGCTTGCAGACATTTTTACTAAGCTTTGGATAGTTCAACTTTCCAAAACCTAGTGTTAAGGCTTGGTATGCTGCAGCTAGAATAAGTGACAACTACTGATGATCTCAGTAAACAAGTACTGATGATCATTAGTAAACATCTCACAAATATGTACTGATTCTGTTAAAAGAAACTGATGCGGTTATAACTACTGATGTCAGTAAAAACAGATAAGTACTGATGTCCTATGAAATACTAAAAATAGCTAAAAAGTCCGATGAGTAAGTGTTGAGGATAGTATGAAACAGCTGAAAAGCTAAGAATTGACGAAAACTACTGATGGGAATTTTCTCTTCAGTCATTTTACAACTGCTGTTTCATCTTAAACAACTGAAGCAAAACCAATGTCTTCAGTAGTTTCACAACTACTGATGACTACACCAAGTCTTCAGTCGTTTACAACGACTGATGACAAAACCAATGTCTTCAGTAGTTTCACAACTACTAATGACTAACACCAAGTCTTCAGTCGTTTACAACAACTGATGACAAAACCATGTCTTCAGTAGTTTCACAACTACTGATGACTAACACCAAGTCCTCAGTTGTTTCCAACATCTGAAGCCAAAACCATGGTTTTCAGTAGTTTTATAACTACTGATGCCTAAAACTAAGACTTCAGTTGTTTCAACCTCTGAAGATTAATACATGTCATCAGTCGTTTAAAACTACTGATGATTAACACCAAACCCTTCAGTTGTTTTATAACCCATACCCTATAAATACCTAATCCTACAGAGCTTCATTATCTCAAACCTAACGTTCAAAAACTCCGAACCTTCTCTCACATTAATGGCGACCATGCAGCTTAAACCAAGACACAACTGTGTTGCCTACCTTACCAATCACCCTTCTGGATGAAGTTTGATACTGCCATTGATCAAATGGTCCATTCTCCATACAAAACATCCTTCCTTATCAATCCTACCATTTATGCCGAATCCCTAAATCAGTTCTGGACGAATGTCACCCTTACCACTGGGGAGAATGACACCGATTCTCTCCAGTCGTTCGTCAACTATCGTAAGGTGGTCATCACTCCGGAAATCCTTCACCAAACCCTACAACTGGATGATGCCACCTTCCCCGCTGGATATTCAAAGGGCACCACTGATCTATCCTTTGCCCACCATGGATACCAGGGTAAACTCAACGCTTCTACCATCCTAAAGAAGCATTTCCATGATGCGGAACGCCTTATTTTTCATATGGTGAATGTCTGCCTAGCCCCTAAGACTTCTTCTTGGTATCAAATGTCAACCAGGTGGCAGCAGGTATTCTTCTCTATCCTTGAGCAACAAAACTTAAATTTTTCTACAATAATATTTCTTGAACTTAAGGATATGGTCTCAAAACCTATTGCTAACCGATGGATATTATATCCACAGTTCATAATGGCCATTATAGAGAACCAGCTGAAAGCTGAGGGACTTGTTGGCCTTGGAGTCCCTGCCATGGCTGTATTGCCTGAGGTATACTCCAGGCACAACTCAGACCAGTCACTCAAACAGGCTGCCAAGCTGCGAAAACCCACGCAGCTGGAACCCACAGCCACCACCTCCAAATCCAAAGTCCCCACCAAACCCAAACACAAGAATCCCAAAACGGCTACTCAGGGAAATGAGTCCCCTGAGGATGTCCCTGCAACACAAACGCAGGATATGTCTACTGGCCATAATCCCCCAGTAGCTACAAGTACTCACCCAACCTCAACCGCTCAGGCTTCCTCTCAACAGAAGCCTGCAGCAACCACATTTGGGGCACCTATACATCTGGAACCTTCCTCATTTGAGGAGGTTGCCATTGAAACGCACCACTCTCCCCGGGTGCATACTGCTTCTACACCATCACCCGCTGCAACCGCCCCCCAAAGTCCTACCATAATAGTTGCAAAAGTGCTGACTCAGTTGCATTCCTCACCCCCTCCCCAGATACCAATCAAAACTGGGATAGCCTCAACAATTGAGGGGGAGGATCCAAATGTTGCTGCTAACCCACAACACAGGGGTTACACTGTTCCATCTCCAAGTGTAGAAACGGAGATTCGAACATCTGGTGAGGCTGCCACTTCTCCTGCTTCAGCATATGATCAGGATGCAGTTGGTAACATCCATAAGACCTCACCAGAGGCAACTGCCAATGAAGGACATAGTCCTGAGGCAGGAAGTCCCCAGTACCAAGAACAAGGGGCACATGCTGATACTGATCTACACTCAGAGCATGTACATCCTGATTCTATCAGGAGGTCAGGTGATTCAGCAAACATTGATGATGACCTGGGCTTCTTCTATGATGTTTTAGCCCAAAATACCATCCTAGAGAATGAGGTAAGCAGACTCAACGAGCTGATTGCCAAAATGTCTCGGGATCTAAGTCCATCTGCCCCAATCCACCAACAGATGGCACCTTCCTCTGAAGGTCTCTTATACACAGAGCCACTCCAAAACACTCAGCCACCTGCCTTTACTTCTGGCACTATCTCTTAGGGACAGAACCCCCCTGAGCAAATAGTTGCTATCTTTCAAAATTCCTTACCTCTCATCACACCAATTATCACTGATATAGTGATTAAAGCCCTTGATGAGAGCCTTCCCTCGGTTATCCAACCCTTGATAGAGGAAGTTGTGAGCATAAGGCTTTCTGACAATCAAACCCTTGCAACCAATGCAACCAAAAAGGGGGAGATTCAGTCAGTGAAAGCAAAACGAAAGATGATTGAAGATGGGAAAGAGAAAGAAAAAGAGATAGAGGTGGAAAATGAGAAGGAGTTGGGTGTAGAGACTGAGAAGGAGAAGGAGAAGGAAGCTGAAATGGAGAAAGTGACTGAAAGTACTAAAGACTTTCATGTCACATACAAGAAAAGGAAGAGTGGAAAGAAGGAGAAGGAGTTGGAGAAAATGGTGAAGGAGGCTCATGCCCAACACAGCCGATCAATGGATAACATCATTGATAAGTTGTTTAGGCAAGGTCATGACACTGAAAAACTTGACTCAGAAATTAGAAGATTGGAGATTGAAGAAATCCAAGCAAGATGGGCAAGTTATAGTGTGTTGGAAAGGGAAAGGCTGGAAATCATGATCAGGTTCATAGCTAAGTATCTTGGAAGATCATTGATTGAAATCAAGTCATGGTCCAGGGACAGCATCTTGGTAATAACCACCAAGATCTGTTCGTCTGAAGTATACCAAAGGGCTGGTCATTGAAGCCTTGAATGAAGCTGGTGCTGGGAGCAGGACTGAACTAGTCAAACAATCTAAAGCCTCACTTACATCCAAAATGCTAGAACAGCCTGTCAAAATTCCCACACCAAAACCACCACAACCACAACCCACTAAACCAATTCCCTTACCCACAAAACCAATAGCCAATGATGTACCCCAGAAGAGGAAGAGAAGGGTACTGAGGCTAGAAGAGGAAGAAGAAGATAATGATGAAGATGAAGACAGGCTGCCAATCTCAGCTGTTATACAGTTGCCTAAGGCCATAACTCACCTTCCAACAATTACTCCTGAATCTCAAAGGCAAATTGTGAAATGAAGTTAGAAGAAGAAGAGCTTCACAAACAACATGATGAGGAATTGTTGAGAAGAGTCGACAAAGCATACGCTGCCACATCTTCAATCATCAATATGAAGAAACATGCTCAGAGATTATACACTCTCAGACATACCTTTCAATATCAAAAAGAGAGAGTGAGGATTTGGCCTGATCCCAGGGTGTCTCATAGGATTCAAAAAAAAAATATTCCACAGAGATACATTGGCCAAGTAAAGAAGGTTGTAGATGAAGTGATCTCACTGGCCTTTGTAGTATCACCTTGGGAGATCCTAGATGACTTCAAGAAAGCCTATAAAGCTAAACTGACCCCACAAAAGATACTGGAGAATAAAGTGGTGAAAAAGGGGTTAGTGTATAGGAGGCTTGTGGAAGTTAGAAAGAATGAGCTCCAGTTGTTCCTAGAGGGTATTCACCCAGATGAATTCGCATATAGAGTCATAACAACTGTGGAACTAAAAAATAGGAAGCAGGTCAAATACCTCTCTGAGTATTATGGGCCAGAGTCAGTCTTTGAAGGAGAAGCAGAAGAGCTTACCATGGAGGAACAAGTAATCTTCATTGAGGCCTATACAAGGGAGTCTTACAGACTCATAGTTGGGAAGTAGATCTTATGGATGGGGTAACAGCTTTGTGTCCAGTTCCCCAAGACAGAGTTCCCATCCATCTTTTGTCAAACAGATCATTGAGACTTCTTCCCAGGCCTGTGCTTACAAGGGTCACTTCTGAGCTGATCTAGAAGACAAAAAGACCAATCTTTCTGCCATAATAAGTGGGACATCTTCAATAAGCTTAAAGGTTTTGGCTACATTGGTTCAGGGGGAGTTTGTTGGACCAAAAGAACCAATGAGCCAGATCAGAAAAACCTTTAAGTCTCACAAGACATCACAACAACTGCTGAAGACTTGATCAGCTGTTTGACAAAGTCTGAAGATCAACAGCTGAAGACTAAAGTACTGAAGACTTCAACAGCTAAAGACCAAAGTCTGAAGATCAACAGCTAAAGACTAAAGTACTGAAGACTTCAACAGCTGAAGACCAAAGTCTGAAGATCAACAGTTGAAGACTAAAGTACTGAAGACTTCAATAGCTGAAGACCAAAGTCTGAAGATCAACAGCTGAAGACTAAAGTACTGAAGACTTCAACAGCTGAAGACCAAAGTCTGAAGATCAACAGCTGAAGACTAAAGTACTGAAGATCAACAGCTGAAGTACAACGACTGAAGACAACATCTGAAGACATCAGCTGATGACAACAACTGAAGTTCAAGAAGTCCAAGTACTGAAGCCTTCAGAGTTTGTCACAACAGCTGAAGAAGCATTCTTCAGTTGTTGTGATGGTTTCCTTTCAGTAGTTTTCTTTTCTATTTCAGTACTTGTAAAATGACTGAAGAGCATGTTCTTCAGTCGTTGTTGTTTCAGTAGTTTCTTTTTAGTAGTTGTAGTGATAGTTAACACTTGGTATTTTTGTAAGAAGATGTCAGTTGTTTGACATCTTCAGTAGTTGTGTTAACTTTCAGTAGTTAAATAACAGTTAGATGTCACTGTCAAGTGACATCAGCTGACGTCAGCTTCCCTTATAAAAGGAAAGATGACCTAATTGTAACGGAGCGAAAAAGCCAGCCGAAGCGTGTATTGAATGAATATATTCCTTTTGGCAGAAATTCTCTCTCTATAACAAACATTGTTTCATTGATAAATTTCGTGTGTTCTTGTTTAAATTTGTTAATTCGTGGGCTCATTCCGCTGCAAATCCAATCTAATTGATCAAACTAGATGCCGAGATCTTAACATTGTGACACTGCTAAACTCAACAAGTATAATATGGTATGTTGGCTTTAGGGACACAATTACAAGGCTCATGAGCTTAAAGGAAGAAGTGTTGGTGAACTAAGAAGAATGATGGAACATGTAATGAATGTTGAACTTGATACTAGAGTCAGATTTAGAACTGAAGCTCCAAACTCATCATTTGAGTAACAAAGCAAACTCTTTGCTGATCCTATAACTGTTGAATCTAAAGATCAACACAAAGGCAAAGAAAAACTGATCAGAGAACCAAGGGCAGTCACTCCTAGAAAAGTGTGGCCACTAGGGACAATTGTTAGAGAAATCACTAAACAGAAATCAACTCTCATAGAGCTATATGATCATATCCTAACTCCCAGTTCTGAAGAAGAGAACAAGATTATGGCCTGGAAATTTGATCCAGACTGTGATTGTGCAATTATCAAGAGAACCTCCGGAAGAATTCAATATTTCCATGATACAGAGGCAGTGCTGAGACTTCATGAGAAAGACATCAAGGATCTATAGAATCTTACAATGTCTAACTATCCAATTCACTCAAGGGGAAGAGATTTCTCTGTGTTGGTGGGAAAGTTAAAGACAAAATTCAAAGATGATATGATTAGAGAAGCAAAAAGAGAGGATATTGAGCACAAAAGAAGATTAGAGAGAAAGAAAAGATCAGGCACCAACTCATCCTCATTAGTTGATGATGAATTTCAAAGGAGAGTTGGTTCTTCTAATAGGAAAACAACATCCATCAAAGTCATTGGAGGAAATCAATACACTATTCCCATAACTGAGTGGGGATATGTTGAGAAAACAAAAGAAATGGTGCTACTGAGGAACGTTGATGGTAGGAAAGGTGAAAAAATAAGAATCTTCGACCCTATAGAGATCAAAATGCTTCATCCAATCTATACATGATAAATTCTTTCCAAAAATAACAGATGAAAAAGCTCAGATGATTTATGCTTATACATTCATATGATACAAGTTGTGGATAAGTTACATGCCAAATCATACAAAAGAAGAAGATATAATGTTGGGATGCTGAAGGGAGCTAACATTGAAGATATATCAGAACTGAGAATCTCAGAAGAAGATGAGCTGGAGAGTGTTAACAATCAATGTGTTGTAGAAACCCTCACCACTGAAGAAGATGTATTGGGGTTGAGTTTTGAGACACTTCAAATGATATGCAGAATGGAGATCAAGTACAAATACGATGATAAAAAAGATACAATATCATATTTCAACAAGAAAATGGTTTCAAGATTAAAGGAGTTTTCAGTTTTAAAGAACTGATTACAAGTATCTAAGCCTAAGGGGGAGCATTGTTAGGTCTAGGATCAGTAGATCTAGTCCATTTTGTATAGGCTTAGTACTTGAATTAATATCTGTAATGAATGGTTGTCATTCATTATTATGTATTCATTATATATATATATATAGGTTAACCCATTTATATGTGTGTTGATTTATGTATGGTTGCAGGTACAAACATTATATTTGGTCAATTTCTGAAATTGACCAAGTGTAAGAAACATCTACGAATGAACATTTTGTGCTTCCATAGATATAGTTCTTACAAGTAAAATGCATCCAAAGATCTTCTACGGAAGAACAATCAGCACTGAGGATGAAAGAACAAGATTGCTTCGGAAGACCAAGAATGCTTCGAAAGAACAAAACAGCTTCGAAAGACCAAGATTGCTTCGGAAGAACAAAACATCTACCGAAGAAGAAGACCTGCAGAAGAACAAAACACCTACGGAAGACACTATTCCTACGGAGTCCAAACACTTGTATAATACAAGTGTTACAAGTCAACAAGTCAACAAGGCAGTTATGCGAATCCCGAGAAATCCGATGATTCCTTAATAGAAACAATTCAAATCCCAAGAGATCCGATGTTTCCTATAACAGAAACATCATTGTCTATATAAATGGATCCTAGGTTTTGAATCATGGACGGCTTTAGACGGCTTCATCAACAACAGCAATAGCAATTCGACAATTCCAGAACAGCAAACATCACATCAAACCCTAGTAGCCGTCACATCATTCATCACAAAATTTAATATCATTCATTCATTATTTGTAATCATTAACATGTTTTAATGAAATACATATTATTCATTATTTGTGTTTCTTTTAGTGTGTTTTGAATTTTTATTGATATTGAATTTTACTACAAAACAATTAAACCAAGCCAACGTTGATTCCGCAAACGTTGACTTTTCTTCAACCGACACTGATAATTCCTGATTGCAATCCTTGGATTCACAATATGTCTAGTGTTTAGTTTTTGAAATATCTGTTTTGTTTTAAAGTTAACACTTTACCAGGTGAAAATATTTTAAAACTTCTAACTTATATTGTATAATTAAATGAAAGATTTTAAAAAAGACCAAAGATTTTATAATTTATAACTTTGCCCGCATAATTAAATTGAAAGATTTTTAACTGAATGACTTCAAAATGTATGTAAAAACAAAATCTTTAAAGATGTAGTATTATTTTTATAGATTTAAGATGTTTTTTTATTAAATAATAATAATAATAATAATATAATAATAATAGTAATAATAATAATAATAATAGTAATAATAACAAAAACAACAAAAGAAAACCAAAATAAAAATATATATTTCTAAGTTGTATCGTATAATGAAACAAAATATATTGAAACAGTTGAAAGTTAAGTTTTTTAGAAAATGAATAATTTTGGGAAAAAATGTTTATAAAATGATTTTAAAAAGTTGTATTTATTTATAAAAACCACGTTTGAAATTTATATATTTGTTTAAAATACAATTAAAAATCAAAATAACATATACAGTTTAAATACTTAAAAAACAATTTTCCTAATACACAAACCAAAAAAACTCATTTAGAAGATAAGAAAAATTAGGGGTTATTTTTAGTAATTTAAGTAAGCCCACTAATTATTAAAAGAAGTTTGTAATTCATATAAATAGCCTCTGAGGTGTAAAAAGTCTAGATTCCTTTATATTTAACTAAATAAATTAACAGAGTTAATAATAGAGGTTAAAACCGTTGTAAAATGCATTATCGAGGTTTGATATGTAGAAATTTTTTTTTTCGAACTAAAAAAGTTAAACGACCTAAACTTTTTTTTTGAACGGGTAACGACAAAATAATAATCTACTCTTTGTTTTAATATTCATAGCGCAACACAAATAACAAAACACAAAATTTAATAAACGCAGACACCATTACTAGTTATCTCAAAAACCCAAGAAACAAAAATGCAATACCGATAAACCACAAACAATATCCATATAATTAAATTAAACAATTGAATTTATATTTAAACATCCATTGGTGGCATCGAAGTGGGTCCCAAATCTCCCCAAAACACACACCACCACCCATTCCTTATACACGTGTCACCGTGTCGTTCATTCCGTCACGCTTCTCCTCTCCACCCCCGATACGTCGTCTTCAACCCTTTTCACCCCCAAAATTCACTCTCAATTTCAACTATACCCACATCAACAATCCCACAATTTTACATCTACAACTCTCTTTGATCATCATCAATTGCCCAAAATAGTTGAAATCCAATGTTCGTTTGATTCGGAAAACATCACTTTCTTTCCCCCAATTTCGGATTTGCTTGCGGTTATGGAATACTTGATCAGTGATTCGAATTCCCATTTGTAGTTAACCTTTCTCTTTCTTGAAGAAACCCCAGTTGTTCGTTTGACGAATTAGGTTATTTTAATCCCCCAAATCACACAATTTCAACCTTCGTCTCCTTGTTTTGCGTCTGATCACGTTCTCCATTGTTGGGTTCTTCAATTGCCACTCAACTTCGTGTGACGTCAAAGTCTCCAGCTTATTGACAGTCGAATTGCTTCAATTGTTGGGCTCTGACTTTCATCTGTTATATGATTGATTTCATCGTTGTGGTGACAGAGACGATTAGACAAAGGGGTTTCGTCTGTTGTTGATTTGGGTGTTTTGAGAATGTCGATGATGCAAGCTGATGAATTGAACGTTGCTTCAATGAATTGATGGTGTTTGGAGGTGGGAGTAGGGTTATTACAGAGTGGAAGGATATTCCGATGGAGCTTTTGATGAGGATTGTGTCTTTGTTGGATGATCGGACGGTGATCGTTGCTTCTTGTGTTTGTAGTGGATGGAGGGATGCTATTTCCTGGGGACTTACTCATCTTTCACTCTCTTGGTACCTGTTCTTCAGCCTTTGTTGCTCTGTTATGTTCAATATGTTTGTAGTTTATAGTTCGTTTGGTTTCTGCATACAATTTTCAAGATTTCCTTTCGTTTATTAAGTTGAACAAGTGAATTTCTTGAATATGGGTTTGATGTTTTCATGATTGGTTAATTCTATGTTCATGATATGTGTTTTTTATAGATGCATGTGACATGTTTTACCTCTTTGCCTTCAATTAAGAATTTTGAGCTACAAGTACAAGGTTAGGTACCTAGGATGTTAATCATGTTAGGCTAGTAATAACCTTTTTATGCTGTTCTATGTATATCACTAGATACTGTGTGGGTCTGGTGAGTGTAGCCTCTCTATCTTCTATGTAGAGGAAAATCAAGATTTTCTGTCGTCTTACCTTTTCAAACCCTAACCGAGATTTTACCGGGCATGTTTGTTCTATGTCGTCCTGTGTAGAAGAAAGATTTTCCTTTGTCTTAACTTTCCAAACCCAGCTATTAAATGAGATTTTAGAGCATATGTTTGTTTTGTTTGTTAGATTCTATCTCGTTATATTAAAAAATCACTAGATTCTATGAACAAAACCCTTTCAATGTATTTATTTTTACAGTTATTCATTAGTTTTACAAAGTTTTACTGAAATTTGTAATGGGAACTAGCAAAGATTGTCCATGGTCCTCCTTGGGCAAGTTTGGATGATACCGAGACTCTTCATGGATGTCTGTGGGCTAGTCAAGCAAGGGCTTCTGGTTACCTTTATATGTTTATGGTTTGTAGTTTGTCTACTTTTTGCATACAATCTTTAATTCTAAATTTTCATTTGAACAAGTTAATTTCTTGAATATGGGTTTGGCGTTATCATGATTGGTTGATTTTATGTTCATGGCATGTGTTTTTATAGATGTATTTGACATGTTATCCCTGTTTGTCTTCAATTAAGAATTGTGAGACACAAGTACAAGGTTAGGTACTTAGTTTGTTAGGCTAGTCATAACCTTTTTCTGCTGTTCTATGACATGGGAGTTAGAGCATCTGCTGTCGCGTCATGTTTCGTTAGATTCTGTCTGGGTCTTCATGAGTGTAACCTCTCTGTCTCCTGGCAGAAGAAAGATTTTTCCTTCGTCTTACCATTCCAAACAAGATTTTTCCTTCGTCTTACCATTCCAAACCCAACTATTGATTGAGATTTTACTAGGTATATTTGACTATTTGTTAGATTCTATCCCGTTAGATTTTGAAAATCAGTAGATTTTATGAACAAACCCCTTTTAATGTTTTTTTTATGTAGTTTGTCATTAAATTTACAAGTTTTTACACAAATTGCAGTGGGACTTGGCAAGGTTTGTCCATGGTTCCCCTTGGGCAAGTTCGGGTGAAAACTCGAACCCATCATGGATGTCTGTCGGCTAGTTAAGCAACAGCATCTTTGTCAATGAGAGAGTGCCATCTCGAACCTTTTGCTCCCATTGCGCGTTGTGTTATATGCCAGTTTGTGAATAATAACTATGAGCCCCATTTATGTTTATAAAATGGTGCTTGGGTTGGTTTGCTACGTTGGTCTTGAAATGTTGTTCTTTTACTTGTTTAGTCTGTTGTAACACAAAGGTTTATTTTATAACAAACATTTTGGGTGGTTCCTATTGTGGTTTATGTGCTTTAGGATACATACTCTGTGTAGGGCCTCCTTTGATTTCTCTCTTTGAAAACGGTTAAGCCGACGGGAATAACAAGTCAAAATGGACTCGGGTCAAAAAAAGTACTTTTTTGGTCGTCTAGTGTAGAATGGGTAAGGTCTTGCTGTGCTACGATACTGCATGTCCATCACATAAGTTGTATTCTTATTATTATGGTCTCAGCTACATGTATGATCTTTGGCCATCACTAATATTGATTTCAATTCTCATAATAGGTGCAAAAAGAACATGAACAACATGGTGCTTTCTCTTACTCCCAAATTCACAAAACTAAGGGTTTTGACCCTTCGGCAAGATAAACCCCTGCTTGATGACAATGCAGTCGAGACAATCGCTAATAATTGTCATGATTTAGAGGATCTTGACCTCAGCAAGAGCTTTAAACTTGGTGATCCGTCACTTCAGGCTTTGGCTCGTGGTTGTCCAAATCTTATTAAACTAAACATCAGTGGCTGCTCAGCTTTTAGTGATGACGCTCTTGAGTATCTTAGTAGTTACTGTAGAAAATTGAAGGTTTTGAACCTTTGTGGATGTGTGAAAGCAGCATCTGATAAGGCTTTGAAGGTATACAAGCATTACATATGTGTAGTTCGATTGTATTTGACCTTTGGTGCCGGGCTTATAAACCTTCTTTGAGTTGTGCTTGCAGGCTATTGGATACAATTGTCGACAACTTCAGTCGATAAATCTTGGTTGGTGCGAGGGAGTTGGTGATGC
Organism: Flaveria trinervia; assembly: GCA_025506515.1. Lineage (NCBI taxonomy): Eukaryota > Viridiplantae > Streptophyta > Magnoliopsida > Asterales > Asteraceae > Flaveria > Flaveria trinervia. The sequence goes on from CM046441.1 coordinate 59,747,842, forward strand.
TGGAGTGATGAGTTTAGCTTATGGGTGCCCTGATCTTCATGCTATTGACTTGTGTGGCTGTGTCCTTATAACAGGTAATTTGTGTTCTTCATATAGCTGACTTTTGAATGTCAATTTTGAATAATTTTTTATTCAAATTTTATATGATGCATTATTAAACATCTCTAAAACCATTCTTTTTCTGTGATTTGTGCTTTCTATAATATGCAATGTAACAGAAGAATAAGATAAAAGAAATGCATATATAAGCATTTTGGTGTTGGAAATTGCATTTTTGACATTCTAAAGTTGATTTTAATGTGTGTGTTTGTCTATACACGCACAAACACATTGCGTTCTTTCAGAACAAGTAATATGTTCAGAACCGAGAATTGGATAAGACATGTAAGATTCAATGAAAGAAATAAAATTAAAAAACAATGGTTTGTTTATATATATTTTTGTACTTTGAAACATGCAGATGAGAGTGTGATAGCTTTGGCAAACAACTGCTTACATCTGAGGTCTCTTGGTCTATACTACTGTCAAAACATCACGGATCGAGCAATGTACGCCTTAGCCCACAGCCGGGTGAAAAATAAGCGTGAACTATGGGAGTCGGTTAAGACCCGATATGAGGAAGAAGGCCTCGTGAATCTCAACATCAGTCAATGCACGGCTCTAACACCTCCTGCGGTCCAAGCACTGTGTGATTCGTTCCCTGCACTTCATACGTGCCCAGGTAGGCACTCTCTCATCATTAGTGGCTGCTTGAACTTAACCTCGGTCCACTGCGCCTGTAAATATCAACCACATCGAGACGCGACACGCTTTTCTCGTTCCACTCGCGTCTGATGGGATGCTGCTGTGTTGTGTGGTTGGTATCAGTCATGTGTATATAGTTGGTTTATGTGATGAATTATGGATGTTGGGACTTTGTATTCTGAATATAAAATCATAATATAATGTTATTGTCATAACTCGTAAGGTTGTACACGTACGTTTTTAGGAAAAACTTTAATTTATTAAATGAAAACCTTTGATAAAAAGTGGAACTCTAAATCCTATATAACATAATTATTTTATTATTATAAGGTAATTTGAATTTTAATAAATCAAAATATTATATGCATAATAATTCATATTACTTGGCTTGTGATAATCTTAACTTTCACTTTTATTACCAATGGTAACCCTAGTAGCATAATTATTATAGATTCATACTCGATTGCATTTATTTTCAAAGTATTACTTGTTACCGATTTAATTTGGCTAGTTATAATCCCAACTTTCACTTTTACTACCAATAGTAATTCTAGTAACATAATTATTATATATTTGCTTGATTTCACTTGTATGTTATTTCATTTCATTTATAATTATATTTTGAGTGAAATCAAATGCAAAACAATCGTAAATATTTAGTGACTATGTTATTTCATGTCACTGAGACTATTAATAGTAATAAATCCACTAAGATTATTACCAAAGATGGGATTGTTACCAGCCAAATTTATAGTACAGATTATCGTCGATCAATGTGTGCAAGTTCATAACATAATCAACTCAAAGCTCAATCCAAAACCATAACCTTAGAGTGAACCTATGCAAGTTTAGAACCCAACCACTCAAGGACCGGTTTTTAAATTGGTTTTAACTTTTGTTACCAATCCCGAACTGGTTTGACCGCACTAGTTTGAGTTAATAAACTGGATTGTGCCCCTCTTATATTTAGAGGTATGACATGGTTAGAAACGTTTTGTAACTTTTGAATCATATATGTTGAAGTTAATTTCTTGGTAAACTACTTCCTCAAGTGACGAACTAACAAACTTTTTTATAATTATTATTATTATTATTATTATTATTATTATTATTATTATTATTATTATTATTATTATTATTATTATTATTATATTACTATTACTATTACTATTACTAGAACTTACAAACTTTATTATTATTATTATTATTATTATTATTATTATTATTATTATTATTATTGCTATTGTCATTGCCATTGCCACCGCCACCGCCACCGCCACCGCCACCGCCACCGCCGCCGCCGCCGCCGCTTTTTTTATGTGTTATTCTTATAAGGATGATGTTAAATCTATTAGATAATGTTGGAAGTGGCTTATTGGATACTGTTGGATCTTGTTAAATAATGCTTCGTTTTGCTATATTTTGTTGAATCTCGTTACTTTAGCACGTGATTATGTTTGTGTGTTGGATCTCGTGGATAATGATAAAACTAGTTTGATATTGTTGAGGGTCTCTTGTTGCCTAGTGATGAAGTAGTAGGAGGTGAGTTTCAAGTTATAACCCGTGGGTTCAAACCTTCTCAAAAACAGAACTTGTTTTTAAAATAATTTCAAGATATTCACAGTAGATTCCTTATATTAATGTCAACGTGTGTTTACGAGGAATTGTTGTGAGTGGTTGTGAATGAATAAAAAAATTTATAGAGTTGTACCGTGATTTTTCATAAAGATGTGTAAAAGGATTATTAAATTGAAAAATAGAGTAAAAAAATAATATTTTTAGTGTAAATATAGAGATGGAAATCGAAAAGCTAGTGTGAATGCTCTAAAACTAAGGTTAAATAATGTCTCACAAGTGTGCATCAAATTCAGTTTGTTAACAGCATTAGTAATAACAGTGACTTGTGATTGAATAGTTAGTTTTACAATGAGCAAATATCTTATGTTATTATTTAATTATTACTATTTAATTATGATTTAACGTGATTAAACCAATCAGATATTACATGGTAATTGTTTAATTAGAATATTAAGTACTAACTAGTTTTATTCCTCACTTGTGTTGTGACGGGGATTATAGTGGCTCTTCATATAGTAAGAAATGGAAGAGGCTAGTTACGGTTTATACAATGTCAAATGAAACATGGACGTCAATTTTTCGGCATTTTGTCTTGGTTTGACATCTGTTAACCTTCTGATCTTCTCATCTGGCCTTCATGAACTGAAACTGACAACACACTATGTTTAGCAAACAGGTGCAACAATAAAGGCTATTAAAATGGTCATCAAGAAGCTAAAATTTTTTAAAACATCACAAATGGCACATCATACATAATTAGGTTTACATATATTTAGTTAAATCACATATAAACTCTATTGTCACACCCTGTCTATCCCTTGTGACCGAATGATACTAACTTCATGATGAAAATGTAACAATAAATTGCTTCTGTCGAAACTTTATAGTCACTACAACAGTAGTAGATATGTATTATAAAACTTATAGCTAAGATAGCTCACCTATGTCTTGAGCGGTTGTAAAGATATATCATTTCAAAACAAAACATAAGTCAACAAGAAATGCTGGTGACTTAACTTTATCCTGGTTATGTACTGAGGTAATTTTTATATACAAATATTTTAACATTTAATATATCTGGTTTTACATTCTTTGTTTGCCAAAGTATTCCACTTTCAATCTTATACAAACACTGCTAAGGCATTCCATCATGTGTGTTACTAACTACCAAGACCCGTAGTGGATATACTGGTACCGTTATAATCAATGTATAAAGTTTAAATGCCACATACACAAAGCTTACCATTTAAGAACATGTTAGGATCAGTGATCTACGTTTGATTGATTAGAAAGTATTGCAGCGGAAATCAAACAATGAATTAGACAATTCACAAGAACACAATTGATATTCAATATAAAAGTAAACGGTTATAGAGAGAGAGAGTTCTACGAAAGATATTTCATTCAATATGAGCTTTCGTGGTAACAGAATGTCACACGTACAATTAGGTCAACATCTCTTATATAGGAGATGTGACGTCTGCTGATGTCACTTGATAGTGACATCTAACAGAATTATTCAAACTACTGATAGTTAACACAACTACTGAAGATGGCAAACAGCTGACATCTTCTTCCAAAAATACTAAGTGTTAACTATCACTACAACTACTGAAAAGAAACTACTGAAACTAAAACGACTGAAGAACATGCTCTTCAGTCGTTTTACAAGTACTGAAATAGAAAAGAAAACTACTGAAAGGAAACCATCACAACAACTGAAGAATGCTTCTTCAGCTATTGTAACAAACTCTGAAGGCATCAGTACTTGTACTTGAACTTCAGCTGTTGTCATCAACTGATGTCTTCAGCTGTTGTCTTCAGTCTTTGTACTTCAGCTGTTGATCTTCAGTACTTTAGTCTTCAGCTGTTGATCTTCATACTTTGGTCTTCAGGTGTTGAAGTCTTCAGTACTTTAGTCTTCAGCTTTTTAAGTCTTCAGTACTTTAGTCTTCAGCTGTTGATTTTCAGACTTTGGTCTTCAGCTGTTGAAGTCTTCAGTACTTTGTTCTTCAGCTGTTGCTCTTCAGACTTTGTCAAACAGCTGATCAAGTCTTTAGCAGTTGTTGTGATGTCTATGGGACTTAGAGGTTTTTCTGATCAAGCTCATTGGTTCTTTTGGTCCAACAAACTCCCCTGAAGCAATGTAGCCAAAACCTCTAAACTTATTGAAGATGTCCCACTTATTATGGCAGAAAGATTGGTCTTTTGTCTTCTAGATCAGCTCAGAAGTGACCCATGTAAGCACAGGCCTAGGAAGAAGTCTCAATGATCTGTTTGGCAAAGGATGAATGGGAACTTTGTCTTGGGGAACTGGACACAGAGCTGTTACCCCATCCATGAGATCTACTTCCCACAATGAGTCTGTATGACTCCCTTGTATAGGCCTCAAGGAAGGTTATTTGTTCCTCCATGGTAAGCTCTTCAGCTCCTCCTTCAAAAAGTGATTCTGGCCATAATACTCAGATAGGTATTTGACCTGTTTCCCATTTTTGAGTTCCACAGTTGTTATTACTCTATAAGCAAATTCATCTGGGTGATTACCCTCTAAGAACAACTGGAGCTCATTCTTTCTAACTTCCTCAAGCCTCTTATATACTAACCCCTTTTTCACCATTTTATTCTCCAGCACCTTTTGTGGGGTCAGTTTAGCTTTATAGGCTTTCTTGAAGTATCTAGGATTTCCCAGGGTGATACTACAAAGACCAGTGAGATCACTTCATCTACAATCTTTTTCACTTGGCCAATGTATCTCTGTGGAATGTTTTTCTTTTGAATCCTATGAGACACCCTGGGATCAGGCCAAATCCTCACTCTCTCCTTTTGATATTGAAATGTGTTTAAGAGTGTATAATCTGAGAGAATGCTTCTTCATGTTGATGATTGAAGATGTGGCAGCATATGCTTTGTCAACTCTTCTCAATAGTTCCTCATCATGTTGTTTGTGAAGCTCTTCTTTTTCTAACTTCACTTTCACAGTTTGTCTTTGAGACTCAGGAGTAACTGTTGGAGGGTGACTTGTGGCCTTAGGCAATTGTATAACAGCTGAGAGTGGCAGCCTATCTTCATCTTCATCATTATCTTCTTCATCTTCTTCTAGCCTCAGTACCCTTCTCTTCCTCTTCTGGGGTACATCATCGGCTATTGGTTTTGAGGTAAGGGAATTGGTTTGGGGGTTGTGGTTGTGGTGGTTTTTGGGATAAAGGGATTGTTTTAGTGGGTTTTGGTGTGGGAATTTTGACAGGCTGTTCTAGCATTTTGGATGTGAGTTCGGCTTTAGATTGCTTGACTAGTTCAGTCCTGCTCCCAGCACCAGCTTCATTTAAGGCTTCAATAACCAATCCTTTGGTATATACTTCAGATGAACAGATCTTGGTGGTTATTGCCAAGATGCTGTCCCTGGACCATGCCTTGATTTCAATCAATGATCTACCAAGATACTTAGCTATGAACCTGATCATGATTTCCAGCCTTTCCCTTTCCACACATCATAACTTGCCCATCTAGCTTGGATTTCTTCAATCTCCAGTCTTCTGATTTCTGAGTCAAGTTTTTCAGTGTCGTGACCTTCCTAAACACTAATCAATGATGTTATCCATTGATCGGCTGTGTCAGCATCAGCCTCCTTCACCATTGTCTCCAAGTCAGTCTCCTTTTCATTCTTCCTTTTCTTGTATGTGACATGAAAGTCTTTAGTACTTTCAGTCACTTTCTCCATGTCAGCTTCCTTCACCTTCTCCTTCTCAGTTTCTTTCCTATCTGCAATCCTCTTTCTTTTTGCTTTCACTGACTGAATCTCCCCCTTTTTGGTTGCATTGGTTGCAAGGGTTTGATTGTCAGAAAGCCTTTTGCTCACAGCACCTCTATCAAGGTTGTATAACTGAGGGAAGACTCTCATCAAGGGTTTTAAGCACTATATCAGTGATAGTTGATGTGATGAGAGGTAAGGAATGTTGAAAGATAGCAGCTATTTGCTCAGGGGGATTCTGTCCCTAGAATAGTGCCAGAAGCAGAGGCAGGTGGCTGAGTGTTTTGGAGTGGCTCTGTGTATGGGAGACCTTCAGAGGAAGGTGCCATCTGTGGGTTTTGAGGGGTAGATGGTCTTTGATCCTGAGAAATTTTGGCAAGCAGCTTTGAGTCTGCTCACCTCATCCTCGAGGATGGTGTTTGGGCTAAAACATCATAAAAGAAGCCCAGGTCATCATCAGTGTTTACTGAATCACCTGACCTCCTGATAGAATAAGGATGAACATGCTCTGAGTGTAGATCATAGTAGCATGTGCCCCTTGGTCATGGTACTAGGGACTTCCTGCCTCAAGACCATGTCCTTCATCAACAGTTGCCTCTAGTGAGGTCTTATGAATGTTACCAACTTCAGCCTGATCATATGCTGAAGCAGGAGAGTGGCAGCCTCACCAGAAGTTCCAATCTCCTTTTCGACACCAAGATGGAACATGTAACCCCTGTGCTGTGGTTTATCAGAAGCACTGTGGTCCTCCCCCTCAATGGTTGAGGTATGCCCAGTTGTAATTGTTTTCTGGGGAGGGGCTGAGGAGTGCAACTGACTCAGCACTTGTGCAACAATAAGTGTAGGACTTGGAGGGGCGGTTGCATGTGGAGATTGAGTAGAAGCAGATTGCACCCGGGGTGAGTGGTGCGCTTCAATGGTAACCCTCTCAATTGAGATAGGTTCCAGCAATGTGGGATCCCCAATATTGGTTGCAACAGGACCCTGTTGAGAGGATACCTGTGCGGCTTTGGCAGGTTGAGTCTTTGACATAACTGGGGGATTAAAACCAGTATGTGTGACCTGTGTTTGTGGTGCAGGGGCATCCTCAGGGGACTCATCTCCCTGAGTAGCCTTTTTGGCTGTTTGGATTTGTGTTTGGTGGGGACTCTGGATTTGGAGGTGGTGGCTGTGGGTTCCAGCTGCGTGGGTTTTCGCAGCTTGGCAGCCTGTTTGAGTGATTGTCTGAGTTGTGCCTGGAGTATACCTCAGGCAATACGCCTTGGCAGGGACTCCAAGGCCAACAAGTCCCTCAGCTTTCAGCTGGTTCTCTATATGGCCATGATGAACCGAGGATATATATCCATCGGTTAGCAATAGGTTTTGAGGCCATATCCTTAAGTTCAAGAAAAATTATTTTAGAAAAATTAAGTTTTGTTGCTCAAGGATAGAGAAGAATACCTGCTGCCACCTGTCGACATTTGATCCCAAGAAGAAGTCTTAGGAGCTAAGCAAACATTCACCATATGAAAATAAGACGTTCTGCATCATGGAAATGCTTCTTCAGGATGGTAGAGGTGCTAAGGTTACCCTGGTATCCATGGTGGGAAAAGGATAGATCAGTGGTGCCCTTTGGATACCCAGCGGGGAAAGTGGCATCATCCAGTTGTAGGGTTTGCAAAGGATTGCCGGAGTGATGACCACCTGTTTTGTTGACGAACGACTGGAGAGTCGGTGTTATTCTCCCCAGTGATGAGGGTGACGTTCGTCCAGAACTGATGGAGGGATTCGGCATGAATGGTAGGATTTAGAAGGAAAGCCGTTTTGTAGGGAGAATGGACCATTAGATCAATGGCATTATCGAACTTTGTCCAGAATGGTGATTTGGTAAGGTAGGCAACACAGTTGTGTCGTGGTTTAAGCTTCATGGTCACCATTAATGTGAGAGAAGATTGGAGGGTTTTGAACGTAGGTTTGGAGATAATGAAGCTCTGTAAGATTAGGTATTTATATGGTCAGGGTTAGAAAACAACTGAAAGGTCAGAGGTTGAAACAACTGAAGTCTTGGTTTTAGGCATCAGTAGTTATAAAACTACTGAAAACCATGGTTTTGGCTTCAGATGTTTGAAAACAACTGAAGACTTGGTTATAGTCATCAGTAGTTGTGAAACTACTGAAAACCTTGGTTTTGTCTTCAGGTGTTGTAAACAACTGATAACTTGGTTTTAGTCATCAGTAGTTGTAGAACTACTGAAGACATGGTTTTGTCATCAGTTGTTGTAAACAGCTAAGGACTTGGTGTTAGTCATCAGTAGTTGTGAAACTACTGAAGACATGGTTTTGTCATCAGCTATTTAGGGTGAAACAACAGTTGTAGAAACAACTGAAGAGAAAGTTCTCATCAGTAGTTTTCGTCAATTCTTAGCTTTTCAGTTGTTTCATACTATCCTCAACACTTACTCATCAGTCTTTTGCTGTTTTCAGTTGTTTCATAGGATATCAGTACTTGATCTGTTTTTACTAATATCATCAGTTGTTTTAACAGAATCAGTACTATATGTGATATGATTACTAATGATCATCAGTACTTAGCTACTGAGATCATCAGTAGTTATCACTTATTCTAGCTGCAGCATACCAAGACTTAACACTAGGTTTTGGAAAGTAGAACTATCCAAAGGCTTAGTAAAAATGTCTGCAAGCTCATCAGCACTAGGCACAACTTTGGATCAGTCAGACCTTTTTCAAAACAGTCCCTAATAAAATGATGTCTGATCTCTATATGTTTGGTCCTAGAGTGCTGGACTGGATTTTGACAATGCACAGAGTTGAAGCACTATCCATTAATAATGGAGTCTTAGTCTTTGTAATGCCATAATCCAAAAGTTGGTTCTGAAGCCAGAGTACCTGAGAAGTACAACTTGCAGCTGCAATGTACTCTGCTTCAGCAGTGGATGTAGCAACAGATGTTTGTTTCTTACTCTGCCAAGAAATCAAACAGTTGCCTAGGAATTGACATCCACCAGAAGTTGACTTTCTGGTTAACTTACAACCTGCATAGTCACTGTCTGAAAAAGCAACTAATTTGCAAGAGTGTCCAGTGGAATACCATAAATCTAGAGATTGCGTACCTTGCAAATATCTAAAGATCCTCTTGACTGCAATCAAATGAGACTCTTTAGGAGCAGCCTGAAATCTAGCACAAACACAAGTTGCAAACATGATATCTGGTCTAGAAGCTGTTAAGTACATCAAGGACCCAATCATACATCTGTAAAGTGTTTCATCAACAACTTTATCTTTCTGATCTGCATCCAGTTGTGTGGTGTTGCACATGGGAGTAGAACAGGGCTTACAATTTTGTAAATCAAACTTATTCAAAAGATCTTTTGTATATTTTGACTGATGAATAAAGATTCCTTCAGCCTTTTGTTTGATTTGCAAGCCTAGAAAGAACTGTAATTCTCCTATTGCACTCATTTCAAACCTTTGTTTCATTAAACATGTAAAATCATCACATAACTGGGGATCAGAGGATGCAAAAATAATATCATCAACATAAATTTGAACAAGTAGCTTATGCTGACCCACCTTCTTAATAAACAAAGTTTTATCTATGGAGCCTCTAGTGAAATTATTTTTAAGAAGAAAATTGAAAGTGTTTCATACCAAGCTCTAGGAGCTTGCTTCAAACCATAAAGAGCCTTATCAAGTTTATACACCCAATCAGGTTTATTATCCTCAAAACCTGGTGGTTGACACACATAAACCTCTTCTTTTATTTTACCATATAAAAATGCACTTCTGACATCCATTTGAAAAACTTAAGATTGTGGAATGCAGCATAGGCTAAGAACAATCTAATTGCCTCTAGTCTGGCTACAGGGGAAAAGGTTTCATCATAATCAATACCTTCTTCTTGTGAAAACCCTTGTACAACCAGTCTAGCCTTGTTCTTAACAATAAGCCCATTTCGTCAGTTTTATTCGTAAACACCATTTAGTGCCTATTGCACACTTACCTGGGGTAGAGGAACCAGTTCCCACACTTGCTGTTTCTTGAACTGAAGTAGCTCAAGCTGCATGGCTTCAACCCATCCATTGTCTCTCAAAGCAACATGATAGTTCTTTGGCTCTAGCTGACTGATGAAGAGAGCATAGAAACAGAAGTTAGACGATTGACTTCTTGTTGAAACTCCAGCATTGATATCACCAATGATTTGAGACATGGGTGATTCTTCAGCTCTTGATAAACAATGAGATCTGTGCAAGTGTTTGTAGAACCTTCAGTAGCAGCAGATGGTGATGCGGACTCTTGAAACCAAGAATTAGATGGTAAATCAAAAGATGAGAGGAATCAGATATCTCATCAGCATTTGTTGTGGATGGAACTGCTGAAGCTACAGGAACATCAAGTTTAGCAGACTCAGGCAGTTGATCACTAAACTTGAATAGGTGAGTATTGATATTATCATCATCATCAATACCACCAGGTGGAAGACATGCTGCAGAAGATGATTTATCCATATGATCTGCAACAGCTGAAGGTTGATAAGGAACATATTGCAGTATGTCCAGATCAAACAATTCCACAGGGTTTTGTGGAATCTTGTCCTTGGAGATTCATTAAACTTCACATGCAGAGTTTCTTCAACTATCTTTGTTCTGCAGTTGAAGACTCTATATGCCTTGCAAGTAGATGAATAACCAACAAAATACCTGCATCCACCTTAGGATCAAATTTGTGGAGTTGATCTTTTATGAGTGAAACAGGGACACCAAAGGCTCTGAAAAATGAATTTAGAGGAGCCAAGTGATGTAGAACTTCATATGGAGTCTTCATCAACCTCTGATTTACTAAGGCTCTATTCTGTACATAGCAAGCTGTATTAACAGCTTCACCCAAAGGTCAGTGGCAAACCAGAGTCAGCCAACATAGACCTTGCAGCTTCAATTAGGGTCCTGTTCTTTCTCTCCACTACTCCATTTTGTTCTGGAGTTCTTGGGATGCTAAACTGTCTTTTGATTCCCTTTGAAAGATAAAAATCATCAAGTGTATGGTTTCTGAATTCAGTTCCATTGTCACTCCTATACACTTGACTGATAGGAATACTGCTTCTCAACATACAACACAAAGTTTATAATCTTCTGAGCAACTTCATCCTTTGAATGCAGAAAGAAAGTCCATACAAATCTGGAGTAATCATCCACAATTACCAGACAGTATTTCTTCTTTGCCATGCTCATCACTCCCACAGGACCAAATAGATCCATGTGCAGTAACTGCAAGCAGGCAGTGGACTTAGGTTCTTCATAGGAGGGAATGAGACTTTGTGATGTTTTCCTTTAAACAAGCAGTGCAGGTTTCATCACAGTGGAACTCCTTTATTGGTAAACCTCTCACTAAACTATTTTGGATCAGCTGATTCATGTTTTTGATATTAACATGACCCAGCCTTCTGTGCCACAGTTTAGATTCCTGAGGAGAGGCTTTGGAAAATAAGCAAGGATGGCCTTTGAAAGCTATTTTCTTGGAAAGATCTAAGGCATACACTCTTCCTGTCCTGTTGGCCCTCAGGAGAGTGTAATCATCCAACACCTTATCAATCATATTCAGAACCTTGGATGACAGAATCCTCCAGTTCTGACTGGTGAAAAGAGCAACATGACCTTTATCACACATTTGACTGACACTCAAGAGATTGTATTTGAGATTTTCCACATGATTAACATCATCAAACTTTATTTCCCCATTGGAGACAAAGCCTTTGCCAATGATGTAACCCTTAGCATCATTGCCAAAAGAAACAAACCCCTTCTTACCTTGAGAGTAGTCATGAAGAAGAGAGCTGTTCCCTGTCATATGCATAGATCCTCCACTGTCTACATACCAGATGCTACTTTGGCATGCTGAAGAACCCTGCAATCATAAACAATTAGTTAGTTTTTGAGACCCAACCTTTTTGGTTTTGGGTCTATTCACATCAACAGATGGTAAACTAACATATTTGCTATGAATAACAGCCTGAGGGGATGGAGATGGTGAAGAAGAAGAATCCTTTGGCATGGATTTTCTTCTCGTGGTTTCAGTATAGGAGCATCAAATTGGTTGACTCTCCCCAATAGATGTTGAACCATCATAACAAGTTGTGTCTGATTCTGTGATAAAGCCTTCAGCTCATTAGACACATTAGTGCTTGAGATTGATGGATTCCTGTGTTGTACCATCTCCCTTTGAGCAACCTCAGCTGTTGCCTGATTAACCCCTTACTTTTTGGATTTCTTTTTGGATTTAGGGGTCACAGGTTTTGATGTTGCAAGTACAAATTTGGTTTCAAACTCAGTTTTCATTTTATCCATTTGCTTTTTAATATTCTTATTATGTTTGAGTTTGGAACCCTTTTTATACCAGCAATCATCAGTAAGATGATTGAATAAGCCACATATTTCACATGGCTTTTTCTTCATCTTAAGTTGATCATCTGCTGAAGAAGATGAAACTACTAAAGACTTATTCTTCAGCAGTTTGCTATCAGTACTAGCAGTTTTCTTCCCTTTAGTACATGTAGTAGTTTGGGTTTGTTCTCCAGGTGTTATGACATGCTCTTTAGTACTTTCAGTACTTTGTGAAATACCACCTGGAGTGATCAACTTTTTGATCATGTGAGTGTCAACATTTGAACCATCAACATCAGCTGATAGGTTCTGAGACGAATTAATGCTGACTACAACTTCTGATGGTGCTGTATCAGACAGTAGATCAAATGATGAAAAGGATTGGTTATTGCTTTCTCCATCAGATTTTACCTCTGCTCTGGGAGTAAATCTGTTGGAGGAGCAGTGTGATTATAACCAATGCCAAACTTCACATTGGAAGCAGACTGCTTACTAAGAAGCATTTCAAAACCCTTGCAAGAATGTACCCATCGATCACACTCTACCTGGGTAGTTGCAAGTGTTTCTTTGAGGTCTCTGTACTTCTCTAGGAGTACCTCTTCCCTAGCCTTATCATCAGTGATTTGACATTTAAGTTTGTAAATCTCATCATTCTTATCATTAAGCACAAACTTAAATTCAGCTTTTCTTTTGGATATTATTTGTTCTAGCTCAATGTTCTTGTTAATTAAAGCTACATTTGCTTCTCTAATAGATGCAAATGCGGCTATGCATGTTTCAGAACATAGCTTGGCTTTTGCCTCAGAGGATACCTGTGATACCTGTGGTGTGGAGGCATTAGAGGATGAGGTATCAGCAGACTCCAGAGCCATAAGAGCAAGATTTCCAAAAGGACTGTCACCACCATGTTGACCAGCACTAGAGAACAGTTGTTCATGACCAGACATATCATCTGGTAAACTGCTCCAGCCAACAACTCCTGGGGTGAAAAAGCTATGTTGTTGAGGTTGAGATAGTTGATGAGATTGGGAAGGTTGAGGTTCAGGTAATGCTTGTGGTTTTTGTGCCATAGGAGCTTGAACCGGATTTGGCTGAGGCATGTAATAGCAGGGATAAGGATATGACATTGGACCCTGAGGGACAAAGTATGCAGGAGATATAGGGTGTGAATGATGACCAGAACTCGCAGGATGTTGCCCTCTGTTTTGTGGACTAGTGCTTGGAAAAGTCACAAAGGGTGCAGAGGAGTTAGATCCAGTTGATCTACACTCTCTTACAAAGTGTCCAAGCCTTTGGCATTTGTGACACCTCAACTTACTCTTGTCAAAACCAACTTTGGTTTTGCCAGAGAGTCCAGGAAATTTCCTGCCAGTTCTCTTGTAGAACTTTTGAGATCTGATATTAACTAAGGCCATTTGGCTTAGAATATCCATCTCTTCTAAATCATCATCAGCAATACCCTTCAGATCATCCATGATGAAGCATAAATTATCACTATTACAGCTTGATTGACTATCAACACCAACAAATGCATGATCAGAACTGTTTGAAGAGAAATCTATATGCTCATCATAATTGCTTTCAGATGCAGCATATTCTGACTCATGACCAACCAAGGCAGTGTTCCCTGGTACAAAGTCATTAGTGAGCTTTCCTGATGATGCCGGTTTCCTTTTCTGTCCTATCTCTCTCTCGAATGTAAGCAGTTTCCCATGAAGTTGGGTGAGAGTTAGGCTATCCAGATTTGCACTGGAGCGTAGGACAATAGTGTAAGTGTCCCATCTCTCAGGCAGTGATCTGAGGAATCTGTTATTCATCTGGCTATTGGTGTATTCCTGTTTGACCATTTTCAGCTCAGAGATCAAACAAGAAAAACGCTCAAACTGTTGAGTCAGGTCTCACCCTTCTATGAGAGAATGTCTCATATTGTTGGGCAAGGATTTCTCTGTTGTTTGCTAAAACCTCATATGTTCCACCGAATTGTTCCTTCAGTGCATTCCAGAGGTCATGAGTAGTTTCATGATGCATAAGCCCTGAATAGATTTCATTAGGCAAAGCCATGGCTAGAATACCATGCGCTTTAGCATCAATCTCAAACAGTTTCCGATCCTCATCTGAGTATTGTTCCTTCTTCTTCGGAACCATTTGGTTGGTTTCCGGATTGTTCACCATAGGCTTATGTGGACCATGTACCACAGATGTCCAACAACCTGAACTGTTAACAGACAGGTGATGAAGCATCTTTCGTTGCCATATGTTATACTCAATCCTAACTAGCATCGGAGGCTTGGTTGAGGAACCGGTATTTTGAGGGTCATTAGAAGGAGTAGTCATTCTCAGAGTCAACCAAATTCAATTAAACTTTAGCAGATTTAGAACAAAAACACAACAAACCAAATTGAACCAAGAGAAAGCTCAAAGTGAATAAACGAAAGCAGCAGAAATTCAATAATCTATAACCAGTTTTTGCAAATATGCTAATTCAATCAAACATAGATATCGAATAGCAGTTTCAATGATCAATTGTTAGATCGATCAATGATTAACCTGCTCTGATACCATTTGTTAGGATCAGTGATCTACGTTTGATTGATTAGAGAGTATTGCAGCGGAAATCAAACAATGAATTAGGCAATTCACAAGAACACAATTGATATTCAATATAAAAGTAAACGATTATAGAGAGAGAGAATTCTACGAAAGATATTTCATTCAATATGAGCTTTCGTGGTAACAGAATGTCACACGTACAATTAGGTCAACATCTCTTATATAGGAGATGTGACGTCTGCTGATGTCACTTGATAGTGACATCTAACAGAATTATTCAAACTACTGATAGTTAACACAACTACTGAAGATGGCAAACAGCTGACATCTTCTTCCAAAAATACTAAGTGTTAACTATCACTACAACTACTGAAAAGAAAACTACTGAAACTACAACGACTGAAGAACATGCTCTTCAGTCGTTTTACAAGTACTGAAATAGAAAAGAAAACTACTGAAAGGAAACCATCACAACAACTGAAGAATGCTTCTTCAGTTGTTGTAACAAACTCTGAAGGCATCAGTACTTGTACTTGAACTTCAGCTGTTGTCATCAACTGATGTCTTCAGCTGTTGTCTTCAGTCTTTGTACTTCAGCTGTTGATCTTCAGTACTTTAGTCTTCAGCTGTTGATCTTCAGACTTTGGTCTTCAGCTATTGAAGTCTTCAGTACTTTAGTCTTCAGCTTTTTAAGTCTTCAGTACTTTAGTCTTCAGCTTTTGATCTTCAGACTTTGGTCTTTAGCTGTTGAAGTCTTCAGTACTTTGTTCTTCAGCTGTTGCTCTTCAGACTTTGTCAAACAGCTGATCAAGTCTTCAGCAGTTGTTGTGATGTCTGTGGGACTTAGAGGTTTTTTTGATCAGGCTCATTGGTTCTTTTGGTCCAACAGAACACGTTTATTTGGCACTATTAGAAACCTAGGTATCTAAAGTGGTCTTGTATGATGGTGATCTACTCTATCCCACAATTATAATTTGTCAAATGTCTATAAATATGATAAACCTAGCTTATTATGACTACATGGTTATTTAAGCAAACTTAACTTATTACACACCGTCTCCTCGATGCTTCTAGACTAAGTGTGGCTAGTGAATATCTTTCATGGGGTGTTCTAAACATTATATTGTTTGAACTATGAACAAACAACTGATTATGGTTTTCTCTTTATAGGCCGCACAGGTTGTCGTTACAGATCGTAAGGTGTAACATCTTACATCCATATGCCAAGATAGGAGTGAGTCATTGACTCACATTACACACCAGATGAATTCTTGAACCATCACAACATTATGAATTGTAAGGACATAAGTCACAGTTCGTAACTATGTCCTTGTCATGCTTCATATGTGTCAACGCTAGAAGTTAACCTTTCCGTTTAGTTAAGGACCGTAAGATCTTAGTGTTCTGATTCATAAAAATGTAAAAAAATATTTTTTTTAAAATTATCTTGTATTTTTTTACTATGGGGTGAAAATTCATGATTGAAAGAGATATGAATACTTAATGTTTCCATTTCCTAAGGATTAATGGGATTTGCTTTTTTCCTTAACATCTTGATTTGCTCGTCCAATATTTGAAATGGCTTCTCTTTGAATGTTAACTTTTCATTCACTTGAAATTTTTTAAGAAGTATCTTGAGAGATTCATCTGACAAACACATCCTTAAGTAAGATCACTAGAATGTATCGTAAAGTGCGCTTAGTTTCTCATGCAATTTCAAGGGATTAGCCACTTACCATGCTTGATATATTATCTCAAATGGTCATATGAATATTTATCAAATCAGATGACTCCTTCTGAAAGAGATACTTTTTTTTATATCTGTATAACTTCCGTGTCGATCTTGGGCGACTTTTAGTCGTTCTCTGATTTGAACTATCTTGTTAGTTGTTTCTTGTATTAGCTTAGGACCGGTGATTTGACCTTCATCAATTTTTTCCAACATATGAGAGTTCTATATTTTCTCTCATAAAAGGACTTCGAAGGGGGCAACTAAATAGTAGTATAATAACTATAGTTGTATGACGATTCTACAAGGGTAAATGATTATCCATGTTTTATCTGAAAATCAATTGAAATGCTAATTTATTTACAAATATGAGATATTCTATATCATAGATCTGTAATCAAACTGATAATACTCCAATTTAACCAAATATTATTCATCTATTCATCATGAGTTGAGAAAACACCGCTCGATTGCTTGTGTTTGACTGAAAACCAATTAAACAGGTAAAAGCCTTAAATATGAGAGTATTGAGCAATATGACCTAAGATTATATGGGGTTCCTAATTGAAAGTTGTTGTATCAAACTCAAGTGAAAATTACCTTAGATTCAACCAAAATTTAGAACAATGATCGAGTATTGTTCATCGCATTTCTGTGGAAATCGTCTACATTGCATTTACTTAGTACTTTGTCCATCGCATTTGCTCAAGGTTTGCTGTTCATCTCATTTGTTCAATAATCACAATTTTGAGCATTTGTTGAAGTATTGTATTGTTCATCGCATTAGTGTCGGTCAATTGTTCATCGCATTTCTTTGTAGACTTATTGTTTTTGACTAGATTGTTGAATAGACATATAATTAATTCGCCTAAGTTAAAATAAATCTATTCAATATTCAACAAAGTTGAAATCAATCTAATCAATATTCAACAAAGGTAAAATCAAGAAATTTAAATCATGGATACTCTAAGTTAATCAGAGCTTGGAGATACTCCAAAACCACTAGTACGAAAACATAAACCAGAACTTAAATAATTGAAAATCAGGTTCAGGAACTATATCATAGGAGGTGATCCTGATTATTGGATTTACATCTGTAGAGGTCCATACATCCCAACTGCTTTCAATGCTGAACAATACAGAAGTGTTTGGTTTCAATTGAAGATCCCTTATTGAATCTTAATTCTAAAGATTATAAGAATATAAAGACTAATGTGAGGCATACTCTATTCTCACACAAGCACTAAAAGTAAATGTATGAAAGAGGCTTGAAAAATACTATACAACCAAGAAATTTAGGATGTCTTTTATATCATGTGTAAAGGGAGGAGTGATGTGACTAGATCAATAGAGACAAGCTGGTGAATCAGTATGAAACCTTTCACCATATCAAAGGTGAATCCGTTTCCAAGTAACTTCACAAATTTGTTCAACTTGTAAATGATATGGAGATAATAGGAGTAACCTACAAAAAGAAAGAGGTGAACAAGAAGAAGTTGCATTCATTTCCTAAGAACTGGAAGCAAAGTGTGACCATGCTGAAATAAACTCTTGATCTTCATAGCACAAGCCTTGACACCATGATTGCTAAGGTTGAAGCACTTGAATTGGATAAGAAGTCAAGAAATCTTTGAGGTCCACAAATGATTGAAGCATATAGGTTTCCCTAAAAACTCACTTAATGGATAATGCTTTCATCACTTAAGTAGATTAATTCTTGGCACCTTAAGAAATACTACACACCTTTGCATATGTGTTAGCTAAGAATGTAAAGAACAATAAGATTCCATCCTCTTCATCTCAAGTTTCACATCAAACAGTAACATCTAGATAAATGGATCCTGATAATGTAGAAGAGATGGATCTTCAATGGCAAATGGCCATGATTGTCTTGAGAGCTATAAAGTTCTTTAGAAAAGGAAACAAAATGACTCTGAATGGAAGCAGAAAGTTGGGTTATGACAAGTTAAAGGTGAAACGATCGGTTCTCAAGAAAATGCAATGCACCAAGAAACAAAAACAACAAATTTTCGAGAAGCAACCATGGTCAATCATTAGATTAATGAAGTCATAGCTCTAATCATCATCAAAATCATCAAGGCCATCAAAGCATCAATAATCATCTCAACATAATCAACCTTAGCTCATTCATCAAGCTCAATCATAGCTCAGACATCATCCAATGCATTTGTTATAAGACAAGATGTTGTACGAGGCTCGAGCATGTATGCTGAGGAAGTGAAACCAACCATTTAGAATCATGCAACAATGGCTTAGATAAACATAGTCCTACACTAATGCCTACTAAGGTAAAAACCAATCTCTGTAGCCAAAATTGCATCAACGAGGTGGAAAGTTACATAGAACATAACTACAAATTAGCAAACATGGTTTAGGATGAGAAAGTCAAAATAAATGTCAAGCATGAAATGAGAAGTTTTATACCTAAAATTAAATCATTACTTGTTGATATTGAAAACCTAAACGGTGAAAAATACACCTATAAAGCTAAAACAGAGAATTTAAAATAAATGTTAACTAAATCAAAAGGTTAACATCCAGCAACTGAGGTGAAACTTGAAAGTTTCATATCTCTCCAGCTAAGGTACAAGAGTTACTTGATTTTGTAATGCCCTGAATAAAGTTTAAACGAGCCAAACAATAATAATGGGCTTAGATGAGATTATTTAATGTAAATAAGATGGATTTGGGTTATAGACCGAGTTAACTTTTCGGGTATGTGTCCAGCGAGTTTAAGGTCCTGAGAACACCTAGTATATATAAACGGATCAGCTTGAGGAACTCTCATTTGCAGCTCAACACCCCAATTCTAGAGAGAGATTGTAGTGAGAGAAAGTGGAGAGAATTGAAGATTCAAGACTCGGTTGATCACGAAAGTGAAGATCAGTGTTCATGGGCATCCAAACAACAAGAAAACACCAAGAATCTAGGTAAGAAACATCATTTAATCTTTCATTTGATGTAAACCCAGATTCTAGGGCTTGGGTTTTTGAAAATGGCAAAGATTCGCCCAAAACTCACATTCTTGTATAAGAAAACATGCAAGAAGCTTAGATAAAGCTTATTCGGTGATAAACCAAGGTTTTGGATGTAAAAGATTGAAGTTTTGGGTCAAACATGGGTTGGTTCGTAATTTTCAACCCGTTCTACGAAATTAAGGGTTCATCCAGCGAAATTGCGTAGTCGTCCGGCGAAACTATGAAAACTTCATGCAAAAATATAGTTTCACACGTAGTTTTGCAGACATGGTTATCCACGAAAGTTGGGTGAAACTAGCAGCGAAACTGGCAGTGAAAGAGACAGCGAAACTGCCAGCGAAACTGCCAGCGAAACTGCCAGCGAAACTGCCAGCGAAACTGCCAGCGAAACTGCCAGCGAAACTGCCAGCGAAACTGCCAGCGAAACTGCCAGCGAAACTGCCAGCGAAACTGCCAGCGAAACTGCCAGCGAAACTGCCAGCGAAACTGCCAGCGAAACTGCCAGCGAAACTGCCAGCGAAACTGCCAGCGAAACTGCCAGCGAAACTGCCAGCGAAACTGCCAGCGAAACTGCCAGCGAAACTGCCAGCGAAACTGCCAGCGAAACTAAAAATGCCAGCGAAACTGCCAGCGAAACTGCCAGCGAAACTGCCAGCGAAACTGCCAGCGAAACTGCCAGCGAAACTGCCAGCGAAACTGCCAGCGAAACTGCCAGCGAAACTGCCAGCGAAACTGCCAGCGAAACTGCCAGCGAAACTGCCAGCGAAACTGCCAGCGAAACTGCCAGCGAAACTGCCAGCGAAACTGCCAGCGAAACTGCCAGCGAAAACAGAAACTGCCGCGAAACTGCCAGCGAAACTGCCAGCGAAACTGCCAGCGAAACTGCCAGCGAAACTGCCAGCGAAACTGCCAGCGAAACTGCCAGCGAAACTGCCAGCGAAACTGCCAGCGAAACTGCCAGCGAAACTGCCAGCGAAACTGCCAGCGAAACTGCCAGCGAAACTGCCAGCGAAACTGCCAGCGAAACTGCCAGCGAAACTGCCAGCGAAACTGCCAGCGAAACTGCCAGCGAAACTGCCAGCGAAACTGCCAGCGAAACTGCCAGCGAAACTGCCAGCGAAACTGCCAGCGAAACTGCCAGCGAAACTGCCAGCGAAACTGCCAGCGAAACTGCCAGCGAAACTGCCAGCGAAACTGCCAGCGAAACTGCCAGCGAAACTGCCAGCGAAACTGCCAGCGAAACTGCCAGCGAAACTGCCAGCGAAACTGCCAGCGAAACTGCCAGCGAAACTGCCAGCGAAACTGCCAGCGAAGATGCCAGCGAAGATGCCAGCGAAACTGCCAGCGAAGATGCCAGCGAAGATGCCAGCGAAGATGCCAGCGAAGATGCCAGCGAAGATGCCAGCGAAACTAGCAGCAAAACTGCCGGCGAAACTAGCAGCGAAACTGCTGATCTAACAACGAAATTAATAGTGAAATTAGGTAGAAATTAACTCCTTTGAGTGTTAACTTATCTGCAGACTGTGTAGTGCGACCCTTGTTTTGATAACTTGATTGAGAAGCTACTCATCGGGTCCAGGTGAGTTCTAGATCCCCTATTTTAAAGGTTTTAAACTAGTTTGGGGTTGGAAATGCATACTAAAATATCGATTTAAATGACCAAGATTTTAAGGGGTTTTAACCGGAAGATCGATTTTTCTATAACAAAAATGTGTTATATAAATGTTCTAAAATAAAATTTTTCACACTGACCTGGCAACGCGACCCTAGCTAGGGGCGTTGCCCCTTAGACCCCACTAGGAGCTACTGCCCCTAGGACCCCGCTGTCAGGGGTGCCACCCCCGAAACCCCGCTGTCCCCGGAGGGTCGGTTATGTTCTTGTTGTGCATGTGTATGTGTATGTGAATGGATGATGTATGATGTTTATGATGATTTGTGTGAGGGTATGTAATGTTTATATGATGTTATGTATGAGTGTGTTATGTTGATCTTACGTTCCTATTATGTATTATTCCGTGACTTACGTGTTATGAGTATGAAATGAACGAAAAGTATTATGTAATGCAAAGCGTAAGTTAATGATAATGATAAGTGGAATGTAAAGTAAGAATGAATGCATGCATTAGTGAACGAACGAATGTAAGAAAGTCTTGCAAGCAAAGTATGAAGGTTCACACCTAATGAAGGGTGTTAGCTCAAGGGTGTGTGGGTTAGCTACCCCGAAAGGATGTACACTGGGGTTGTCTTGTGATTGACCATTTGTATGGAACCTTTGTCGCTTACCCCGGACTTTGCTTAGGCACCGGGCGCAATGTATGGGTGTTTATTTATAGAGTTTGGCCTAATACCTGCTTTATACATGACGGTGGGGTAAAGTTCACGGTATTGGTATAGAATGTAAAGAAGTAACGATGACGTACGTTATGAACAGTAAGGAAGGTAACGAATGATAACATGACGTATGATGATGCATGAACGAAAGTTAACGAATGATGAAAGAAGATAATAATTATTACCTTGATGTAAGTATGATGTGTGATCACGTGTGATAGTAAAGAAATTTTTTTGATGAATGAAAGGTAATATAAAGTTTTATAAAACTAGAACTCACTCAGCAACGCTGACTTTTATGCATTTTCCAGTTGGTAGGTAAATGGTGTTGAGGATGGCACAAAGTGGCTACTTGGCTCACTTTGGATGACATCCATTTTATGATATGATAACGTTTTTGCATTGTAATGTGAACGAACGATATTTTGTAATCAACGTTGTATTATTTTACAAAAAGTGTTTATTTAAAGGAAATGAAATGGTTGTTTAAATTGTTTCCGCTGCTATGTTTTAGAAAAGTTAATATAAATTATATGTTTTATGTGTGATGATTGACCAACCGTGAGCATCACGGGAACGGAACCTTATAGATTCCCAAAAGGAATCAAGGATATGATTGGTATACATATTAGACTATAAAAAAATTTCCTTTTCTAAAAAAAACTACATTGTTATTCCTAACTCTTTGACAAAAATACGATTTGAATGAAATTAAAATTATTGACAACAAATCTTAAAATTTTTATCAAACCACAAATTCGCATAACAAACCATATGATTATGAGAATGTGGAACCTGATGCTAAAAAGGTAAAAAATACGCACCCAATCAAAGTCAAAGAATACTTAGACAAGCTGGTGTACACACAAAAGCCTAAAAGTCCAGTAAAAACTTATTCTATTTGTGAAGTTTAAGCCTACAAGGTTGATTATTGATGAGGATGTCAAGACTGGGATGACACTAAATGCTAAAAACCAAATGTGATAATAAGGTCAAAACTGATAAAAATTTAAAAAAATCAAATAATGTTTCTCTAATTCAAAAGGCAAAGCTCAAGCAACCTTATTATCAAAAGGAAAAGCACAAATGAGCACATCTCCGAAAAGTAAAACAACATAATCAAAACTAAAAGTTGGTTTTGATATTTTTCTCAAAGTTTTTAGTATTCCCTGTCCATATATTGTTACATTGAGGGCAATGTACATTTTAAGTGTAGAGATGTCTGGGTTTTTATGAATCTTTACAAGTCTTTTATATATTTCTCATGGAACCTTAAAATAATCCTAATTTTGACAAAATTGTTCAAAAATTTGAATAAAAGACATTCATTTTAGATCTTGAAGAATAATTGAATATGTTGGCATCATATAATTAAAAGAAACCTTATGGGTTAGGATAGAATGTTACAAATATTTAATGAGTATTACAAGTTGAAAATATGATATTGATGCATGAGTTTGAACCTTAACTTTATCCCTTTACTTTCGTGAGCTTATTTGTGTCTTTATTACATGTGATCATATGATTAACTGTTTGCTTACACTTTAGTTGGTTCTTGAGTATGCCAGATGTGTATTCATGTGAGAACTTACCTAGGTTATGCATTACAAGACCATAAATTGAGTATTTTCATAAAAATATCAGAGGTGTAAAGAATACCAACCTTATAAGCCATTTTTCTTTTGTTTTACTTCATCTAACTATTACCATTAGTCACCATGTTGAGCCATTTCCTCTTATTTTTATGTTATCACCCATATCATTAAAAACTTAGCCGATTTAGCTTTTTGTCTTCTAAACCCTTGTGATACAACTCCGGTTATCTCTACTTGTCTAAATTTTGTTTTCGAATTTGTTAAAAGTTTATTTTGTTTTAAATAGGCATTCGTTGAAAAAAAAAGGAAAAGAAAAAAACATGAAAAATGTTATCATTATTATTATTATTATGTTAAGTAGAATAGAAATAAATAAATGTGAGCTATTTGGTGCATAAAAAGAACAAATTTCTACATAGCTTATGTTTAGTGAATTTGTATTAGTTTAGTTATATGAAATCGTGTTTACATTTTATTATATTGTATCATATTTAGCATCTAGATTTCTAGAATGTTTATCTATTTAGCCACTCTTACAAAAACATTCCATACATTTTTTACCCAAGCCTCGTTACAACATGTTTAAGTCCTCCTAATTTATGCACTTTCTCATGTTAGTTGGTGGTGATTTGATCAATTTTCAAGCAAATTACTATGCTTGTATCATTGGTGAGTGATTCACTTATACACTTATACATATAAATACCGAGTATTGAGTGTTTTTGTGAGGGGTTTACACTCATGCATAAAAGCAGCTAAATAGACATGTGATGCTCATCTGAATATTACTTGAGTTTTAAAAAGAACAAATAGCTTAATACACATGGTTTCTTCTTATGAATGTGCTCTGTTTATAGTTAATTATGAGTCTAGATATTCATTTTACTAATGGTTTTCCTCTCACTATCTTTTATGACAACTAGATTTCATTTGTTAAACGGTTGCATGAGAGTTTGCTTGAGTACAAAAAAAGTTCAAGTGTAAGGATGTTTGATATGTTAATAATTGTACATGTTTAAAATATATATTTATTTACATTCTAAGTCCTTATTGTTACAAATTCATAATATTGACACTTATTTAGGTTTTATTTGAATTTTGTAGTTATCGGATGAAGCTCGATGATTTTTCTGAAGCTGAATATGGTCATATCACTTTAGATATGGCCATATTCTAGTAGAAAAAGGGTTTAGAACCATAATGCACCTTATTTCCAATATAACTTTCATTTTCTTTCAAACCCTATTAAGCATATCTTAAGAGGTTTTGGGAGATTTTAAGGCTAAGATTGAAGATTTCACACTTTATGAAAGGATCTAACATCATTTACCCTATTTCCACTCAAAATTGGTTTGAATTTCTCTAGATCTACTATGAGTTCTTCCATGTTTTTGTTTTTGGGTGTGTTTTTTTGTAAGCATTATGGGCTAAACTCTTACTATCACTTGGACTAGATAAAACTTAGCATAATTTGACAACTTATGCTTGATTTTGGTGGTGTTCATATTAATTTCATGATAAAAATTGATTATTCTTTATGATTATATGTATTTGTTCTAGTTTGATTAAATGTTCAACCTTGTGGGTGTTATAAGCATGTTCTATTAGAAAACCTCATGTTCTTACAAGATTTATGCATATGATTGCATTTTTTGTGTGTATGTTTGTGATACTTGACTAGAAATAGTGAATGAAGGTTAAGGGTTTAGTAAAAATGTGCAAATGTAAATCCTTATGCTTATGTTTGAGAAAACCATGATGTATGTTATGAATATCTCTTGTCATTTGTTATGAATGATTTTGTAATCGTGGTTTGATGTTCATGAGTTGAAGAGTAGTTATAGTTTTGTCTAGTTTATGTATGTTGAGGTGGTTGTCATGTGTTTATCATGCTAACTTTACAAAAATGTGTGGAACTAGGAAACCCTAATAAGAGTTTAGTTCATCTTTAACATTAACATAATCATATATTTAGTTCCTCATGGCATAACTTTAGGTAGCTATGGTGTGTTTATCACTATAACTTTTTGAATAGTTATATGTCTAGATACCCTTGATGGGTGTTTAGGCTACTTCCACGTATCATGTGTAAGAAATGGTCTCACCTCGAGTTTGTGCAAGTTGTTAATAATATGATAAGTGGAATTAAAGTTTCAGTGGTATCTTTAATTGATTGTGTCTCTTCGTCTTTACTTTCTTGATTTTTTAGTTTAACTTGCTAATAGTTTTAGTTAATTCAATATTTTCAAATTCAAACTCAATTGATCGGTTAATAGTGATGATTATTTAGTATCGGGAGCCACTACGTCCATGGATTGATACTCGGTTCTTATTTCAAGCTATACTACTATACGAAAGGTGCACTTGCCTATTGTGTGTACTTAGCGTAAAGGTGATAATCATTTCTTCTAATTAAAACATATTATGTGAATTTTCATATAGAAATATATATATATATATATATATATATATGTATGTATATATATATGTATATATTATATGTATATATATGTATATATATGTTTGTATGTATATGTATATATACACACACATATATATATATATATCTATATAAATGTGTATATATATATATATATATATATATATATATGTATTATATGTGTATATATATATGTATACATACATATATATATATATGTGTATATATATATATATATGTATACATATATATATATATATATGTATGTATACATATATATATATATATGTATACATATATATATATATATATGTATGTATACATATATATATATGTATATATATTATATATATATATATATATATATATTATATATATGTATATAGATACACACACACACACACACACACACACACATATATATATATATTATATATATATATATATATATAGGGTTAGGTTGTTCACAAAACTTTATTTTTTATGAGTACATGAAGAACTAATCTACACCATTAATTATTTTTTGATCTTAAAAAATTTAAAATTAAATAAAAAAGGTATAATTGTAATTCAGTAATACTTCTCTTTCCAATTAACTAACTAATTAACTATTTATATTTTCTCTCTCCTATCTCATATTTGGATTTTTACATATTCCCCTTACTAAGATTATAAATTACATATTTTTCCAAGCTTAAAAATTAATTACATATTCCCCTTCTTAAAACATATATATTACAAAATTTTCCATTTCAATAAACTTAATCTATTAATGTAAGGCCCCGTTCCTGGGACGGTCACAACTGGTCAATCATTGCACATAAAACATATAATTACGTTTAACTTTCATAAAACATCGCAGCAGAACATCAAAATAACTTTTCATTTCATTAAAAATGCTTTTGCAAGTTAATACAATCATTCTTTTCAAAACGTCGTTTGTTCGCATTACAATGCAAAACATTAACAAAAGAATGCCATCCAAAATGCCAAGTAGCTACCTCGCGCCATCCTCAGCAATGCTCACCTGCCAACCGGAAAAATACATAAAAGTCAGTGTTGCAGAGTGAGTTCTAGTTTTAAAAATAAAACATAATTTACTTTCATTAAAACCGTCCTTTACTTTTGCATGTGATCACGCATCATACGTACACATAGATAATATCATTATTATATTCATCATTCATTCATTAACTTCCATTCATTCATGCTTTCTTACTTCCATTCATATGTTCATCATTACTTCATTTCATTCCATCAAAAACCATTAACTTTACTCCACCGTCGTGCATAAAGCGGGTACTGGGCCGAGGTCTATCATAGACCCCTCGTCATGGCGCACAATAGCCTTGCCATAGTACCTAAGGGTAAATTCAGGTGTACCATTGTCATGTGCTATACCCACCGTCATGCATAAAACGGATACCGGGCCGAGGTCTATCATAGACCCCCCGTCATGGCGCAAGCAGCCTGGCCATAGTATCTAGGGTAAGCGACAAAGGTTCTATACAAATGGTCAGTCATAAAGACGGACCCCGGTGTGCATCCTTCTGGGGTAGCTAACCCGCACACCGTTGGATTAACACCCTTCATTGGGCGTGTTCCCACATACAAGGCTTGCAAGACTTACATTATTTTCTTTCGTTCATTAATGCATGCATTCGTTCATCATATTCCTCTTTTCATTATCTTCCACTTTACGTTACATAATACTTTCATTTCATTCATTAACATTCAACGTAAAGCCATGGGAAAATAATCATATAATGTAAGGAACATCATCATACACAGTCAACATCATCATACAGGACATCATACATACATAACATATATCATACATACCATCATGCATAGCATCAATTATACATCATAACATGCCCATCATAACATCTATGATCTCAAAACGTCAACTGACATAGCCCTCGGGAACCTCCAAAGTCAAGCCTAGATTTCACTTTTTCCCCAAAAATTCAGAAAATATTCCAAGTGTTCATCCGCATTTCCCTTTTTGTTCATCTACATTTCTTTTACTTCATCCGCATTTGTTCATCCACATTGACTTTGTTCATCCGTATTTGACAATGTTCATTCGTATTTCCTCATCCGCATTTGTTCACACTTAGACATTCTTATCCGTATTGACTTTCTCATCCGCATTGACTTTCCCATCCTCATTGACTTTCTCATCCGCATTTCCTACTCATCCGTATTTACCAACACTTAAGCAATTTTCTAAAATTAGGCGTATGAACTACTGTTTGGGCGTATGAGCAGCCTAGGGCACAATATTCATCAGATTCATTCCCCAAATCTCATCTATCATGTTCTAAGCTTAAATCATGCATTCTAAGCCTTAGAAACATAACCATAACATCATCAAACATGAACATAGCCTAACATCACATCATAATAGCAACATACACACATTCAACATACGGGTAAAAAAGCCAGTTTTATAAAAACATAAGTTCATGCATTTCCACTCTCAAAATTAGTTAAAAACCAGTAAAAGAAGGGTTTTAGAACTCACCTTTGTAGCCTCTTGGGTATGACTTCCTTCAAAACCCGTTTGCTTCAGGTTCAACACCTAAAACCCACTAAAAACACACACAACCGAACATACAAACACATATAAGCATACAACCGAGGCAAGGCCAGTTAAGAACACTTAAAAACCATGAATTCTTACCTTGAATTCAAATTTTCAGCTTGTTCTTCTTCAGACCCGAGAACTTTATGCTGCTCTTGCTACTTTCTCTCTCTAAAAAACGTAGATCTGGATATTGTAAGAGTAGAGTGGGCTGCCATACCCACTTTACACCCACTTTCAAACATTTTTGTCCTTTTAACACTTTTTACACCTCAACTTGAGTAAAATATCTTTTCTTTCTTTTTCTTCACTTTATTCTTCTTTCTTTGACTTAAAAAAATGACCGGGTGTTACAATTAAATAACTATTTTACATTGTTTTAACTAAGGGATTTTTATATATTAATGTTTTATTGTTATAGTTGTTTAAAACTTTTGATAATTATGTTTTGTATTGGGGGTATACCTTTGATTATCGGTTATTATTGTTTCGAAATAAAGTTTTAAACGATATGTACTTTTGTTGTTCAATTTCTATAGAAGACTCGAATACGAGAAATCATGTAATTGATAGTCTTAGAAAGTGAAATGTGTGAAAATACTTTTATGAAAAGACAACTAAAATAATCATTCAATATATAATTTCAATAAAATGGGTAAATATAAAATACATATGTTTTAGAAAGAGAAAATATGTAATTAATTTTTTGACTTGGGTAAATATGTAATTAATGACTTTAGCAAGGAGAAATATGTAAATGCCCCTTTTTTATTTACACACATGTTAATAATCAAACTAAAAATATGAATATGATAGTTCATCTCAAACTAGTAAAATAAATATAGGTTATTTTTATTGCCACTTTATTTCCAAAATTTTGAAAAATTAAATTGAACCATTGATTCCTTCTTTAGCTTGAAAGACATCTCAGGAAAGAGCTACTTAAACCGAAGAAATTTTGTAATCATAAAAATTAGAAAAAATATAAGGGTATAATAATAACCAACTAATTTTTTTCTTTTTCTAGACATTAGTTAACTTATTAATTCATTATCATACCTAAGTTTTCTCTCCTCTCTCATCTTTACAAATTTACCCATAAGAAGCCAAACTCATCCCATAATTCGTAGTTCATTTTTTTTTCAAATTGATTAAGAATCTACTAAAAAATTATCATATATTTACATACATTAAATGTTTTAAATATATGTAAATATACATTTTACATAGAAGTAAATCTTCAAATTGACCAATCTTTCATTTGCGCACATAATTACGTATATGTAAAATTTTATATTAACATCTCATTATTCATATTGACCTTCTATTTTTATATGTAAAAATTCAAATGATTATCTATATACATTTATATAAACCTGCAATATAATAATCAAAATTTCAAATTGTAACACCCAATCATTTTTTTTAAAGACAAAGAAAGAAAGAATAAAGTGAAGAAAAAGAAGAAAAGAAATAAAACCCAAGTCTTGGGGTTAAAAGTGACAAAAATGATAAAATCTTTAAAAAGTTGGTGATAAAGGTGGCATGGCCGCCCATCACTCTCTCTACACACACATTCTCGGATATTTTTGAGAGAGAAGGAAAGAGAGCAGATTACTCTTGGTTTTGAAGGAAGAACAAGAAAGAATTCAAATTCAAGGTAAGAATTTTTGTGTTTATGATGTTCTTGACCGGTCATATCCTCAGGTTTATGCTTTTGTGTGTTTGTATGTGTTCGGGTATGTTTTTAGTGGGTTTCTAGGCGGTTGAACTAAATTGCAAATGAGTTTGGAAGAAGCCATACTCAAAAGCTGCAAAGGTGAGTTCTAGAACCCCTTTTTTACCGGTTTTTAACTAATTTTGGGCTGGAAATGCATGAATGTATGTTTTCATTGAACTGGGTTTCAAACCCGTATGTATGACTATGTGTATGTTGATGTTAGGATGTGATCTTGGGCTATGTTCATACTTGATGATGTATGGTTGTGTTTCTAATGCTTAGAATGTAAGACTTAAGCTTAGAACATGATAGATGATGATTGGGAACTGACATCTGATGTTTAAGGATCATATGTTTAAGTCTTAGAATCTGCCTAAGTAAGCCAATGCGGATGAGTAATGGGAAGAAATACAGATGAACAGTTAATGCGAATGAGCATTAACTACTAAGTAAGCCAATGCTGACGAGTAATGGGAAGAAATGCGGATGATCCGTTAATGCGGATGAGCATTAACAACTAAGTAAGCCAATGCTGATGAGTAATGGGAAGAAATGCAGATGAACAGTTAATGTGGATGAGCATTAACTACTAAGTAAGCCAATGCTGATGAGTAATGGGAAGAAATGCGGATGAACCGTTAATGCGGATGAGAATTAACTACGAAGTAAGCCAATGCTAATGAGTAATGGAAGAAATGCAGATGAACAGTTAATGCGGATTAGCATTAACTACTAAGTAAGCCAATGATGATGAGTAATGGGAAGAAATGTGGATGAACCGTTAATGCGGATGAGTATTAATTACTAAGTAAGCCAATGCGGATGAATAATAGGAAGAAATGCGGATGAACAGTTAATGCGGATGAGTATTAACTACTAAGTAAGCCAATGCGGAGGAGTATTGGAAGCCAATGCGGATGAACATTTACCACTAAGTAAGAGAAATGTGGATGAGTAGTGGGAAATGCGGGTGAAGCAAAACAAATGCGGATGAACTAAAACAAATGCGAATGAACAAAAGACAAATGCGGATGAACACTTAGAATTTTTCTGACTTTCTAGGGAAAAAGATGAATGTAGGCTTTGACTTGGGAGGTTCCAGGGGGCTATGTAAGTTGACTTTTGAGGTCATAGATGTTATGATGGGCATGTTAGGATGTATGCTTGATGCGTATGCATGATGGTATGTATGATGTATGTTATGTATGTATGATGCCATGTATAATGATGATGACTGTTTATGTCCCTTGTTGAATGATTATTTTCCCGTGACTTTACGTTGAATGTTAATGAATGAAATGAAAGTATTATGTAACTTAAAGTGAAAGATAATGAAAGAGGAACCTGATGAATGAATGCATGCATTAATGAATGATGGAAAGTAAAGAAAGTCTTGCAAGCCTTGTATGTCAGAACATGCCCCATTATAGGGTGTTAGCCCAATGGTGTGTGGGTTAGCTACCCCAGAAGGATGCACATCGGGGTATTTTTTTGTGATTGACCATATGTATAGAACCTTTGTCACTTACCCTAGATACTGTGGCCAGGCTGCAGTGCGCCATGACGGGGGGTCAATGATGGAACCCGACCCAGTATTAGCTTTATGCATGATAGCGGGTATAGCACATGGCAATGGTGCACCTGAACTTACCCTAGGTACTATGGCCAGACTGCTGTGTGCCATGACGGGGGGTCTATGATGGACCTCGACGCAGTACCAACCTTTTGCATGACGATAGGGTAAGTTCATGGTTTTGATGGAATGAAATGAAGTAATGAAAGTGAATGGTAATGACGTACGATGAATGAATGAAAGTAAATGAACGAATGATGAAGATAATAATGATATTATCTACGTGTACGTATGATGTGTGATCACATGCAAAAGTAAAAAATGGTTTAATGAAAGTAAAGTATGTTTTATTGTAAAACTAGAACTCATTCAGCAGTGCTGACTTTTTATGCATTTTCTAGTTGGCAGGTGAGCATTGCTGAGGATGGCGCAGGGCAACTACTTGGCATTTTAGATGGCATTCTTTGGTTACTATTTTTGCATTGTAATGCGAAACAAATGAAAATGTGTATTGAATGATTGTATTAACTTGCAAAAGCAGTTATTATGAAATGAAAAGTTATTTAAATGTTCTGCTATGATGTTTTTATGAAAGTTAAATGTAATTGTATGTTTTGTGAGAAATGATTGGCCATCTGTAAGCGTCCTGGGATCGGGGCCTTACAAGTTGGCATCAGAGCCAAAGTTTAAGTGAAACGGGTAATTTTCAAAATAAACCTTAACTTAAATTGAAATTGGGACGGAAAGGGAAGGGATGCTAGTTCGAGTAGCTGCATGCCATAAGGTGTTTTCTTAATGATTAACTGGTATTATGTGCGCATGTTATGTAATTAGTGTTGCTGGTAGATTTAGATACTGATGTAGTTAGGACAGGTAAAGCTTGGGGTATGAAGAGTAAAGTAAGCTACTAATCACAACTGGCCACTATAATTAGGGACTTACTATACCTGACATAAACTGAGTTGTGTCCTTGAATTACCATGTTGGTGTTTGAATCATTCAGCGTGTGTGTGAGGATGGCCGGTGGTAGATCATCTAAAGCTTCATGTGGTGGAGGACGTGGTGCTGAACCACGGGTTACGAGAGGAAGGCCTAGAGCTGAAAAGGTGGTTCATGAAGAACCAGAGACCCCTCATCCAGAGGGTGGTGATGAAAGTGCTAATCTGAGAGCCTTAGTGAAGGAGGCGGTTGTGGAGGAAGTGCATCAAGTCATGCAGACGATCCTACCGTCTGTGGTGACTGAAGTGATAAAGGCTGTTAGGGATGGGGAAAGAAGGGAAAGGAGTAGACCTATAGGCAAAAGGAGACAGCTCGAGACTGAGACGGTTCTATCTGATGACGAAGAAGAAGAGGAAGAAGAAGAGCCTACGTCGGAGGTGGTATGAGGCTGTAACTACCGGGCATTTCAAAGGTGCAAGCCCTCTACTTTTGAAGGTAATGGCACTGCTGCTGCTGCTCATCGATGGGTAAGAGAAATGGAAGCTGTTTTGAACATCAGCGAGTGCCGGGAGGATTAGAAAGTGAAGTTTGCTGTCCACTCTTTGTTGGACTCAACTTTATACTGGTGGGACAATATTATCCAAGCTGAGGGTAGTCGGGCTATTGGGAGAATGAGGTGGTCCGAACTGAAAAGTTGGTGATTGAGGAGTTCTGTCCTCACAGGGAAATGGATAAGGTGGAAAGAGAGTTCCTGCAGCTGGAGGCAGGAACCATGACACACCAGCAGTACACTAGCAAGTTCAATGAGATGGCACATCTTTGTCACGAAAGATTAAGAGGTACATTCAGGGTCTGCCAGCGGATATCCGTAGGCACATGATTGCTGCCCGACCAAGCACGTTTAGGTCGGCGGTGGATTTGGCAGGGAGGTTGTATGATGAGTGAACTATGGTAGTGATCGAAGGTAGCAAGAAAGGTAGTAGTGATCTGAATTGGAATGGAAGAGGTTTGATCAGGGTGGTGCCCGACGAGTAACAAGAAGGCACGGGTGGAAGACCGCCATGTGGTCACATCTGGTGCGGGATCGAAGATGTGTGTAGATGTGGGAAGGAGCATACTGGAGAATGTAAGCTGGGATCAAACTTATGCTTCAAATGTGGGAAGAGTGGGCATATAGCAAAGGACTGTCGTACTGTCCAATGTTTTAACTGTGGCGTGGAGGGCCACATGAGTAGAAACTATAAGAAGCTGAGGGCTGAGGGTTCTAGGGTGAAGAAGACTGGAGGTGAAGGACCGAGGGCGAGTGCCAGAGCGTTCACAATGATGCATGAGGAGGCTAGGACGGACCCTGATGTCGTGTCAGGTACGTTTCTAGTAAACCAAACTTTAGCCTCTGTGTTATTTGATTCTGGTGCTAGTAAAAGTTTCATTTTTGCTGCTTCTATGCTAAACTACCTGTTAGTAGTAAGGATATAAATGCGCCTTTTGATGTAGAAACTGGCATAGGTAAGTCTACCAGGATTTCTAAGGTGATAGAAGGATGTGATATGGAATTGGAAGGTCATAAGTTTTCGGTTAGACCGTTCATAATGACCTTAGGTGGTTTTGATATGGTTCTTGGGATGGATTGGTTGGCGGACTAGAAGGCGAACATTGTGTGTCGCAAGAAGATGATTTGTTTGATAGTGCCTGACAGGAGTTCGGTAACGGTTTATGGTGATCGGGTCACGATGATTCCGAAAGTAATCCTAATGGCGGTGGCAGGAAGTGCATGAGGCGTGGGTGTAGCGCCTACTTGGCTTATGTAAAGAATTAGAATCACCAACACCACAACAGTCTGATGTACCGGTTGTGTGTTACTTTCCAGACGTGTTCCTAGAAGACTTACCAGGAGTGCCACCTGACCGAGAGATCGAGTTTCAGATTGATTTGATACTGGGTGCCCAACCTATTGCCAGGGCACCGTATCGGTTGGCTCCTACTGAGATGAAAGAATTGATGGAGCAATTGCAAGAGCTGCTTGATAAAGGGTTATTAGACCGAGTATCTCTCCTTGGGGTGCTCCAGTCTTATTTGTGAAGAAGAAAGACGGTAGTATGAGAATGTGTATTGACTACCGTGAGCTGAATAAGTGGACGATGAAGAACCGATATCCCTTATCGAGAATTGATGATTTGTTTGATAAGCTTCAAGGTGCCAGTTGGTTCTCAAGGATAGATCCTCGATCGGGCTACCATCAGTTAAAAGTGAAGGAGCAGGATGTTCCTAAAACATCTTTTCGCACATGTTATGGTCACTACAAGTTCCTCGTTATGTGATTTCATTTGACCAATGTGCCAGTTGCTTTTATGGACTTGATGAATTGAGTGTGCCGACCGATGTTGGATAAATCAGTGATTATGTTTATTGATGATATCCTGATTTATTCAAAGAGCGAGATAGATCATGCTGGTCACATTCGGAAGGTTTTGGAGACGTTGAGAAAAGAGAAGTTGTACCCCCAAGTTCTCCAAGTGTGCATTCTGGTTGGGCGAGGTTCAATTCTTGGGTCATGTGGTGAATCCTGACGGGATTTTGGTGGACCCGACAAAGATGGAGGCAGTGATGCAATGGAAGTCTCCAAAGACGCCATCCGAGATTTGTAGTTTCTTGGGTTTGGCGGGCTACTACAGAAGATTAATTCAAGACTTCTCCAAGATCGCTTCTCCGCTAATCAAGTTGACCCGGAAAGATGTAAAGTTTGTATGGGGTCAAGCTCAAGAGAAGGCGTTTGAGGAATTGAAGGTGAAGCTGACTCAAGCTCCTGTTCTATCATTACCTGATGGAAGTGAAGATCTGGTGGTTTATTCTGATGCTTCCTACTCGGGGTTGGGGTGTGTGTTAATGCAGAGGGGAAAGGTTATAGCCTATGCATCCTGACAATTAAAGGTTCGTGAGGTCAATTATCCTACTCATGACTTGGAGCTAGCAACTATAGTCTTTGCGTTAAAGATTTGGAGGCACTAGCTTTACGGGACGAAGTGCACCATATTTACTGACCATAAGAGCTTGAAGTACTTCTTCAAGCCGAAGGACCTGAACATGAGGCAGAGACGATGGTTGGAGCTCATAAAGGATTATGATTGCAAGATCCACTACCATCCGGGCAAAGCCAACATGGTGGCGGATGCCCTTAGCCAAAAAGAGAGACCCGAACCGATCCGGGTGAAAGCTTACAAGTTAATCATGACCTCGGATGTGATGAAGCAAGTCAAGGAGTTTCAAGATGAGGAATTGAAAGAAGATCATCTTAACTCTAAAAGAATGAGAGGTCTGATTGTGGAATTAGGTGAAAACACACTTGGTGTTAGAACTCGATTTGGGCGGATGTGGATTCCTCGTTTTTGGGATCTACGTGGGAAGATTATGGATGAAGCTCACATGACTCGATACTCTATTCATCCTGGTGCTACAAAGATGTGCCAAGACATGAAGAAAGACTATTGGTAGCCGGGTATGAAGCGTGATGTGGTGAAGTATGTGAGTAAATGCCTTACTTGTTTTACAAGTGAAGGCCGAGAACCAAAAGTCGTATGGGAAGATCCAACCTTTGGATATACTGAAAGGGAATGATGTTATATGGGTGATAGTTGACCATTTAACGAAGAGTGCTCACTTCCTACTAATCTGCAAGACGTACTCATCCGAGGGGTTGGTGGATCTATTCATCAAGTAAATTGTAACTCGTCATGGTGTGCCAGTGTCTATTGTGTTTGATCGTGACACCCAGTTTAAATCTAAATTTTGGAAGAAATTCCATGACGCGATAGGGACGAGGTTGCATATTAGCATGGCTTATCATCCTCAAACAGATGGTTAATCAGAAAGGACTATTCAAATGTTGGAGGATATGCTTCGTGCTTGTGTTATTGATTTTAGAGGAAGTTGGGATGACCACTTATCGTTAGTTGAGTTCTTATATAAAAACAGTTATCATGTCAGTATTGGATGCCTCCTTATGAGATGCTATATGGTAGGAGATGCCGAACACCCGTCTGTTGGGGTGATATTGGTCTGAAAGAGTTGGGAAGCGTCGAGGTGATCGAGGCTATGACTGAGAAGCTTGATAAGATCAAGGCCTTCATGAAGGCAGCCAAAGATCGACAGAAAGTCGTATGCTGATAAACGACATAGACCGATTGAGTTTCAGGTGGGTGACAGGTTATGTTGAAGTTCTCACCTTGGAAAGGTATCATTCGGTGTAGAAAGCGGGGCAAGCTGAGCCCGAGATACATAGGGCCTTTCCGAATCATTGCCAGAGTAGGAGAGGTGGCCTATAGGGGAGTTACCAGATCAGTTAAGTGAAATTCACCCGACATTCCATGTATCTCATCTAAGGAAATGTTTAGCAGACGAGGATATGATTGTTCCTGGAGGATATCTAGGTAGACGAACAGCTTATTTATGTGGAGCAACTAGTGGCGATAATTGATCGAAAAGAGAAGAGGCTGAGGAATAAATTGTTACCCTAGTGCGTGTACAGTGGAAGCACAGGAAGGGATCCGAGTCTACATGGGAGACTGAAGAAGAGATGAGACTGCATTACCCATGATTGTTTGAGGAAAAACAGGTTTGGGGACGAAACCTAAATAAGGGGGGTGGACTTGTAACACCCTGTCATTACTTTTGAAGACAAAGAAAGAAAGAATAAAGTGAAGAAAAAGAAGGAAAATAAATAAAACCCAAGTCTAGGGGTTAAAAGTGACAAAAAGGACAAAATCTTGAAAAGTTGGTGATAAAGGTGGCATGGCCGCCCATCACTCTCTCTACACACACATTCTTGGATATTTTTGAGAGTGAAGGAAAGAGAGCAAAGAACTCTTGGTTTTGAAGGAAGAACAAGAAAGAATTCGAATTCAAGGTAAGATTCATGTCTTTATGATGTTCTTGATCGGTCATATCCTCGCGTTTATGCTTATGTGTGCCTGTATGTGTTCGGGTATGTTTTTAGTGGGTTTCTAGGTGGTTGAACTCAATTGCAAATGAGTTTGGAAGAAGCCATACTCAAGAGCTGCAAAGGTAAGTTCTAGAACCCCTCTTTTACCGGTTTTAACTAATTTTGGGGCTGGAAATACATGAATGTATGTTTTCATTGAACTGGGTTTCAAACCCGTATGTATGACTGTGTGTATGTTGATGTTAGGATGTGATCTTGGGCTATGTTCATGCTTGATGATGTATGGTTGTGTTTCTAACGCTTAGAAGGTAAGACTTAAGCTTAGAACATGATAGATGGTGATTGGGAACTAAAATCTGATGTTTAAGGGTCATATGTTTAAGTCTTAGAATCTGCCTAAGTAAGCCAATGCGGATGAGTAATGGGAAGAAATGCGGATGAACAACTAATCCAGATGAGCATTAATTACTAAGTAAGACAATGCTGATGAGTAATGGGAAGAAATGCGGATGAACCGTTAATACGGATGAGCATTAACTACTAAGTAAGCCAATGCTGATGAGTAATGGGAAGAAATGCGGATGAACAGTTAATGTGGATGAGCATTAACTACTAAGTAAGTCAATGCTGATGAGTATGGGAAGAAATGCGGATGAACAATTAATGCGGATGAGCATTAACTACTAAGTAAGCAATGCTGATGAGTAATGGGAAGAGATGCGGATGAATCGTTAATGCAGATGAGTATTAACTACTAAGTAAGCCAATGCGGATAAGTAATGGGAAGAAATGGGGATGAAGAGTTAATGCGGATGAGTATTAACTACTAAGTAAGCCAATGCAGATGAGTATTGGAAGCCAATGCGGATGAACAGTTAATGCAGATGAACATTTACCACTAAGTAAGAGAAAGCGGATGAGTAGTGGGAAATACGGGTGAAGCAAAACAAATGCGGATGAACTAAAACAAATGTGGATGAACAAAAGACAAATGCGGATGAACACTTAGAATGTTTTCTGACTTTCTGGCAAAAAGATGAATGTAGGCTTTGACTTGGGAGGTTGCCGGGGGCTATGTAAGTTGACTTTTGAGGTCATAGATGTTATGATGGCATGTTAGGATGTATGCTTGATGCTTATGCATGATGGTATGTATGATGTAGGTTATGTATGTATGATGCCCTGTATGATGATGATGACTGTTTATGTCCCTTGTTATATGATTATTTTCCTGTGACTTTACTTGAATGTTAATGAATGAAATGAAAGTATTATGTAACGTAAAATGGAGATAATGAAAGAGGAACATGATGAATGAATGCATGCATTAATGAACGATGGAAAGTAAATAAAGTCTTGTAAGCCTTGTATGTCGGGACATGCCCCATTGTAGGGTGTTAGCCCATGTGTGTGGGTTAGCTACCCTAGAAGGATGCACATCGGGGTCTTTCTTTGTGATTGATCATATGTATTAAACCTTTATCGCTTACCCTAGATACTGTGGCCAGGCTACTGTGCGCCATGACGGGGGGTCAATGATGGACCCCGGCCCAGTATCAGCTTTATGCGTGACGGCGGGTATAGCACATGGCAATGGTACACCTGAACGTACCCTAGGTACTATGGCCAGGCTGTTGTGTGCCATGACGGGGGTCTATGATGGACTCCGGCCCAGTACCAGGCTTATGCATCACGTAGGGTAAGCTTCATAGTTTTGATGGAATGAAATGAATAATGAAAGTGAAAGGTAATAACCTACGATGAATGAATGAAAGTAAATGAACGAATAATGAAGATAAATGATATTATCTATGTGTATGTATGTAGTGTGATCACATGCAAAAGTAAAGAACGGTTTAATGAAAGTAAAGTATGTTTTATTGTAAATCTAGAACTCACTTAGCAATGCTGACTTTTTATGCATTTTCCAGTTGGCAGGTGAGGATGGCGCGAGGCAGCTACTTGGCATTTTGGATGACATTCTTTTGTTACTGTTTTTTGCATTGTAATGCGAACAAATGAAAATGTGTATTGAATGATTGTATTAACTTGCAAAAGTATTATTATGAAATGAAAAGTTATTTAAATATTCTGCTGCGATGTTTTTATGAAAATTAAATGTAATTGTATGTTTTGTGAGCAATGATTGGCCAGCTGTAAGCATCCCGGGATCGGCGCCTTACACAAACACATGATCTATTTACTTATATGTAAAATTTTACACTTGTCATCTTATTTTTAAATTTACATATATGTAAATCCACAGAGTGATGATCAATTTTCAAACTAATCACATTTTTTATTATTACTTATGTGGTAAGCAATATTAAAAACCTAATCAGTAAACATATACATATTCATATGATCTACACATATGTACTTTGCAATCTACCTAAACACAACCAATTGATACCAAAACATATAAACCTACATAATATTTATTGGCAAAAAATCACTGCCTTTCGTTAGCAACATCTTCCATCAATTATGATTTTTGCATAACATAAAACGCCTAACCATGAACGATCTGATAGCCTACGCCGAACTAAATGTTAAAATCAGTATCCAAGCGAAAATGTACATGTATAATTAATAAAGGTACATGTGTTAAAAGCATATAATATACGTGCATATAATATATGTTTAGTCATATGTAGATACCAAAAATATATTTGTCCAAAAGTTCATTGTCAATTTTTCTCATGTGTCATTCCTCTCCTGATCATCATACGCAAAAATCTCATGCTCCTTTGATTAAATCCATTCTCCCTACATTAATCAAATTTCTAGTAAGAAAATTGAAAAAGAAAATCAATACATAAATCATATGTTAAAGAAAATTAAAAAATGTAATAAAAGAATCCACCAGAAGATGTGGATTTGAGTTTTAATACACATTATACATGAGTTAATGCTTGACATCTTTGACCAAACATTAAAATTTTGCAAAAAAGGTACAACTAGAAGGACTTACCTGCGTGAACTATTATTCGACACTTCGACGACCTTCGTAAATCTATTATATGGAACACTAGTAGAGAGATTACTTCAAAACCTATTTATGATGAAGAAGGTGGAGAGAGAGAGAGCAAAGAACAATGAGAAGGGAGATTGGGTCTACCAAATTTAAAAGGGAAATGAGATAATTTAGGAGTTTAAATGGAGTACTTAAGTTAAAAATTGACTAGGGTTGAGTAAGAGTGATATTCTTATTGTGAATCGAATATGATAATCAAATCAATGATTGAGTGACAGAAACAAACAATCAAAGAACATTCATAGCAAGAAAAATACTCATAAATACGTTTGTATTGATATATGAAAGTTGATAAATTACAGAGAATAATCACAACAAAAAAATTCTCTATATGTCAGCCGTTACCTCAGTACGAGGTCAACTATTCTATTTATAGACACGATGCCTTTACAAAATGACTAAACTACCCCTGACCTATTACATCAAAAACTCGTCTAAGTCTTGATCCGCATCTCTGCTTGTTTATCCGCATTGACAAATGCGGATGAGATAATCTTGATCAACATTTCCACTTGATCATCCGCATTAGTAAGTTGGTCATCCGCATTGGTTAATGCGGATGAACAAATACTTATGCGCATTTGGTTGGTCATGTGCATTTGTTAATGTGGATGAGCAAAGTCTTGTTCGCATCTTCTTTTGTTCTTCCGCATTAGTCAATGCGGAAGAGTAACTTGTTCTTCAGCATTAGTACTTTGTCTTCCGCATTAGTCAATGCGGAAGAGTAAACACTTGTCGGCATCAGAGTTATGTCTTCCGCATTAACTAATGCGGAAGATAACACTTGTTATTTTCCTTGCAGATCTTCATCCGCATTTGTTCTTGGACTTGTGGGATTCCAGTTGAGCAATCATCAATTCACCCATTGAGTTGGCATGTATGATCCTTTCAGGGTGCAACAATACTCCCCCTAAGGATTATACAACCTAGTTTTCCTCAATGTTTCGGAGGTTATTGATGTTGTGATGATTCAGCTGGGTCTTCTGGAGGTAATATGAATGCAACTTTAGTAGGATCCAGGATAGCCTTGATCATGTTTACAAAATTAGTTGCTTCTGACATCCTGTCTCTACTTAGCACATGGATCTTCATTTTGCTCATGTTGTAGATGGCTTCCATTGGTAATTTTGTTAGTGAAATAGGCTCCTAAATGGAGATTGTAGAAAGACCATCTCTATGAATCAGTAAGCTCCCCCCACATCCACTTCAAGTTTAACAATATTTACAAGTTGCAGTGGTGTTTTCTTCTTCTTTCTTTTGTCTCTTTTAGCACTTATCCAATCATATGCCAGTTTTAGCAACTTGATGCATTTTAGAAAGAAGTGCATGTCTTGTTCACCCAATTTGTTGTTTATTTCCCTGAAGTGCCAGGTATAAATGTAGTGGATGTATGATTCATCAAGTAGTCTTACTTCATATCCACTGAATAATCTTATGTCAGCTCCCTCCTTTCCTCCCCACTTCCTTTCAATCACCATCTCATAGGTTTTCTTATCATAGTACACATTTGAGATGGGAGTGGAGGAATGAGTACCAGACACTACTTTCCTCTTCAATGATTCGATGGCTTTACCTTCAACTCAGGGAATACAATTCTTCTGCTAGCACCTTTTTCTTCTTATCAAGGGGATTGACAAATGTTTTATCTTTTCTCAAACACATTGTATTTAATGAATTGAAGTGTTTGTTCTTCTGAACATCTTAAGTATGTTCTCAAATTCATATCCCCTAAACATAGCTGCATGATTGATCAGTTCAAGTTGAGCTAGCTCTTTCAAATCATGAATCTCAAGGGCATTTACAAGAGCTGAGTACTCTGTAAAGAACTGTACTAGCCCTGAGATTCTCTTCACCATGAACATATTCCATGTACTATCATACTTCTAGGCTATTATCTTTTGATCTACCTTACCCTTGGGAGTAGATACCCATCTGATCAGTTCTGCAGTAGTCAGTCCTTCTTGCAGTTTCAATTGAGATGGTTCTGCAAACCATTTAGGGTACTTGTGGAGCACTGGGGCAAGTAGTTCTTGGTCTTTCTAGTTTAGCATCATGTCTTCAGTTGATACTCTGCTTCTTGGTTTGGTGCTTGCTAATTCTTCTTCTAGCTTCTTGAGTTTTTCTTTCTTCTCATTAATCAATTGAAGAGTTGCAGCTCTTAAATAATTTGTCTTAATGTTAACAATCCTTCTTCTCGTGAACCCCTAACTTGAGAGACATTCCTTCATTTCCTTATCAGACATATTATAAGGATCAGGAAATAATGATTCATGGGATGAAGATGATTTCTTCATTGTAGACAGCTTGCGTAGGGGACCCCTTCTTGGCAATGGTACTTCATACCCGGTTGATTTCTTCAAAGAGGAATCTTTATGCTTTGGAGTATCCTTGGTCATTGCTTTCTCATACTCAGTTTCAATTGTTTGATCAAGCAACATTTTTACTTTCTCTTCCTCCTCCTTCATGCCCTCATAAGTCATTCCAAACACTTCATCAGGATCATAATCTTGATTGATCAGAAACATGGCTTTAATCATCAAGTCATCAGTTTGTGCTTTGGATACCATGTCTTCCATTGCCTGTTCTGCTTTAATGGGACTGTCCATAAGAACATCCTTTTCAACTTCATATCCACCAGCAATTTCACCTTCTTCTAAATCAATTGCACCAGCCATTTCTTCAATTGAACTTTTACCTGCTCATGTTCTTTCAAAATTCAGCAATTGTTGCTAGACTTCTGGGGTCATCTTTTTGTTTCTTGACTGGTTCTTCTTCAACTATTGGTCTCTTACCTTTAGCTTTTTCAGCTAAGTATTTCTTCTTTCGTGAGTAAGTTCGAAGTGGAGGGCTTGAATCTTCACCATTTTCTATTACTTCAGGCATTCTCTTGGGTGTTGTTTGTTTACTTGTTCATTCATATTCATTTCTTGCTTTTCCATTTTTGATTCTTTTTCTTTCTCTCTTTCTTGTTCAACCCTTTCTCTTATTCTTT
Source organism: Flaveria trinervia (assembly GCA_025506515.1). Lineage (NCBI taxonomy): Eukaryota > Viridiplantae > Streptophyta > Magnoliopsida > Asterales > Asteraceae > Flaveria > Flaveria trinervia. The sequence goes on from CM046441.1 coordinate 59,791,717, forward strand.
CTTTTTGCTCTTCAGTTAGAGACATTGCAGGAACAATCTGCATATTCAGCTCTTTCTCCAAAGGTTCTAGAGATTTTGGAATGAACACAATTTGATTAGAATCAGCTTTTAGGTTGTTTACAAAGTCCCATAAATCACTATCAACACTGAACTCTTTAAAAGTAAAGCTGTCTAGTGTGCTGAAAAGTTCTTCAAACTCAGTTTTTTCAGTGTGACCAGCAGAGGTTTCTCCAGAATAAATCACCATTTCTAACTGTGTTCCTCATGTTCTGTCTGACTTGTATTACCCTCTTGTTCTTCATTTTCATCTACTAACTGGTTGTCATCAACATCAACCTTTTCTTGTTCTTCTTTCTCATCATCATCATCCACTTCATTTCTTTGGATCTTAATCATTATTTCAAGCTCAGATATCCTTTTGTTCTTGCTATCAATTTCTTTTTCAAGTTTGGAGATGATATTAGCTTGTTCTTCTATGATATTTTCTTGTTCCTCCATTGCTATTGTTTGAATTTCAAGTGTGTCAATATGTCCACTGACTTCTTCTCTTGAGTGCTTAAGGGCAGCCTTTACAACTTCAAGTTCCTTATCTTTCTCAGTCAATTCAGCCTTATGTTTATCTTTAAGTTCTTTCATCTCCTGTTCCTTCTCATCTAGTTCGAGAACTCTATCATCTATGATTCTTGCCCTTCTGTTTAGAATTCTCTCCATTCTTTCAATCTTTTGCATCAATTCAATGATCAATTCATCCTTCTTATCTGGTCTGTTAGCATTTGAATCAGCAAAACTTTCTGAAGGAGCAGGCTCAGAAGTTGCTGTTTTTTTAGGCATATGAGTGTGATGATCCTCCTCATCAGAAGATGAGTTGGAAGCTTTAGAAGCACTCGTTGATCCTCCTACATCAGTAGGGTAATCTTATGATGGCACAGTTGGAAAGGGGATATAGGTGATTGTTGTGGTGGTGATAGTGAAGAGTGATGATAAGGTGATATAGGTGTAGGTTGAGTGGTTGGTGGTGGTGTTGGTTGTGGTAATGTTTGTGGAGATGGTTGTGGTGAAGGTTGTGGAGTTGAAAGTGGTGGTGATTGTGGTGATGGTATTGGCGATGGTTGAGCAACAGTTTGTGGTGATTGTTGTGGAGATGGTTGTGCTTCTTGATTTATCTGTTGCAACATCCAAGGCAGAAGAGGAGTATGAGCCCCACTATAAAAGTTTCTTGGGTCTCTCTTCTTTATATACTTATATGATCTTGCATCATAATGTGGAATGTCAAGCACTGGTCCTTCAGTTGCAATGTTAGGAAATGATTCATTGATTAGACATTGAATGAATCTGGGATACATCAAAAATTTGTATCTTAATCCATCTCTAATGTTTGAAACCAGGCCATTGAAAACATATGTTGACATATTGAATGGCTTGTTGGTGAATAGAGCACATATAGCTCATGATGTGAGGACTGGAATGTCATTCCATCCTGTCTTTCTCTTTGACAAGCAATGCTGAAACATATGAATAATGAATCTCCATGGTAAGTCAACCAATCCCTTAATAATCTGCTTGGCTTCATAACCTCCTTCATAACCAATTTCAGCAAAAAAAGTGGTTATGTCTTCATCACCTAGTTCCAAAGGAGTATTTGCATCATCACCAAACCTTAGACATCTTCTAACTAACTCTTCACTGATGATCAATGTGTGTTCACTGTTAATTCTCCCAGTAAGTGTTCTAATTCCATCAGCTTCAACAACCTCAGCTGTGTTCCAAAAAGACCTTATGAGATTCTCATAGATAGTTGGTCTGATTGTGATGGCATATGCTATCCTTGTGTATTGATGAATATGATAATGTCTCTCAGCCCTTCTGCTTATGGGACATCAGGGTTTAAATAACGCTGATGTTATGGAGCTTGCTCCATGTAGGATTTGCCATGTAATCTGCACAAGAGACATGTGTGTTAGTTATTAGTTTTGACTTTAAATTATAAATTAACAAGGAAGACTGCTTGTTATTTGTGTTGAATTGCTGTAATGGCAAATGGTGAATTTGTCATTTAACAATCACAGTTTCAATGTTTGAACCAATCAATAGATGATGTGACTTTGATTTGTTGCATATTTTTCTTTTTCATTTTGCTCTATTTTTCATAGTAAACATGATTATCAAGGTTTTCCATATCAGTTGAATTCCTATCAATTTGTATGTTTATTGAAGTCAAAAATGTGTATTACATCACATTAATAAGTTTGATTTTGGTGTTCTTCATTATTATCTGGTTCATTGTTTGATTTAGGTTAATAGTCCGAAACTCAGGTCTTGGTTTCAATACTTTATTGAAATTATACCTTATCTTCAAAATAACTGTAGTTCTGAATCGATGACAAGAATGTTTTGAGAAGAATCACAACAAAATCTTTGAATGTTTATGATGATGATTGAAGATGGTGTACTTTATGTTTGCGCTCGTCTCACTATAAAGTCTCTCAAATTTAAAAAGTATTAAATGACCCGTTTGAATTCCTTTAAATAGTCAAATAATACAATTTGAAAAATTTTACAAGTTTAAAAGCAGATACAGTCACCACTGTAGCAAATGCTGAAGGTTAATTTTTTTGACTTTTGGTCATCCGCATTTGTTGACTGCAGCAAATGCGAAAGGTTAATCAGTTTGACTTTTGGTCATCCGCATTTATTGACAGTCCGCATTTGGCTACTTTTGGTCATCTGCATTTGTTACTGTAGTAGATGTGGAGGACAAATTTTTGACTGTCCGCATTCCACTACTGTTGCAAATGCGGAAGTTTTGTTTCTTAATTTTTATTCTATCCGTATTTGTGCACTGTTGCAAATGTGGAAGTTAAACTTGAAACCTTTGGTTATCCGCATTTGTGTTGTAGTAAATACGAAAGAGTAACTTGTGATTGTGTTCAACATTAACAAATGCGGTAGAGTTGCTTGTTTTATCCTATCCGTATTTGTACACAGTAGCAAATGCGATAGAGACCTGTTCATCCACATTTGTTAACTGTATCAAATACGGTAGAGTAAATTTCACATTTACTTCACACACTAATGCGGTAGAGTAAAATCATTGTCCGCATTAGTTGCACTTGAAAACAAATATTGTTACCCGCATTAGTTACATGCATGGGTTACCTTCACCAGCATTAACTAATGCACTTACCTGCATTAGCTTTTGAACTTGATCAAAAGTTAATGTGATTGAATTGATTATTCATCTTATGAAGAGGTGTCCTTGATTGATTTTTCTTATGAAGTTGGCTGTTGAAGTTGTCAATTCTTGCTTGGATTGACTTGTATGTAACAATTAATACAAGTTTCCCAATTTTGATAGATCTTGGGCTTATCATGCTTCTAAGAATTTGCATAAGCTAAGATATAATGGTATAACTTATTACAACACCACCAACTAAATTCTTTTTGTTTTGTTCTTTTTAAAATTAAGTTAATAAACAAAAATTTAGACTTACTCCCCCTAAAGTTTATGTCCATATTTGGAGAGAAACTTTAAAGATTTAAAAATTTTTGAATATTATTTTGATTAATATTCATAATGAAGAGAAAGATCTCTTTGTTAGGATCATATCAGTCTTCCATTACACATATGCATCCTTTATGATTAAATGGACATGATTATGAACTTGAAGATTGAAGGTATGTTTGTCCTCTTAAACCCATACCTGGTTGATATTTTGATGCAAATGACTTTTATCATGTTTTGGTTGATTTATTATTCAATTGTACCTCACACACATAAGCATGAAGTGATCAACCCTCCTTATACAATGCATGGTAGAACTTTTTCACAACTTTTCTTACCAGGTTACTTAAGTCATGAAATCTCACTTTCACTGATCGTCATTGGGATTCTTTTAATTTGATCCTTTTTCATGTTGATCCATATTGGGATTCTTTTCACTTCACTTTGGAAGGTGATCCATTTTGGGATTCTTTTGTTCATTCACTTGGAATGTATTAGTTTGTTGATTCATCCAATTTTTGGATGTGTTCCATATTAGGAATCTTTTGGATCATGACATCTGCACTATGTGCAAGTTTCATCAGGTCTTTACTCAGTAAAACAAAGATGAAAGATGATGTGGTGAAAGAGATTCATAAAGTATCATTACCTGGTGTGTTTAGGCTACTACACACACATGCATTCAGATAAGCCATACATGCCTATACTTTGTGATGAGTGTTTCACAATTGAATATGTCTTTAATTCATCACTGCATGTATCTTTTCTTCCAAGTTAAGCCTACCAACATATCCGGTAAGTCATTTCAGTCTTTTACATTTTGAAATTAAGCACAGTGAATGATATAACGACTGTAATTATATCATTTCCCAAAGAATTATTGTCTTCATTAAACTTGATTTCTTTTTGTGGTTTTTTCTGATTTTTCATAGTTTTTACTCAAGGTTAATCATGCCAATTGGCTGAACAAGAAATTCAAACCTACTAGGTTCAAATGCCTTGGTAAAAAAATCAGTTAATTGATTTTTAGTTGGTACTTGAATCAATTTGATTAAACCCTTTTCAGCATAGTCTATCAAAAAATGATATCTAATCTCAATATGTTTTGTTTTTGAGTGCTGAACTGGATTATTAGTTATAAAGACAACATTGTGTTATCAATAGAAATTGGTGTGTGTAAGAAGTTAAAACCATAACCAAGCATCTGGTTTTGAATCCAGTGAACTTGAGAGCAACATGCTCATGTAACAATATACTCAGCTTTTGCTGTGGACACAAACACATTTGTCTACTTCTTGCATTGCCAGGATACTAGTCTGGGACCAAGAAATTGACAACCGCCAGAAGTGGATTTTCTATTGAAGTTGCATCCTCCATAATCACTATTTGTGTAGGCATAGATATTAAATTCTCCTTCCTTTGGATACCATAATCGAAGAGCTGGCTTGCCCTTTAGATATCTGAATATCCTCTTGACTGCGTTCACATGTGATTCTTTTGGATCAACTTGATATCTGGCACACACACAAACACCAAACATAATGTCAGGCCTACTAGCTATTAGATACATAAGTGAGCCTATCATTGATTGATAGTTAGTCTGATCCACTGATTTGCCTTCAGGGTCAGGTCCAATCTTCACTTTAGTATCCACAGGAGTTTTGATAGACTGACAGTCAGCAAAGTGGAATTTCTTCAACATGGTTTCCACATATTTTGATTGGTTGATGAAGATTCCATCTGCTTTTTGTTGGACTTGCACCCCTAGAAAGAAGTTGAGTTCCCCACAGCACTCATTTGGAACTTTGAATGCATAAGGTCTTCAAATTCTTTGCAGAGTTGCTTGTTTGTCGAGCCAAATATAATGTCATCCACGTAGATCTGGACTAACAACATGTCTTTTCCTCTTATTCTTCTGAAGAGAGTCTGATCAATCTTTCCTCTTTCAAACCCATGTTCAAGAAGAAAGGATGATAGAGTCTCATACCACTTTCTTGGTGCTTGATGAAGATCATACAGAGCTTTGTCAAGATTGTAAACTCTATGAGGGAAATCTGGATCTTCAAAGCCAGGTGGTTGACTCACATAGACTTCTTCAACAATCTTTCCATACAGGAAGGCACATTTTACATCCATTTGATAAACAGTAAATTTCATGGACGCAGAATATGCAAGAAAGATTCTGATTGCTTCTAGTCTGGCAACGGGAGCAAACACTTCATCGTAGTCGATTCCTTCTTCCTGAGTGTATCCCTGTGCCAGTAGTCTTGCTTTATTTATGATGACTATCCCTCTATCATCAGTCTTGTTCCTATACAACCATCTGGTACCTATAGGGTATTGTCCTTCGGGAAGATCTACCAGCTGCCATACTTCTTGCTTCTTGAATTGGAGCAATTCTTCCTGCATTGCTTCAATCCAACTATTGTCTTGAAGTGCCTCTTTGATGTTTTTGGGTACTGTTTGACAGAGAAAGCATGAGAACAAATAGATGTTTGCAATACTGGACTTGCTTCTTGTCACCCTCTCATTAAGATCACCAATAATAAACTGGATGATTCTTGTGTATTCTTGTGGTTGGAATGGTGTCACCAGCAATAGTTACATCAAGATTGGAGACATTCAGTTCATTATGGTCAGAGGCACATTCATCTTGTATTGTTGTTGAAGTATGAAGATTGTCAACTTCTGTTTCAGTAACTACTACATCTTCAACAGCACTAAGGTTGCTTGCATCATTTGATGTACCTTGAGTTTCTACTGGATAAGAAGCCTGTTTTTGATTTCTGATCTCATTTGACAAGTCATCTGAGTGAGATGGTACCAGGCTGGGACCTTCTTCAGAAGAAACACTAAGGTTTTGAGACAGTTGTCTGATGGGATCAGCTTGAAGAGGAACATCTTCATTCATATGTTCATCAGTTGTAGGTGGAATCAATGGATAATTATCTCTTCTTTCTACAGTAGATGAAGTATCACTTGAATGTATATTTCCTGCATCAAACAAGTGAAATTGGTCAAATGGTTTTGTAAAAGTGTCAATATCAAACAACCAATCAGGACCATATGTAGATTTGGGAAACGAATGTTCTTTGAATTGATCATTTGTAGATTCATCAATAATGTTCAGTTTAGGATTGAACACTCTATAAGCCTTTGAGACAGAAGAATAACCTATAAAGAATCCTTCATCAGACTTGGATGAAAATTTTCCCAAATGATCACGGGTGTTTAATATTAAGACCGCACAACCAAATGATTTAAGGAATCCAATAAATGGTTTCCTATGAAAGATCTGTTCATAAGGTGTCATGTTACTTTCTTAACAATCAGAGTTCGATTTTGCACAAAGCACGATGTGTTAACTGGTTCTGCCCAGAAGGTGATTGATAGTTTAGCATTGGCTAGCATCGTTCTTGCTGCTTCAATCAGTGTTCTATTTCGCCTTTCAGCTACCCCATTTTGTTGAGGAGTTCTAGCTGCACTGAATTGATGAGCAATGCCCAGAGCTGAGTACTCTGTAAAGAATTGTACTAGCCCTGAGATCCTCTTCACCATGAACATATTCCATGTACTGTCATACTTCCAGGCTATTATCTTTTGATCTACCTTACCCTTGGGAGTAGACACTCCTCTGATCAGTCCTGCAGTAGTCAGTCCTTCTTGCAGTTTCAACTGAGATGGTTCTGCAAACCATTCAGGGTACTTGTGGAGCACAGGGGCAAGTAGTTCTTGGTCTTTCTGGTTCAGCATCATATCTTCAGCTGATACTCTACTTCTTGGTTTGGTGCTTGCTAATTCTTCTTCCAGCTTCTTGAGTTTTTCTCTTCTCATTTATCATTGAAGAGTTGCAGCCCTTAATGAGTTGTCTTCATGTTTCCAATTCTTCTTCTCGTGAACCCCTGACTTGAGAGATATTCCTTCATTTCCTTATCAGACATATTATAGGGATCAGGAAATAATGGTTCATGAGTTGGAAATGTTTTCTTTATTGATAACAGCTTGTGTAGGGGACACCTTCTTGGCAATGGTCTTTCATACCCAGTTGATTTCTTCAAAGAGGGTTCTTCATGCTTTGGAGTATCCTTGGTGATTGCTCTTATATTCTATTTCAATGTTTGGATCAAGCAGCCTTTTCACTTTATTTCTTCTTCTTTCATCCCTTCATATGTCATTCCAAACACTTCAGCAGGATCATATCCTTGATGGATCAGAAACATGGCTTTAATCATTAAGTCATCAGTTTGTGCTTTGGATCCATGTCTTCCACTGCCTGTTCTGTTTTCATGACTATCCATAAGAACATCCTTTTCAACTTCATATCCACCAGCAATCTCACCTTCTTCTAATCAACTGCACCAGGCAATTTCTTCAATTGAGCTTCTGCATGTTCGTGTTCTTCCAAAATTCAGCAATTGCTGCTAGACTTCTGGTCATCCTTTTTTTTCTTACTGGTTCTTCTTCAACTATTGGTACTCTCAAGTGAAATTGGTCAAATGATTTTGTAAATGTGTCAATATTAACAACTAGTCAGGACCATTTGTAGATTTGGGAAACGAATGTTCTTTGAATTGAACATTTGTAGATTCATCAATACTGTTTAGTCTAGGATTGAACTATCTATAAGCCTTTGAGATAGAAGAACAACCTACAAAGAATCATTCATCAGACTTGGATGAAAACTTTCCCAAATGATCACGGGGGTTTAATATTGAGACTGGACAACCAAATGATTTGAGGAATCCAATAAATGGTTTCCTATGAAAGATCAGTTCATAAGGTGTCATGTTACTTTCTTTAACAATCAGTGTTCGATTTTGCACAAAGCACGATGTGTTAACTGCTTCTGCCCACATGGTGATTGGCAGTTTAGCATCAGCTAGCATCATTCTTGCTGCTTCAATCAGTGTTCTATTTCGCCTTTCAGCTACCCCATTTTGTGAGGAGTTCTAGCTGCACTGAATTGATGAGCAATGCCTTTGGTTGCACAAAAGGAACTCATATTTTCATTTTTGAACTCTGTACCATTATCACTTCTTATTATTTTGACCGTAAGATCAAGTTGATTTTCAATTTTAGTGATAAATTCTTGAATGATTTGGGATGCTTTGTTTTTATGAAGTAGGAAGAACACCCATGTGAATCGAGAAAACTCATCAATGATCACTAAACAATACTATTTCTTTCCCATACTAATTACATGAGTTGGTCCAGAAAGATCCATGTGAAGTAACTTCAATGGAGTATTGTTAGGGTTCACCAGCTTGGTTTTGTGAGATGATTTGTGTTTTTTTCCTTTGAGGCACACTGAACATTGATCAATAAAATTGAATTCTTTTTGAGGAGACCAATGACATGGTTTCCTTTGACTAACTGTTCATATTTTAAAGTTAGTGTGCCCCAAACGTCTATGCCAAGCTGTGACTCATCAAATGATGCTTTAGACAAAAGACATGTTTCTTCCTTAGGTGATGCAGAACACATGTTTAAGACATATGTATTATTCTTCCTCGGAGTCTTTAAGACAACCCATTCTTCAGGGATTTGAAATCTAGGTTTCAGAATGTAGCAGTGAGTGTCTGTAAAATAAGTGGACATTTTTTTGTCACAGATCTGAGACACGCTTAGCAGATTGAAATTCAGTTGTTCACAGTAATTCACTCTGTCAAAGCTCAACATCCCATTTGTCACAGATCCTTCTCCTGTAATTCTACCACCTTCGAATCTCCACCGAATGCCACAGTAGTTCCTTAAATGTACTTGAAATCATGAAGGAGGGAACGATCTCCAGTCATGTGTTGGGAGCATGCACTATCTACGTACCATAGGCTATTAGACCTGTGTGGATGAACCTACAAGCAAAAAAACTAATTAGAATAAGGAACCCAAGCCATGATGGTCTTGGGTTTCCTGTTCCTATTCATGATAGTCACCTCCTGGTATTCCCTCTGAATTGTGATTTGGATGGAGGTGTTCTGGGAGACTTTTGATGATGAATTGGTCGAGTCATCTCATCAACATCTACTGAGGATTCAGATGAATAATGAAGTCGTTGGTCTCTATTTCTTTGTAAAAATTTAGCCCGAGTTTCATTATCACAGGTTGGGTTTTGCTTAGGAAGGTCAAGTTTGTGTTTCATTGTGAGATGATTTCTTTGACCCTTCCTTAAATCCTTCAAGTTATTTCTGTCATTTGTTGATCTAGGTGTCCTAGATTGAGTATTATGAAGATGAGGTCTGACAAAGTGCATCATAGTAGATGTTTTTGAGATGGGCTTGTGTTGTGGAATTCTCAACCCCTTCTGATTAAAGTAACAATCAGATGTATTGTGATTGTTCATGTCACAGATTGAACAATACTTGTTGAAGTAGCAATTTTTGGTGGAGTGATTATTCATATCACAGATAGAACAATATTGATTAAAGAAGCATTTATCTGTCTTGTGATTGAACATGTCACAAATATCATAATACATTTGTTTGTTTCTTGAATCAGATTTTTCTTTGTGTGACTCAACTGATACTTTCTTTTGATGAGTCACTATCTTTTCTTTAGGTGACGAATCAAAATCAGCCCTTTTAGTAGTTTGCTTCACAACACTACTTTTGTTCAGTTGTCTGGGTTGTTTCTGTTTCTTCAACTATTTCTCACTTCTTTTTCAAACTGGTCAACATGTTCTTTGTTACAGATATGAAACCCAACTCCCTGCCTTAACCTTATGACCGAGGGTCTGATGAAGTTTTATGTGTTGAACTTAGTTTTACAGTTTGTTTCTTTTTCAGTGAAACCTTTTCTGATTTGCTTGAATTTTGTGGAGATATAATCTCATTATCAGAACTACTCTCAGTAGTGGGTTTCACTGTCTTGACATATTTCTTTTTGCCTTGTAAAACAGATGGTATGAATTTTATAAAAGGTATAATTGCTTTTACAGGGCTTGATGGTTTCATGACACTCACTGTCTTGTCTGAACACTCTTTGACTTTGATTGGGTGACCTAACTTGATTTTATCCTTATTGGTTTCAAAATAAACATCAGGTTTGTTTGAGGATTTGTCACTTGTTTCACTATGATTTAGGTTCCAAGTTTTAGGTTCAATTGATTCCGAGAGTGAGACAAAGTCAGGCATGACAGTGTAATTGTCATTGTATGATTGAGGACATGAATTATACCAATCCCTGACATGTCCTTTGGATCCTTTTGTGAATCTAGCATCTCTTGTAGCTTGACTGAAGACATTTGAAACTTTTCAAGTTTCACTTCAGTCATAGATTGTTGAGCTTTAGCTTGAGCTAACTTTTCAGTAAGTAGCTCATTTTCAGCTGCAAGATTGTATTTCTCACCATGCAACTTTTCTATGTCAGAAATGAGAAATTTGATTTTGATTTCAAAACTTTTTAGTTCTCTCTTCATCATTTCTGAATTCACTTTTTCTTCTTTAATTTTATCTGCCAGTTTATGGTTGTGTTCTCTATACTCTTGTAATTCGTTTATGCATTTTTCACTACAAAGGTTAGTTTTTACCTCAGTAGGCATTGAAGATGGTCCATCATTGATGTGAGCCATAAGAGCATGATTCTGGAATTGAGGCTTGACTTCCTCAGCATACACACTCCAATCACATATCCCATCTTGTTTAATCACAAGGGCACTGGCAGAAGGCTTACTGCTTGCATGGGCTTGATTTGTCAGCTGTGGTTGATTCTGGTATGTTTGTTGATGAGAATGATGATACTGCTGTTGTTGATTGTTGGAGTGATAGATTGAATTGGGCTGTGATGATGATTGGCCTGGAGAGTTCCTTGGATAGTTGTTTCTTTTGGGAGCATTGCACTCTCTTGAGAAATGGCCAGTCATGCCACAGTTGAAGCATTTCACCTTGGATTTATCATATCCAAGTTTTGTGTTCTCATTCAGGCTCAGCTTTCTTCCTTTTCTAAAGAATTCTTTGCTCTCATGGCATCATTGTCATTTGCCACTGTAGATCCATCTCCTCAACATCATCAGGATCCATTTCTTCTAAATCTTCTTGAATTAGGCGGGCAGAAGTGAGTCTTTCTCCCAGATATGCTTCAAAGCTTGCAACAAAGGCATTGTAAGTTGCGTTTTGCTCTTCTGATTTTAATTCTTCTCCAGAGGTTTGAGGAGCAGTGGAGACTTTAGGTGCTTGAGTTGAAGTTTATGGTGATTGATGGTGGAGTTACAATGAACCAATATTGTTCATTTGATCTCTTGATGAGATGAAATCATCTTCCTCAGTGATGAAAGCATTTTCAACAGAATGAGATTCTGAAGGAAATTTGTAGGCCTCAATCACTCTTGGTCCACTCAGGTTCTGCTTCGTTCATCAAGTTCCAAAGCTTCAATCTTGGCTATCATAATGTCTAGAGTGGTACTCGCAAGATCAAGAGTATTTTTCAGCATTGTGACATTTGCTTCCAGCTTTGAGGTAGATTGTGAAGCATTCTTTTTAAGTTCTTTAATATTGTAAGAAACACCCATAATTTCCAAGTCATTTACCAACTGTACAAATCTGTGTAGTTGTTTTGATATGGATTCTCCTTTGGTGTGATGAAAGGTTTCATACTGATTGACCAGCTTGTCTTTGTTAATTTCAGCAACCTCACTGCTTCCTTCACACATAATTTTGAGTGCATCCCAAATAGCTTTAGCAGTTCCGTACTTTTCCAATCTTTTCAACACATCCATCTTGAGTACTTGAGTCAAAATTAAGTATGCTTTGAGATCAATTTTGATTTTCTTATAGTCATCTTCATCCAGAGTTAAGTCTTCAATTGGTATTCTAGCAGTCTTGTAAAGTGCAGTGAGCTGTTGATAAAGTAACAGAAATATGTGGACCCTTACATATTGAAATCCATAAATCAGGATCTACACCTGTGATATAATTTCTAAACATCTCCATTGTTTAAACTCAGATTTGTGCTTAAGCATGGGAGTTTAGGTATATGACCTAGTTCAGAGTAACTGTTAGAATCCATGTTAATTTGTGTAAGTATAGATTTAGTTGATTTTAAGATTGATTATGTTTGATGAGTCCAACTTGTTCAAGCAGTTCTTTCGAGGTTCAAAATGAGTTCTGTAATGATTTTCTTGCTGTTGACAGGAGTATTCTTGTTCTTTACTAAGTAGAGATGATGATATCCACTACTAGCAACTTGATTACCAGATCAATCGAGTTCTATTCAGTCTGTGCGCAGATCTGAAAGAGAATCGAGAGCCAAAGCTCTGATACCAATTGACTGGGGTTGAGTAAGAGTGATATTCTTACTGTGAATCAAATATGATAATCAAGTCAATGATTGAGTGGCGGAAACAAACAATCAAAGAACATTCATAGCAAGAAAAAATACTCATAAATGTTGTTTGTATTGATATATGAAAGTTGACAAATCACAGAGAATAATTACAACAAAAAAAATTCTTTATATGTCAGCTGTCACCTCAGTACGAGGTCAACTATTCTATTTATAGACACGATGCCTTTACAAAATGACTAAACTACCCCTGACCTATTACATCAGAAACTAGTCTAAGTCTTGATCCGCATATCTGCTTGTTCATCCGCATTGACAAATATAGATGAGATAATCTTGATCAGCATTTCCACTTGATCAGCATTTCCACTTGATCAGCATTTCCACTTGATCATCCGCATTAGTAAGTTGGTCATTCGCATTGGTTAATGCGGATGAACAAATACTTATGTGCATTTGGTTGGTCATCCGTATTTGTCAATGCGGATGAGAAAAGTCTTGTCCGCATCTTCTTTTGTTCTTCCGCATTAGTCAATGCGGAAGAGTAACTTGTTCTTCAGCATTAGTATTTTGTCTTCCGCATTAGTCAATGCAGAAGAGTAAACACTTGTCCACATCAGAGTTATGTCTTCCACATTAACTAATGCGGAAGATAACACTTGTTATTTTCCTTGCAGATCTTCATCCGCATTTGTTCTTGGACTTGTGGGATTCTAGCTGAGCAATCATCAATTCACCCATTGAGTTGGCATGTATGATCCTTTCAGGGTGCAACAAAAATCACCAAACTAACCAAACAAGTTTTATTTAATCTCCCTATAGAACCTATATATATATATAGTCTTTAGGAGAGATATATATATATATACACACACACACACTAGCTTTAGTGAACCCGTGTATTACACGGATTGAATAAATACAATATTAAATAAAATAAAATTTTACTAATTATTAAATACTATGTAATTTAAATTATGTATAAGTATTGTAAGTAATAAAACAATGATATCAACTTTTTAAAAAAATGTTTTTATACTTTCTTTGTTTATTCTTAAAAATAAATCAAACATTTAGTTTCGAAACAAAACATATTTAAGAATCTGTCATTTTTAAAATATTTCATTTAAAAAAAGTATGATGTACGTTCTAGAAAGAAAATTATAAAAAATTGTTTTTTAGAAATAAACATTAATAAAAAGATTATTTCTTAATCTTATTGAAAACAACTTATAATCAAAAAACAAAATTAAATATTATAATTAGTAACTAATTGAGTTATTTAATATGAGAGAGAAGCATGAAAAGTTTTAAGAGCGAATGTGGTGTTGCCATGTGGCATTTATAGTTACCTTTTATGCCATAGGATATTTTTAGTTACCCTTTTATTATAATAAAAATATGTGTTTAGGCGGGAAAACCAACCTTAGAATTAACAGAATTACGCCATGTGTCCACAAAAAACCTTGGTTTATTAGAATATATATATATATATATATATATATATTATACATATATATATATATATACATATATATATATACATACATATATTATACATATATATATATATATACATATATATATAACATATATATATATAATATATATATATATATATATATATATATATGTAACAAAAAACAAAAAGGTACCTTGAACAAATCTATGATGAAATCATTATTATGAAGTCGTTGGATCGGTTGACATCCGAGCGTGTTCTTAACGGAAGGAAAGAAAACCAAGAGACAAACAACAGAACGAATAATAATAGAATGGTTTCATTGATAAAACCTAATGATTACAAGCTCGTTAAACATAAGAATAAAGACTCTTGGCAAGAGGAGATCGAGCAAGATCTCCCCTATCATCCGGCAGCACCTAGGCCCCGGGCACACTCTCAAAACCCTTACCTCTCTACACAATGAAACTGGTATTTGTAGGCCTCAGCCCATATCAGATGCGACTGGGCCTATTCGTACGAGTGGACCATACAAATAGTCTAGTCTTACGAATGGCCCAACAGTATCTCTCAGTCGCACGACTGGTCCATTTGCATGGCTCAGTCGTATGACGACCAGTCGTATGACGACCAGTCGTATGACTGAGTCTCATTCGCATACGCTTCTGCGAATGACTTAGTTTCATATGTTTACAACATATCAGGTATATTACATTAAGCATAGACTATTCGTCAAGTGACAGACACACTATATATGACAATATATGCTCCAACAAATTCCCCCTTAGACGTTGCTGGCGAATTATAGATAACACCTCTTACAATCTTCAGTCAATCTTTGCTCTGGTTGCCAATAGAATCAAACGAAAAACCTTATTAGCCAATGTTGCTGATCCGTCAGTTTGCTACAGTATCCCTGAAAATGAATTTAGGCATAATAGCTTTCGTTTACTTTGCAGAAAAATCATAGCAGTAAGATTCCCCATATGACTGATTTTTCCAGATAATGACATGAACTGTTTTCCATTGCTCCAATCTTCACACAGACTAACATGATTAAGATTAACATTTGCAAAAATTACCCCTCAAATTCAGCATATCCCAATATATAAACATTGTGCTTTCCTGGCGTCTTCATACGGTGTATTGGGCAAAAAGTAGAAGGTTCCAATCCATAACTGACAATCTTAAACAAATCAGCATGCACTCAAATTCATCATCAGAAACCCACTCACATTATCACTTTCTGATTGCGTGTTCAATTTTTCTATACATGGATTCCTTCTAAGAGTCAGAATCCTCACTGTGTGGATAAATATAACTGGATTGGCCCATAAATAGTCAGATGCTCCTGACTACCTCACAAAAGTAGCACCGACTGCTAACATCTTCTCTTCTCTCTTTTGTGTTCTAACTACATTCCTCTATTCTGGAAGTCCAACGAATAATGGGGTATCCATCGAACTTAGTTGACAAAAGAACCTTAGAGTGAATGTGCTTTGGTCATCCTCAAATCTGTGCAAAGGGGCAGTTCCAGACCCTTTTTTTGGTCTGGAACACTATTCATTCATATGACATGGAGACAAATATCACATTTGTGTGAATGGATGATACGAATGATATAATTGTGCGACTAGTCATAAGACTGGTCCAGTAGCATGACTGGACATAATACTGGTCCAGTAGCATGAATGAACATAAGACTGGTCCGGTAGCACGACTGGACATAAGACTGGTCCATCTCATGGTCCAGTTGCACGACAGGACATAAAACTATTCCAATAGCATGACTGGACATAAGACTAGTCCAGTCGCACGACTGGAAATTAGACTGGTCCAGTCGCACGACTGCACATAAGACTGGTCCAGTCGCACGACTGGACATAAGACTGGTCCAGTCGCACGACTGGACATAAGACTGGTCTAGTCGCACGACTGCACATAAGACTGGTCCAGTCGCACGACTGGACATAAGACTGGTCCAGTCTCATGGTCCAGTCATACGAATGGTCCATTCACATGAACGGATCTGCACATAGATTTTCACATCTGCAGCCGCCATGGCTGCCAAAAACCCTAATCTGATGAATTTTACGTCAACTGAAACAAACTAGACATTATAAGATTCACAAGGGTGATAAGAACGTGGTTCCAAGTTCGATTTTAACCAAGAAAAACACACGTAACAAGATCTGAGCAAAATACGAAGAACATGAAGTGGGTTTAACGTCAAAGAACATGAAATAGATCCAGAAATGAAGAACTTGGGTTGCTAGAATGATTGTTAGATCATTCTAGCAGTAACCAGCTCTGATTCCAATTGTGAAGTCGCTGGATCGGTTGACATCCGAGCGTGTTCTTGACGGATGGAAAGAAAACCAAGAGACAAACAATAGAACGAACAATAATAGAATAGTTTCATTGATAAAACATAATGATTACAAGCTCGTTAAATATAAGAATCAAGACTCTTGGAAAGGGGAGATTGAGCGTAATCTCCCCTCTCATCTGGTAGCACCTAGGCCCCGGGCACACTCTCAAAACCCTTACCTATCTACACAATGAAACTGGTATTTATAGGCCTCAGCCCGTAACAGATGCAATTGGGCCCATTTATATGATTGGACCAAGTGTATGGTTCAATCGTATGACTGGACCATGCATATGGTTCAATCGTACGACTGGACCATGCATATGGTTCAATCGTACAACTGGACCATACGTATGGTTCAATCTACGACTGAACCATATTTTGGTTCAGTCTTATGAATGGCCCACACAACATCTCTCAGTCACACGACTGGTCCATTTGCATGGCTCAATCGTACGACTGAGTCTCATTCGCATATGCTCCTGCGAATGTCTCAGTTTCATGTGTTTACAGTAAGCCTAGACTATTCGTCAAGCGACGGACATACTATATATGACAATATATGCTCTAACAAATTCCCCTTTGGACGTTGCTTGCGAGTAGTAGATAACACCTCTTACAATCTTCAGTCAATCTTTTCTTTGGTTGCCAATAGAATCAGACGAAAAACCATATTAGCCAACGTTACTAATCCACTAGGATGCTACAGTATCCCTGAAAATGAATTTAAGCACAATAGCTTTCGTTTACTTTGAAAAACACCATCACAGCTCCAAGATTCCCCATATGACTGATTTTTCCAGATAATGACATGAATAGTTTTCCATTGCTCCAATCTTCACACAGGCTAACTTGATTAATATTAACACCTGCAGAAATTCCCCCTCAAATTTAACATATCCCAATATATAAACATTGTGCTCTCCTGGTGTCTTCATACGGTGTATTGGGCAAAAAGTAGAAGGTTCCAGTCCACAACTGACAATCTCAAACAAATCAGCATGCACTCAGATTCATCATCAAAAACCAGCTCGCATCATCACTTTCTGATTGCGTCTTCAATTTCTCTATACATGGATTCCCCCTAAGAGTTAGAATCCTCTTTGTGCGGATAAATATAACTTGATTGTCCCATAAATAGTCAGATACTCCTGTTTATCCGACAAAATCAACATCGACTGCTGAAATCTTCTCTTCTCTATTTTGTGTTCTAACTACATTCCTCTATTCTGTAAGTCCAACGAATAATGGGTTATCCATAGAACTTATTTGACAAAAGAACCTCAGAGTGAATGTGCTTTGCTCATCCTCA
Source organism: Flaveria trinervia (assembly GCA_025506515.1). Taxonomy (NCBI): domain Eukaryota; kingdom Viridiplantae; phylum Streptophyta; class Magnoliopsida; order Asterales; family Asteraceae; genus Flaveria; species Flaveria trinervia. The sequence continues at coordinate 59,809,640 of CM046441.1, forward strand.
AATCTGTGCAAAGAGGCAGTTCCACACCCTTTTTTTTGGTCTAGAACACCGTTTATTCATAAGAATAGTCGAGTAGCATGACTGGACATAACACTCGTCCAGTAGCATGACTGAACATAAGACTTGTCCAGTAGCACGACTCGACATGAGACTGGTCTACTCTTATGGTCGAGTCGCATGACTGGATATAAAACTGGTTCAGTAGCATGACTGGACATAAGACTGGTCCATTCGACTGGACAAAAGATTAGTCTAGTCGCACGACTGGACATAAGACTGGTCCAGTCTCATGGTCCAGTCGCATGACTGGACAAGAAGACTGGTCCAGTCGTACAAATGGTCCATTAGCATGGTCTAGTCGCATGAACGAATCTACACACAGATTTTCAGATCTATAGCCACCATGGCTGTCAAAAACCCTAATATGATGAATTTTACATGAACCGAAACAAAATAGACATCATAAGATTCGTAAGGGTGATAAGAACATGGTTTCGGGATCGATTTTAACCAAGAAACAACACACGTAACAAGATCTGAGCAAAATACAAAGAACAGAAGTGGCTTTAACGTCAAACAACATGAAATACATCCAGAAATCAAGAGCTTGGATTGCTAGAATGATTGTTAGATCATTCAAGTAGTAATCGGCTCTGATACCAATTGTGAAGTCGCTGGATTGGTTGACATCCGAGCTTGTTCTTGACGGAAGGAAAGAAAACCAAGAGACAAACAATAGAACAAACAATAATAGAATGGTTTCATTGATAAAACCTAATGATTACAAGCTCGTTAAACATAAGAATCAAGACTCTGGCAAGGGAGATCGAGCATGATCTCCCCTCTCATCTGGCAGCACCTAGGCCCCAGCACACTTTCAAAACCCTTACCTCTCTACATAATTAAACTAGTATTTATAGGCCTCGGCCCATATCAAAGCAACTGGGCCCATTTGTTCGACTGGACCATGCGTATGGTTCAATCGTACGACTGGACATACATATGGTTCAATCGTACGACTGACCCTACTTTTGGTTCAGTCTTATGAATGGACCAATAGCATCTCTCAGTAGCACGACTGGTCCATTGCCTGGCTAAGTCATTCGACTGGGTCTCATTTGCATATGCTCCTGCGATGACTCAGTTTCATGTGTTTACAACATATCAGGTGTATTACATTAAGCCTACGCTATTCGTCAAACGAAAAACACACTATATTTGACAATATATGCTCCAACAAATTCCCCCTTGGATGTTTCTTGCGAATAGTAGATAACACCTCTTATAATCTTCAGTCAATCTTTGCTTTGGTTGGCAATAGAATCACACGAAAAACCATATTAGCCAACGTTGCTAATCCACCAGGTTGCTATAGTATCCCTAAAAATGAATTTAGGCACAATAGCTATCGTTTACTTTTAAGAACACCATCATTGCTCCAACATTCCCCATATGACTGATTTTTCCAAATAATGACATGAATAGTTTTCCATTGCTCCAATCTTCACACAGGCTAACTTGATTAATATTAACACCTGCAAAAATTCCCCCTCAAATTCAGCATATCCCAATATATAAACATTGTGCTCTCCTGGCGTCTTCATACGGTGTATTGGGAAAAAAGTAGAAGGTTTCCAATCCACAAGTGACTATCTCAAACAAATCAGCATGCACTCAGATTCATCATCAAAAACTAGCTCACATCATTACTTTCTGATTGCATCTTCAATTTCTCTATACATGGATTCCCCCCTAAGAGTTAGAAACCTCTCTATGCGGATAAATATAACTTGATTGGCCCATAAATACTAAGATGCTCCTGATTACCCCACAAATTCAGCACCGACTACTAACATCTTATCTTCTTTATTTTGTGTTCTAACTACATTCCTCTATTCTGGAAGTCCAACGAATAATGGGGTATCGATACAACTTATTTGACAAAAGAACCTCAGAGTGAATGTGCTTTGCTAATCCTCAAATATATGCAAAGAGGCAGTTCCACACCCTTTTTTTTGGTCTGGAACACCGTTTATTCGTATGACGTGGAGGACAAATATCACATTTGTGTGAATTGATGATACGAATGATATATTCGTGCGACTGTTCATAAGACTGGTCCAGTAGCATGACTGGACATAACACTCGTCCAGTAGCATGACTGAACATAAGACTGGTCCCGTAGCACGACTGGACATAAGACTGGTCTAGTTTCATGGTCCAGTCGTACGACTGGACATAAGACTGGTTCAGTAGCATGACTGGACATAAGACTGGTCCAGTCGCACGACTGGACATAAGATTGGTCCAGTCGCACGACTGGAAATAAGACTGGTCCAGTCTCATGGTCCAGTCGCATGACTGGACATAAGACTGGTCCAGTCGTACAAATGGTCCAGTCTCATGAACGGATCTGCACGCAGATTTTTAGATATGTAGCCGCCATGGCTGTCAAAAACCCTAATCTCATGAATTTTACATGAACTGAAACAAAATAGACATCATAAAATTAGCAAGGGTGATAAGAACGTGGTTCCGAGTTCGATTTTAACCAAGAAACAACAGATGTAACAAGATCCGGGCAAAATACGAAGAACACGAAGTGGGTTTAACGTCAAAGAACATGAAATAGATCTAGAAATCAAGAGCTCGGGTTGCTAGAATGATTGTTAGAGCATTCTAGCAGTAACCGGCTCTGATAGCAATTGTGAAGTCGTTGGATCGGTTGACATCCGAGCGTGTTCTTGACGGAAGGAAAGAAAACCAGGAGACAAACAATAGAACGAACAATAATAGAATGGTTTCATTGATGAAACCTAATGATTACAAGCTCGTTAAACATAAGAATCAAGACTCTTGGCAAGGGGAGTTTGAGCATGATCTCCCCTCTCATATGGCAACACCTAGGCCCCGGGCACACTCTCAAAACCCTTACCTCTCTACACAATGAAACTAGTATTTATAGGACTCAGCCCATATCAAATGCAACTACGCCCATTCGTATGACTGGACCATGCGTATGGTTCAATCGTACGACTGGACCATACGTATGGTTCAATCGTACGACTGAACCATACTTTTGGTTCAGTCTTATGAATGGCCCAATAGCATCTCTCAGTCACACGACTGGTCCATTTGCATGGCTCAATCGTACGACTGAGTCTCATTCGCATATGCTCTTGCGAATGACTCAGTTTCATGTGTTACAACATATCAGGTGTATTACATTAAGCCTAGACTATTCGTCAAGCGACAAACACACTATATATGACAATACATGCTCCAACAAATTCCCCTTGGACGTTGCTTGCGAATAGTAGATAACACCTCTTACAATCTTCAGTCAATCTTTGCTTTGTTTACCAATATAATCAGAAGAAAAACCATATTAGCCAGCGTTGCTGATCCATCAGGTTTGTACGGTATCCCTGGAAATGAATTTAGGCACAATAGCTTTCGTTTACTTTGAAGAACACCATCATAGCTCCAAGATTCCCATATGACTGATTTTTCCAGATAGTGACATGAATAGTTTTCCATTGCTCCAATCTTCACACAGGCAACCTCTTTTAGTATTAACACCTGCAGAAATTCCCCCTCAAATTCAGCATATCCCAATATATAAACATTGTGCTCTCCTGGCGTCTTCATACGGTGTATTGGGCAAAAAGTAGAAGGTTCCAATCCACAACTGACAATCTCAAACAAATTAGCATGCACCCAGTTTCATCATCAAAAACCAGCTCCGATCATCACTTTCTGATTGCGTCTTCAATTTCTCTACACATGGATTCCCCCTAAAAGTTAGAATCCTCTCTGTGCAGATAGATATAACTTGATTGGCCCATAATAGTCAGATGCTTCTGATTACCCCACAAAATCAGCACCAACTGCTCACATCTTCTCTTCTCTATTTTGTGTTCTAACTACATTCCTCATTTCTGGAAGTCCAATGAATAATGGGGTATCCATAGAACTTATTTGACAAAAGAACCTCAGAGTGAATGTGCTTTGCTCATCCTCAAATCCGTACAAAGAGACAGTTCCAAACCTTTTTTTTGGTCTGGAACACCGTTTATTCGTATGGCATGGAGTACAAATATCACATTTGTGGGAATGGATGATACGAATGATATATTCGTGCCACTAGTCATAAGACTGGTCCAGTAGCATGACTGGACATAACACTCGTCCAGTAGCAGAGTGAACATAAGGCTGGTCCAGTAACACGACTGGACATAAGACTGGTCTAGTCTCATGGTCCAGTTGCACGATTGGACATAAGACTGGTCCAGTAGCTAGACTTGACATAAGACTGGTCCAGTCGCACGACTAGACATAAGACTGGTCTAGTCGCACGACCGGACATAAGACTGGTCCAGTCTCATGGTCCAGTCTCATGGTCCAGTCGCATGACTAGACATAAGATTGGTCCAGTCGTACAAATGGTCTATTAGCATGGTCCAGTCGCATGAACAGATCTACACATAGATTTCCAGATCTATAGCCGCCATGGCTGTCAAAAACTCTAATCTAATGAATTTTACATGAACCGAAACAAAATAGACATCATAAGATTCGCAAGGGTTACAAGAACGTGGTTCCGAGTTCAATTTTAACCAAGAAACAACACATGTAACAAGATCTGAGCAAAATATGAAGAACACGAAGTGGGTTTAACGTCAAAGAACATGAAATAGATCCCGAAATCAAGAGCTCGGGTTGCTAGAGTGATTGTTTGATCATTCTAGCAGTAACCGGCTCTGATACCAATTGTGAAGTCGCTGGATCGGTTGACATCCGAGCGTGTTCTTTGATAAAACCTAATGATTACAAGATCGTTAAATATAAGAATCAAGACTCTTAGCAAGGGGAGATCGAGCATGATCTCCCCTCTCATCTGGCAGCACTTAGGCCACAGGCACACTCTAAAAACCCTTACCTCTCTACACAATGAAACTGGTATTTACAGGCCTCAGCCTATATCAAATGCCACTGGGCCCATTCGTATGATTGGACCATGTGTATGGTTCAATCGTATGATTGGACCATACGTATGGTTCAATCGTACGACTGACTATACTTTTGGTTCAGTCTTACGAATGGCCCAATAGCATCACTCAATCACACAACTGGTCCATTTGCATGACTCAGTTTGATGTGTTTACAATATATCAGGTGTATTACATTAAGCCTAGACTATTCGTCAAGCGACGGACACACTATATATGACAATATATGCTTCAACAATTATGAATAAAGGCTCTGATGATTGAAGACTCCGACGATGAAATCTTGAATGACAATCAATGAGGTCGATAGTTTCTATTGTTGATTAGGGAGGTGTTGTCAATCTTTTAAATATGGTACTAAAATCGAGTAGTAGGGAAATTAGGTTTTATTTGTAAATTTTAGTCAAACTTGACCTGCCGGGTAGGCTAATTTGGACCAAGTAGGACCGACTTACCTAAAATTTCATCGAGTAGCGAGGTTGACCAATGTTGACCAAGATCGAGTTTTCTTACTGAGAAGGAAATAAGCATTTCACTAGTTGGCTTATTCCCAAGTACTCCTTGAGTACTCGGCCAAGTAGGCCAATTTTTACAACCATGTGGTCTACATCAAGCCCCTTGAAAGTGGTTAGTGAAATTATCATTTTCTTCCTTTAACATGGATATAAAAGAGGGAATATGGATCAGGTATTATTCACAAAGAAGAAATGATATAAACTATTGTTGTCTAGATCTATATGGATGATATCATTTTTAGCTCTATAAACAAACAACACTACAAAAAATTTGAAGAACTTATGCATTCCAAGTTTCAAATAAGTGTAGTGGGTGAACTTGTTTTATTATTAGGATTGCAAGTACAACAAATAGCAAAGAGAGTCTTCATCAACAATCAAAGTATGCTTACACAATGCTAAAGAAGTTTATTTCCCAGGTTGTTAGTATATGGGAACACCCATAAATGCAAGAATGAAGATTACACCAAATCCAAATGGTAGATTTGTTGATCAAACTCATTATCAATGATAGGCTTTTGATGTATCTTAGTGATAGTAGACCATGTTTTATGTTAGGAGCTTATTTGTGTGTTAGATATTAGGTAGATCCCACACAATCACATGTTAATGCTGTTAGACGTATATTCTAATGCCCTTAAATGTAAACCAATTCATGGTTAATGGTAGCCTAAGGAGTGTGACTTCAACCTCTAAGCATACACTGATAGTGATTATGAGAATGCAACTTTAACCGGAAGTCGACATCTAGCGATTGTCAATTCTTTGGTCCAATACTAGTGTCATGGTAGTGCAATAAGTATAGATACCTATTACTTTCAACTAAGGAAGCTAAGTACATTACAACATCCGCTTACTCTTCCTAGGATCTCTGGATTTAAAACCAGATGCTTTAATTATAGGTTTAATTTCTTGCACACACAAATTCACATTGACAATACAACTACTATATTTGTAACAAATAATCTAGTACACCACTAAAAAATATAGCATATTAAGATAAGATATAAACTTATGAGAGATTGTGATGAAAAATGATTAATTAAGTTGATTTTAGTGCTCACTAATGATAAACTAGTTGATTTATTTACTAAGGCATTTGATCGTAGCAAGTTTTAAGTCTTGGTACAATCAATTGGCGTAATTAATCTTGTATGAATAAGAAAAACATTGTCTATTCCGTAAACCATCACATATTTAAATATAAATAAATATTCAAATATCATGCAAAATTACAAAAACATGTTTTTAGTTTTATTTTAAATTATCAAGAAGGGAAAAAGATTAAAACAATATAAAAACTTACAAAAATAAGTCGTTATATTAAATAAAAAAGAATATACTCAACATCAAATGAGAAATGATATTACTTTAGTTTATATATCATTCATAATGCATTTCCTAAATCATTAAAGACTAACATTGATTATTTCATATATGGGTAGGCTCAGCTTGTATTGAAGATATATATTTTTGTGATGAACTAAAGCTCATATTCAATTGCGAAGCCATCATCTCGAGGTATGGGTAAGTATTAGCTTATCTAAATGGGTGTGTGTAGTTACCTAAAACACTTAGTAATAATATTTTATGAAGTCTTATTAACCTAAATTAGTTTCTTTTATTTTGCTAAGCAAAAACCTAAAGTATACAAGGCACAAAGTGTTGATGTCTATGATCAAAAAATATTCTCAACGAGGAACACATCCCAAATTAGATGATCTAATAAAGTTCCTACATTCCAAAGTGAATGAATAAAAAGAATCTCAAAGTGGATCACCTTCAAATTTGAGTGAAAAAACCCAATGTGGATCAAATTGTATAGGGATTAGAGTAAAAGAATCATAATAATGATCCTCCTTCCCATAAAAAATGAGATATTATAATCTAAATGACCTCATCACGTAAGATGTGATAAAGTTCTATTATGTATTTCATGTGGGTGGTTGATCTTACTGTACTTTTAAGTATAAGGTACACAGTGGATATTTAATCTACTCAAAACATGATAATGATCATAAAGTATTGAAAATATAAACGTGTGCATGAGCTTAAAAGGAAAAACATACCTGAAATTAATATATGTGTGAACATGTCTATTTTACTAATTTTGCTCCCATTTGTGAAGGTTAAGACTGATATGATCTCATGTAAGTTATTATTCTACACCTTGTAAAGAAAAGATATTAAAAATTTACAAAAATATATTTCTTTTGGATTAGTGGTTTATTAAGGTATCATGAAAATTTTCAACTTTTTTAATCCTTAGTATTTTTACCCTTGATGGATATAAAATTTAAGGGGGACTATCTAAAAAATATGAAAATCAAATAATAAAAACATTAAAATAATGATTAAAAATGTAAAAGAAATATTTGAATCTTATGTTTGTATAATTTTTTTTATCTTTCTTAAAAATTAGAAATACCAAAACTAGAAAAACAACTATTTTGGTGTGCAAAAATTGAAGAAATTAACATAATATCTTACTCTATGCATGTTTCTGATGCAGAAAATGCCTAAGAACTATCAGATTTGGAAATTTGTTGGTAAACAAATCAAACTAAGTAAGATTGATAACAATAGTAGAGTTAGAATCAAGAAAAGTCAAAGTCAACAAAACAATTATAGTGCAAACACTAATCAAAATCAATTAGATCAGAAACTTAAATATTTTCAAATAAAAACTTAATGCAGTGGTAACAGTGTTGGTTTATGCAGGTGAACTTAACCCAAGCATATTAACCAATGCGGATAGGTATTATTGAAATGTTTAAAGTATGAAACTAATGTGAGTAACACTACAAAACACTTATACGGATATGCAAAGGTACAAATGCAAGTAATAAGACATTTACCCATATGAAAATGACCAAACACTTATACGGATAAGTGTTGTTCACCCGCATTTCATTAATACGACGAACAATGTCAATGTGGGTAACACTATTTCAATGCATTGAGTTTGAATGTTACAAGTGTCAATAATTATTAAATGCGCGTAGACAAATTGAGACATAGTACGACAATGTTTGTCTATGATCATTTAGCTAATGCAAACTGACTACGATAGAAGATCAAATGTGTGTGAATTGTTCATCAAATTTGCTAAAACATATAAAAAAGCACAAGTACGCATCTGTATTAATTCAAATTTGTTAAAACATATAAAAAATCACAAGTATGCATCCGTATTAATTAACATAGGTAATAGTAACAAATGCACATATGCAATTTGTTCATCCACATTTGTGTATGTGGTGAATAATACCATATGCATGCTATAGTACCCTTTGTATAAGCTGAAAAAATATATATCCGCATTTGTTTTTGAAAACTTGTAAAGTTTAAATTCAATCTTGTCCATCTATATAAAGCAAATTTGTCCCTTTCTTTTAATACTTTTTAAAAGAAAGCGTATGTTTGTGTTCATCAGTGTGCGATTATTATGCATGTTCATTCGTTCATTATCCCATCCATTATCAGACTTTTAAATCCTTGATTTCAAACTTAGTTTGATCATTTGTACAAGTAGTATCGAATATAAGGTGACTACTAATCAAGGTTTGAGTTCTCAAATGGAGCCAACTAGGGGTGTTCATCAGATCGGATAACGGATTATTCAGATTGGAAAATTTTAGCTTCCTATCCATGTTAGGACCGTATACGTACGGAGTACTAACGGATTCTATATTAAACCAGATCAATAGTATGGAATCCTATTTGATTGGCGATCCAATCAGTGAGAACGATAACCCAATTGATATAAAAATGAACTAAATGTTAAGAATGAGTAGGAATCGATCAAGATCGAACTTTGAACTTGGATTGGCTGTTTTGGACGTTTTGGACGGCTAGGGTTTATGTATATTCGAAGTATCTCTCAAAGTGTTCTGTTTTTCCACTAATTAAGTGGTATTTATAGGTTAGTAGTTTTCATTTGTACGACTGAACCAGTAGCATGGTTCAGTCGTGCGACTGGTCCATAAGCATGATATATTCATACGTATGGTCCATTAGCATGAATAATCACCTGACTAGGTTGAGCACATTACTTAATCATTATTGACTAAAAACTATGTACAACAACCTCAAACCTATATAAAAAGTTCATACATAAGAATCAAATATAAATAAACATCAAAGCATATATCAAAATTTATTACATTATCATATTACACATATGTAAGACATGAAAGACTTTTACATTTAAGCAGATAAACTAAGAACACCATGTATCTACAAACTCCCCCTTGGACCTAGTTTACCCTATTGTCTAACATTCTTCATATGATCTTGAAATTTCTTGTACTTCTCTTCTCGGCTGACTCCTGCGTGTATCTCAAACGCGAAGCAAAACCATATAACATGTTGGAATTAAAGAGCTTGTACAATGTCTTGCATGTCATAGAACGGTGGCCACTTGTATAAAGTATAGAGATCTTCAGTAGACAAGTTGGTAAGCCACATTGGGTAAAATATCCTGATAGTCTCTATCTTCCCTTCTTTGTTCAACACTATGACTGCTTTTCCCATCCTCCAATCATAATACCACCATTTGAAGTGTGGAGTGAAGTCCTGAGGCATCTTCCGTAAGGGAATCTTCGACATTGTGCATGGGGGACTCCACTTCAACACTACCTCGGGTCTTCTAGAGATAGGTTCAACTTCAGTCTTATGAATAAAATGTTTAGGTTGTTGAGGCTTAAAGTTGACCCATCTGGTGTAGTATTCTTTCTTCAAAGCTGTATCAAACCATCCCGACATCTTCCTCGGGTTGGCATACAAAAGATCTTTATTAGCTAATCTATTTAGCTCAAAACCAGGAATAGTCTTCAGATCATGTGGATATCTGAAGTACTAAATCCCCTTCTCTCTCTTTACAACATAAACATTTAAGTCTTCAAAATAAGCCTACAAAATGATTTTGCCAGACACTTTCTGATGTTTCTTGACTCTGTACACTTTGGTGTAGGCATTATGCTTTGGAGGTGCGCGCTTCGCTTTCATTTCAGGAAAACAAGCGACCCATTCAGCTTTCTTAAGATCAACATTAGAGTCAGAAGCTTGGGCTTGACTTTCATCTTTCTCCTTTTCTTTCTCCTTTTCTTTCTCCATCTTGTTTAGCTTATCAGAAGTAGCACTGCCAAAAGTTTCACCCAAGTTGGGGATAACATTGCCCTTTGTTGATCCATATGTACCTAGTTTACGGTCTTAATGTAATATGTCTGTCATGTCCTTAATGTAAATGAAGTATATGAGTTAAATGAAACGTATTATGTGGTTATTGATCTTAATGTTTAATGTTTCTGTGTATGATTTAATGTTTATCATTTATTAACGCATATTGTACAAACTATATAGGTTTGTGGTTGTTTGAATAGATCTAAGTCAAGTAATGATTGTGAAACATATTCAAACTAAGTCATATGAAGTTCTCAAGCGAATGGCCCATGCTAATGGACCATACGCATGAAAAACTTCATGCTAATGAACCAATCGCACGACTGAACCACGAGACTAGATCAGTCACACAATTATGACATGAGATTGACTCAGTCGCATGACTGAACACTCAGTCGTGCGAATGGATCAACCGCATGACTCAGTCGCACGACTGAACCATGCTAATGGGTTAGTCGCATGACTGAACCATGCTAATGGGTTAGTCGCATGACTGAACCATGCTAATGGCTCAGTCGCACGAATGAGTAACCCTAACCTATAATACCACCTAATTAGTGGAAAAACGTAACACTTTGAAGAATTCAACTCCTACACGAACCCTAGCCATCTAGAACATCCAAGAAAGCCAGTCCAAGTTCATAGATCGTTCTTGATCGATCCCTATTCGTTCTTAACGTTTAGATTAATCTTATATCGATCGGGTTAACATTCTCACTGATTGGATCACCAATCAAATAGGATTCCGCACTATTTAATTCGGTATACACGTGAATCAGTTAGTACTCCATCCAGTACACGGTCCTCTAACAAGTGGTATCAGAGCCAAGGCTCTTGATTTACCTGTGATTCAATCGATTTTAAATAAAAATTGTGTATTTCATGCAAAAACCCTCTTTTTGTGTCAAACATTGTTTTGGATATCTCCAGATTGTAAAGTTAATGTTTTTCCGGCATACGGCAATTAGGGTTTTTGAGAAATTCATGTTTCTACGCCAAAATACCTTAAACTTTCGAATTCTCAAGTTTTAGCAAATTTAGTCGCACGATTGACTCAATCACACGACTGAATTCATACACATCCCTCATACGCACGATTGGACTCATTCGTACATCCATTCGTACGAATGAATTGCCCATTCGTATTGTTCATCCGCACCTGTCCATTCGTATGATTGAGCCATCAGCATTTGCTCATTCGCACGTCTGAGTCAAACGCATTGTTCAATCGCACAAAGTGTTCAATCGCATTCCTTCATTCGCACAAGTAAAATAGTTTGTTCTAAAAGTTAAAGTCGATATTAATGGAGTATCAATATTGTGCATTCACCGCAGGAAGGGATTCTAGGATTCAAAATCTGTTTCTTCTAGTAAATGAAGTGGAAAATCATAACAAGCCCCCTAAGCTTATAACATTACATGATTACCCACAATGGAAACAAAGATTGGAGATATACTTAAATGGAGTAGATCCCAATCTGTAGGAATCGATAGAGATAGGATATAGTATGCCTATAGGTACAGATGGAGTCAAACTCACCTAAAGCGGTATGACTGACGGACAAAAGGTAAAGTACAATGCAGAGAAGAAAGTATATGCGTTGCTGACTCAGTCAATTTCTAAGGACATCTTCTATCAATTTTCTGAGAACAAGCAAGGTAAGAAGTTATGGGATGCATTGGAAAAGAGGTATGAGGGACATGCATCGTTAAAAGCTCTGAAGGCTAAAGCGTTGAAAAAAGAGTATGACAACTTCTCGTTAATGGGAAAAGAGAGCTTGGACGACGTCATTAACTGGTTCTACCATTTAATGAGTGAGTTGCACACTCATGGAGTCACTACTACTATGGAAGACAAAGTTTCAAGCTTTGCAGATGGGTTGCCCGAGAAGTGGAGTTCGTTTGTTTCGAACCATAGACATAATGATATGCTAGCGAAGTTAGATATCAATGACTTCATTCTGAAACTGCGAGAGGAAGAGTTGGGGATGAAGTAGAGGGCCCAAAAGTCTTCATACGATCTGAATCCGGTACTATACAACTCAACTCCACAAGCCAAAACGTCTGGAGCACCACTTCAAACAACATTTGTGTCGAGTTCAGCTGGTCCATCACAAGCTACTACTTCAGGATCTGACACGTCAGAGTCGTCTGGTACCTAATACATAGCACCTGAAGCAAATGCTACAAAACTGAAGACCGAGAATCTCGGGAATGTGACAGCAGAGGTAGCAAAAGAGCACATGGATCTCTTAGCAGCTGTTGTCCACTTCTATGATGGGCTAGTTGCTTGGAAGATTGGGAACTGCCATCTGGCAGATGAGGACTATGAGTAGGTAGACGAGACAGAGTTAGAAAGAATGGACATCATGTGGGCCTTAGAAAGTGCTGTTCGGAGAGCTAAGAAGTTTGCAAGAAGACCGGACAGAATCTGATTGCCACTAAGGACACAACTTTTGGTTTTGACAAGACCAAAGTTACCTACTTCAACTGTGGGGAAAAAGGGCACTTCAAACGTGAATGTGTGAAGCCCAAGAAGACAGGAAATAGGAATCCATTCTCATCTTTCACTCGTCAAGATAAACCCACAAGCATCCTTACTTCATCGAGCAAGGATCCTAAAGCCTTGACCGCTCATGATGACGAATGACAAGATTGGAGCTTCCGGTTTGTGTCTCCAGGAGAATCCAACATTACTAGTGTCGAGGATCTAGATGAAGACTCAACAAATGAAGGTGATATTGAAGTGGAGCTTGCAATGACAAATGTTAAAGAATCTGCAATAGTAGTTGATCACTTGCCTGAAGAAGGGACAAGTTCAACAAGTCTAGAATCACCAGAACCAGAAAAGTGAGACACTGCTTTGATGGCTGATTCAACCACACCCTCTCAGGTAAGTACTACTACTCAACTTTTCGACAATCATGCTTGTTCTGATTGTAATAAATTTAGGGAAAGCATTGATATGAAATTTTCTAGGTTATTAGACCATAATGATAACTTAGTAAAGGACTTACAACTATGCATTGAAGCCAATAGAGTCTTAAAACAAAATGAGCACAGTTATAAAGAAAAGATAGAACTCTTGAATAAACAACTTAGGGAAACTAAAGTTGTAGCCTTTAACCAAGCTAATGACATTAAGTTCTATCTAAACTCCCTAGAAGAAACTAAGAAACAAAAAGCAGTTTTGGAAGTAGAAGTAAATTCATTAAAACAAAAACTGCATAGTTGGACAAGTTCTTCTCATATTGTCCGACACTTGGTGAGAGAGCGCAACAATGGGGAGGGTTTGGGATATAAAGTGGTAACACCACCACATGAGACCTTGTTGAATGCCAAAAGTAAACTGATAAATAATAATCCAATCAAGGATCATGTGGTGTCCACTATTCTTGTAAGTGATCCAGATTCCACATGTAAACCAAATGAATCTGTCACTAAAAAAAGGATGCCACTTCAAAATCAAAAGGTAAAATGCCTTGTGTTAATCTGGACGAACAATTTGAAAAGGTTAAAATAAAGTCTGGTTCAACAAAGTCTATTTCTGAACAAAGAAATACCAAACAAATTAACCAATCACGTGCTTCATGTCTAAGTCCAATTACACAAAAGGAAAAGATGTTAACAATGTTCAAACAATTAATTTTGTTAAACAAGATAAAACATCTAAACCAGAAGTGTCAAAACCCAAACTGAATAAAGTCACTCGTGTGTCACATATTTCTCCATAGAAACAGTTAAATCGTCAAGTTGAAAGCAGATCATGCTACAACTGCGGAAAGTATGGGCACATAGCGTCTTCTTGTCCTTATTATAAGACACCAAAGAAAAAGATTGAACTTTATGACACTAAGCAAGCTCTTCGAAAAGAAGCTCCATGACTCCACCAAAAAGAGCCAGTGAACCTAAAGTTCAACCTATTAGCCAGTCGTCTGTTTATCACAAACAGGCCTTACACAAAGCTGGCTTATGGAAATAAAAGTCTATGTCTGGTAATGATAATAATAAGACAAATGATCTTCCCTCACCCTCTAATGGACAATGGGTAGAATTTATGATGTGTGATGCCTCTGGGACACCCAATCCAGTTAAGGCTTGGGTCCCTCACCTTAACTAATGTTTTCAATTGAATGTGCAGGGCGTTCGCTATAGTGCTGAAACAAACACTTGGATAGTAGATAGTGGAGCATCAAGGCACATGACCCGAAACCGTGCACTCCTATCAAACATCAAACAAATCAAAGGAGGTCGTGTTTCTTTTGCTAGAAACAAAGGAGTGTACATCACAGCTCAAGGGGAAGTAGGGAACCAGAAAGTTAGGTTTGACAAGGAAAACTATGTTGAATAACTTCAGAATAATTTGCTTTCTGTTTCCCAAATATGTGACAAGGGATTTAAGGTAGTTGTCGACAATAAGAAGTGCTATGTCCTGAAAAAGGACTATGTGATTCCGAAGGAACAAGTATTAATGTCAGCCTCAAGATATAATGACCTTTACGTCTTGGATCTATTGTAGGACTCCACAACGAATCATCAAGTTTAGTGCTTCTTGTCAAAAGCTACTGAGAATGACTCTATCTCCTGGCATAGGAGAATGGGGCACATCAATCTACGGAAGATGAACCACTTGATCCATAATGATCTAGTGTGAGGAGTCAATGTCAAGAACTTCCACCTCCTAGACTTTTGTGTCGCCTGCAAGAAAGGAAAACAGACAAAGAAGTCACATAAGACAAAGAAAGTTAATTCTATAGAACTGCCTCTTGAGTTTCTTCACATGGATCTGTTTGGTCCAATCAGTACAAGAAGCATCGCAGGCGACTTGTACTGCTATGTAGTTATAGATGACTACTCAAAATTCTCTTGGGTGATGTTTCTGAAATTAAAATCAGAAACATTTAAGTCATTCAAAGAATTGGTAACTACACTGGAGTCTTTCTACAAGATGAAGGTGAGATAAGTACGCTCAGACAATGGAACCGAGTTCAAGAACCAATTGATGAAGGCTTTCTGCAAAGAAAAGGGAATTGTGCACCAGTTCACTTTCACCTACACTCCTCAGATGAACGGGGTAGCTGAGAGAAAGAATCGCAGCTTAATAGACACAACACACACGATGCTAGCAGACTCAAAACTGCCTATCCAATTTTGGAATGAGGCAGTTTCCAATGTGTGTTACACGTTAATTCAAGTTCGGGTGGTAAAACATCATGGCAAGATGTGTTACGAGTTACTTCAACGACGTAAACCAAATCTGGACTATCTTGAACTGTTTGGAGCACCATGTATGTTGCTGAAGAAAACTCAGGAAGGAAAGTTTAGCGAGAAGGCTGAAGAGGGTATCTTTCTAGGATACAACATACCGAATAAGAGATTTACAACAACTCAACGGGTCAAGTAGAGGTGTGGTGTAACGTTGATGTTCAAAGATACACCACCCCTCCTACTGGAAAATGACCCACCTTCTTTTTCGACTATGATGGATTCTTCAAGTCCTTCAACATCCCTCTCTCCACGTCAGATGATGAATTAGCAGCCAAAATGATGTATGATGTCTTAAACACATCATCACAGGACTCTACATTATCTGGCTCATAAGGTGACTTACCTACCCACTCAGGGGGAGCACTCGAGGTAAGTGACTCTTCTTCTGATGATGAGGCCATGGAGAATGATCAGGACACTTAGGAGCAATAGGTTCCTACTACAACAAGTCCACAAGCATCTGACATTGTTGCCTCTAAGTCTTCGGAACCTCACACTCCTAATGCCTCAGATATGGAACCTAACGTTCATAATCTTGATTCTGAGGTAGTTGTTCCCATCACTCCTGGATCATGCATAAATGTCTATCATCCTCTGGACAATGTCATTATGGATGTCAAATCAGGAGTTTAGACAAGAAATCAGCTGTATTCAACAGATTATGCCTCGGAAATGGAAAAAAGGGTATATTCATGATGGTGCATACTGATTTTTTATGTCTCAGTTCGAGCCAAAATACGTGAGTGAAGCCCTAAATGATGAGGCATGGGTGAGTGCCATGTAAGAAGAACTTCTTCAGTTCAAGAAGTTAGGTGTATGGACATTGGTAGATAGACCTAAAGGTGCTACGGTCATTGGCACCAAGTGGGTGTTGAAATGTAAGAAAGATGACCAAGGTGTCATCATCAGGAACAAGGCTCGACTTGTAGTTCAAGGATTTTGACAAGTTGAGGGAATTGATTACAATGAAGTATTTGCACCTGTGGTGAGAATGGAAGTTATCCGTATCTTCCTAGCCTATGCCTCTTACATGAAGATTAAAGTCTATCAATTGGATGTAAAGAGTGCATTTCTTCATGGTGAAATCCAGGAAATAGTGTATGTCAGTCAACCCAAAGGATTTGAGGATCCATATCATCAGGACAAAGTTTACAAGCTGGATAATGCTCTCTGCGGGCTTCACCAAGCCCCGAGAGCATGGTATGAAAAACTCTCAACTCACCTTGTGACACATGGATTTCGCAGAGGTGTAACTGACTGTACGCTGTTCATCAAAGAAAAGGATGATGATCTGCTGCTTGTTCAGATTTACGTTGATGACATAATCTTCGGTTCGAAGAACGAAGAATTATGTAAGAATTTGAAGCAGTGATGAAGGCAGAATTTGAAATGAGTGCCATGGGAGAGACGAAGTTCTTTCTCGGTTACAGGTGAATCAAACACCAAAAGGAATATTTCTACATCAGACCAAGTATGTATGGATATTCCCAGTCGGTTTTACACGGAGAAGCTTCCGCAGCAGGGACTCGACTTGCTAAAATCATGATGTAGCACCCGACGAGAATTGTGACCTGGTGATGCCACCATGTACCGAGGAATGATTGGATCCCTCATGTACCTCACTATGTCAGACCTGATATTATGTATGCAACATGTCTTTGTTCAAGATATTAGGATAAACCAAAAGTAAACCATCTTATTAGGGTCAAAGGATATTTCGTTATCTGAAGGGTACACCACACTTGGGTTGTGGTATCCTAACGACAATGATTTCAAGCTTACCACATACAGCGACTCAGATTATGGCGGCTGCAAGATGAACTACAAATCAACCTCAGTAGGTTGTCAATTCTTTGGGAGAAGATTAGTCACATGGCAGTGTAAGAAGTAGTAATCAGTTGCGTTGTTAACCTGTGAAGCTAAATATGTTGTTGTGGCAAGCTGTTGTTCTCAAATCATCTGAATACAACAGCAGATGCGGGCTACGGTTTGAAATTTTCTAACACCCCTATATTTGTTGATAATTCTACTGCAATAGCCGTTACTAAAAATCCTATCCCACATCATAAGAGCAAACACATTGGCATTAAATATCACTTTATACGTGATTGTTTTGAAAAGAATCTAATCGATGTTGTTAAAATAAATACGGATTTTCAACGCGCTCACCTCTATACAAAACCCTTTGATAAACCACGTTTTCTATATTTGTTAGAGGTCAACGGCGTTAAAAAGAAAAGTGATGTAATTCCAGATGATGAACAGTTCTAGCCTGATGCGCCAAGTCCATTTATTTTATTTTCTTTTATTCTAGTTTATTTTATTTAATTTATTTTATGGATTTCATTTCTTCGCCTATTAAAATCCTAAAAACGCCAATCGTTTACGGTTTTAGAATTTTAGGGGGAGAATATGTTAAGTTAGTAATAATAATAAAAATAAAAAAAACGAGGGAGGAGGACAGGCAAGTTGATAGAAATGAGATCGGATTAGTGAAATCGATTCAACGACTATGGAAAATGATAGTACACAGGAACAAAGCATTTAGGACTTTAAAAGATTTAAATTGAAGTAGATGTGAAATTCAAAGTATAAGTCTGAGAAGTCTAAGCAAAAATAAAAGGAAAAATGATAGTAAAACTTGCTACTACTAAGGTAACTCGAAGAAAGTAGACCTAGAGGTTGCTAGACCATTAGATGATGTGTTGGTAGATTCAACATAATAGATAAGTAGACCTCGTTGGTCATCTCAAGATCAAACTAAGTTGTTCAACAAGCTGTGTGTCATCATCTTATCCCTGGTTAACACAATCAATAGAGTTCCAATAAGGGTGATGAGCAAAATAAACGTCACAAATGTGTGTAGATGACCAAAATATGTGCAAAGCACATGATGAAAAAAGCAAAAAGCAATCAAACTGATAACCTATGTTGTTGGTGTGATCTGTGCAACAAGAATAAATTGCTCAAACAAGAAGATAGGTTATGTGCCTCTCTGCTATGCGGTGGCACTGACCTGAAGATAAGCATAACATATATATTCTAGAATTCATTGTTGTTTACCGCCTCTTTGCTGTGCAATGGCAATGACCTGAGGCTTGGCTTCTCTTTGAAAGCTCTAAGAATAGTGTCTTCTTGTCAAAAATACCCATAGACCGCTCAAAAATCTCCCGAGGAATGTTGATTACCATATAAGCGTGGGATCCACAAATGCTTGTTGAAATAATTAAACCTTAAACCATCACCAATCCGTGTCAAAAGTCTATGTATGGATTTTAGTGGACAAGTATACTGACAATCATCAAGGCTACAATTCTTGAAAGTATAAATCAATGTGTGTGTCTTATAGTACTAGTATGATTTGCTTATTTTGCAAATGACACTCGACAAAAACAAGAATCTAGCATCAAATGATTTTGGTAACACGTCCTGAATGATTTGATTACCTGTATGATTCCATAATGAATCTTTTCCTCCTATGGTCAAAATAACTTGAAGCTGTCTGTTTAAGAAGTAAATCTATTAGATTTCTATCTTAGGATTTCCACCTCACACAAAATCACAAAAACATCTTTACTTTTGTCTTTTAATGTTAGTTCTTTTATTTTGTTTTAACATTTAGTCAATTTAGAGTTATAAGTCAGACTATGTTGTGGAATTCAATATGGGATTATATTACTTAAAAGGGTCACGTCTGAGGTGACAAAATGTTTTTGCTTAAAAGGATCACGACTGAGGCGATCAAAAGTTTTCAAAGTTGAAATGATCAGGTATGAGATGATCAAATGCTCGTAAAGTTTAATCAAAAGTTAAAAGGGGTTAAGTTTCGGATGGTCATAAAGTCAAAACCAAGAGTATGATCCATTCGTACGACTGGACCATAAGTATGGACCAGTCGACCGATTGGACCATACTTATGCACTAGACAACCGAATGAAGGATAAGTATGAACCATTCACACGAGTGGCTTACAAGATTGAGCCAGTGGGTTCCAATCGCCCGAATGAAAGAATCGAATGGATCCTGTGGCCCGATTGAAACCAGAGTCTGTATAAATAGGGCCATAGTTGATCACACATACTCACCACTCCTCAATCACCCTAAAATCACACATTGAGTTGTTACTCTGCCAAAATTTCTTCTGACCTTACTTGACTTCTAATTTTGAGATTCTAACGATTGCCAGTTCTTATACAGGTACAATGCAGTGCAACCAACATAAATCTCAGTTGTTTCGTGCCCTAAATCATTGATTTCGGCCCTAACCAAGAACCGAAACTTAGTTGGACAAATTAACTAATAAAACTAAGTAAAATGTTGAAATCAAGGTTATTAGGTGCTAAGTAGTGTTATTGCGAGTCTAATGAGCCAAACCACAATGTCTAATATTAAGATTTGCTCAAAATTTAAATATGAATTGAACAGACAGTAGGTCATATGACTGGACACCCGGATGAACTATAATCGCACGACTGAGCTGGACAAATGACTCAGTCGGCCGAATGAACAATGCGTATGAGCTCAGTCGGCCGGCTAAACCAGTTGAAGGCTCAGTCGCCCGATTGAACTCAGTCGCAAGATAAGTCACCCAATTTTATTCAGTAGCATGTTAGGTCAAACGATTGAACCCAGTCGTATGGTTCAATCGCATGATTGAACTAGACTGATCTCAAACAGGCTAACTTGAAGTGGTTTCTGTTGTGTGATAATCTAATTTGTATGCTTCTTGTGTTACAGATTGATGGCTGAATGGTGGATCATCAACACAAAGCACAATATTTGTGCTTATTTGGACTCCACCACTCGGAAAGCAACCAAGTTTGCTAGCATCATTGCATTCCTGAAGAGATCACGGATACACCGAGCCATATCTACACCGTGCACTCCCTACAAGTCTATCCAGCAGCCCTTTTGGGAGGGTGCACTAGTTGATCGATCTCATGAGCCCTACTGCATCAGGAGTACTATATTGGGCAAGACATAGAGGTGACTGCTGCAGATATTAGACGGGTACTGGATTTGGGTGAGGATGCTAATCACCCAACCAGACTACACCCTCTGGCAGTGAGGGGATGCTTCCTCAGGATGAAGTATTCTAGGGACATAAATGCAGGTGTGCTAAACAAAAGCAACCTGTGTCCCCAATACAAGTACTTAGCACATGTTATACTGAAGTGCATAGCTTCGAGAAGGGGTGGCTTTGATGACCTATTAGACCACATTCAGAATGCCTACGTGGCACTGGTGTTGAACCACCCCTTTAGCTTCTCCAACATGATATTCTCATACCTGAGCGAGAATCTTTTGGCGAAAGGCAAAGAGGGCTTTTGCATTCACCCGAGGTTTCTTTAGATGATTATCGACGAGAAGCTGCCCTCTCTGCCTAAGGAGAGCCATGATGCGGTATCACTTGAGGTGATGGATGACATGACACTGGGCCGCATGAAGGTCTACAGGGGAAAGCAGGTCAAACCACCTGTAAATAGATTCTAGCTCCACTGTTTCTAGGGCCAACACTGCACATACTACACCTCCACCACCCACTTATGTAGATGCCACCACCGCCAGTTTCCATTAGGATTTCTGTCCTCCTGACGAGGAGGAAGAGAGTGATGAGGAGCCCCTAACCAGGACAGTGGGCAACAGGGTGGTTGCCATCGACCGAGGCATTCGGGAGGTTGGAGGACGCCCTAGCGAGTCTGGGGAGACTGCAGCTGACCCCAGCTACTCACAGGTCAGCCCAGGAGCATCCCAGGGGGAGCATCCACCTCTAGGGGCATGAGGAGGAAAAGGATGGCTGAACCCTATGGGATGAAGATGAAGAAGAGGAGGATGACCTTTTTCACCACCACCACCACAACCACCACCTCTACCACACCACCCACTTCCTCTACCTCTCCCCCCATCACCACTGCCGCCATTCCACCCGTCACCACTACTGCCACCACACACACCTCCACTACCTCAGCCACTCCACCACTTCACCACATCACATCCACCACCACTTCAGCTTACCCATCACCACCCATACACATACCAACTCCCATATACACCACTGCCACCCCACCACCTCTAGCCACCAGGTAGGACCATCATATTACCCATCCTTTCCATCAGGATCATCTCTACCTCCGAGTGGGGTAGAGGAACAACTTTCAGCACTAAATCGTATGGTGTTGAAGCTGTTAGCAGCCGATGACGAGAAGACTGCTCAGCTCCGACAGTTAGTGGAGCTTACTGCTGTACAATCATAGCAGATATCTCAGCAGGCGTAGCAGATTGAGGAGCAGGCTCAGCAAATGACTGCTCAGAGTCTAGAGATTTCCCAACTCAAGGAGCAAAATATGTTATCTACTAAGAAGATTGAGGAGTTGGAGGATGCTAACAGGACCATCCTGCTCAAACTTAAGGGCACAAAGGATGAGCCTCTAAAGATCAGAGAGGGAGACGGTCATGATGGTGATGATAGTGATGATGATGATAGTGATGATGATGATGATGATGATGATGGTGATGATGAAGGTGATGATAAGGATGGAGGAGACACTAAAGGAGGAGGAGAGTCATCTGCTTCGGGTGCATAGGAAGCTAGTGAGAGGCGGACCAAAAAGACTCAAGATCCATGTGCCTCGACATCAGCCCCGATAGCAGAAGAACACATGATCCAAGACAAAAGTAATGCATAGAGTTTTGTATAATTTAAATCATGTGTAATTTGAATATTGTATTAAAATTATGTGTTTGAATGTTTACGTATATATATTTAATGTTTAATTTCTTGATTATTTCCTGATGCATGATGTGTTAAATGTTTTAAATCAAGCAGATCCACACTATCAGCGAGATGACTACGATGTTGCTCCCCTTCAGCAGATCAAGTCTCATCTTATAATGATACTTGATCTGCAAGGGATTGTCAGGAGTTCTGTAAGATATACTTCTAAAGAAGGATAAATTATTCATAGCCTCACTAAGGAGCAACTCGTAGAAATGTTCTGGTTAAACCCGGATGAATTGGTTAAGGATGCCCCTACCATCGATGTTGCTAGTGATGATGAGCTCAATGATGTTGATGAGATAGAGATTGAAGACATCACAGGACATCACTATCCAGAATATACTGATCGAGAGGGAAATGTGGTCCCTGATTTTGGAGATACACTTGACAACGATATACATGTTAAATTGGATATGATGGAGAGGGAGACCGAGAAAATAGAAAGCCAAGCCCAAGCCAGGAACGCCGATGTTGAAACCAAAAAGGCTGAATATGCAGCTTGTTTTACAGAGATCCGTGCCCAACGCATAGCACCAAAGCCGAGTGCCTACGCCAAGCTCTACAAAGTCAAGAAGTATCTTAAGGTGTCTGGCAAGATAATCGCGTGGGCTTACTTTGAGGATCTGAATGTATATGCAATGAAAATAGAGAAAGGAATTGAGTACTTCAGATTTCCACATGATCTGAAGACTGTTCCTCGTTTTGAGCTCAACCGGTTCGCACGCCTAAACCTGTTGTATGCTCACCCCAGGAAGATGTCAGGCTGGTTTGAAGCTGCGTTGAAGAGAGAATACCACACACGATGGGTAAATTTCAAGCCTCAACAACCAACGAGGTATATTCGAAGGTCAAAGGTGGACCCAAGGACTGGGAAACCCAAAGTGGTGTTGAAGTGGAGTCCTCCGCGCACTATGTCTAAGATCCATTGAGGGAAATGCCACAGGACTTCACTCCCCACATCAAGTGGTGGTATTATGACTGGCGTACGGGAGAAGCGGTCAAGTATTACAGAAAGAGAGCCAAATCGAGACCATCCGGGTATTTGACCCAATGTGGTTAACCAACCTATCAACGAATGATGTTTATACTTTATACAGGTGGGCACTTTTCTATGATCCACATGATATTATACAGGCCCTCCAATTGCAGAATGTAATAAGACTCTGCTTCGCATTTGAGATACACGCTAGAGTCACAGTCGAGGAGAGGCATAAGAAGTTCGATGAGCTAATGAAGGATGCCAGACAATGATAGAAACTAGGCCCAAGGGGGAGTTTGTTGATCCATATGTACCTAGTTTACGGTCTTAATGTAATGTGTCTGTCATGTCCTTAATGTAAATGAAGTATATGAGTTAAATGAAATGTATGGTGTGGTTATTGATCTTAATGTTTAATGTTTCTGTGTATGATTTAATGTTTATCATTTATTAATGCATATTGAACCAACTATATAGGTTTGTGGTTGTTTGAATAGATCTAATTCAAGTAATGATTGTGAAACATATTTAAACTAAGTCATATGAAGTTCTCATGCGAATGGCCCATGCTAATGGACCATACGCATGAACAACTTCATGCTAATGAACTAGTCGCACGACTGAACCAGGAGACTGGATCAGTCGCACAATTGTGACATGAGATTGACTCAGTCGCACGACTGAACACTCAGTCGTGCGAATAGATCAACCGCATGACTCAGTCGCATGACTGAACCATTCTAATGGCTCAGTCGCACAAATGAGTAACCCTAACCTATAAGTACCACTTAATTCGTGGAAAAACATAACACTTTCAAGAATTCGACTCCTACACGTACCCTAGCCGTGCAGAACGTCCAAGAAAGCCAACCAAGTTCATAGATCGTTCTTGATCGATCCCTATTCGTTCTTAACGTTACATTAATCTTATATCGATCAGGTTAACATTCTCACTTATTGGATTGCCAATTAAATAGGATTCCACACTATTTGATTCGGTATACATGTGAATCAGTTAGTACTCCGTCCAGTACACGATCCTCTAACACCCTCAGGGTCATTGTACTCAGGATAGTGATTAGTTGTTACATCCTCAATCTTTATTTCATCGACATCCTATATCTCCTCATCACTTAGAACATTGACTTTGGGAGCATCTTTGACTAGCTCATCTAGATTCAGTCTAAACATATCACCTAGCTACTCGTTAGTGAGGTCGTGGATGATCTCTCCTTCCTTAGGAGTGTAGCTCACAAATCGTCTTACAATCCCTTGCAAATCAAGAATCATAGTGAGTTGAGTCTTGATTTGTCTAATGGGGACAGCATCATATTCATCTGGCTGTTAAGCTTCATCTGTTTGATTAAACATTCAACACATCACACGTACATCATTAATCAAGACATTGAAGCATAAATAATCATTAATTACATTAATGTAATACACAATTCAAGTACAAAAGTTTCAAATACATAAACATCTAATCATTACTTTTGCCTTGATCGGGTGTCTCTTCTGCTTGAGGAGCTGAGCATAAGGCTCTTTGATCCTGATTTCGCTTGGTGCACCTCTCCTTTGCTGATGGATTTGAGGCTGATGCAGCACCATCACCTTCTTGCTCATCATCATCATCTTTATCATCCTCTTTACCTTTCCCACTCAGTCCTGCTTCATCATCATCGTCATCATCTTCTTCTTCTTTAGATTCATTTTCACTGAGCTCATCTTCATCATCCACACCATCACCATCTTTAATCTTTAAAGGTTCACTCTTAGAACCCTTCAGTTTTAGCAGAATTTTTTGTTCTTTCTCTCCAGTCCCTCAATCCTCCTTACCAATGCCAACACCAACTCGTTTTTAACTCTTTAGTGCATAGTGGGCTCGGCCTAAAGCTCTCTGATACTATGCATTCTTCTCACTGAGCTGAGCTATTTGGCTTGAGCTACATTTACCACCATCAGTTGATTCATCTTTAGCACAATCCGGTTTAGGCTTGCTAGTTGTTCCTCTAACCCGACCGTGGGTAGAGTAGAGCCATGTGTCATTGGGGATTGGGTGGATGTACCGGCTTTTTGAGTGGTGGTTGTAGTGGTGGATGTGGTGAAGATGGAAGGAGGAATGGGAGTGGGTTGTGGTGGAATTGTGTTGGGTATTGTAGGTGAGGTGGAGGTAGGTATACGAGTGGTGGAGGGAGTATCAGTGGCTGTGGTGGTAGTGGCTATGGTTGTGGCAGTGGCTGTGGTAGTGGTGGTGGCTGTAGTGATTAGGGTGATCCTCTCCCTCTTGCTCTTTTTGGCGTGGGGATTGGCCATCATTTTCTTCCTTGAGCCTTTGGTAATAGGAGCTTGCCCTGAGCTAATAAGTTGGCCAGGTGTGTATATGGGATCAGTGACCTCAGGATCATCACCTGTAGTACCAACTGGGCATCCACCAACCGCCTCTTTCCCTTTCTTGGTAGCCAAAAACCGGCTACTAGCTTGCCTGACCAAAGGCTGTGACGTTGGCTAGATCGGTAAACATCCGAGCGTGTTCTTGACGGAAGGATTAACAACCAAAACCAAAAGTCAAATATATAACACAAACTATCAAAAATTGGTTTCATTGATAAAACCTAACGATTACAAGCTCGTTACAACATAAGAATCAAGACTCTTGGCAAGAGGAGAACGAGCATGATCTCCCCTCTCATCCAGCAGCCCTAGGCTCCGGGCAGACTCCTCTCCAAACCCTTAATCTCTCTACACATTGAAACTGGTATATATAGGCCTCGGCCCATATTAGATGCGACTGGGCCCTTTCGTGCGATTGGACCGTGCGTATGGTTCAATCGAACGACGGGACCATGCATATGGTTCATTCGTACGACTGGACCATACTTATGGTTCAGTCATACGAATGTCCCAATCGCATCTCTCAGTCGCACGACAGGTCCATTAGCATGACCCAGTCGTACGACTGAGTCTCATTCGCATATGCTCCTACGAAAGACCCAGTTTCATGTGTTTACAACATATCAGGTGTATTACATTAAGGCTAGACTATTCGACAAGCGACAGACACACTATATATGACTATATATGCTCCAACAAAGGCTCATCATCCAACTCTTCCTCTTCATCTAGCAGGAAGTCTTGGTGGAAAGTAGCCATCTCTGATCCACCAGGTGCATCAGAGGTACCTCGTGAAGATGGTGGAGATATAGTAGAAGTGCCAGCGGCCCTTCATTGACTTAGACTAGCATCTCCACCACCTTGACTGTCATGAAGATCATCATCATCTTCGTCGTCTTCATAGGTGGGTACCACAATAGGCTCAACATCCGAATCGCTATCATCGTGATGCCATTTCTTGCGAGCATGCGTTAGGTAGTCTGCATTAGCCAGATGCCCAAACAATCTCCTCACTGGGGGCTTGACCTGCTTCCCCTGGTACACCTTCATTCTTCCTAATGTAGTGTCATCCATCACCTCTAGGATAACAACATCATCTCTCTCTTTTGACAGCATAGGAAGCTTCTCATCTATGATCATCTGTAAGAAACACAGATACATATAGAAGCTTCTTTGCCTTTGGCTTCAACGTTCTCGATCATGTAGGAGAACAACATATGGGAGAAACTGAACGGGTGGTTCAGTACCAGTGCAATGTATGCATTCTGGATTTGGTCAGAAATCTCATCAAATCCTCCTCCCCTCGAAGCTATGCACTTTAGGATAACATGAACCAAGTACTTAAACTAGGGGCACATGTTGCTGTTGTTGAGCACAACTGCATTGATGTCCCTAACATACATTATCCTTAGAAAGCATCCACGCACAGTCAGTGGATATATCTTAGTAGGATGGGGTCCGTCTTCCCCCAAGTCTAGGACTCTCCTTAGGTCTTCTTCACGAACCTCAATGTCTTGTTCGTAAATGGAGCTTCGGATGCAGTGAGGCTCCACCAACCGGTCAACTGAGGCACTTTCCCAAAAAGCCTTCTGTATCGATCTGTATGGAGTGCATGGTGTAGAGATGGCCTTGTAGATTCCCGATCTCCTCAGAAAGCCTATAATCCCAGTGAACTCAGAAGCGTTCCGAGAAGTAGCATCTAAATGAGCACATATGTTGTGCTTGGTGCTCACCATCCATCTATCAGCCATGTGCTGCAACACAAGAAACATATACATTAGATTTGTGCATAAGAGATGACAGTTGGATCTTAAACAATTTTGATCAAACTTGTTCAGTCGTGCTTGTTTAGTAGTGCGATTGAATAATATGACTGAGTTTAGTCGTACGATTGAGTTCAGTCATATGACTGAGCCTGCGTCTGAGCTTAATCGTAAGCTATGCCATCATTTGTGCGACTAAACCCATACACATGACTCATTCGTGCGATTGAGTCATACGCCCTGCTCAATCGTGTGACTGAAGTTCATCAGCATGTCCATTCGCATCCTCATTGTTGAACACCATGGATTTGAATCTTTGTCAAACATGACATTATACTTCATGTTTATAGTCATATGGACCGCAGAGACTCGAAATAGCACTTAGTTTCATTTAAATCAACATTAGTGTTTATTTAAGTGGTCTATTCTTATGGTTTAGTCTCGGTTCTAGGTTTTAGAATTATCCATCCTTAAAGGTGCGATTAAGACATTCATTTTGGCCGATTTCAGTTGCAAAGTACCTGTAGATGAGTAGAAAACATGTTAGGATCACAATCAGGCAGTAATATCAGTTAAACAAAATTTGAGCAGAGATGTGTGTGTATGGGTGGTTTCAGAGAGTTTTGAAGGGTGGTAAGGGTTACGACCACGACCCTTTATTTATACTGTTTTAAATTTTAGTCATGCGACTGGACCCATACGCATGCTTCATTCGTGCAACTCGGGTTCAGTCGTGTGACTGTCTTATACTCCTTCATCCATTCGTATGAGTGGTTTAGTCTTGTGGTCCGATCGCATGGTTGTCTCACACTCATGGTCCAATTGTGTGACAAGCTTATACTTATGGTTCAAACATGCGATTGGCTCATTCTTATGCTTCAATCGTGTGATTGGCTCATACTTATGAATCAATCATCTGATTGGCTCAAACTTATGAGCTTGACCTCATACACTTTCAAACAATTAAAATTTGAACTTTTGAAATATAACATTATGATCTATGATCATCTTAGACATAACTCTTTTAATTTAGCATCATTTGATCACCTTAGATGTGATCCTTTTAGTTTAGAACCGATTGGTCACCTCAGACGTGACCCCTTTTAGTGAGTGATTCATAGATTCATCTAGTTGTATAGTCCGACATCTACACAACAAAAACTAGAAAATAGAAAACAACTTTGAAATTTAAAAGAAAGCAAGACATATTTTTGTGGTTTTGGGTTGAGAAGGATGGAAACCTTTTATAATACATCTAATTGATTTTACTTCCTGAGCAGAACAACTTCAAGTTAAATTTATCAATTCTGGAAAGATTCATTATAGAATCATACAGGTATATCATAATCATTTGGGACCCCTTTTAATATGCACTTTGATTTTTGTTTAGGGTCTAAGAGACAGTAGTACTTTCAAGTAAGCATACTAGAGCTATAAGATGCACACAATGATTTTGACTGTCGAGAGTGGCAGCCATGATGATTGTCAGTATACTTGTCCACTTAAATCCATACACATATTTTTGACGCACATTGGTGATGAGTTAGGTTTAATTATTTCAACAAGCATTTGTGGATCCCACACTTAGATGGTAATCAAGATTCCTTAGGATATTTTTGAGCGGTCTACGGGTATTTGATAAGAAGAAACTATCCAAAGAGATGCCAAGCCTCAGGTTAGTGCCATCGCACAACAGAGAGGCGCAAACAACAATGAATTTTAGAATATTTTGGTTATGCTTATCCTCAGGTCAGTGCCACCGCACAGCAAAGAGGCACACAACCTATCTTCTTGTTAGAGCATTTGTTTTTCCTTTGCACATAAGGCACAAACAACATTAATCATTAGCTTGATTGCACTTAGCAGTTTTTCCATGTGCTTTGCTCACATTTATGGTCATCCGCACACATTTGTGGCATTTATTTTGCTCGACACCCCTTATTAGAAATGCGTTGATTGTGTTATCTAGGGATAAGATGAGAACCCACAGCAAGCTGAACAAATTAGTTTGAATTTAATTTATCAATGAATGCTACTAATCTATTGTGTTGAATCTACCGACACATCATATAATGAACTAGTAACCTGTAGGTCTACTTTCTCTATGTTACCTCAGTAGCAGAATAGTTTTACTATCTTTTTCCTTTTGTTGTGCTTAGACTTCTCAGACCTGCAATTTGAATTTAGGATGTTGAACATATTAGTTTTGAACTCCCAAAAAATTGGTTCCCTGTATACTATCATTTTCGATAAACTTTGAATCAAAATCACAGATTTGATTTCATTTCTTTCAGCTAATCTGCCCTCCCCTCGTTTTGTTTTAAATAAATAAATATTGCATAAGTAAATACTAAACTAAAATATTCTCCTCCTAAAATTCTAAAACCGAAAATCTTTTTGTGTTTTTGGATTTTAAAAGAGAAAAATAAAATAAATAAAATAAATAATAAACTAAGAAAATACTAGTTGGACTAAGAACTTTCTTCTTCTTTAATCACATCACGTTTCTTTTTCATGCCATTAACCTCTAAAAGATATAAATACCAAGGTTTGTCAAATGCTTTTGTGTAGAGGTCGGCGCGTTGAAAATCCATATTAATTTTACCAACATCGATTAATTGCTTTTCAAAACTGTCACGTATAAAGTGATATTTAATACCAATGTGTTTTGTTTTCGGGTGTTGGACTGGATTTTTGATGACAACAATTGCAGCAGAATTATCAACAAAGATAGGAGTCTTAGAAAATTACAAATCGTAGTCGAGCATTTGCTGTTGAATCCAAATGATTTGCGAACAACAACTTGCAGTAGCAACATATTCAGCTTCACATGTTGACAGGGCAACTAATATCTGCTTCTTACACCGCCAGGTGACTAACCGTCTACCAAAGAACTAACATCC
Source organism: Flaveria trinervia (assembly GCA_025506515.1). Lineage (NCBI taxonomy): Eukaryota > Viridiplantae > Streptophyta > Magnoliopsida > Asterales > Asteraceae > Flaveria > Flaveria trinervia. The sequence continues at coordinate 59,840,433 of CM046441.1, forward strand.
CACTGATGTTGACTTGTAATTCATCTTGCAACCACCATAGTCCGAGTCACTATACGCTGTAAGCTTCAAGTCATCATCATGACGATACCACAACCCGAGTGTTAGAGTACCCTTCAGATAACTAAAATCTTTTAACTTCAATGAGATGATTTACTTTTGGTTTTGTCTAATATCTGGAACAGCGACACGTGGTGTACATAATATCATGACAAGAGGCTGTGAGGTACATTAGGGGTCCGATCATTCCTCTGTACATGGTGGCATCGACCAGATCACCATTTTCGTTGGGTGCCATGTCATGGTGTGTCGAAAGTGCAGTTCCAGTAGCCGTAGCATTCTGCATGTCGAATCGACTGAGGATATCGCCTACATATTTGGACTGATACAGGAGGATTCCTTTTGGTGTCTGATCCACCTATAATCTAAGAAAGAACTTCATCTCCCCCATTGCACTCATCTCAAACTATACTTTCATACATATTCGAATTCTTTACATAATTCTTCATTTTTGGAACCGAAGATTATGTCATCCACATATATCTGTACCAGCAGTAAATCATCATCCTTTTCGTTGATGAATAACATGCAGTCAATAACCCCTCTGCAAAAACCATGTTTCACTAGATGAGTTGAGAGTTTCTGATACCAGGTTCTAGGGTCTTGATGGAGCCTGTAAAGATCCTTGTCTAGTTTATAAACTCTATCCCGATGATAAGGATCCTCAAATCCTTTGGGTTGACTGATGTAGACTATTTCACGGATTTCACAATGAAGGAATGCACTTTTCACATCTAATTGATAAACTTTAATCTTCATGTAGGATGCATAGGCTAAGAATATATACTTCATTTTTCCTTGCCACAGGTGCAAACACTTCATTGTAGTCAATGCCCTCTACTTGTCTAAACCCTTGAATGACAAGTCGAGCATTGTTTCTGATTATGACCCCTTGGTCATCTTTCTTGCACTTCAACACCCATTTAGTGCCGATGACCTTAGCACCTTTTGGTCTGTCCACAGGGGTCCATACTCCTAACTTCATGAATTGTAGGAGTTCTTCTTGCATAGCACTAACCCATGCCTTATCTTTTAAGGCTTCACTTACATATTTTGGCTCAAATTAAGACATAAAATATCATTAAGCACCATCGTGAAGATATCATTTTTCCATGATTAAGGCATAATTAGCTGAGTGTAGTTGATTTCGTGTATGTACTCTCGATAGAACATCCCCAATGATGTTGTCCAAGGGATGATACACATTAATTCGAGATCCCGGAGTGGTGGGAACAACTACTTCAGTACCCAGATTTTGAATCCTAGGTTCACTATCTGTAGCTGTTGGAGTATGAGGTCCGGGCGTGTTAGTGGTATCAAGATCTGATGCTTCTGTACTTTCATTGGTGGGAACTTGGTCCTCCTGGTCCAAATTTGTAGTCTCAACTACTTCATCCTCAGAGGAAGAATCACTTACGTCAAGCTCTTCCCCTAAAGGACTAGAATAATCGTCTAGTGGAACCGATGGTGTCGAGTCTTGTGGAGGAGTGTTTAGAACGTCGTACATCAGTTTAGCAGATAACTCATCATCAGGATAAGAGGGAGGAAGGTTGAAGGACTTAAAAAATCCATCATAGTCAAAGAAGAAGGAATGTTTTTTTCTAGTAGGGGGTGGTGTATCTTTGAACATCAACATTGCACCACACTTCTACCTAACTCATTGAGTTGTTATCAACTCTCTTGTCTGGTATAATGTATCCGATAAAGATACCTTCTTTTGCCTGCTCACTAAACTTCCCAGTCTGAGTTTTCTTTAACAACATGCACGACACACCAAACGGTTCAAGATACTCCAAGTTGGGTTTACGTCACTGGAGCAGTTCATAACATGTTTTACCATGACGTTTGACCACTAAGACTCGATTGAGCATGTAACATGCATTAGCCACTGCCTCATTCCCGAATTGAATAGGTAGTTTAGAGTCGAATAGCATTGTTCTTGCTGTCTCTATCAAGCTACAATTATTTCTTTTAGCAACCCCATTCATCTGTGGAGTGTAGGCAGACGTAAATTGATGTACAGTTCCTTTCTCTCTACAATACGCCTCCATCCACTAATTCTTGAACTCTGTGCCATTGTCTGACCGAATCTTTCTTACTTTTAACTTGTAGAGTGATTCCAATGTAGTGACTAGATGCTTGAAGGAATAAAATGTCTCTAACTTGGCTTTGAAAAACATCACCCAAGAGAATCTTGAGTAATCATCAGTTACTACAAAGCAATACTGATCTCTAGCAATGCTCTTTGTGCCGACAAGTCCACACAAATCCATGTGTAGAAGCTCGAGAGGAATATCGATAGAATTAACTTTCTTAGCCTTATGAGACTTCTTGGTCTGTTTCCCTTTCTTACTTGCTATGCAAAAATCCAGAAGCTGGAAATTCTTGATTGTTACTCCATTCACTAAATCATTCTGAACTAGATGATTCATCTTCCAAGGATTAATGTGTCACATTCTCCTATGCCAGGAGACTGAATCCGTCTCTGTTGCCTTTGACAAGAAGCATTGCACAGTGGTCTTAGTTATGGAGGCTTTTGATAAATCCAAGATATACATATCATTATATCTTGAAGCTGATATTAGAACTTTATCCTCCTGGATAACATAATCCTTCTTCAACATATAGCACTTCTTGTTGTCAAACACAACTTTGAATCCTCTATCATAGATCTATGAGACTGAAAGCAAGTTGTTTTGTAGTTGTTGAATGTAGTTGACCTTGTCAAACTTCATTTTCTCGTTTCCCACTTTGCCTTGAGCGGTGATGTAACCTCCTTTATTCCCAGCAAATGATACATGTCCCCCTTTAATTTATTTGACGTTAAAAAGGAGAGACGAATTCCCGGTCATGTGCCTGGATGCCCCACTATCAATAATCCAGGTATTTGTTATAGAGTTGTAGCGGACAACCTGCACATTCAAAGAAATTTATCAATTCAGATTTGGAAGCCAAGACTTAACTGGCTTGTGTGACCCAGAGGAATCATGCATCATGAATTCAACCCACTGTCCTTTAGAGGATGAGGCACATCCTTCTACTTCTTGTCCTCACTATCAGACACATTACTTTATTATTCTTTCCATAAACCAATTTTATGTAAGGCCTGTTTGTGGTAAACAGACGACTGGCTTATTGTTTGAACTTTAGGTTCACTAATACTCTTAGGTGGAGTATTAAATCTCATTGTAGAAAAAACTTGGTTTTGCATCGTAAAGTTCAATTTTTTGTTTAGGCGTCTGATAATATGTCCTTAGGTATTGACTGAGTCAACAAGGCATATACTTTCTTTTCAGCATTGAACAGACTCTTCTGAGATTCACTCAATCCTCCCAAAGTCACCTTGACTCCATTAGCACTGACTGGTACCGTATAACCAGTCTCAATGGATGTCCAAAGATTTGGGTCAACTCCATTTAAATAGAACTCAAGCTGCTATTTCCACTGTGATATTCATCTAACGTTAATAGCTTTGGCGGTTTATTATGATTTCCAATCTCATTCTCCAGAAGCAGAAGGTTCTGGATGTGGGAGTCCTTACCAGCAGTAAATGCAACAACTTGTTCTTCCATTGCTTTAAACTTGGTGCTCTTAGAACAAGACAGTTTCACTAATGTGAATGAGCTATGAGTATGGATCACTCGTGCGAATGAATTCAATCGTGCGATTGGATTCAGTCTTGCATATGAACAAGACGATTAGAGTCAAACGACTGGATTTGTTCAGTTGTGCGAATGAGGGATGCGACTGAGTTCACTCGTGCGGATAGAGTATACGATTGAGTTCAATCGTACGAACGGACCGAACGAGCGACTTAAAGCTGCTGTGTTTGGAAAATCAAATGTTTTGACACTTTGATACAAAATACGAGTTTCCTAGGAACCATAATCTGCCGTATAATGAAAAACTGAGTCTTTAACGCATGAAAACGTTGCAAACTCCTTTTGAAGCAAAGTGGTTACTCTTTAGATTTAAAACGTAGGTTTTTAACACCAAAACTAATCGAATCAAATGCAAAATCACGAGCCAAAGCTTTGATACCACTTGTTACGACCGTGTACGTACGGAGTACTAATGGATTCTGGTTAAACCAGATCAAATAGTGCAGAGTCCTATTTGATTGGAGATCCAATCAGTGAGAACGATAACCAATCGATATAACAATAAACTAAACGTTAAGAATGACTGGGCATTGATCAAGATCGAACCTTGAACTTGGATGGACTGATTTGGAAGCTCTGAACGGCTAGGGTTTATATATATTCAAAGTATCTCTCAAAGTGTTCTGTTTTTCCACGAATTAAGTAGTATTTATAATTTAGTAGTTTTCATTCGTATGACTGAACCATTAGCACGGTTCAATTGTGCAACTGACTAATGCGATTGATCCATACGCACGACTAAGTCAATATTATATCTCAATCATACTACTGATCCAGTCTCTTGGTTCAGTCATGCGAATGGTCCATATACATGATATATTCATGCGTATGGTCGATAATTTGACTGGGGTTGAGTAAGAGTGATATTAGCATGAATAATCACCCGACTAGGTTGAACACATTACTTAATCATTATTTGACTGGGGTTGAGTAAGAGTGATATTCTTATTGTGAATCGAATATGATAATCAAGTCTGATTGAGTGGCGGAAACAAACAATCAAAGAACATTCAATGCAAGAAAAATACTCATAAATGTTGTTTGTATTGATATATGAAAGTTGATAAATTACAGAGAATAATTACAACAAAAATTCTCTATCTATCAGCCGTCACCTCATGTACGAGGTATCTATTCTATTTATAGGCAGACAAGCTGCCTTTTACAAAATGACTAAACTACCCTCGACCAATTACATCAGAACTAGTCCATGTCTTCATCCGCATCTTTACTTGTTCATCCGCATTGACAAATGCGGATGAGTTAACTTGATCAACATTTCTTTACTTGATCAACCGCATTAGTATGTTGGTCATCCGCATTGGTTAATACGGATGAACAAATACTTGTGCACATTTGTTCGGTCATCCGCATTTGTCAATGCGGATGAGCAAAGTCTTGTTCGCATTTACTTTGTCTTCCGCATTAGTCAATGCAGAAGAGTAAGTACTCGTCCGCATTTACTTTTTCGTCTTCCGCATTTGTCAATGCGGAAGAACAAATACTTGTCCGTATTTGTTCTGTGCCTTTCGCATTAACAAATGCAGGAGACAATACTTTATTCTTCTAAGCAGATTGTTCATCTGCATTTCTTCTTGGACTTGAGGGATTTCAGCAGAACAATCATCAAATCACCCAACGAGTTGGCATGTATGATCCTTTCAAGGGTCCAACAATACTGCCCCTAAGGATTATACAGCCAAGTTTTCATCAATGTTTGGGTGGTGATTGATGTGGTGAAGATTCTGTTGGGTCTTCATGGGGTAAGATAAATGCAGCTTTGGTAGGATCCAGTATAGCTTTGATCATATTCACGAAGTCTGTAGCTTCTGACATCCTTTCTCTGCTTAGCACATGAATCTTCATCTTGCTCATATTGTAGATGGCTTCAATTGGCAGCTTCTTTAGTGAAATTGGCTCCCATATAGAAATTGTAGAAAGTCCATCTCTATGTATCAATAAGCTCCCCCCACATCAACATCTAGTTTTACAATGTTGTCAAGCTGCAGTGGTGTCTTCTTCTTCTTTCTTTTCTCTCTTTTAATTCTTATTTGATCATATGCCAACTTTAGCAGCTTGATGCACTTTACAAAAAAATGCATGTCCAACTCTCCCAATTTATTATTCAAATCCCTAAAATGTCTGGTGTATATGTAATGGATATAGACTCATCAAGCAGTCTAACCTCATATGCACTGAATAATCTGATTTCAGCTCCCTCCTTTCCTCCCCACTTCCTTTCAATGACCATCTCATAGGTTTTCATCATAGTATACATTTGAGATGGGTGTGGAGGAATGAGTACCAGACATCATTTTCCTTTTTAATGATTCCGTAGGCTTTACCTTCAGCTCAGGGAATACAATTTCTTTTTAATGATTCCTTAAATTCATATCCCTTGAACATAGCTGCATGATTGATCAGTTCAAGTTGAGCTAGTTCCTTCAAATCATGAATCTCCAGGGCATTTACAAGAGCTGAGTACTCTGTAAAGAATTGTACTAGCCCTGAGATCCTCTTCACCATGAACATATTCCATGTACTGTCGTACTTCCAGGCTATTATCTTTTGATCTACCTTACCCTTGGGAGTAGACACTCCTTTGATCAGTCCTGCAGTAGTCAGTCCTTCTTGCAGTTTCAACTGAGATGGTTCTGCAAACCATTCAGGGTACTTGTGGAGCACAGGGGCAAGTAGTTCTTGGTCTTTCTGGTTCAGCATCATATCTTCAGCTGATACTCTACTTCTTGGTTTGGTGCTTGCTAATTCTTCTTCCAGCTTCTTGAGTTTTTCTTCTTCTCATTAATCAATTGAAGAGTTGCAGCCCTTAATGAGTTGGTCTTCATGTTTCCAATTCTTCTTCTCGTGAACCCCTGACTTGAGAGATATTCCTTCATTTCCTTATCAGACATATTATAGGGATCAGGAAATAATGGTTCATGAGTTGGAAATGTTTTCTTCATTGATAACAGCTTGTGTAGGGGACACCTTCTTGGCAATGGTCTTTCATACCCAGTTGATTTCTTCAAAGAGGGTTCTTCATGCTTTGGAGTATCCTTGGTGATTGCTTTCTTATATTCTATTTCAATGTTTGGATCAAGAAGCCTTTTCACTTTATTTTCTTCTTCTTTCATCCCTTCATATGTCATTCCAAACACTTCAGCAGGATCATATCCTTGATGGATCAGAAACATGGCTTTAATCATTAAGTCATCAGTTTGTGCTTTGGATACCATGTCTTCCACTGCCTGTTCTGTTTTCATGGGACTATCCATAAGAACATCCTTTTCAACTTCATATCCACCAGCAATCTCACCTTCTTCTAAATCAACTGCACCAGGCAATTTCTTCAATTGAGCTTCTGCATGTTCGTGTTCTTCCAAAAATTCAGCAATTGCTGCTAGACTTCTGGGGTCATCCTTTTTTTTCTTAACCGGTTCTTCTTCAACTATTGGTACTCTCAAGTGAAATTGGTCAAATGATTTTGTAAATGTGTCAATATTAAACAACTAGTCAGGACCATTTGTAGATTTGGGAAACGAATGTTCTTTGAATTGAACATTTGTAGATTCATCAATACTGTTTAGTCTAGGATTGAACACTCTATAAGCCTTTGAGATAGAAGAACAACCTACAAAGAATCATTCATCAAACTTGGATGAAAACTTTCCCAAATGATCACGGGTGTTTAATATTGAGACTGGACAACCAAATGATTTGAGGAATCCAATAAATGGTTTCCTATGAAAGATCAGTTCATAAGGTGTCATGTTACTTTCTTTAACAATCAGTGTTCGATTTTGCACAAAGCACGATGTGTTAACTGCTTCTGCCCACATGGTGATTGGCAGTTTAGCATCAGCTAGCATCATTCTTGCTGCTTCAATCAGTGTTCTATTTCGCCTTTCAGCTACCCCATTTTGTTGAGGAGTTCTAGCTGCACTGAATTGATGAGCAATGCCTTTGGTTGCACAAAAGGAACTCATATTTTCATTTTTGAACTCTGTACCATTATCACTTCTTATTATTTTGACCATAAGATCAAGTTGATTTTCAATTTTAGTGATAAATTCTTGAATGATTTGGGATGCTTCGTTTTTATAAGATAGGAAGAACACCCATGTGAATCAAGAAAAGTCATCAATGATCACTAAACAATACTGTTTCTTTCCCATACTCATTACATGAGTTGGTCTAAAAAGATCCATGTGAAGTAACTTCAAGGAGTATTGTTAGTGTTCACCAGCTTGGTTTTGTGAGACGATTTGTGTTGTTTTCCTTTGAGGCACGCTGAACATTGATCAATAAAATTGAATTCTTTTTTAGGATGACCAATGACATGGTTTCCTTTGACTAACTTGTTCATATTTTTAAAGTTAGTGTGCCCCAAACATCTATGCCAAAGCTGTGACTCATCAAATGGTGCTTTAGACAAAAGTCATGTTTCTTCCTTAGGTGATATAGAACACAGGTTTAAGACATATGTATTATTCTTCCTTGGAGTCTTTAAGACAACCCATTTTTCAGGAATCTAAAATCTAGGTTTCAAAATGTAGCAATGAGTGTTTGTAAAGTGAGTGGAATATTTTTTGTCGCAGACCTGAGACACGCTTAGCAGATTGAAATTCAGTTGTTCACAATAATTCACTCTGTCAAAGCTCAGCATCCCGTTTGTCACAGATCCTTCTCATGTAATTCTACCACCTTCTGAATCTCCACTGAATGCCATAGTAGTTCCTTGTATGCACTTGAAATCATGTATAAGGGAACGATCTCCAGTCATGTGTCGGGAGCATCCACTGTGTACATACCATAGGCTATTAGACCTGTGTGGATGAACCTACAAGCAAAAAGAACTAATTAGAATGAGGAACCCAAGCCATGTTGGCCTTGGGTATCCCGTTCCTATTCATGATAGTCACCTCCTGGTATTTCCTTCTGAATTGTGATTTGGATGGAGGTGTTCTGGGAGATTTTTGATGATGAATTGGTCGAGTCATCAGATGAATAATGAAATCATTGGTCTCTATTTCTTTGTAAAAATTTAGCCCGAGTTTCATTGTCAAAAGTTGGTTTTTGCTTAGGAAGGTCAAGTTTCTGTTTCATTGTGAGATGATTTCTTTGACCCTTCCTTAATTCCTTCAAGTTATTTCTGTCATTTGTTGATCTAGGTGTCCTAGATTGAGTATTATGAAGATGAGGTCTGAAAGAGTGCATCACAGTAGATGTTTTTAAGATGGGCTTGTTTTGGGGAATTCTCAACCCCTTCTGATTAAAGTAACAATCATATGTATTGTGATTGTTCATGTCACAGATTGAACAATACTTGTTGAATATAATTTTTGATGGAGTGATTATTCTATCATAGATAGAACAATATTGATTGAAGAAGCATTTATCTGTCTTATGATTGAACATGTCACAAATATCACAATACATTTGTTTGTTTCTTGAATTAGATTTTTCTTTGTGTGACTCAACTGATACTTTCTTTTGATGAGTTACTTTCTTTTCATTAGGCAATGAATCAGAATCAGCCCTTTTAGTAGTTTGCTTCACAACACCACTTTTGTTCAGTTGTCTGTGTTGTTTCTGTTTCTTCAGCCTATTTCTCACTTCTTTCTCAAACTGGTCAACATGTTCCTTGTTACAGATATCAAACCCAACTCCCTGCCTTAACCTTGATGACTGAGGGTCTGATGATGTTTTATGTGTTGAACTCAGTTTTACAGTTTGTTTCTTTTTCAGTGAAACCTTTTCTGATTTGCTTGAATTTTGTGGAGATATAATCTCATTATCAGAACTACTCTAAGTAGTGGGTTTCACTCTCTTGACATATTTATTTTTGCCTTGTAAAATAGATGGTATGAATTTTATAAAAGGTACAATTGCTTTTACAGGGCTTGATGGCTTCATGACACTCACTGTCTTGTCTAAATACTCATTGATTTTGATTGGGTGACCTAACTTGATTTTATCCTCATTGGTTTCAATATAAACATCAGGTTTGTTTTGAGGATTTGTCACTTGTTTCACTACAGATTTAGGTTCCATAGTTTTAGGTTTAATTGATTCAGAGAGTGAGACAGAGTCAGGCATGACAGTGTAGTTGTCATTGTATGGTGGAGGACATGACTGAAGACATTTGAAACTTTTTAAGTTTCACTTTAGTCATAGATTGTTAAGCTTTAGCTTGAGCTAACTTTTCAGTAAGTAGCTCATTCTTAGCTGCAAGAGTGTATTTCTCACCATGCAGTTTTCTATGTCAGAAATGAGAGATTTGATTTTGATTTCAAAACTTTTTAGTTCTCTATTCGTCATTTCTGACTTCACTTTTTCTTCGTTGATTTTATCTGCCAGTTTATGGTTGTTTTCCCTATACTCTTGTAATTTATTAACGCATTTTTCACTACAAAGGTTAGTTTTTACCTCAGTAGGCATTGGAGATGGTCCATCATTGATGTGAGCCCTAAGAGCATGATTTTGGAATTGAGGCTTGACTTCCTCAGCATACACATTCCAGTCACATACCCCATCTTGTTTTATCACAAGGGCACTGGCAGAAGGCTGACTGCTTGCATGAGCTTGATTTGCTAGCTGTGGTTGATTCTGGTATGTTTGTTGATGATGAGAATGATGATACTGATGTTGTTGATTGTTGGAGTGATAGCTTGAGTTGGGTTGTGATGATGATTGGCCTGGAGAGTTCCTTTGATAGTTATTTCTCTTGGGGGCATTGCACTCTCTTGAGAAATGGCCAGTCATGCCACAGTTAAAACATTTTACTTTGGATTTATCATATCCAAGTTTTGTGTTCTCATTCAGGCTCAGCTTTCTTCCTTTTGTAAAGAATTTCTTGGCTCTCATGGCAATCATTGCCATTTGCCACTATAGATCCATTTCCTCAACATCATCAGGATCCATTTCTTCCAAATCTTCCTGAATTAGGTGAGTAGAAGTGAGTATTCCTCCTAGGTAGGCTTCAAAGCTTGCAACAAAGGCATTGTAAGTTCCTTTTGCTCTTATGATTTTGAGTCTTCAGGAGTGGTTTGAGGAGCAGTAGAGACTTTAGCTGCTTCGGATGAAATTGATGGATGATTGATTGGTGGAGTTGCAATAACCCAGTATTGTTCATTTGATCTCTTGATGAGATGAAATCATCTTCCTCAGTGATGAAAGCATTTTCAATAGAATGAGATTCAGAAGAAATTTGTAAGCCTCAATCACTCATGGTCCACCAAGGTTTCTGCTTCTTTCATCAAGTTCCAAAGCTTCAATTTAGGCTATCATTATGTCTAGAATGGTACTCTCAAGATCAAGAGTATTTTTCAGCATGGTTACATTCTGTTTCCAGCTTTCAGGGAGACTGTGAAGCATTTTCTTGTTAAGTTCTTTAATATTGTAAGTGACTCCCATGTTTTCCAAGTCATTTACCAACTGTACAAATTTGTGCAGTTGTTTTGATATTGATCTCCTTTGGTGTGGTGGAATGTTTCATACTGATTAACCAGCTTGTCTTTGTTGATTTCAGCCACTCACTACTTCCTTCACACATAATTTTCAGTGCATCCCAAATAGCTTTAGGAGTTCCATACTTTTCCAATTTTTTCAGCACATCCATCTTGCGTGCTTGAGTCGAAATTAAGTATGATTTAAGGTCAGTCTTGATTTTCTTATAGTCATCTTCATCTAGAGTTAAGTCTTCAATGGGTATTCTAGCAGTCTTCTAAAGTGCAGCTTGAGCTGTTGATAGAGTAACAGGGATGTGTGGACCCTTACATATTTAAATCCAGAAATCAGGATCTACACCCGTGATGTAATTTCTAAACCTTATCCTCCACTGTTTAAACTCAGATTTATGTTTAAGCATGGGAGGTTTAGGTGTATGACCAAGTTTAGAGTAACTGTTGAATCCATTTTAATTTGTGTAGGTATAGATTTAGTAGATTTTAAGATTGATTATGTTTGATGAGTCCAACTTGTTCAAGTAGTTCTTTCGAGGTTCAGAATGAGTTCTGTAATGATTTTCTTGCTGTTTGACAGGAGTATTCTTGCTGTTAACTATGTAGAGATGGTAATATCCACTACTAGCAACTTGATTACCAGATCCATCGAATTCTATTCAGTCTATGCGCAGATCTGAAAGAGAATCGAGAGCCAAAGCTCTGATACCAATTGACTGGGGTTGAGTAAGAGTGATATTCTTACTATGAATCGAATATGATAATCAAGTCAATGATTGAGTGGCGGAAACAAATAATCAAAGAACATTCAATGCAAGAAAAATACTCATAAATGCTGTTTGTATTGATATATGAAAGTTGATAAATTATAGAGAATAATTACAACAAAAATTCTCTATCTATCAGCCGTCACCTCATGTACGAGGTATCTATTCTATTTATAGGCAGACAAGCTGCCTTTTACAAAATGACTAAACTACTCCTGACCTATTACATTAGAACTAGTCCAAGTTTTCATCCGCATCTTTACTTGTTCATCCGCATTGACAAATGCGGATGAGTTAACTTGATCAGCATTTCTTCACTTGATCAACCACATTAGTATGTTGGTCATCCGCATTGGTTAATGCGGATGAACAAATACTTGTGCACATTTGTTCGGTCATCCGCATTTGTCAATGCGGATGAGCAAAGTCTTGTCCGCAATTACACTGTCTTCCGCATTAGTCAATGCGGAAGAGTAAGTACTTGTCCACATTTACTTTTTAGTCTTCCGCATTTGTCAATGCGGAAGAACAAATACTTGTCCGTATTTGTTCTGTGCCCTCCGCATTAACAAATGCGAGAGACAATACTTTATTCTTCTAAGCATATTGTTCATCCGCATTTCTTCTTGGACTTGAGGGATTTCTGCAGAACTATCATCAAATCACCTATCGAGTTGCCACGTATGATCCTTTCAAGGGTCCACATTATTGAGTAAGAACTATGTACAACAACCTCAAACATATATAAAAGTTCATACATAAGAATCAAAGATAAATAAACATCAAAGCATATACCATACTTCATTACATTATCATATTACACATATGTAAGAAATGAAAGACTTTTACATTTAAGCACATAAACTAGGAATACCATGTATCTACAATCCAAAATCTGATCCGATCCAAATAAAGATTTTCCATCCGATCCGAATCTATCCGAACTCAATTTAGTTCGGATTCGGATATATCCGATAATCGGAATTATCCGAATAATCCGAATAAACCAAATAACATTTTTTTCTATTTCTTGTTTTTTTGCTATTTTTTATTTTTAATATTTTATAAGTAGGAAATCACAATAAAAGATATTAAACTAAAAAATTGACTTGTCCTTAAAGTCAAAACTAAAAGACAATAGATAATTATATGGAACCCAAATATTAGAATCTCTAATTTAGAACGACGGTCAATTATTGCATAATTATTTATGTTAGGGACCGAGTACGGCCGGAGTACTAACTGATTTACGTGTATACCAACTCAAATAGTGCGGAATCCTATTTGATTGGTGATCCAATGAGTGAGAACACACGTAGAATTAATTTTAGAATGAATCTAAATGTTAAGAACGATTGCAATACGAATTTGTGCGATCTATGAAGTTGGAACATGTGTTCTAGGGTCTGTGGACGGCTAGGTACGATTTAGTGTGCAGGTATTCGAATATTTACGTTTTTCCACGAATTAAGTGGTATTTATAGGTTAGGGTTTTCCATTCATGCGACTAAGCCATTCGCATGGTTCAGTCGTGCAATTGAAGCATGCGGTTGATCCATCCGCACGACTGAAGATTCAGTCGTGCGACTGAGTCAATCTCATGTTACAGTCGTGTGACTGATCCAGTCTCCTGGTTCAGTCGTGTGACTGGTTCATTAGCATGAAGTCTTTATGCGTATGGTCCATTAGCATGGTCCATTCGCATGAGAACTTCACAAGATTAAGTTTAAGCACGTTACTCAATCATTATTGACTAAGAACTATGTAAACAACCACAAACCTATATAGTTAGTTCAATAAGCGTTAACACACAATAATCAATGAAATATTAAACATTATAAGCATAAACCACACATTGTATTTGATTCAAACCCATTCTGTTACATATATGTAAGACATGAAAGACATTTTACATTAAGCTCATAAACTAGATACATATGTAGCTACAAACTCCCCCTTGAACCTATTTTACTCTATTGTCTAACATTCTTCATCAGCTCTTCATATTTCTTGTACTTTTCCTCTCTTGTAACTTGTGCATGTATTTCAAATGCAAGGCAGAGTCTTATCACATTTTAGAACTGGAGGGCTTGTACAATGTCTTGCGTGTCATAGAACAGTGGCCACTTGTATAAAGTGTAAATATCATCAAAAGACAAGTTACTTAGCCACATCGGGTCAGATACCCTGATAGTTTCCATATTTCCATTTCTGTTCAGAACTATGACCGCCTCACCTGTTCTCCAGTCATAGTACCACCACTTGAAGTATGGAGTGAAGTCCTGAGGCATTTCCCATAGAGGGATTCTTGACATTGTGTGTGAAGAACTCCACTTCAGCACTATTTTTGGCTTTCGAGTAATGGCATCAACTTCAGACCTTTTGATATACCTCATCGGTTGTTGAGGTTTGAAGTTGACCCACCTGGTGTGGTACTCTCTTTTTAAAGCAGCTTCAAACCAACCTGGCATCTTTCTTGGGTCAGCATATAATAGCTTCAGTTTGGCTAGCTGATTGAGCTCAAAACCGGGTAGAGTCTTTAGATCATATGGGAATCTGAAGTACCCGATTCCCTTCTCTCTCTTGATAGCATAAACATTTAGATCATCAAAATATGCCCACGCTATGATCTTTCCTGACACCTTCACATGCTTTTTCACTTTGTAAAGCTTGGTGTGGGTACTAGGCTTTGGAGCACTGCGTTGGCTCTTAACTCTGCAAACATGCCGCCCATTCAACCTTTTTGATGTTGACATCGACGTTTGAGGCTTGGGCTTGAACTTTCTTCTCCTCCGACTCCTGCTCCATCTTATCCAGTGTTTTAAATGTATCACTGACAAGAGTGTCACCCAGATTGGGAACTACATTTCCCTCGTTGTCAGCATACTCTGGATAATGTTGTGATGTGACATCTTCAATCTCAATCTCATCCACATCATTAAGCTCATCGTCACTATCCATTTCAATAGTAGGAGCATCCTTCACAAGCTCATCTAGATTCAGTCGGAACATCTCAGTCGGTTGCTCATCAGTAAGGTCATGAATTATTTTTCCTTCTTCACGAGTGTAATCATAGACCTCTTGATGATCCTTTGCAGATCTAGTATCATTGTGAGTTCAGACTTGATCTGCTGAAGGGGAGCAACATCATACTCATCTTGTTGAGATGAATGATCCGGTTGATTTAAACATATAAACACATCAACCATTAGTCATAATCAGACAGTAAACATTAATAAATATAAACATTATGTACATAAGTTTACTACAATATTCAACTACACATGATTTAAATTACATAAACATCTATGCATTACATTTATCCTGAATCATATGCTCCTCTGCAGTTAGGGCTGAGGTTGAGGCACCCTGATCTTGATTCTTCTTAGTCCGCCTCTCACTAGCTTGTCTGGCACCCGATGCAGATTGATCACCTTCGTCTTCATCATCTCCACCATCTCCTACACCTTCATCATCTCCTCCCTTGTTTCATCCTCATCATCATCCTCTTCATCATCATCCTTATCATCATCATCATCATCATCGTCATCACCATCGCTTTCTCTTATCTTCAACGGGACATCCTTTGTTCCTTTAAGCTTAAGCATGATGGTCTTTTTTGGCATCCTCCAACCCCTTAATCTTCTTAGTGGATAGAACTTTATGCTCTTGGAGTTGGGCAATCTCTAGACTTTGGTGGTGTGGTGATGGTGGGTAATATGGTAGTAGTGGTGGTGGTAGCTGTGGTAGTGTTTGGTGGTGTGGTAGCGGTGGTGGTAGTAGTAGTGGCAGAGGTGGTGGTTGTGGCTGTAGCAGAGGTCAATGTAAACTTTATTCTCTTCCCCTTCATGCCATAGGGTTGAGCCATTCTCTTCTTCCTTGTGCCTTTAGGCACTGTGGCTCCCCCTTGGCTGCAGGACGGGTTTGAGGTATAATCTTGAATGATCTGTACCAGTAGCAACAACATCCCCGACTACCCTGGGTGTCCACCAACCGCCCTAATAGCTCTCTTTGTGGCTATGACACGGCTCCCCACCGTTTGCACCAGAGACTCTTCCTCAGACTCCCCCTCCTTTATCTGAAAATCAGGGTGAAAGAGCTGGTTTGGTTCCACCCTAACCATCTCCTCCCTGATCAGCATCATGATCATCACCATCGGAGTCATCAGAGGGAAGAGCAATCTGCTCTACATCTGAGTCATTGTCCTCATGATGCCACTTTCGCCGAGCTGGTACCACATAATCTTCTCTAGTCAAATTCCCAAATAGTCTTTTACAGGGGGCTTTACCTGCTTGCCCCTGTATACCTTCATTCTTCCAAGAGTGGTATCATCCATGATCTCGAGAGATACAACATCATGGCTCTCCTTGGGCAAAGACGGAAGCTTTTCATCAATGATCATCTGCAGAAATCTCGAGTACATGCAGAAGCCCTCTTTCCCTTTTGCCTCTATATTCTCGATCAAGTCGGAGAAAATCGTGTTGTAAACTCTCTTATTCGGTATGTTATATCCTAGAAAGATTCCCTCTTCATCCTTCTCGCTAAACTTGCCTTCCTGAGTTTTCTTCAACAATGTACATGGTGCTCAAAACGGTTCGAGGTACTCCAGATTAGGTTTACATCATCGTAGCAACTCGTAACATGTTTTTCCATGTTGTTTAACCACCAAGACTCGATTCAAAGTGTAACATGCATTTGCCACTGCCTCGTTCTAGATTTGGATAGGCAGTTTCGAGTCAGTTAGCATCGTGTTGGCAGTCTCTATCAAGCTTGTGTTCTTCCTTTCAGCAAACCCGTTCATCTGTAAAGTGTAGGCTATGAACTGATGTACAATTTTCTTTTCTTTGCAGAAGGCCTCCATCCATTGATTCTTGAACTCTGTTCCGTTGTCTGAGCGGACTTGTCTTACCTTTAGCTTGTAGAAAGATTCCAGTGTAGTTACTAACTCTTTGAATGACTCAACCGTTTCTGATTTTGATTTCAGAAACATCACTAAAGAGAATCGTGAGTAGTCATCTATAACTACATAGCAGTACAAGTCGCCTGTGATGCTTCTTGTACTAATTAGACCAAATAGATCCATGTGAAGAAGCTCAAGAGGCAGTTCAATGGAATGGACTTTCTTTGCCTTATGAGACTTCTTTGTCTGTTTGCCTTTCTTGTAGGCGACACAAAATTCTGGTAGTTGGAAGTTTTTGACATTTACTCCTCGCACTAGATCATTCTAGATCATGTGGTTCATCTTCCGTGGATTGATGTGTCCCATTCTCCTATGCTAGAAGATCGAATCCTTCTCAGTAGCTTTTGATAGGAAGCACTGAACTTGATGATCCGTTGTTGAGGCCTTTGATAGATCCAAGACGTAAAGTCATTATAACTTGAGGTTGACATTAAGACTTGGTCCTCCAGGATCACATAGTCTATTTTCAAGACATAGCACTTCTTATTGTCGAATACTACTTTATACCCTTTGTCACAGATTTAGGAGATAGAAAGCAAATTATTTTGAAGTTGTTGAACATAGTTTACCTTGTCAAACTTTACTTTCTTATTCCCCACTTCCCCTTGAGCTGTGATATAACCTCCTTTATTTCCAGCAAATGAAACATGACCTCCTTTTATTTGTTTGACATTTGATAGGAGTGCCCTGTTCCCAGTCATGTGACTCGATGCTCGGCTATCTACAATCCAAGTGTTCGTTTCAGCACTACAGCGAACACCATGCACATTCAATTGAAAACATTAGTTAAGGTTAGGGACCCAAGCCTTAACTAGCTTGGGTGACCCAGAAGAATCACACATCATAAATTCCACCCATTGGCCTTTTGAGGGTTCTTGTTCTCATTACCAGATAATGAACTAGACTTTTTCTTTCCATAAGCCAGTTTTGTGTAAGGCCTGTTTATGATAAACAGACGATTGGCTTATAATTTGAACTTTATGTTCACTAACTCTTCTTGGTGTAGTCATGGAGCTCCTTTTAGAAGTACTGGGTTTAGGATCATGAAGTTCAACTTTCTTCCTAGGTTTCTGATAGTAAGGATAGTTAGAAACGATGTGTCAATACTTTCCATAGTTGTAGTAAGATCTACTTTCGACATGCTTGTATGGCTGTTTCTGTGGAGAAGTGTGTGAAACTCGAGTGACTTTGACTTGGTTGATTTTAGACACTTCTTGTTTAGATTTTTTATCTTGTTTAACAAAATTAATTGTTTGACCCTTCTTAACATCTTTACTCTTTTGTTTATCTGGACTTATACATGACACACGTGTTTGGTTAACTTGTTTGGTCCTTTTAGGTTCAGAAATAGACATGGTTGAACCAAACTTTACCTTAAACTTCTCAATTTTTCATCTAGATTAGCAATAGGCATTTTACCTTTTGATTTTGAAGTGGTCTCCTTTTGTTTAGTGCCAGATACAATAGTTTGACATGTGGAATCTGGATCACTTATAAGAGGAGTGGACACCACATGATCCGTGATTGGGTTGTTATTATTGGTTTGCTTTTGGCATTCAACGATGTCTGATGTGGTGGTAGAACCACTTTATAACCCAAACCCTCCCAGTTGTTACGTTCTCTCACTAAGTGTTAGACAATGTGAGAAGTACTTGTCCAACTATGCAGTTTTTGTTTTAATGAATTTACTTCTACTTCCAAAACTGCTTTTTGTTTCTTTGTTTCTCTAGGGAGTTTAGATAGAACTTAATGTCTTAGCTTGGTTAAAAGCCACAACTTCAGTTCCCTAATATGTTTATTTAACAATTCTATTTTCTCTTTATAACTGTGCTCATTTTGTTTTAAAATTTTGTTGGCTTCTGTGCATAATTGTAAATCCTTTACTAAGCTATCGCTATGATCTAATAACCTAGCAATTTTAAGTCTTTGCTTTCCCTAAATTTATTACATTCAATGCATGCATGACTATCAAATAATTTGTCTTTGGTACTTACCTGAGAGGTGTGGTTGAATCAGCCATCAATGCAGAGTCTGACTTTTCCGGTGTTGGTGATTCAGAACATTTTGTGCTTGTCCCTTCTTCAGGAAGGTGATCAACCACATTTGCAGTTTCTTCATTATTTGACATCGCGAGGTCCACTGCAATATCGCCTTCGCTTGCTGAGTTGTCATCTAAATCCTCGACACTAGCAATGTTGGATTCTCCCAGAGACACAAACCAAAAGCAACAATCTTGTCCTTTGTCATCCTGAGCGGTCAAGGCCTTAGGATCCTTGCTTGACGAAGTGGGACTACTTGTGGGTTTATTCTGATGATTGAAAGATGAGAATGGATCCCATTTATTGTCTTCTTAGGCTTCACACACTCACGTTTGAAGTGCCCATTTTGCCCACAGTTGAAGCAGGTAACTTTGGTCTTGTCAAAACCAAAAGTTGTGTCCTTAGTGGCAATCAAGTTCTGTCCGGTCTTTTTGATAAACTTCTTAGCTCTCCGGACAGCACTAGCTAAGGCCCACATGATGTCCATTCTCTCCAGTTCTGTCTCGTCTACCTGCTCGTAGTCCTCATCTGCCAAATGGCACTTCTCAATTTTCCCAGCAACTAGTCCATCATAGGAGTGAACGACAGCTGCTAAGAGATCCATATGCTCCTGAGTTACCTCTACTGTCACATTTCCGCGATTCTCGGTCTTCAGTTTTGTAGCATTGGCTTCAGGTGCTACGTATTGGGTAAAAGACAACCCTGACGTGTCATCCTGAAGTAGTAGCTTAAGATGGAGTAGCTGAACTTGAAACAAATGCCGTTTGAAGTGGTGCTCCAGACGTTTTGCCATTCGCATGGTTCAGTCGTGCGATTGAAGCATGCGGTTGATCTATCCGCACGACTGAAGATTTAGTCGTGCGACTGAGTAAATCTCATGTTACAGTCGTGCGACTGATCCATTCTCCTAGTTCAGTCGTGCGACTGGTTCATTAGCATGAAGTCTTTATGCGTATGTTCCATTAGCATGGTCCATTCACATGAGAACTTCACACGATTAATTTTAAGCATATTTCCCAATCATTATTGACTAAAAACTATGTAAACAACCACAAACCTATATAGTTAGTTCAATAAACGTTAACACACAATAATCAATGAAATATTAAACATTATAAACATAAACCACACATTGTATTACATTCAAACCCATTCTGTTACATATATGTAACATGAAAAACATTTTACATTAAGCTCATAAACTAGGTACATATGTATCTACAATTTAAGATTATGATTAAGGCCCTGTTCCCGGACGCTTACAGCTAGGTTCTCATCGCACATAAAACATATATTACATTTGTATTTCATAAAATCGCAGCGGAAAACTGAAACAATCTTTCATTTCCATGTAAATGCTTTTGCAATTAATACAACATTCATTTCAAAATAGTTTGTTCGCATTACAATGCAAAAACATCAATCAAAAGAATGCCATCCCAAAAGGAGCTGAGTAGCTTCACGGTGCCATCCTCAGTAACATTTCCTGCCAACTGGAAAACATATAAAAAGTCAGCATTGCTGAGTTTGAGTTCTAGTTTTATTATAAAACGTACTTTACTTCATATAAAACCATTCGTTACTTTTACATGATCACACATCATACGTACGCATAGATAATATCATTATTATCTTCTTCATTCATTCATTCGTTCATTCGTTCTAATAACTTTACTTACGCATCGGACATCAACTGTACCAATACCATGTGCTACACCCCGGTTAGTCTTAGCTACCGGGCCGAAGTCAATAAATGAACAACTAAACGTATGCCAGGGTACTAGGAGTAACCATCAGTCTTAGCTACTGGGCCGAAGTCAATAAATGAACAGCTAAACGTGTGCCACAGTACTAGGGGTAATCGGTAGAGGCACTACACGTTTGGTCAATCACAAAGAAGACCCTAATATCCAATGCTTGCAAGACTTCTTTCATTCGTTCATTAATGCATGCATTCATCATCATGGTCCTCTTTCATTATCTTTCACTTTACGTTACATAATACTTCGTTCATTCCTCATAATAAGTAAAGCCATAGGAAGATATCATACATCATACTAAGGAACATAACATGCATCAACATCACATCATACAGGGCAACATCATCATACATAACATGCAACATCATCATCTCTATGCCCTACATGCTTCTAAGGCCATATGTGCTATCTTACATGCTCTTACGGGAAACCTTTATGTCAAGACTTACATCTGCACTTTCCCCTGATAGCCAGAAGTCTAACTACACTTTCTTCGGGTGCAATAACCCTAATCGTGCGTATGGACCCCTCCAGTCGCATGGCCTCCATGCGACTGAACATCATGCGATTAAACTCAAGTGGATGAACATTTAGGCGAATGACATCCAGTCGTGTGTATGAACCTCATGCGGATGGAACAAATGTGAATGGGCACCTATGCGATTGATCTAATGCGAATGAACTCATGCAACAAAGCACTTATGCGACTGAACCCTCAGTCCATGACTCCCCATGCGATTGGACTCCAAGTCGTGTGACTGAAACCTTAGTCGTGCGATTGAATCCTCAATCGTGCAAATGAATCCCAATCATGCGAATGACCTTCAATCGCCCCACAATCGCCCCTCAATCGGCCGTATGGCCTCCATTCGGTCGCCTAGCCCTAGCTGATGCAGAGTGGAGTTCATCCCGACAGCAGCCGAGGGTTTTCGGCCTCCAAACTCATCTAAACCCATTTTAAGCATAAATTAACCCTCCTGGACCCTAGGAATGCATACCATAACACCATACAAGCACACACACCCGGAAACATACCGAAACGCATCACACACATCCCACCCAAATGGGTCAAACACATACACATACAAAAACGGGTTTTTTATGCTTTCCAGCCCCAAAATCGGTTGAGAACAAGTAAAAGTGGGGTCCTAGAACTCACACAAATGAGCACAACGTTAGGGCTTCGATTTGGCTTGCTACACAACGAGTTTGGCCACCGAATCACCCGAACCACTCTTTTCTCTCTTATTCTTCTCCTTTCTCTCTTCTTCTCTCTATGAAGTCTAAAATGTGGGGTGTGGGGGAGAGTGGGCTGCCCTCTCCCTACTATATCACACTTTCCCAACTTTTCTTCGTTGGCGAGTTTGGTCCCTCGACTTTGAACTTTTTTTCTTTTCTTTCTTCACCGGCTTCAAAATAATAAATATTCGGGTGTTACATATGACTAGAATGTGTAAATAGTCTTTTGTATTAAGTTGAAAACATGATAAATAATTGAATAATGAGTATTGTGCTGGAAATATAGTTGAAGTCTTATTCAGATTATTCGGATATCCAAATAATCCGAATAAAAAAATTGTGAAATCCGAAATCCGAATAAGAAATTCGAATTCGGATGAGATGCGATCCGAATATCCGAAAAAGGATTCGGATCAATTTATTCGGATTCGATACGGATTAGATTCGGATAGTTTCGGATATCGAATTTTTTGAACACCCCTAGAACCAACTATGTCGATGATAAGAACATGAACCTAAGTTTCAAAATCAAAACTAATAATCAAGAACATTGCAAACTTACCAATTAGGACAAAAATAAACAAGTAATCATGACAAAACAATAAACATGCACGATCTTAATTTTGAAAAAAAAAATATTATGTTTTCAAATAAGTTGAAAAAAACACAAAAGATTGAATGAATAAAACATGAGCAATAGTTTATCATAATCTTGATAAGAAAATAACAATAAACAGAAGTGAAAATGATGAAGTTTGATCCTATTCAATCAATTAGTAGGTCATTCTTTTTAATTTTGACTTTATAAGCCAAAGATTGACCTAAAAATTTCAAATTCAAACTTGTTTGATCAAGTATTTATCAAATCATCTTACACTGATAATGACTAATTAATATGTTAATAATTATACATGTTAAAAACACATATTCTCCCGTATTTTGAGTGATTTTTATTGTTAAAACTCGTTTATTAGTCACTTATTTATGTTCTAGTTGAATATTTCATTGCCTAGTGAAAACTAAGTGATTTTTGTGAAAAGAGCTCAAGATTTTGAAAAAGTTTAAGAGGGAAAACTTACTGTCGTAATTGTGTTCAATTTGAACACAACCGTCTTAGTCTAATAGGTTTGTATGATATCTAACAACCAACACAACTGTCTTCTGAAGACATAACTGTGTTCGGCCTAGGTATGGGTTTTATACCTAATTAACCCCCATTTAGAACATATCCACTTTTTCACACAAAACCCTAGTTCTCTCAATTCTCTTAGGTGATTTTGGGTAGATATTTGAAGATTGAAGACCAAGATTGAAAATTGAGAACTTTCAAGAGAGATTTATTATCATACAACCCACTTCTACTCTTTTCGGTTCGAAAACCTCTAGATCCATCAGGTTTACTTCCATTTCTATGAGTTTGGTTGTGGTTTTTGTAAGGCCCATGGGCTAAATACTCTTAATCACTTAGATTAGATGTAGCTTAGCATACTTTGAGTTGTTGTATGAAACTTTTGGTGATGATTAGGCTAATGTTTATTACAAGGCTTTGAATGTTCTTCAATGATTGTGTATGCTTATTGAAATGGATGAACTCATGGATGTTATGGGTGTTATAATCATGTATTGTTGGAAAACTTTGTGTTTTAAAACATCTATTGATGAAATGCATACATTAGTGTGTGGTTTATGGCATTTGACTAGAAATGGTAAATGTTAGTTGATTATTTAGTCAAGTTGCACAAGTGTACATCGTAATACATATGTTTGTGAAAACCATTCTATTTGTTATGAATATATTTTAACATTGTGTATGTGTAACCATATATAATGCACATACTTATGATTAGTGTATTCGTGTTAGAACATTCATAATTTGAAGGACTTACATAGCTGTTGTTATATTACGCGAATTTAGGTGGTTACCATATGTTTATCGTGTTAACTTTTCAAATATTTGTGGGTTTGGTATCCTTGATGGGAGTCCTACCATCTTTAACTTTGGCTTAATAATATCATTGAGTCTTCATGGCATAACTTTAGATCGCTATTATATGTTTCATTTTAGCTTTCCAATAGTTATATAATTAGATAACCTTGACAAGAGTCTAGTTTATATCCATGTTGTTGTGTAGAAAATGATCTCATGATAGGTTTATGCATGTTGTGATTTTTTTGCTAAGTAGATGCGAAGTCTAAGTGATATCTTCCTCTCATTGATTATCTTCATCTTTATTTACTTTCTTTTATTAGATTAATTACTAGTTAATTTATTTAATCATAATATTTACCAATCATCTTCCTTCGGCTAGATAATGATAAAGATTTAGTATAAGGAGCTCTTGTGTCCATAGATTGATACTTGGTTCTTACCAAAAACTATATTATTATCCGATAGGTACACTTACCTATTGTGTGTGTAGTTATCATAAGATGGAAATCATATAAAATTTTAAAATTAATCGTGTAAAACCCATTATTAAAATATATATATCAAACACACATCACTATTCTTACATGGAGTAAGTTATACAATGTTAGTGGATTTTTAAATGCTGATGTATCTAATGCAGAAGGTCTGAAAGATATGATCAGATCCTTCAAACTACTAGAGTTGCTTATGCCATTATAGTCAAACCTTTTATCTATGAAAGTTTCATTAGATTTTTTCTTGAACACAACTGAAGTAACATTAGTAGATTACATACCAAGGATTTCTAGAAGGATATATGTTTAATATCAGTTGATTATTGCAAAAAAAACTATAAGATAATGTATATAGTTTGGGGAAGATGCTGGTCAACCCCATGAGTTAGAAGAAGATGATATACTTACTCTCTTTGCCAGCATTGGTTATGAATGAGGTTTCAAGGGAAAGCAAATCACTAAAGGATTGGTAAACTTACAGTGGAGATTTCTAGTTCATGTATTGTAACACTGCTTGTGAAAAAGAAGATAGGATGGAATGACATTCCTATTACTACATCCTCTGCTATTTGTGTCATATGCACCAATATACAATTCAACATGTCTACATATGTGTTCAATGGCTTGATGTCTAACAACGGTTAAGGCAAAAGGTAGATGTTCCTGATGTATCCTATATTTCTACAGATCAATTCTGCATTTCCTAATTTAGTTAGACCTAAAATGAAGCTATCTCATTATCATGCTAAGTCCTACAACTACATAAAAATATGGATCCAAGAAACTATTATAGTGGAGCCTTATTTCCCTTGCTGCTTTGAATGCTACAAAAAATTGGACAAGGTGATGCTCAAGAATGTGATGAAGCTCCTAAAGAAGAGATGGCTAAGATTGAACAAGTAGTTTATCTCAACATACCAACTGAAGAGGATCAGCTCCATTACCACTACATGGTCTACAAGAAATGTTATCATAAGTAAAAGAAGGTGGTAATCTTTACAAGTGGCATCTCTTGTACATTTTGCACATCTATCTTCATTACATGCTTCACTCGCCCATTCAACTTATATTTCTCTGTTACATATGTCCTATGTTGCTGCAATTCAATCTACAAGTTCTAGTGAATCTACTAATTCTTTTAATGAATCTAATCAACACCTCTAGCTCATATTTATCCATTACATATGTCCTTTGTTGCTACTATTCGATCTACAAGTTCTAGTGAATCTACTA
Source organism: Flaveria trinervia (assembly GCA_025506515.1). Classification (NCBI taxonomy): domain Eukaryota; kingdom Viridiplantae; phylum Streptophyta; class Magnoliopsida; order Asterales; family Asteraceae; genus Flaveria; species Flaveria trinervia. The sequence continues at coordinate 59,866,037 of CM046441.1, forward strand.
GTTCTTTCGATGAAGCTGAATCATCACCTAAAGAGGGCGATGTCCAAATAAAACAACACATACAAGTGAGACAAGAAACATTTGAATATTTTCCATCAGAAGAGTCTCAAGAATTAGTTTCTTAGGTTTATTTTGAACATTCAAGCGAATGAGATAAAGATGATATGATTCAGAGCTAAAATTGAAAGTGAAAAGAATAAAAACAATAATGGCCAGAAAAGAAAAGGAATTGGCTTACAGGAATAAGAAATTGACTTGGAAAAGATGAAGGGATTCAGAACTAGAGTCTACTACAAAAAAAAATTAAAGAAAAGATAAGTGGTTATATTGAAACTGCTATCATTCAGACTCTAGTTATTGAAGATCAAAATAGACCGATTGAGTTACAAAATGAGAAGATTGATGAATTAGAGAATAAGATATCAGAATTAACAAAAAGAATAGAAGAGGAAAAGAAGAAGAGAGATAATGAAGGTAAGAAAGAAGAGAAAGATGAATTTGATGATATCTTCTCTAGTGACAGTGATATTGATAATGATGATGACTACAAAATATCTCCTAAGAGACGCAAAAAGTTTAAATATAAAGTTGGCCCAAGCATATCAGAAAACATAGTAGAGTAATTAAACCTTGCTATGATTCTATAATCCAGTCCTACGTCTAATGAATATGATGAAGAGGTAGCGATGAGTAATCTGATTGAAAAAGGGGATGCATATTCATCTGGTGACTTCCCCATTATTGAAAATATTAAGGAGATCATCAGAGAATTAATTCACCATATCAGCGTGTGTAATACTAGATCAAGTTGTTTTGAAAGAGAGCTTCAACTGTAAAGGGTTCCTGCTATGGTTCTTATAGATGAACAGAAAGAGATAATCATGAGATTAGCAAAAGAGTTCTAGACTAAATAACAAGAATAAAAAGGTGAAAGACAATTTGGTTCTTTTGATGCTTCAACATCTAATACCTCTAAACTTCAAACATACACCCGAAAGAGAAAGTACTTGATAAAGGAAAAGACCAATTGCAGAAGAAGAGTCTGAGCATCCTTCCAATAAAAAGAAAGAAGATCCTAGAAGTCTTGCTATTGTTGCTTAATTATGGAAGAACATGAAAAAGCAACACAACACTTGACACTTTAGAAAGAAATCGTTGATTGGAGGAAAGAAAGATATCAGGAGGCTATGAGCTGGTATAAAGTTTGTTTGATGAGCTAGAGTTTGTTGAAAGTCCACCTAAATAAGAAAAATTAGTGGAAGGAATGGTGGCTAAGGCACAAACAAATGATTTGATGACTTAGATTATGTTCCTTATCAATCAAGGTTATGATATGGATATGGTTTTTAAGATGACCTATGAAGCTTTGACAAAAGAAGTGATTAAAGTGGAACAACTCTTAGAACCCACATTGGAAACCGAGTATGAAAGAAAATATGCTCAGGAGATCTAGATCACTAGAGGTGACCATGACCCCTTGCATCATTATTGAAAAAGAACTAGATTAGTTTAAGCAACCTTCACAAGTTCAACTAAGAGAAGGCTTGACCACATCTGAGATGCTACAAAGTGTGTCAACTCTTGAAGTAAAAATAGATGTGAAAATCACCGTTTAAAAGTATGAAAATGACTAGAATATGTTCATGACTAAGAATATATCAAGATTTGTTAAATTCTTTACTACATGTCATGACATTGTTAACGTTATGAAGATTCATGACTTGAAAGATTTAGGAAAAGGAAAAGAGTTATCATTTTAAGAAAATATTAAAGATGTTAAAGTATCAAGAACCTCAAGGCCATAAAGTAAATCAGTTTAAGGAGTGACATAACATTCATTAATCCTTTTAAAGAAAAAAGAAAGAAGAAGTCAATTTAAGAGTAGGTAATTCGAAAGGGAAAAGTAAATCCAATTTAGAATTGAAAATAAAGAGTATTAGGAACTCACCAAATCATCCTAACCTATATTTTTAGGTATGATAAAAAGACATGTTAGTGTTTGTTAAGAGAAGATGGGAATGAAAGAAGGGAGGGTTCTAATACTAGATTGTTTAGTGGTTATGAGGTTTGCTTGTTGGATAAATCATATACACACTAGGCACTTTAGAAGCCTAACCAATAAAACTATAGAAGATGATTGTCTACTCTCACAACACATAAGGATCCTAAAAATAGCAAATGAAAGGATCAATAGAAGAAGACCATCTCATAAGAAAAAAAAGATCCTATTGTAACTTGGAAGTGAGGTGAAACTAGAAATGAATTTGGATAGAGACTTGGTCATTCACAGAGAAGGTTTGTCAACCACTTATGTGTTTGAACCTATATCCTTGAAGAAAATGTCTATTGAGGCCATTAGAATGATGAAGCAAATTAAGATCAATGTTTTGGACTGTGGCAAAATGAAAGAAGCTAAAGCCTTTGCTCACATGATCAGGGCAATCTTAGATCCAACATTGGCTTAACGTCCAGTGACTCTTAATCAATAACCAACACTAGCTTTAACATCACATTTAACATCAACATCAGCCCCACAACAAGCACCAGCACAAGCAGAAGATCCATCAGAATCTTGATAACATCCTCCACCTACAAATCCTTGAAATACTTAGGCTAGATAATCCTTAAAGGATAGTATTGTTGTGGACTCTAAAAGAATTACGCTTGCAATTCATGAGGTGGTTGGATTGTTGTTCTGTATGTATGAACTTCTAACAAGTGTTAAAGATAAATATGGCTATTGTTAACATATGTGGATAGGAAGAAAAACTAACCAAGTGTTGGTCATCCACATTAGTCAAATGTGGATGAGGCATTTGTCGTCCATATAGACTAATACGAATGAACAACTAACAAATGTTGATCAAAAGAAGAAATGTGAATAAAGAAATAAAAATATAGCCAAGTGTTTTTTTCGTCTGCACTAACCAATGTGGATGAATAAAAACAAAATCAGGTGAAAACTTAGTGAAATGCTTATTCAGTTTATTGTATTTTGGACTTGTAATTCTGATGTAATAGTATTGTTAGGGTATTTTAGTCATAGTACAGGCCATATGTCAGGCCTATAAATAGAAAGTTAGTATTCATTTTTGCAACCTTGAACCCTACACCCAATCCTTATATTTTTAACAAAAGCATTTCAATATACAAAGCAATTATGAGCATTATTTTATGTTTAACCTTTGTTGATTGTATTTTTGCTAGAATTGATAACTAGAATCAATCAATATATTCGATTATAGTCATATAAATCAGCCATTAAATTATATATTTTTTAATTTAAACCCCAAGGATTGATGATGATGATGAAACAAGTTACATATACGTAACTTTGTACACTTCGTTACATATACTTACATATGTGTAACCTTTGGTTTTTATGGTTTTTACATGATTTACAAGTGATTGCTCCCTTATATAGATGTACATATATATATAAATGTGTATGTATATAAATGTATATATATACATGTATACATACATATATATATATATATGTATGTATACATGTATATATATATACATTTATATACATACACATATATATATATATATATATATGTACATCTATATATATATATATATATTTTTTATTACACATTTGGTTACAATGCATATTATAAACAAACAATTTTCTTGCTTTTTACTCTTTAATCTTACCTATATTATGTGAAATTTTCTAAGGTTATGAATCTCTTGATTTCTTTCTTTCCTTTCTTTGTCAAGTCTTTCGTCAAATTGCCTAAAATGTTTGGGCATTCTCTCTGTGACTCATCTTCTTGTTCTCGTATCCTTTTCACCTCACCATATTTAACTGGTTTTCTAGGTGTCATTATCATAAGCAAAACCTGTTCCTAGAAAAAGTCTTACCAGGTGCTCTAGTGGTGTTATGACTTTGAGGGTAGTATTAAGCCTTAAAGGTTAAGACTTAAAAGCATATATTAATTTGGCCCAACGTAGTTCAATCCAAGTTGGAGTTAGGGTAGTGTGAGAATCATTATAGGAGGTACTTCCTGCTTGATCAAATTAATCTACTGAAATTACTTGTGTTTAACCTGTTGGGATATATAAGGCTGGTGCAACAAAACAACACTAGGAATAATTTTATGTACAACTAATGAAGACTTTCAAAGGCAAAGCTGCACTTTCAAAGATTAATGAAGAAGAACTTCCAAAGAAGGAACTTTGTCTTCAAAGACAAAGTGAAACCAACTTATGAAGACAAAAGCTTAGAAGACCTAAAGGCAAACATCTTTTGAAGTATAAAGACTTGAAGATCAGTAGAAGTTTTAAAAGAAGTACACTCTTCCAAGTATAAATGGCTTCAGAAGAACTTGTTCTTCCAAAGACAGATTACCTTCGAAGGAATCTATTATGAACTAGTTGATAATAGTATATTCCTTCTAACAAGCCACTACAACCTTTGAGATACTGCATGGTGTTTTTTCACGCCCATGTAGTTGACCATACTTTATTCACTGTTCATCATTATTAGTTAGTTACAATTAATAACTTTAGTTGGGAACCAAAAGATAAATCATGGACATGTCATGACTACCTTATCTAGGATAGTATTTTATCTTAGATACCTTACTACAAGCAATGTAGTATTTTCTTAGTAGTAATTTCCCAACTGATAATCTAAGTATAACTAGCTGTATATAGTAGTATACATAGCTCTCATTGTTAGCTTATTTATAAGCAAAAAAGCAAGCAAGTAACATGTAATCTCTAAGTTGAAAATTAATATGTACAAGTATCTTGAATATAATTCTTTGTGCCGTGTTTTACTTAGTATATTATTACCAATTTTCAAGGGATTTTGCTTTATCAGTCGAGTGTGGTTTTGTGAGTTTAAGAGAGAACACTTGTGGTGAATGACCAAAATTGATACTAAATTTTATATCAAAGCTTTAGGCTCTTGAATGTGAGATCTTACCATCCTAAATCACCTTGACTTTTCACTCATACACTCACACTCAAAATGGCCACCAACCAAAAATTATTTGAGCATGACCTAGGAACAATGACAAGGCTCCTATCATCACCCCTAATAACTTCATCTTGGAGTTGCGATTGAAGGTTTCATAAGTATTAGATGGAAAAATGTGGAGATCTATCATCAATGGTCCTTACAAGCCAAAGTGGTTGCATCGTTTCGTAATGGTGCCATGATAGATACACCCGTTAAATATTTTTCAAATGAAGACCTCAAGATAATGGGCATCGATAGCAATGCCATGACTGTACTGCTTACAACCATACTAAATTCCATAATGGCATGCTTTGAGCACTGCAAGTCAGCCAAGAACTCTTTGATGCTTTGAATTAATGTATTCTGGTTCAAATGAGTCAAAGAAAGATTCCATGAACTAGCAATTTGAAAACTTCACATATATTGCTGGAGAGACCCTTAGTTAGCAATACTTCACGTATTGGATCTTAGTTCATCACTTCAGTTTGTAGGAGTGACTCTTGTGAAGAGAGACCTATCAAGGAAGTTCATGAGTGCACTTCTTTAAAGTGGACTTTCGTCTGTGTCTTTATCAGAGGACAGGGAATTTGAACACTCTCACAATGACTAAATTACTGACATTCTTCGTGGATACCCTATAGAGATGGAGACTCAGAAAGGCCACCAGATGAGTAAAACCTCTAGTTCTTCAGCTAGCCATGCTTTAGTTGTTGTTGAAGGATCAAGACCCCCATAGCCCTGGTAGTACCTGACATATTCTTAGAAACAATCATGTTCCGCTAGGCCTACATCACTTTTCCTAAGACCAAGGTCTCAATAGGCTTAAACAAGTCCCTTGCCGATTGTGCCTTTGTTTCAAAAAATGAGCACTTTAGTGATTTTCAATTTGCTTTGATGATCTAGAATGTTTTAGCCCAGATGATGTTGAATACATGGACATAATCCAACAAATGGCTCTACTGACTTATAGAGCAAAGAAGTTCTTCAAAAGAATTGGAAGACAGTTTCCTCAAAACCCATCAACAGCAAATTTAGGTTGACAATCCAAGGCGAAGTGCTACAACTACAATAAACTTGGTCATTTTCCAGGAATGCAAAGCTCCTAAATCCAACCCAGGAGCCACTCAAGCCTTCACACATCCTGTCGCATCTAAGGCTGCTACAAAGTCAACTAAACAGGCAAACTGTTGGTATTGCTCAAGAAGTTGACTAGAGCTTCATGGTGCAAGATATGACCCCTGCTCAATCACTTATGGCTGGAACAAATGATAGCAAGTTATATGAACATCTCTGTAGTCCATCTTGTATTGCTAAAGTCAAATTTATCAGGATTATACATGGAAATCAAATCTGATATTGAGTCCTTAAACATCTTAAAATCTAATTTTAAAGGGCACAAAACTGATTATAAAATGAAAATTGATGAGTTAGAGAAAACTATATCGTTTTGAAAACATGAAGACTCCAACTATAGGGCTCAAATCAAAGATTTAGTTTCCAAGTTAACTGAGGCTCAAGCCCAACTAGTCATATTTAAGACCAAAGCTTAAAAGTATCCTTTTGAAAACATTAGTTGGGCTTAAATATGACCAATTGATTGCAAATGAATAGTGTTTACAAGTAATCTCTCAATTAATTGGTCATGCAACCATTCACCAATCCTAATTACAATTAGGCTATTATAGTCTAGACTAACTTTTACTATTTACATTTAACCCCCTAGACTAAACAGGAATTAAAACAAGTAAAATATATTTTGTTCACACATAATATATTATTATAATAATGTCTTAAAACACAATATATCTTCAATATCTTCACTCGTTCTTCGTCTCGAACTCGACATTTGACTTTTTTGTTGACCATGACTAATATGTTGACTTTTGTTGACTTTGACTATGTTGATAATATAGACTATCTTGTACAAATCCAATAATACTCCCTCTTAGTCTATCATTATCAACATTTTCAAATGAAATTAGCACCGAGAAGTCAAACATAGAAAGATCTTCAAATTTAAACTTTCTGAATCTGATGAGAAATATTATTCATCTCATAAGCTCCCCCTATTTATATGCTCCCCCTTGATATGTGCAGAGATTGATCAAAACATGAACAGTTTCCCTAACTCTCATATGTGAGTGCATCAGAAGATATATGAGGGGGATTCCTAGCTCGGTATCTTCTCCAAACTTGTGGAACAAGTTCTCTGATCAGGCACACTGCTCAACTGATGCTCAGCCATCACTTGCAGTAAAAATCTGAAACACAATCACAATCGCAATCTCAGCATATCTAATTAGATCATTTCATTTTAACAAAATAAACCCATGTTTATCTTCCTGTGAAGACAAGCAAACCCGTGTTCATTTGTGCGCAATTTTTGTGAAATGCATGAAAAAATGATAAAAATTTAACAAAATAATATGGAAGACCTAAAAGAATATTAAAATCAAAATTTATATATATATATATTATATATATATAATATATATATATATATATATATATTATATATATATATATATATATATATAATATATATATTATCGAGAACTGGTTCGATCATGAGATCACATCCTCAACATATAGTTTAGCACAAATATGAATTTAAACAATGACAAGCAATGAGATCACACTCATGACTGAATCTGATCACAGTCTTTGAAAGATTTTGAAATTCTCAAGCAAATTAATAAAGATTGCTGATATGTTTCTCCATTTAAATCCATGCCCTACTTTTTCAACAAGAAGCAGATGATTCGTTAAGATTCGATTAAATACTTTAGAATTCTAGGACCACATAATCATTTGGCAAAAACCCTCACCCAACCTCAGGATTTCTTGAATTTGAATACGATCTTTATTGAGCAAGGCTTGTGCATTAGTGTGTAAGTGATTATCATTTAAGTATTGCATTTTATGACAAATTCATTGTTAGATGATTTGACACAACTTAGGCCAAAATGGTGAGAGCTCCAGGTTAGGATTGTCATACAATAGAGGAAATGACCATTTAGCATGTGCCAATAAGAGGTCCAGGTCAGTACTATCATATAGTAAAGGAGATCATCACTTCAGGTCAGTACTTCTGTACAACAGAGGAGATTAGCACAAATGCAAAACACATAAATACACCAACATGGCTCAAAGATATGGCTTATATGAAATGTATCATGGTAGGTGAAAGATCAATTCTCAATCTAATTTTTGTCGTGACTCAGTTTTCATGCAGACCCAAATGATTGTATCAAGTCTGACATGCTTAAGCACTAATTTTAATTTAAATCATTATATTGTTGTCTACTTTATTCTTCAGGTTGAGTCTATCAACCATATCATTAAATAATCTTTTTTTTCTTTTATTTGCACTGAATATAAGATGTGAATCTAATAACAACATCAGTTACTATCATTTCTCATTTTAAAATGCAAGTCATGTAAAACTAAGCATTTCAAGATGATATACAATCATTTCCAAGTCATCTCGAATCAAGTTCTTGGTTCTCTTTACATTATATATTTTTATTGAATTTTATTATACTTTCCTCCTAAATTTTTATTTTTGCAAACCTATTTTTTTAAATATTTTTTGGTTTATATTAATATGCAAAAATAGATATTTACCAAAGAAAGTCTTCCAAACTACACTGATTATCAAGATAAGAAATGAATTATCGATAAATATGCAGTGATTGTGAAGTGGGAACTGTGATTGTGTAGATAAAAATCAAGATTGTGGATAAAATACCATGACCTTACCTGTTTTGTTCTGACTCAAATTTGAATTAGGAACAATATCTGTCAGACTCCGGATTACTAATAGGCCTCTTGAATTGTTCCCGCACTCATAAATAGATTAGACTCAAAGAAGAACCCTGCCGATCGTAGTCCTAGGAGTTCCTTTTTCAACGGGATAAGTAACATGCTTTAACACACAATCTGTTGAATTATTGGGAATTCCTATGTCCTTTTAATTTTCCAAATTTGTTTTGGTTTAATTAATTTTGTTTTGAAAGAACTAAATTTGGAAATCATTTTCTGTTTAATATTGGATGAAAAAGAATTTGGTTTTGAAACCTTGGTCATTTTAATCTTTGAATCATGTGAAACTGGCTTCACATGAGAAGGTTTGGATGGAGGGTTTTTTATCCAACTATTCAAAGATAAGTGCTTTGTATCTTTTGAACCAGAAAAGAAACCCATGTTGAATTTACCATCTAGAACATTCTTTGTAGACTGACATATGGAAAAGCAATTTGTTTCGCCTATACTATTTATAGCAAGTCTTTGAGTCTTTGAGGACACTTCTTTACCACTTTTCCACACTCAAAACAAGCCTTGAAAGGCTTTTGATGCTTGACCGACCCATGTGAAGCATTTGGAGTTGGAGATTGCTTCGAGGTTATTGTAGATTCTTGCTTGTTTTGGATTTTGCTATGTTGAACAGTGTATAAGATCTTCACTGGTGTTGTTGTAGATTGTTAATGACTGGCTTGTTGTACAGTTGGAGAAGAAATTCGTATTGGTCTTGATTAAGCTTTTGGAAACTTTTGAAACTTGACAATTTCAGATGATATCTTGATCTATAAGGAACCGACACAGTCCTTTGTGTTTGATTCATCATCTGAGCTCAACCAGTCTCGTATACACAGATCTGCTTCCAATGGATGTTGATTGATAGTAAGATGATGCGTTGTTGTCGTTGGAATTTGATGATTAGGTGATGCCTGGTTTATCTCTTTTCCCATAATCCAGACAGGCTCAAAAGTAAGAATTTCACTTGCTTTAAACTCATCAAAGAAGTTAGAAGAAATAGTAGATACAAAGTTACAAAAAACTGGAACTGAACAATCATTATCTTGATTGTCAGCAGTCGACTTATTGTATCCCACACCAATTGTAGAATCATAATCATCTCACATCTTTTAAGATTTACTCCCTCTAAAACTGCATGCAAACTGTTAGTATTCTTTTCAATTAAATCATTTGTTGGATGAAGTTGAGAATTAGAGAACAACATAGAGCATATGGAGGTGGAACTGAATTAATATAGTTTCACCATCTAAATGATATCCAATCTCATGTTTTACGCATGCCCCTTGTTGTTTAGCAATAAGCTCATCCTTTTTCATGTGTGAAAGAGTCTATTTATCAAACTTTGTTTGAAGGTATGTTGTTTCAAATTGAGCTAAAACAACCCTTCTCTCAAAATATTAATTTAAATGTTATGCTCCAAAATGGTTCTTCTTAAAAGATCATTTTGAACCAATGCTTCATTAAGTTTCCTTGATATAACCAGTGGGCACAAGTACGGTCTTTGACACTCCGTTGCAGACTTCTCATACAGCATGGCTTCTTCCTAAAGAACCATGTTGTTGACCATACTTTATTCCACTGTTTACCTTTTCATGATAGTACAGTTGTCATCTTTAGTTGGTAACAATAGGTAAGTCAGGGACATGTCCTGACTACCAAATCTCAGATAAGACTTTATCTAAGATACCTTAACTATAGTCTTGTACTATAGGCTTTAGCTAAAGGATCCTAGCTGGTATCAAAGTATATCCGGCTGTACATAGTATTATATATAGGTTCTCTTTGTAATCATAGACATCATCATCTACTTGTAAGAGTCTTTGTATCTTGACTTGAGAATCAATATATAAAAGTATCTTGAAATTATCTTTTTGTGTTATTAGTTACTTTTCATATTGTGATCAACTCTTATTGATTCTTACCCGAGTGTGATTCTAGGTGAGTTTGAGAGAAAACCTTGTGTTTAAGTGACAAACATCGATCCTGCAATTGGTATCAAAGCTTCTTAGGCTCTTGATTGCGTGATCTAACCATCCAAATCAAACTGTTTTCACTCCTCCCTACCACCACTCCCTCAAATGGCCCTCAACAAACCTGAAGTAGAAATGGGGACGATGACCAAAGCACAATCATCACCCCTGAAAACTTCAGGTCTTGGAGTAGAAGAATGGAAGCCTTCATTAGATACCAAGACAACAAAATGGGAACTCGATTGTCAATGGACCGTACAAGCCAAAGGTGGCTCACCTAGTGGAAACGGTGCCATGATAGAAAAGGTTGTCGAGGACTATTCTGATGAAGACAGAAAGAAGATGGACATCAATAGCAATGCTATGACTATTCTTATGACTGCAATACTGAACTCTATTATGGTGGGGTTCGAGCATTGCAAGACTGCCAAAGAATTGTTTGATGCACTTGCTCATATGTATTCTTGCTCCAATGACTCAAAGAAGGACTCACTGAAGCCGCAGTTCGAGAACTTCACTCATATTGCTGGAGAGACCCTCAGCGAGGAGTACTTCAGGTACATGGATCTTATCTCTTCCCTTCAGTCTGTAAAGATCACTCCTGAACTTAGTGATCTCACCAGAAAGTTCATGAGTGCTCTTCTAAATGAGTGGACATTCTACTGTGTCTCTATCAAGAGAATAGAAAACTTGAGCACTCTTTCCATGACTGAGCTCTATGGCATCCTTGATGGATACCATCTAGAGATGGAGAGTAAGAAGGGCCACCAAACAAGCAGATCTATGAGTTTTTGTGCTAGCAACGCTTTAATGGTTGTTGAAGGCTCATTAACCCCCCAACCTCAGCACTTCCTGACTTATCAGCAGCCATCCTGCTCACCTGGTCCCTACATCACTTATCTTGAGACTCCAAGGTCTCAACAAGCTCAACACAATCCCTTCCAGGAAAGTTGTGCCTTGTCTCAGGAGATTTTCAATACTGCTTTGATGATCTTGAGTGCTTCAGCCCAGATGATGTAGAGTATGTGGACATTGTCCGGCAAATGGCTCTGTTAACTTACAGAGAAAAGAAGTTCTTTAAGAGAACTGGAAGGCATGTCCCTCAGAACCCAACTACCAGCAAGTTTGGGTTTGACAAGACCAGGGCAAAGTGCTACAACTGTAACCAACTGGGTCATTTTGCAAGGGAATGCAAGGCTCCCAAGAACAATCCGGGAACTCCACAGGCCTCCACACATCCCTCAACCTCAAAGCCCACTGAGAAGTCAACTGAGACAGCTGCAATGGCTCAAGAAGTTGACTAGAGCTTCATGGTACAGGATGTGACTCTGCTCAAGCTCTCATGGCGGAATAGATGATGCCCAGGTATATGAACATCTCTGCACTCCAGCCTGTATAGCTAAAGTTAAACTCTATTAGGATTACAATATGGAAATCAGATCTGACATTAAGTCTTTAAATATTCTAAAATCTGATTTTAAAAGAGCTCAATTTGACTATCAAAAGAAAATTGATGAGTGGGAGAAAACTGTATCTCTTTTGAAACATGAACACGCAACTACAAGACTCAAATCAAGGATCTGATATCCAAATTGTCTAAGGCTCAAGCCCAGCTTGTCACTACTAAGGCTCAGGCCAGGAAGCATGCTATCTCTGAGCAAAACTTCCAAGCTATTCTTGCATCATCCTCCCATTCCAAACTATGTTATCAGAACAAAGAAGGGTTGGGAACCAATGAAATTGCTCCACCACATTCCTATGAGTCTATCAGACAGCCTAGATGTAACAGGTAGATAAACCTATCCCCTCTTGTGATGATCAAATCCTAACCACCAAAGCCAGAAGAAGCAGAGCTATAGCTGCTAGGAGAACTGCTAAGAAAGTGGCCGAATCCAATCTGAAAAATGACCCCAACAGAAGGGTATGTTTGTTTCAGCTGGTTTCCAAGTGTTAGGTACTTCTGATTTAGGAAAGGAATGTAATACCAGCTTTCCAAATTATTTTAAACCCTCTTGTGAGAATGTTTCAGTTGGAATAGGTGCTCAAACTGATGCTGATGCTGCTGCTAATGATCAACTGTTTGAGCTTCCCAGGCCTAGACCAAATTCTCCAAGTGCTGCAATACATCAAGCTTCCACTATTCACAGATCTGACAATTTAACTATATCAAGGAATAGTGAAGCTTCAACAAGTGAGTCACCTACTGAGCCTCAAAACTCATCAGGTGATCCACCACAACACCAGGCAGAAGGAGGTAATATTTTGAAGGAACAGGCAACTGTTAATACTACCTCACAGCCAACTATTGATGATGTTTCTCATTCATTCAATTAGTCCTCATTTAACGACTTTGAAACAACAGCTGGACAGAGTGTTTTAGTTCTTGAGTGGAATATGTACAGCCTGGATCTATCTCTGCAACTGGAAGTGATTCCTCGTCTTAGGATTCACAACACTCATCCAACTGAGAACATCATAGGAAATGTCTCTGAGGGTGTGAGAACAAGAGGACAGACTCATCAAGGGAATGTCTGCTTGTACTCATGCTTTCTATCTCAGATGGAACCAAAGAAGGTAGAAGATGCCTTAAAAGATAGTAGCTGGATTGAATCGATGCAAGAGGACCTACTTCAATTCAAGAGACAGAAGGTATGGAACCTATGTCCGCTACCATCTAGTCAAGTACCCATAGGCACCAACTGGGTTTTCCGAAACAAGAGAGATGATAGAGGCTTGATTATCAAGAATAAGGCAAGACTTGTGGTTCAAGGATACACTCAAGAGGAAGGAATTGATTATATTAGTGTCTTCGCACCAGTTGCAAGACTTGAGGTAGTTAGGATCTTCCTTGCTTATGCTGCATCCAAGGACTTCACAGTATACCAACTTGATGTCAAGTGTGCTTTTCTATACGGGGATATAGGCAGGGAAGTCTATGTATGCCAACCTCCAGGATTTGAAGATCCACAGCACCCCAACTATGTTTAGCAAATTGGATAAAGCTCTATATGGGCTGCACCAAGCACCTAGGCTGTGGTATGAGACTCTGTCTCAGTTTCTTCTAAAAATGGCTATACTAGAGGTACCATTGACAAGACTCTATTCATTAGAAAGTCTGGAAAGGACATTTTTCTCGTACAAACCTATGTCGATGACATCATATTTGGTTCCTCAAATGACCAAATGTGCAAGGACTTTGAGAGCATTATGAAGAAGAAGTTTGAGATGAGGTCCATGGGAAAAATGGACTTTTTCCTTGGAATTCAGGTAAAGCAACTGAAGGAAGGGTTCTTATTAATCAATCTAAATATGTCTCTAACATCTTAGAAAGATTTGAGATGAAGGATTACAAGCCTGCCAAGACACCCATACCCAGAAACCATAATCTTAGTCCTGACCTAGAGGGGGAGAATACTGATCAACCTCAGTATAGGACAATTATTGGTTCTCTGATGTATCTTACAACAAGTAGACCTGATATCATGTTTGCTACTTGCATTTGTGCAAGATATCAGGCTTCTCCTAAGGTGTCTCACCTAGCTGCTATTAACAGAATCCTTAGATACCTCAAAGGTGCGCCTAAACTAGGTCTCTGGTATCCCAGAAACAAGGATTTCAATCTTTATGGATACTCTGACAGTGACTACGGCGGCTGCAATATTGACAAGAAATCAACATCGAGAGGATGTCAATTTCTTGGTGGAAGGATCATCTCATGTCAATGCAAGAAACAATCCTGTGTCTCTACATCAACTGCTGAAGTTGAATACATTGCTGCTACTAGCTGTTGTGCTCAACTGCTATGGATTCAAAATTAGATGTTAGACTATGTATTCAACTTTATGAGTACTCCTATCCATATTGACAACAATAGTGCTATCTCCATTACTGAAAATCTGGTGAAGCACTCCAAGACTAAGCACATTGACAACAAGGTATCATTTCATTAGAGACATTCATGAGAAAAATCTAATCAAGTTAATCAAAGTTGATTCAAATGAACAATATGCTGATCTGTTTACCAAAGCTTTTGATGAACAAAGGTTTAAGTATCTCATAACAGCTATTGGGATGATAAACATTGATTAAACTGATCTCTCTTGAAAACTGTTTTAATATGTAAGTCTTGTGTCAATACAATTTAAGCCCTGTTACGAGAAATTTTCTCTGAAATTTTCTAAGTGTAAATTCCTTCCGAAGAGAAATTAACCTTCGAAAGACACTCTCATATCTTCCGAAGCATAATTTCTCAAAGGATAACTTTCTTCTCGGGAGAATTTTTGGTCTCGGAAGAAGCGATTGATTGCATATCAGATCCACTTCCGAAACTTACAAATTCTCTATTCGGAAGCAACTCTAACCTTCGGATGCAAATAATTGGCTTCGGAAGTAAGAATTGCCTTCGGAAGACAAGTTACCTTCGGAAATGTTTTACACTCGGAAGAGAGATTTCACTGTGTAACGTAAATTCTTGGGCCCCACACTGTAAAAAGCAAAGATTTTGTTAATGATGTCGGATTATTTAACTGATTTTTAACCTTACGCCACTATCATTTCATACACTAAACCATCACATCACCTTATCCTAACCCCCATTACCGCCTCTCCACAATCTTTTAAATAATCTCGATTATTCACTTTCATTCTTTTACTTGCAAACTTTACAACCCTAGAAATTTCTCCTACTCAACTTTACCTAGCTCAAATCATTGCCATTCAACTTTCCAAATGGCCTTCAACCCTCAGCACAACCAAGTCGCAATTCTTGATTCATCAAGAGATGCTGACTTCTCAGATATCATCTCCATCCTAACCCAATCTTCCTACTACACCTCACTGACTGTTAACCCCACATTTACTCAAACCATATGTTTGAATTTTTGGCAAATGGTCAGATTGAAACCCTAAACGGGGTTCGTGTCATTCGATCAAGCATCTGTGGCCAACGGAATCCCCCAAAGCAGGCTTGGACGATTCTTATCTCCAAACGGGATATGGAGGAGACATTAGCAGGTCAACTGTCTACAAATTTAACTTCTCGTACAAATGGAAGTTCCTGCTACACGTGGTCCTTCACTACTTGTCGAATAAATCCGGAGGATGGGATCAAATCCCATTTGAACTTGGGTGCCTTGTTCGGAGGACACTGATATAACCAGTGGACACAAGTACGGTCTCTGACACTCTACTGTAGACTTCTGATACAGCATGGCTTCTTCCTAAAGAACCATGTTGTTGACCATACTTTATTCCACTGTTTACCTTTTCATGATAGTACAGTTGCCATCTTTAGTTGGTAACAAAAGGTAAGTCAGGGACATGTCTTGACTACCAAATCTCATATAAGACTTTATCTAAGATACCTTAACTATAGTCTTGCAGTATAGGCTTTAGCTAAAGGATCCCAGCTGGTATCAAAGTATATTCGGCTGTAGATAGTATTATATATAGGTTCTCCTTGTAACTCATAGACATCATCATCTGCTTGTAGGAGTCTTTGTATCTTGAGTTGAGAATCAATATATAAAAGTATCTTGAAATTATCTTTTTGTGTTCTTAGTTACTTTTAACATTGGGATCAACTCTTATTGATTCTTACCCAAGTGTGATTCTAGGTGAGTTTGAGAGAAAACTTTGTGTTTAAGTGACAAACACCGATCCTGCACTCCCTCTCTTTATGTTGGACCAAAAGAACCAATGAGCCTGATCAGAAAAACCTCTAAGTCTCACAGACATCACAACAACTGCTGAAGACTTGATCAGCTGTTGTAACAATGTCTGAAGATCAATAGCTGAAGACTAAAGTACTAAAGACTTCAACAGCTGAAGACTAAAGTACTGAAGACTTTAGAGTTTGTTACAACAGTTGAAGAAGCACTCTTCAGTTATTATGATGGTTTCCTTTCAGTAGTTTTCTTTTTGTTTCAGTATTTGTAAAACGACTGAAGAGCATGTTCTTCAGTCGTTGTAGTTTCAGTAGTTTCTTTTCAGTAGTTGTAGTGATAGTTAACACTTAGCATTTTTGTAAGAAGATGTCAGCTGTTTGACATCTTCAGTAGTTGTGTTAACTATCAGTAGTTTGAATAAATTCTGTTAGATGTCACTATCAAGTGACATCAGCAGATGTCACATCTCTTATATAAGAGGTGTTGACCTAATTGTATGTGTGACATTCTGTTACCATAAAAGCGAATATTGAATGAAATATCCTTTGCAGAATTCTCTCTGTCTATAACCGTTTGTTCTTACCTGAATATCTTTTGTGTTCTTGTGAATTGGCTAATTCATTGTTTGATTTCCGTTGCTATACTCTCTAATCAATCAAACGTAGATCACTGATCCTAACAAATGGTATCAGAGCTGGTTAATCATTGATCGATCTAACAATTGATCATTGAAACTGCTATTTGATATCTATGTTTGATTGAATTAGAACATTTGCAAGAACTGGTTATAAATTATTGAATTTCTGCCGCTTTCGTTTATTCATTTTGAGATCTCTCTGGTTCAATTTGGTTTGTTGTGTTTTGTTCTAAATCTTCTATAGCTTAATTGAATTTGGTTGAATCTGAGATGACTACTCCTTCTAATGAACCTCACAATACTGGTTCCTCAACCAAGCCTCCGATGCTGGTTAGGACTGAGTATAACATATGGCAACGAAGGATGCTTCATCACCTGTCTGTTAACAGTTCAGGTTGTTGGACATCTGTGGTACATGGACCACATAAGCCTATGGTGAACAATCCAGAAACCAATCAAATGGTTCCGAAGAAGAAGGAACAATACTCAGACGAAGATCGGAAACTGTTTGAGATTGATGCTAAAGCCCATGGAATTCTGGCCATGGCACTGCCGAATGAAATCTATTCAGGGCTTATGCATCATGAAACTGCTCATGACCTCTGGAATGCACTGAAGGAACAATTCGGTGGAACTGATGAGGTCTTAGCAAACAACAGAGAAATCCTCTCCCAACAATATGAGACATTCTCTCATAGAAAGGGTGAGACACCGACTCAATAATTTGAGCGTTTTTCCTGTTTGATCTCTGAGCTGAAAATGGTGAAACAGGAATACACCAATAGCCAGATGAATAACAGATTCCTCAGATCACTGCCTGAGAGATGGGACACATACACTATTGTCCTACGCTCAAGTGCAAATCTGGATAGCCTATCTCTCACCCAACTTCATGGGAAATTGCTTACATTCGAAAGAAAGATATAGCAGAAAAGGAAACTGTCATCATCAGAAAAGCTCACTGATGACTTTGTACCAGGGAACACTGCCTTAGATGGTCATGAGTCAGAATATGCTGCATCTGAAAACAATTATGATGAACATATTGATTTCTCTTCAAACAGTTCTGATCATGCATATGTTGGTATTGATAGTCATTCTGGCAGTAATAGTGACAATCTATGCTTCATCATGGATGATTTGAAAGGAATAGCTGATGATGATCTAGAAGAGATGGATATTCTGAGCCAAATGGCCTTGAATAATATTAGATCTCAGAAGTTCTACAAGAGAACTAGCAGGAAATTTCCTGGACTCTCTGGCAAAACCAAAGTTGCTTTTGACAAGAGTAAGTTGAGGTGTCACAAATGCCAAAGGCTTGGACACTTTGCAAGAGAGTGTAGATCAACTGGATCTAACTCTTCTGCACCCTTGTGACTTTTCCTAGCACTAGTCCACAAAACAGAGGGCAACATCCTGCTGGTTCTGGTCATCATTCACACCCTGTATCTCCTGCATACTTTGTCCCCTAGGGTCCAATGTCATATCCTTTTCCCTGCTATTACATGCCTCAGCCAAATCCGGTTCAAGCTCCTCTTGCATAACAACCACAAGCATTACCTCAACCACAACCTTCCCAATCTCATCAACAAACTCAACCTCAACAACACAGCTTTTTCACCCTAGGAGTTGTTGACTGGAGCAGTTTACCAGATGATTTGTCTGGTCATGAACAACTGTTCTCTGGTGCTGGTCAACATGGTGGTGACAGTCCTTTTGGAAATCTAGCTCTTATGGCTTTGGATTCTGCTGATACTTCATCCTCTAATCCCTCTACACCACAGGTATCCTCTGAGGCAAAAGCCAAACTATGTTCTGAAACATGCATAGCCGCATTTGCATCTATTAGAGAAGCAAATGTAGCTTTAATTAACAAGATCATTGAGCTAGAACAAACAATTTCCAAAAGCAAAGATGAATTTGAGTCTATGATTAATGATAAGAATGATGAGATTTACAAACTTAAATGCCAAATCACTAATGATAAGGCTAGGGAAGAGATACTTCTAGAGAAGTACAAAGACCTCAAAGAAACACTTGCAACTACACAGGTAGAGTATGATCGATGGGTAAATTCTTGCAAGGGTTTTGAAATTCTTCTTAGTAAGCAATCTGCTTCCAATGTGAAGTTTGGCATTGGTTATAATCACACTGCTCCTCCTACAGATTTTACTCCCAGAGCAGTGGTAGAATCTGATGGTGAAAGCAATAACCAATCCTTTTCATCATGTGATCTACTATCTGATACAGCACCATCAGAAGTAGAAGCCAACATTAATTCCTCTCAGAACCTATCAGCTGGTGTTGATGGTTCAAATGCTGACACTCACATGATCATAAAGTTGATCACTCCAGGTGATATTTCACAAAGTACTGAAAGTACTAAAAAGAATGTCATAACACCTGGAGAACAAGCCCAAACTACTACATGTACTAAAGGAAAGAAAACTTCAAGTAGAAAGGGTGGGAAAACTACTAAAGAAGATATCAAGAAAGCAGGTACTAAAGGGAAGAAAACTGCTAGTACTGATAGCAAACTGCTAAAGAACAAGTCTTCAATAGTTTCATTATGACTTTTTCTTCATCTTAAGTTGATCATCTGCTGAAGAAGATGAAACTATTGAAGACTTGTTCTTTAGCAGTTTGCTATCAGTACTAGCAGTTTTCTTCCCTTTAGTACCTGCTTTCTTGATATCTTCTTTAGTAGTTTTCCCACCCTTTCTACTTGAAGTTTTCTTTCCTTTAGTACATGTAGTAGTTTGGGCTTGTTCTCCAGGTGTTATGACATTCTTTTTAGTACTTTCAGTACTTTGTGAAATATCACCTGGAGTGATCAACTTTATGATCATGTGAGTGTCAGCATTTGAATCATCAACACCAGCTGATAGGTTCTGAGAGGAATTAATGCTGGCTTCTACTTCTGATGGTGCTGTATCAGATAGTAGATCACATGATGAAAAGGATTGGTTATTGCTTTCACCATTAGATTCTACCACTGCTCTGGGAGTAAAATCTGTAGGAGGAGCAGTGTGATTATAACCAATGCCAAACTTCACATTGGAAGCAGATTGCTTACTAAGAAGAATCTCAAAACCCTTGCAAGAATTTACCCATCGATCATACTCTACCTGTGTAGTTGCAAGTGTTTCTTTGAGGTCTTTGTACTTCTCTAGAAGTATCTCTTCCCTAGCCTTATCATTAGTGATTTGGCATTTAAGTTTGTAAATCTCATCATTCTTATCATTAATCACAGACTCAAATTCATCTTTGCTTTTGGAAATTGTTTGTTCTAGCTCAATGATCTTGTTAATTAAAGCTACATTTGCTTCTCTAATAGATGCAAATGCGGCTATGCATGTTTCAGAACATAGTTTGGCTTTTGCCTCAGAGGATACCTGTGATACCTGTGGTGTAGAGGTATTAGAGGATGAAGTATCAGCAGACTCCAAAGCCATAAGAGCTAGATTTCCAAAAGGACTGTCACCACCATGTTGACCAGCACCAGAGAACAGTTGTTCATGACCAGACAAATCATCTGGTAAACTGCTCCAGTCAACAACTCCTGGGGTGAAAAAGCTGTGTTGTTGAGTTGAGTTTGTTGATGAGATTGGGAAGGTTAAGGTTCAGGTAATGCACGTGGTTGTTGTGCAATTGGAGCTTGAACCGGATTTGGCTGAGGCAAGTAATAGCAGGGTAAAAGATATGACATTGGACCCTGGGGGACAAAGTATGCAGGAGATACAGGGTGTGATTGATGACCAGAACCAGCAGGATGTTGCCCTCTGTTTTGTAGACTAGTGCTAGGAAAAGTCACAAAGGGTGCAGAAGAGTTAGATCCACTTGATCTACATTCTCTTGCAAAGTGTCCAAGCCTTTGGCATTTGTGACACCTCAACCTTCTCTTGTCAAAACCAACTTTGGTTTTGCTAGAGAGTCCAGAAAATTTCCTGCTAGTTCTCTTGTAGAACTTCTGAGATCTGATATTAACTAAGGCCATTTGGCTTAGAATATCCATCTCTTCTAAATCATCATCAGCAATTCCCTTCGGATAATCCATGATGAAGCATAGATTGTCACTATTACTGCCAGAATGACTATCAATACCAACATATGCATGATCAGAACTGTTTGAAGAGAACTCAATATGTTCATCATAATTGTTTTCAGATGCAGCATATTCTGACTCATGACCAACCAAGGCAGTGTTCCCTGGTACAAAGTCATCAGTGAGCTTTCCTGATGATGACAGTTTCCTTTTCTGCTATATCTCTCTTTCGAATGTAAGCAGTTTCCCATGAAGTTGGGTGAGAGATAGGCTATCCAGATTTGCACTTGAGCGTAGAACAATAGTGTATGTGTCCCATCTCTCAGGCAGTGATCTGAGGAATCTGTTATTCATCTGGCTATTGGTGTATTCCTGTTTCACCATTTTCAGCTCAAAGATCAAACAGGAAAAACGCTCAAACTATTGAGTCAGTGTCTCACCATTTCTATGAGAGAATGTCTCATATTGTTGGGCGAGGATTTCTCTGTTGTTTGCTAAGACCTCATCAGTTCCACCGAATTGTTCCTTCAGTGCATTCCAGAGGTCATGAGTAGTTTCATGATGCATAAGCCCTGAATAGATTTCATTCGGCAGTGCCATGGTTTTTGAATTAGACATGAAGAGACGGGACTTTAACCAGAGTATGATACCCACGCCTGGTTTTTCACAAAATGCTGCTTTACTATCATCCGCTGCAAGCTCTCAAATACAGAATTCAATTCAAGGAGGAATTAATACAAGTACTTCTCAAGTGGAAACAGTAGTGTTGGAAGAGATCTGGGAAATCCTAAGGCCAATGTTGCAAGTTCAATCCCATGTGAAACTATGGCTCTATTTGGAATGTTTGTTCAAAGCTATGAAGCACTAGTAGCTGGAGAGTTAAAAGGGAAGGGAATGACTATGGAAGACATGTATGAGGTAGATCTTGATGATCTTGAAGAAACTGATATCCAATGGCAGATGGCCATGTTGACCCTTAGAGCTAGAAGATTTATGGAAAGAACTGGACGGAAAAACTTCGGTGTCAAACATCTAATTCAAAACTGGGATTTGATAAGTCCCAATTGAGATGCTTCAAATGTAAACAATTAGGACACTTCAAACGTGAGTGTCCATCACCAATTGTCACTGATTCAATCAATTCAGGAGTTCCAAGGGGAACAGTTGAGAAGGAGAAAGATGATGTGAATCACAAGAAGGAGACTGCATTGATTTCTAACATTGATTAAAGTGCTGAGGTTGAGGAAACAAGAACTAAGATAAATCATGCTTTGGTTGCTGAGCTTGTTAAAGGGAATGAGAAGGATAATGGTGAAGCTGGATTTGATCTTTTCAAGGAATTAAAAAGTAAAGTTTTGTCATATGTGAATGAGAGAGAAAAGAAAGATGCTGGAATAAGGGAAGGTGAATTTGCAGGTCTAAGAGACGAAGGAAGTTCATGCACTGGGCAAAGGAAGGAATGTGATGATGATGCTGCCACTGTTGAGGAAGAGAAGTCAAGTACTCTAGTGTGTAAATGTGAAAAGGCCTTCACTGCGGAAAGGATTGTGATGGGACTTCCCCATGAGGTAATTCAGGATATGTGCTCATCTGCTTGCATAATTAGATTATTTAGGATTTACAAAGCTAATTGACTATTAATTGATAATGAAAAGGATTTAAAGCGAATCAATGATGAACTTAAAATCAATGAATCAAAAGAATTTATTAAATTAAATGAAGCTTTAAAAGAAAATGATCATTTAAAACAAATTGTTTTAGAAAGAAATGTTGAGATTAACACTTTGACTGAAAGAGTTGCCCTTGCTGAATTTGAAACGAGCAAACTTCAGTCAAAGTTGGACAAATTGACCATATCAGGAATGAAACACGATGATCTATGTAAATCTCAACGGGGAGCTAGGGTTAAAATAGGTTTGGGTTATGAAAATGTAAAGGTTTATCCGCCGCCTAGTATATACTATTATTCTCCTATGCCTGTTCCTCATCCTTCTAATGATTTAATCAAAACAGCAACTGACAGTATGTCTGCAGGTTTAGAGGGTGTTAACTCTAAGCATGTTCGTGAAGACTACGACTATGGACCAACTAGTGGGGTTGGATGCACTAGTATTAGTACACCTGATTGTCAATCGTCTATGTTAGATCACAAGTCTAGTTTAAATTTTATTTTTGTTTCTAGTTCTCCTGTAACAAAATCTGTTGTCTCATGTTCTCATGACGGTTCTATTTCATCTTTTAATTTAGTACATTGTGGTGATGCTTCCTCTTCTGATGATTTTGGGATGTAACTGATCTGTCTGCTAAGTCAACTGAGCAAATTAAAACCAATTGCTTTGAAAAATTCTTTTCTCATCCCATTCCATCTTTCATTCCATGAAATATGTCTTTATCTAATGAAAGAATTTCGTCTTCGTCTGAAACTAGTACCAGTGGAACTAGTTCTACTGGTACGTCGGACGAAGATTCATCTATTTTTGTAAATAATAATTCTGGTTCAAATAAACTTTGACCTGTTGGCATGTATGAGACTTTTAGTGACATTGATTCTAGTATATCTAAAATGTGATGAGGAAATTATCATTGATCATATTCTTACCTCATCACGTCACAAACCTAGACACAAACCTCACTGTTTTAGGTGTGGTCAAGAGGATCATCTTGTCAAGAATTGTCCTACGTTGCTTAATAGACATCTTAATAGGAATTGTTTTGCAAATAAATTAACAAAATTGGTAAATAATTTCTTTTGCAAAAAATCTACTTCATCCAAAGATAAAATGATTCAATCATGGTTCCTATTGCACCGGGTTAATATGTTCTTTATTTCATTTCATGAGTCATCCACTAAAATTGTGAATAGCATGTGGCATGTAGATAGTGGTTGCTTCAAACATATGACAGGGCTAAAAGACTTACTATCCAATTATCGAATTATTGACGGAGGATATGTTGCTTTTGCTGGCGACAAAAGGGGTGGCAAAATGATTGGGCAAGGAGAAGTTATCAATGGTTCTTTAACCTTGGAAAAAGTCAACTATGTTCCTGAGCTGGCATTTAATCTTCTGAGTGTTTCTCAAATCTACGATAAAAACATTCCAGTCTTGTTTAATATACTGAATGTCTATTTTTAAAATCAGAGATTAATATTCCAGAAGAATTGATTATTATGCATGCTCCAAGAAAACATGACACATATCTTCTTGATATGAACTCCAGCGAGTCAAAGTCCACTGCCACTTGCCTTCTTCTAAAGCTTCAACCTTTGAATCCCTCTTATGGCATCGTCGATTAGGCCACGTTAATTTTAAAATAATAAACAAATTAGTGAAAAACAATCTCGTGAGAGGACTTCCTTCAAAAGATTTTTCTGTTAACGAAACATGTATGGCGTGTGCCAAGGACAAACAACACAAAAAACCACATAAGCCCAAACTTGAAAACAACATAACTTGTCCTCTCGAGCTGTTACATACTGATTTGTTTAGCCCAATTAGCGTTAAATCTATTGCTAAATAATCTTTTTGCCTTGTTGTTAAAAATGATTTCTCTAGATATTCTTGGGTGAGATTCCTTGCTCACAAAGGAGAGGTCGCTAAAAAATTACAAAAATTAATTCTTTCTATCAACACAATCAGCAAGAGAAAGGGTATGGGTCTTAGAAGCGACAACGACACTGAATTCAAAAATCAAATTCTCGACTCATTCTGTGCTCAAAAGGAGATTGTAAGACAGTTTAGTTCCGCCAGGACACCTCAACAGAATGGTGTAGCTGAACGAAAGAATCACACTCTCATTGAAGTTGCACATACAATGCTGATAGAATCTTCTTTACCTATAATCTTCTGGGCTGAAGCTATAAATTGTGCTTCATATGTTTTAAATCGAGTGTTGATTGTCAAGGATAAGATGAAGACTCCTTATGAACTCTTTCATAGAGGGAAACCTTTAATTGACTTGTTTCGACCATTTGGATGTTCATGCACTCTTCTAAACACTCAATCACAAAAGACAAAGTTTAGTGTTGTATCTGATAAATGTTACTTTGTTGGATACTCCTCTTCTCAAAAGGCCTATCGCGTTTATAACAAGAGAACATGTATCGTTCAAGAGTCGTTCTTTGTTGATTGGCAGGATTCTCACTCTTCTGATGTTCGATCTAAACTAGCATGGTTCTTTGACTCCGATACTATGTTTAATTCATTCAATCTTCTAGCCTTCGACGATGATGCGTCCACTCCAAATGTTCAAACCAACATTATCTCTTCCACTACATCACCTGTCCATTCCACTCCATCTACAAATGATGCCATTTCAGCTGATGTTGGTTCATCTTCCCCATTGCCGAATTCTTCTTCACCAACATCTCCTTCCTCATCACCTTTATCTATTCCCTCACAACCTATTCCCTCTATCTCTCCCTCATCTAATCCTACACAATCTGTGAGTGAAACTTCTCCTCACACTTTCCCTTCAGACTCCAACTACAAAACTTTGAAAGATCATCCTCTCGATAATGTTATTGGATCTATCACTGATGGTGTTCATACATGGAGTCAATCTCGTTTGATTAAAATCTATCTCTTTTCCTGCTTCATTTCTCAAACCGTCCCGAAAAATGTGCACACCGCTCTACTGGATCCATGCTGGGTGGAGTTAATGCAATTGGAGCTTCAACAATTCAGAAAGCTTAAAGTATGGACCTTGGTTGACTTGCCTCCCAACAAATGCCCAACTGGTACTAAATGGGTGTTAAGAACAAACCAGATGATCGTGGTGTGGCGGTGCGTAACAAGTCTAGACTGGTTGTGCAAGGTTTTGCTCAAGAAGAAGGGATTGACTATACTGAAATCTTCGCTCCAGTCGCCGTCTTGAAGCAATCAGGATCTTTCTCGCTCATGCTGCCTATAAACAGTTCAAGGTCTATCAAATGGATCTTAAATGTGATTTTCCTTATGGAGACATTAATGAGGAGATATTTATGTGTTAACCACCAGGTTTTGAGGATCCTGACTTTCCTGATAAAGTCTACAAGCTTGACAAGTCTCTGTATGGTCTTCATTAAGCACCTCGAATCTGGTATGAGACCCTGACATAGTATCTCTTGAGCAATGGTTTCTCTCATGGTACCATCAATATGACTCTCTTCAAAAAGGAAGTGAATGGTGAAATGCTTTTTGTCCAAGTTTATGTTGATGATATTATCTTTGGATCTATAAATTCAGTATTATGTCGGGAGTTCGAAGAAGTGATGTGTCAACGATTTGAAATGAGTATGATGGGAGAAATGTGCTTCTTTCTTGGTTTGCAAGTTGAACAAAAGCTAGAAGGAATTCTTACTCATTAGGAGAAGTATATTAAAGAAATCTTGAAGAAATTCAAGATGGGCGACGGATCTCCTTAAATGACTCCCTTTACCGCCCAGACTTGTCTCACTCCTGTTGAGAACGGGAAGCCTGTGGATCCTCATCTCTATAGATCTATGATTGGATCTCTCATGTATCTTACAGCCAGTCGTCCAAATATCACTTTTGCGATAGGATACTATTCTCGATATCAGTCGGCTCCAAAAGAGTCACATGAGAAAGCTGTCAAGAGGATATTCTGTAATCTCAAAGGCTCATCTCGCTTAGGTCTACGATATCCTTATGGTGGGAATTTTGATTTACATGCTTATTCTGACAGTGATTCTAATGGTTGCAGGTTAAACAGAAAATCGGTGTCCGGAGGGTATCAATACCTTGGTAATTGTCTAGTGTCTCGGCAGAGCAAGAAACAGACCAATGTCTCTCTTTCTACAGGCGAAGCAGAATACATTGCTGCCTCAAGTTGTTGTTCCAAAGTCTTTGAATACAACACCAAATGACTGATTATGGAATTAACTTCCTCCACACACCGTTGTTTTGTGACAATGAAGCAGCCATTGGGATTGCAAAAAATCCTATTCATCATTCCCGAACCAAGCATATCGAAACTTGGATTCATGCAATTTGTGTTTTATCGATATTATACCCATTGACACAAAAAAAGAAAAAGCAGATCTTTTCACAAAAATTTTGATAAACCTTGTTTTTATGAATTCATCTCTATGCTTGGGTTAATATCCTTTTAAAAATTTCTTTTTATTATAAAATATATAATATATATATAAATAATAAAATAATAAATAAAAAAAAATAATAATAAATACAAAAGTAATAAATAATACATTTTGGGGAGGGTATTTCTATAATCAGGGTATTAATTTTGGAAATGACGAGAAATGATTTTATATCCTCGGGTTATGGTATTTTTTGCATGATTGGTACTTAAAAGAGAAATGATTGTAATTGATGTTGTTATCTGTTTCACATTTAAAATAAAGAAAAAAAATGCTCAAACAAACAAATTCTGTAACAATATGCTTGATAGACTCAGCCTGACAAATAAAGTAGAGCGCGGTATCATGATTTAAATTAAAATATATGCTTAAGGATGTTTGGATTTACGCGATCATTTTGGCCTGCACGAAAACTGAGTCCCGACAAAAGTTGTATTGAGAATTGATCATTCACCAACCTTGATGCAAATCATAAAAATTCCATATCCTTGGGCCATGCTTGGTGTATTTTAGTGTCTCGTGTTCGTGCCTATCTCCTCTGTTGTACGGTGGTACTAACCTGGAGGGATGATCTCCTCTGTTGTACGGTGGTACTGACTTGGAGCTCTCATCGGCACATGATTAAATGGTCATCTCCTTTGTTATACATAAGTATAGACTTGGAGCTCTCACCTATTTGATCTAATTTGTATCACCTCATCTAAATGATGATTGATATCTGAATGCAATATTTTGATAATAATCACTTACACACTAATGCACACACCTTCTCTGTAAAGATTGTTTCAAAATTCAAGAAATCCTAAGGTTGGGTGAGGGTTTTTGCCAAATGATTGTGGGGTCCTAACATTCTAACGCATCTAATCGAACCATAACAAATCATATGCTGTTTGTTGAAAAATATAAGGCATGGGTTTAAGTGGACAAACATATGAGCAATCGTTATTGATTTGTTTTTGTACATCAAAATCACTCCAAGACTGTGATTAGATTCTGTTATCAATATCATCTCATTACCAATCGATGATCTACTTCATCTTTGTGCTATATTTATCTTGAGAATGTGATCTCCGATCTATCTTGAGCTCTGTTATGTTTCCCTTGTTTTAAATACTAATAAATAAATAATAAAACAAATTTGCAGTGAAACTATATTTTCGCTATATGTTTCGCTAGACGAAATTGCAATTTCGCTTAGCATTCTCATTATAAGCGATGTCATTTTGATCTACTTTTCGTCTGTCGAAATTGTAACTTCGCTTAACATTCTCATAACTTACGGCTTATTAGGGTTTTCCCGAACCTTTTTCTGTGGATTCGTGATTTTAGAGTGTCGTTTAGTTGTTTTGATTGCTTTCAGTTCGCATGTGAGTTTCGAACACCGGACATTCTTTTAATCTTGTTAATAATAACACATTCTAAGTCTATTTAATTGTGTCTCTTCGGTGTCTTCGCTGTTCATCTAGCGAAACTACCATTTATCCTGCGAAACTGAACAAAAGTTCTTCAATTTTCAGCAAAACTGTGAGGTTATGTTGTCCATGCGAACCTAACAATTTCGCCGACCAAGCTTTAGTTTCGCCGAATTTGAACATAAGCTTGTACAGTTTCACCCGGTCGAAACTATCTCTCTTGGTTAGCGAAATTGATATGTTTTAGCTAGCGAAACTATATTTTCGTCTGCCGAAACTGTCAGCGAATCTACTTTTTCGCCGGCCGAAACTATCAGCAAAACTGCTCTTTCAGCAAGCAAAATTTTTTTTTTATTTTCTTCTTATTCTTTTCTTAATTGCTTTATTTCTTATTCAACTTAACTGATCTCTTTCTCAGGATCACATGGCTAACTTAAAGTTCAATGAGCGAAATAATATTACTGCTATTCTAGATGATACACATCCAAAGGCTGCTGGATTCAAAGACTGTATCAGATGGCTACAAAGATCACCTATAGCTTATGCCATATCTCATTCGACTACCATTTATGATTGTTGATACATGTATGTCCCTAGATCATGATATGAAATGTAATAGATCTTGTTTATCTGATTCGGATGTAATTTGATATGATTAATGAAATGATATTGATTGTTTGTGATTTGTAATGTCTAATATTTCATTAATGAGTCGATATTGATTTGGTTAATTAGGTTAGCGATTGTTTGAATGGTTACACATAATTTTTATTAATTAATACATTCAACTTAACATATTGAAGTTCTCATGCGAATGGCCCATGCGAATGGCCCATGCGAATGCACCACACGCATGAATAACTTCATACGATTGACTCAGGCGCACGACTGAACCAGGAGACTGGATCAGTCGTATGATTGACACATAAGATTGGCTCAGTCGCACGACTGAACACTCAATCGTGCGGATGGATCAACCGCATGGTTCAATCGCACGACTGAACCATACTTATGGTCCATTAGCCCGAATGAACAATACTAACCTATAAATACAATCCAATTCGTGAAAAAAAAATTCATTCTATTACGACTCCAGGCGTACCCTAGCCGTCCAGAAGCCTCCCAATTCGTTCTCCAAGTTCATAGAACACATTAGATTGATTCCCAATAGATTTCTAATGTTAGTTTCAATTCTTTATTGATTCTTCGTGTGTTCTCACTGATTGGATCGCCAATCAAATAGGATTCCGCACTATTTGATCTGGTTTACACGCTAATCACTAGGTATTTCGTTCAAATACCAGGTCCTAACAATTGGTATCAGAGCATTGGCTCTTGATTACATGTGATTGAATCAAGATTGATAAAAAGTTTGTGTTTTTGCACTAAAAACACAATCTTTTGTGTCAAAAGTGATCTTGGACATTACCAGCTCATCAAAGTTTGGTTTCTACTGACTTAGGCGATTAGACCTTGCAAAATTTTGAAGTTTTATGGCTAAAACACGTTTAACCTAGAAATTTTCGTAAACAGCAGCTTCAGACGCACGAGTGAGCCATTCGCACGACTGGACCTCATTTGCATTGTTCAGACGCACGATTAGACCTAGTCGCATCTCCATTCGTACGATTGAACCATTCGTTCGCAGTGTTCATACGCATTAGCTTCATTTGCACGACTAAACCGATCGCTTAGTTCAGCCGTACGATTGAATCAATCGCATAGTTCATTCGCACGGATAGCCCAATCGCATCCTTCAGTCACACGAGTTGACAGTTTGTTTTAGTAGACTTAAAGTTATTCGCCATGGAAGATCAAATGTCAGCATTTACTGCTGGGAAGGACTCTAGGATCCAGAACCTGCTGTTACTTCAGAGTGAGGTGGGTAATCATAATAAACCACCAAAGCTCTTAACATTAGATGAGTTTCCCCACTGGAAACAACATTTTGAGATCTATCTCAATGGAGTGGATCCGAATCTGTGGGAAGCTATCGAGATTGGGTATAGTACGCCGGTGGGAGCCGATGGAGTAAAGCTAACCTTAGGAGGGATGACAGACGCGCAGAAAGTTAAATATAATGCAGAGAAGAGGGTTTATGCATTGATTACACAGTCTATCCCTAAAGACATTTTCCACCAGTACTCAGAGAATAAGCAGTCCAAGAAACTATGGGATAAGCTGGAAAAGAGGTACGATGGGAATGCTTCGTTGAAGGCAAATCGAATGGGAAAAGAGAGTTTGGACGATGTTATAGATAGATTCTACCATATGATGAGTGAACCGCATACACATGGGGTGGCTACTACCATGGAAGAGAAAGTTACTAACTTTGCAGACGGATTGCCAGAAAAGTAGGCTTCATTTGTGTCTAACCTGAGACAGAATGGAATGCTGGCAAAGCTGGATATAAATGACTTCATTCTAAAGCTGCGAGAAGAAGCTCTTAGGACGAAGTACAGAGCTCAGAAGTCTTCGTATACTCAGAATCCAGCTTTGTACAATGCCACGCCTCAAGCTAAGACATCTGGAGCACCTCTCCAGACTGCATATGTGTCTAGCTCATCGGGTCCTTCACATGCTTCTCCTTTAGGATCAGACACGTCGGGGTCTTCTTGTACCCATCATATTGGATCTGAAACAAATGCTACTAGACTGAAGACCAAGAACCTCGGTAATGTGACTGTAGAAGTAGCTCGAGAACACATAGATCTTTTGGCTGCAGTGGTTCATTCTTATGATGGACTTGTTGCCGGGAAGATTGGAAACTGCCATCTGGCAGACGAGGACTATGAGCAGGTGGACGAAATGGAGCTCGAGAGAATGGACATAATGTGGGCCTTAGATAGTGCTGTCCGGAGGGCGAAGAAGTTTGTGAAAAAGACAGGACAGAACTTGGTAGCTACTAAGGATACCACATTTGGCTTTGACAAGAGCAAAGTGACCTGCTTTAACTGTGGAGAGAAGGGGCACTTCAAGAGAGAATGTTTTAAGCCAAAGAAGATGGTAACGGGAACCCATTCTCGTCCTTCACTCGTCAAGACAAGCAAGCTACTAGTTCTACTTCATCAAGCAAGGATCCAAAAGCCTTGACTGCTCATGATGATGAAGGACAGGACTGGAGCTTTAGGTTTGTCTCTCCAGGGGAATCAAACATTGCAAGTGTAGAAGACATGATGATGATTCCACGAGTGAAGGAGATCTAGCAGTTGAGATAGCGATGTCAAATATTGAAGAGACAACTGCAACTGAGGTCAGCTACAAGCCTAAAGAGGAGACTACCACAGAAAAGACAGAAAAGGCAGAATCACCAGAACCAGAGACATCTGATGCTGCGTTGATGGCTAACTCTTCTGAACCAACTCAGGTAAGTACCACTGACCAAATGTTTGATAATCATGCTTGTTCTGATTGTAATACGTTTAGAAATAGCATAGATGAGAAATTTGCTAGGTTATTAGATCATAATGATAACTTAGTAAAAGATTTGCAACTGTGCACTGAGGCTAATAGAGTATTAAAACAAAATGAGCATAGTTACAAAGAAAAGATAGACCTTTTGACTAAACAGCTTAGGGAAACCAAAGTAGTTCATTTAACCAAGCTAATGACATTAGGTACTATCTAAACTCCCTAGAAGACACTAAGAAGCAAAAGGCAGTTCTAGAAGTAGAAGTAAACTCATTAAAACAGAAACTGCACAGTTGGACAAGTTCATCACACATAGCCAACACTTAGTGAGAGAAAGAAACAACGGGGAGGGTTTGGGTTACAAAGTGGTTCCACCGCCACCTAAGACCTTGATGAACACTAAGCGTAGACCAGTAATAATAACCCCATCAAGGATCATGTGGTGTCTACTCCTCTTGTTAGTGATCCAGATTCCTCATGTTCATCTATTGAATGGAAACAAACAAAAGGAGGCCACTTCAAAGGCAAAGGGTAAATTCCCTTGTGTTAATCTGGAAAAAAGAATTTGAAAAGGTTAACTTAAAGTCAGGGTCAAACAGAGTCAAATCAGAACCTAAAAAGACTTCTAATGTTAATCTTTCACATGTTTTAAGTCAAAAACCAGTTAACCAAAAGGAAAAAAATGTTAAACATGTTACTAACACAGTTAACTTTGTTAAACAAGAGAAAATATCAAAAAACCAGAGTCAAAACCTAAAGTGAGTGATGTTACTAGAGTGTCACACATGTCTCCACAAAGAAAGTTTAATCATAAAGTTGATAGCAGGTCATGCTACAACTATGGAGAATGTTGACACATTGCTTCCGATTGTCCTTATTATCAGACACCTAGGAAGAAGATTGAACTTCAGGACTCAAAACCTAGGTCTTCTAAGAGGAGTTCTTTAACTCCACCTAGAAGAACTAGTGAACATAAAGTTCAACCCGTTAGCCAGTTGAATGTTTATCACAAACAGGCATTGCACAAATCTGGATTATGGAAAGAAAAGTCATCCTCTGTGTCAGATAATGATGACAAGAAGGAACCTGAGCTACCCTCACCTTCTAAGGGTCAATGGGTTGAATTTCTGATGTCTGATGCCTCTGGGAAACCCAAGCCAGTAAAGGCTTGGGTTCCTAACCTAAACTAACAGTTTTACTTGGTATGTGCAGGGTGTTCACTACAGTGTTGAAACCAACACGTGGATTGTAGACAGCGGAGCATCCAGGCACATGACAGGAAATAGGGCTCTTTTATCAAACGTAAAGCAAATAAAGGAGGGCATGTTTCGTTTGCGGGAAACAAGGAGGCTATATCACAGCTTAGGGAGAATTTGGAAATCAGAAAGTTAAGTTTGATAGGGTGAACTACGTCCAGCAACTTGAAACAACTTACTTTCTATTTCCCAAATCTGTGATAAGGTTTTAAAGTCATATTCGACAACAAGAAGTGTTACGTCCTAAAGAAAGATTACGTGATTCCGGAGGACCAAGTGCTGATGACAGCTTCAAGATATAAAGACCTTTATGTTTTGGATCTCTCAACAACTTCTACAACGGATCATGAAGTTTAGTGTTTTCTATCTAAAGCTACTAAGAAGGATTCCATCTCCTGGCATAGGAGAATGGGAACATCAATCAACGGAAGATGAATCACTTGATCCAGAAGGATCTTATGAGAGGAGTTAATGTCAAGAATTTCCAACTTCCTGATTTTTGTGTAGCTTGCAAGAAAGGCAAATAGACGAAGAAGTCTCATAAAGAAAAGAAAGTTTATTCAATAGAACTTCCTCTTGAACTTCTTCACATGGATCTGTTTGGTCCAGTCAGTACAAAGAGCATACCAGGCGACTTGTACTATTTTGTGGTTACTGATGACTACTCAAGGTTCTCTTGGGTAATGTTTCTGAAGTCCAAATCAGAAACATTTGAGTCATTCAAGGAGTTAGTAACCACACTAGAATCTCTCTACAAGCTGAAGGTTAGACAAGTACGCTCAGACA
Organism: Flaveria trinervia; assembly: GCA_025506515.1. Taxonomy (NCBI): domain Eukaryota; kingdom Viridiplantae; phylum Streptophyta; class Magnoliopsida; order Asterales; family Asteraceae; genus Flaveria; species Flaveria trinervia. The sequence continues at coordinate 59,900,117 of CM046441.1, forward strand.
ATGGGACGGAATTCAAGAACCAGTGGATGGAGGCTTACTGCAAGGAAAAGGGAATTGTACATCAATTCACTTCTGCCTACACGCCTCAGATGAATGGCATTGCTGAGAGAAAGAACATAAGCTTGATAGAGACTGCACGGACTATGCTGGCAGACTCGAAACTGCCTATCCAATTTTGGAATGAGGCAGTTGATAATGCATGTTATACACTGAATCGAGTTCTGATTGTCAAGCACCACAGAAAGACATGTTACAAGCTACTACAAAGACGCAAACCGAATTTGGAGTATCTCGAACCATTTGGTGCGTCGTGCACACTTCTGAAGAAAACACAAGAAGGTAAATTCAGCAAGAAGGCGGATGAAGGAATCTTTCTAGGATACAACATACCGAACAAGAGGGTTTACAACAACTCAACGAGTCTAGTAGAAGTGTGGTGTAATGTTGACGTTCAGAGATATACCACACCACCTATTGGCAAAGGACCCGCCTACGTTTTCGACTATGATGGATTCTTCAAGTCTTTCAACATCCCTCTCTCTCCCTCGGATGAAGAGTTAGCTACACGGATGATGTATGATATCTTGAATACACCAACATCTAGCTCACATGGAGAATCATCTACTCAGTCCGGGGGAGTAGTCGACAACAGTGACTCCTCCTCTGAAGATGAAGCTGAAGAAGATGACCAGAACAGTCAGGAGGAACAGGTTCCAGTTCCTGAAAGTCCACAAGCATCTACCAGTGATGCCCCTTCGACTTCAGAGCCTCAAACTCCAACTACCTCAGATGCAGAACCAAATGTTCATAATCTTGGCTCTGAGGTAGCTGTTCCTACTACTCCAGGATCACGTCTAAACATCTATCATCCCTTGGACAATGTCATTGGGGATGTCAGATCAGGAGTACAAACCCGAAATCAGCTGTACTCAGCTGATTATGCCTCTGTTATTGAAAAGGGTTACATTCATGATGGTGCTTATCGGTGTTTTGTCTCGCAGTTTGAGCCAAAATACGTTAGTGATGCACTAAATGATGAAGCGTGGGTGAGTGCCATGCAAGAAGAACTTCTTCAATTCAAGAAGTTAGGAGTATGGACTCTGGTAGATAGACCTAAAGGTGCTAAAGTCATTGGCACCAAATGGGTCTTGAAATGCAAGAAGGATGACCAAGGGGTCATTATCAGGAACAAGGCTCGACTGGTTGTTCAGGATTTCGCCAAGTCGAGGGGATTGACTACAATGAAGTGTTTGCACCAGTGGAAAGGATGGAAGCCATCCGTATCTTCCTTGACTATGCATCGTATATGAAGATTAAAGTCTGTCAATTAGATGTGAAGAGTGCATTCCTTCATGGGGAAATTCGAGAGACAGTGTATGTCAGTCAACCTGAGGGATTTGAAGATCCTTATCATCGGGACAGAGTTTACAAACTCGACAAGGCCTTATACAGGCTGCATCAAGCTCCTAGGGCCTGGTATGAGAAACTCTCAACTCATCTTATGAAACAAGGCTTTTGCAGGGGAGTTATTGACTGCACACTGTTCGTCAAAGAAAAAGATGGAGGCCTACTGCTAGTACAAATCTATGTCGATGACATAATCTTCGGTTCAAAGAACGAAGAATTATGCAAAGAGTTTGAAGCAGTTATGAAGAAATAATTTGAGATGAGTGCTATGGGGAAGATGAAGTTCTTTCTCGGGTTACAGGTGGATCAGACTCCAAATGGGATATTTATACATCAGACCAAGTATGTAGGAGACATTCTCAGTCGTTTTGACATGGAGAATGCTTCTGCTGCTGGGACTCCACTTGCTACGAATCACGATATAGCACCTGATGAAAATGGAGATCTTGTAGATGCCACAATGTACCGAGGAATGATTGGATCCCTCATGTATCTCACTGCCTCAAGACCTGATATTATGTATGCTACATGTTTATGTTCTAGATATCAGGCTAAGCCTAAGGTCAACCATCTGATCGAGGTTAAGAGGATATTTCGTTATCTGAAGGGTACACCCACACTTGGGTTGTGGTATCCTCATGATGATGACTTTGAGCTCACGGCGTATAGTGACTCGGATTACGGGGGCTGCAAGATGAATTACAAGTCTACATCATCAGGGTGTCAATTCTTTGGGAGAAGATTAGTTACCTGGCAGTGTAAGAAGCAGACATCGGTTGCATTGTCAACCTGTGAAACCGAATACGTTGCTGCTGCAAGTTGCTGTTCACAAATCATCTGGATTCAACAGCAAGTGCAGGATTACAGTTTAAAGTTTTCTTCTACTCCTATTTTTGTTGATAACTCTGCTGCAATTGTAGTAACTAAAAATCCAGTTCAACATCCAAAGACCAAACATATCGGTATTAATACCACTTCATAAGAGATTGTCTTGAAAAGAACTTAATTGATGTGGTAAAAATTAATACTGATTTTCAACGCGTTGACCTCTATACTAAAGCCATTGATAAACCACGTTTTCAATATTTGCTAGAGGTCAACGGCGTTAAAAAGAAAAGTGATGTTATTCCTGATGATGATCATGTGTAGTCCGATGTAGTTTAGTTAATTTTTCTTTTTTATTTTATTTTATTTGTTTATTTTAGTCTGCTTAAATTAAACTCATGTTATTTTACTGTTTATTAAAATCCTAAAATAATTAAACAGTTTTGATTTTAGTATTTTAGGGGGAGAATAAGTCAGCAAGTAAGATTAAAAAAAATGAAAAAAACGAGGGAGAATGAGTGGAAAGCTGATATAAGGTAGATCGTATATGTGATACCGATTCAAACCCTTTGGAATATGATAGTACACAGGAACAAATCAAGAGGGACTTTAAAAATTTAATTTAGAAAAAGATGCAAAAATTCAAAGTATAAGTCTGTGTAGTCTAAGCAATATAAAAGGGAAGATGATAGAAAAACTGGTAACTCCTAAGGTAACACAACGAGAGTAGACCTAGAGGTTGCTAGACCACAAATGATATGTTGGTAGATTCAACACAATAGATGATTAGACCTGACTGGTGATATCAAGATCAAAATAAGTTGTTCAACTGACTGTGGGCTGCCATCTTATCACTGGTTAACACAATCAACAATATTCCAATAAGGGGTAATGAGCATGTAAACGCCACAAATGTGTGCGGATGACCATAAATAGAGCAAAGCATGAAAAAAATGAAAGAAAATGCTATCAAGCTAATGACTTATGTTGTTGGTGCATTTTGTGCAAAATAAATTAAGCTGCTCTAACAAGGAGATAGGTTGTGTGCCTCTCTGTTGTACGATGGCACTGACCTGAGGATAAGCATAACCTAGATATTCTAGAATTCATTGTTGTTTGCCGCCTCTCTGCTGTGCGATGGCACTGACCTGAGGATTGGCTTCTCTTTGAAAGCTCTAAGAATAGTCTCTTCTTGTAAAAACCCGTAGACCGCTCAAAAGCTCCTGAGGAATGTTGATTACCATATAGGTGTGGGATCCACAAATGTTCGTTGAAATAATTAAACCTAAATCTATCACCAGTCTGTGTATGGATTTAAGAGGACAAACATATTGACAATCATTGTGGCTGCAATTCTTGAAAGTTCAAATCAATGTGGTAATCTAATAGTTCCAGTATGATTTCCTAAAAGTTGCTAACGACTCGGGATGAAAACCAATAATAGAGCATCAAAAGATTTTGATAACAAGTCCCAAATGATTTGACTTGCCTGTATGATTCCAAAATTGAATTGGTCCAGGTGTGGTCAATCTTGTTGAAGCTGCCTATTCTGGAACCAAATCCAGTAGAAGTCTATCTTAGAATTTATCTCTCACAAAAAGTCAAAAACAAGTTTTATTTTTGTATTTAGTTTAAATTTCTAGTTAGTTAGCTATTTTAGTTTGTTTGTTCGTCGGACTATATCATGGAAATCAGTATGGGATTAACTCACCTAAAAGGGTCATGTCTGAAATGGCCATATGTGTTTTCAAAGTTTAAAAAGGTCACGTCTGAGGTGACTAAATTGTGTACAAGGATCACGTCTGAGGTGATCAAAAGTTTTTCAAGTTAAAATGATCATGTCTGAGATGATCAAATGCTCATAATGTTAATTTCAACAGGTAAAAAGGGTTTAAGTGCTAAATGTTAATAAGTGTAACCCATTCGCACGACTAGATCATAAGTATGGACCAACCATGCGAATGGATCCCATTCGCACGACTGGACATGAGATTGAGACATTCACCTGAATGGCTTATCAGAATGATCCATTCGACCGAATGAAAGGGTGCGAATGAGTCAGTCGACCGACTGAGACTCAGTCGGTTAACTGAGGGTGCGAATGAAAGGGCACGAATGAGTCAGTCGACCGACTGAGACTCAGTCGGCCAACTGAATTCGACTGACTGGGCCAATCGCACGACTGAGCCTCAGTCGCCCGAATGAACTGAGCGAATGAGGCCAGTCGGCCGATTGAACTCAGCTTCAGTATTTAAAGGGCCATAGTTGATCGCATTCCACTCATCACCCTCAATCGCTCCTAAATCGCACCAAGTACCGTTACTCTGCCAAAATTCCTTTAGACCTTGTTTTTACATCTTTATTGATCTTCTGACGTGGGTTGTCGATTATACAGGTATATTGCAGTGAATCTTACCGAAATCAGAAGACATTGAATCCAAATTTGTGATATTCGAGTGAAACAAGAACCGGACTGAAAAATGCCCTAATAACCAACATAAACTAAGCAAAATGTTAAAATTAAGTTTAATATGTTATTAGTGACAAGATGGCGAGTCTAATTGACCATTAAACCATGTTAAATTACTTGATTTGGCCAAGATTCAAACCACAGGCGACTGAAAAATGGGACAGGCGACTGGTCGTCCGGATGAACTCTAATCGAACGATTGAAACTTACGATTGGATCAATTAGCCGAATGAACCATGCGAATGAGCTCAGTCATCCGACTGAACCAATCGCAGACTCAGTCAGCAGATTGAACTCAGTCGCATGTCTAATTCACCCAAACGAGCTCAGTCGCATGAAAGAACAACCGACTGACTTTAGTCGCATGATTCATTCACACGAATGAATCAGAATGAATTTAAAAATTACACTTAGAACTGAATTTTGATGTATTATGTACTAATGGTTCATTCGTCCATTAATCCAAAGCACAACATATGTGCTCACTTGGATCATACTACTCGGAATGGGGCCGAGTTCACAGTGATTATAGCTTTCCTTAGATGTTCCCGGATACATAAGGCTATATCTACACCTTGCACGCCCTACAGGTCATTACACCAGGGATTCTGGGAGAATGCCTTAGTTGATCGCTCTCGTGAGCCGTACAGTATACGGAGCTCCATTCTAGGTCATGATATCAAGGTTACTGCTGCTGATATCCAGAGAGTTCTTGAGTTTGGGGACGATACGAATCACCCCACCAGATTACATCCACTGACTGTGAGAGGCTGCTTCCTCAGGATCAAGTACGCTGGGGACATAAACTCGGGTGTGCTCAACAAGAGCAACCTATGCCCCCAGCACAACTACTTGGCGCATGTGATCCTAAAGTGCATTGCTTCGAGGAGGGGTGGGTTCGATGATCTATCAGACCAGATTCAGAATGCCTACGTGGCACTGGTGCTGAACCACCCTTTCAGATTTTCGAGTATGATCTTCTCATATTTGGTGGAGAACCTGGAGGCAAAGGGGAAGGAAGGATTTTGTATGTACCCCAAGTTTCTACAGCTGATCTTCAACGAGAAGCTGCCACTTCTTCCAAGGAGAGTCATGATGCAGTTGCTTTGGAGATTATGGATGACACGACCTTGGGTCGGATGAGGGTGTATAGGGGCAAGCAAGTGAAGCCCCAGGTGATGAGGTTGATTGGCCATATGGCCAACGAGAGATATGTGGCGTCGGGGAGACGCAAATGGCATCATGATGACAGTGATTCTGATGACGAGAGGCTACTGCTCCCAGAGCATGACTCTGATGATGACGACAGTGGGGACGCTGGGGATGATATGCCTACTCCACCGAGAGGCTCAGTTTATGATGTTATACCTCCAGTGTCTGCCCCAGCTGGAGACATAGCCGAGTCTGCTGGTTTCCATCACGATTTTGTTCCTAGTGAGGAGGAAGAGGAATTGGAAGAGGAGCCCTTGAGACGTACTGTGGGAAGCAAGGTTGTTCCCACAGAACATGGGCTAAGGGCAGTTGGTGAACGCCCAAGAGACTCAGGAGAGACAGCCACTGATCCGAGTTATGCATCAGAGTCAGCTAGCAGGGTTGTAGGGGGAGCATCCACCTCAACTGGAACGAGGAGGAAAAGGATGGCTTAGCCCCATGGTCAGAAGAAGAAGAAAAGACGACTCACCTTCATTACCACCACAGCCACCACATCTGCCATCACCACTACCACTTCCACAGCCACACCATCCACCACCACAGCCACCACAGCTACTACTACAACCACCACACCTCCCACCACTGACATATGCCAACCACCACCATATCATTCACTCCTACATCACCTCCACTATCTCACAGACCCAACCCTATTTTCACCACAGCCACCACCACCACTACTAGCCACCAAGCAGGACCCTCATCTCATCCCACACATATATATGGATCTCATCTACCTTAATTTTGGGTAGAGGACCAGCTTTCAGCACTAAACCGTATGGTGATGCGACTGTTAGCTGTTGATGAAGAGAAGACTGCGCAGATCCGACAGCTTGCAGATCTCACAGCTACGCAGTCACACCAGATCTCGGAGCAGGCTCGGCTGATCGAGGAGCAGGCCCAACAAATGGCTGCTCAGAGCCACGAGATCGCCCAACTCCAGGAGCATAGAGTCACTTCTGCTAACAAGATTGAGGAGTTGGAGAATGCTACGAAGACCATCATGCTCAAACTTAAGGGATCTAAAGATGAGCCTCTGAAGATTAAAGAGGGAGATGGTGATGATGATGATGAAGATGATGATGATGAGACTGAGGATGATAAGGGGATTGAGGATGAGAGGACAGAGGAGAGGAATGAGGATGATGATGAAGAAGGAGGCGATGCAGCTGCATCTACCTCTGCTCAAGGTCAAGAAAGGAGGTCTAAGAAGAATCAAGACCAACAAGCTTCCTCCTCTGCTCCACCAAGTGATGACCCAGTAATCCAAGACAAAAATCCAAACTATCATAGGGATGAGTTTGATGTTGCTCCCCTTCAGCAGATCAAGACCCAGCTAACTATGATTCTTGATCTACAAGGGATCGTCAGAAGGTCGGTGAGTTATACCCCTGAAGAAGGGGAAATAATTCATGATCTATCAAATGAGCAACTAGCTGAGATCTTCAAGCTAAATCCCGATGAGATTGTAAAGGATGCTCCAACATGCGACTCGACAAGTGACGAAGAGCTCAACAATGTTGATGAAATATAGATAGAAGATGTCACTGCAGAGCACTACCCTCAGTATGCTGACAATGAGGGAAATATGGTCCCCAATCTGGGTGAATCCCTTGTCAGTGATATGTTTGAGGTGTTAGACAAAATGGACAGGAGTCTGACAAGATAGAAGAAACGGCCCAAGCATCAAATGATGATGTTGATATCCGAAAGGCTGAGTGGGCTGCCTGTTTTGAAAATGTTAGAGCCCAACGCGATGCACCTAAACAGGACGCCTACACCAAACTCTACAGAGTCAAGAAACATCATAATGTGTCAGGCAGGATTATAGCATGGGCATATTTTGAGGACCTTAACGTCTATGCAGTTAAGAGGGAGAAGGGCATAGAGTATTTTAGATTTCCACATGATCTAAAGACTCTACCAGGTTTTGAGCTCAACCAGCTGGCCAAACTGAAGCTGTTGTATGCTGACACGAGAAAGATGTCAGGCTGGTTTGAGGCTGCCCTAAGGAAGGAGTACCACACCAGGTGGGTTAACTTCAGACCCCAACAGCCTACAAGGTACATCAGAAGGTTTGAAGTTGATGCCATTACTGGAAAGCCAAAGATAGTGTTGAAGTGGAGTCCTCCACGCACAATGTCAAGAATCCTACTCAGGGAAGCCACAGGACTTTACTCCACACTTTAAGTGGTGGTACTACGATTGGAGAACAGCTGAAGTAGTCATAGTCCTAAACAAAGAGGCCAAATGGACACGATCAGGGTATTCGACCCAATGTGGCTTACCAACTTGTCAGCAAATGATGTCTACACGTTATACAAGTGGCCACTGTTCTATGATACGCAAGATATTGTACAAGCCCTCCAGTTCCAAAATGTCATAAGACTCTGCTTCGCGTTTGAGATTCATGCGGGAGTCACAAAAGAGGAAAAGTACAAGAAATATGAGGAGGTGATGCAGAAAACAAGACATTAGAGAGATCTGGGTCCAAGGGGGAGTTTGTTGATACATGTATGTCCCTAGATCATGATATGAAATGTAATAGATCTTGTTTATCTGATTCGGATGTAATTTGATATGATTAATGAAAGGATATTGATTGTTTGTGATTTGTAATGTCTAATATTTCATTATTGAGTCAATATTGATTTGGTTAATTAGGTTAGCAATTGTTTGAATGGTTACACATAATGTTTATTAATTAATACATTCAAACTTAACATAATGAAGTTCTCATGCGAATGGACCACACGCATGAATAACTTCATACGATTGACTCAGTCGCACGACTGAACCAGGAGACTGGATCAGTCGTATGATTGACACATAAGATTGGCTCAGTCGCACGACTGAAAACTCAGTCGTGCAGATGGATCAACCGCATGGTTCAATGGCACGACTGAACCATACTTATGGTCCAATCGCCCGAATAAACAATACTAACCTATAAATACAATCCAATTCGTGAAATAAAAATTCATTCTATTACGACTCCAGACATACCTAGCCGTCCAGAAGCCTCCAAAATTCGTTCTCCAAGTTCATAGAACATATTAGATCGATTCCCAATAGATTTCTAACGTTAGTTTCAATTCATTATTGATTCTTCGTGTGTTCTCACTTATTGGATCGCCAATCAAATAGAATTCCGCACTATTTGATCTGGTTTACACGATAATCACTAGGTATTTCGTTCAAATACCAGGTCCTAACAATGATCTTTATATCAAGGACTTCTGGAGAACTGCAAAGTACGATACACGAGGAAATTCTCAAAGAACTACTGCTAAAGTCATTTATCAAGACGTGACCATCACTGCTGAGATCGTTTCAAGGATATTGAGACTAGACGAGGATTCTCCAGATGAAGTCACCATGACAGACTCTGAGGTGTTCCAGGCCTTCAGAAGCATGGGATATAAGGGACCAACTTTTAGTTCTCGCAAGGAGATCAAAAGTTCATTTTTGTCCAAGGAGTGGAGGTTTATTGCTCATGTTTTTATAATGTGTTTTGATCACCGTAAAGGTTGATCAGACGGACTAAACATTGATTGGGCAAAGGCAATGGTGTTATGTTGTAAAAGAGAGAAGGCCAACATTGTCAAACTAATTTTTACTTGCATGGCTGAGAACGTGATGGCCCTGAAGAAAGACAAATGGTTGTTATATCCTTGTTTTCTTCAGATGATCTTTGATGATCTTATACCTAATGTACCAAAACATGGAGAGGTAAAGAGGTTGATACAAATGAACCCTCGCATTTTTGCTGACTGTTGTGCCATTCGCCATGATTTCAGTGTAAAGATCACCCATCTTTTGGAAAATATGTATCCTCAAGAGCAATGGAGTTATATTAAACGGGTGGATGAATCAGAAAACAAAAGGGCTGAAGAAACCAGGGTATAGCAAAGTGAAGCAACAAAGAAAAGAAAAAGTTATGCCAAGGAGAAAGATTATGACTTTGCGGAAGACATTGCTGAACAAGCTAAAGAAATAAGAGTAGAGAAAGAATGAAGGTCGAAGAAGAAAGCCGATACTGCTGAATCTGAGAGACAGTCCAAACAGATATATGAAGGATTCACTGAAAGAAGGGAGGAAAGAGGAAACCTTGATGAAGACATGATTCGAAATCTGAATACTTCCTTGGCAAATGAACTGAGCATGATCAAGACCAAACTTAGAAACCAAGAGATTAGAGAAAAGCAAAAGGATGAGGTGATAGAGGGTATGAAGAAGATGCTTGTTGATCAAAATCGATTACTGAAGAAGTTATTTGAGGAGATTACACATATGAAAGCTGCAGCCAGCCTGCCTAATCAACTAACTCAATCTGAGTTAGATGATCTGACTGACACTTCAAAGTATCCATTTCTGAATGTGGGTACTTCATCCAAGGCAGGAGAGGGCACATCTGGTGCAGCAACCACTAATGCTGGAGATTGTGAAACCAGAGCTGAGAATGTTGGAAGAGGGAATGAAGAAGAAATCTATGAGGCTGGGTTTGTTGATATGGGTCTTGATGTAGAAAATGATTTAGTTGGAGAAGAAGTAATAAGAGAGAAGTCTGTTGAAAGGAATGTTGAAAAGGGGAATGGGTTGATTGATAAAGAAGAGGATGATGAACAGCTCATAGACTATGATTCTGAACCAGAGTTCTATGAGGTTGATGAGCGACCTTTGATCTATGTGGCAAAGAAAGGGGGAACATTGAAGATGTGTTTGAGATGGACAGAGCAGATTGGTTTGTAAAGGAGAAGGAACCAAAAGAACTCACTCCCTTATTCTAACATTTGGGAGGGTTGAGAAAACAAGAGGCTGACAAGAAGATTATAAGTTGTGCCTACAATCCCGAGCTAAAAATGTTTATGATTAAGAGGATGGGAGGTCATATCATTTATTTGCATAAGAGGAAGGGTTTTAAGTCCTTGCCTAAATGGGACCTTAGGCATCTAGCAGCTCTACCACTTCTAAATGCACATTTGAGTGAGAGAGCCACTCTTCTACTGAAAGAAATACAGAATGGGCTTAATGAAAACTTCAAATCATTTGGTTACATGAAGGCAGAAAGGAGAAGGTCAAAGAAAGATAAGGACTGGGAAACGGGAAAGGGGCGAATTGTTCTGAGAATTAAACCGCCAAAGACAGTTAACAGAGTGAGATTATCTGATCCACTTCCCCAATAGCTACAGGATTTTGAGAAATGGTTCTATGATAATAACACTGGGGAAGCTATGATTAGGGTAAAAAATGGCAAAGAGTTTAAGGTTTTTCATCCTATGGAATTGTTTAGTTTATGTGATGAAGATTTATTGGTGTTATGTGAGAATCACATAAAGGCTGGGGCTGGGGAAGAGACTCGAAAAGAAGCTAGTCTTTTTATGAATGTAGCCAACAAGATTATAGGGGTGAGGTCTGAGGTGAAGAAGTTAGCTGAAAGGGTAAGGGATCCAGATGACCTTAACATGGATATTCAAGATTTGGCAAAGCAGTTTGAGAGGGCTAGTACTAATCCTGATGGAGCTAGTGATGCAGGAGGAAACAGTAAAGAATCAGGTGCTGAAGCTTCAGAGGGAGCTGTTGCAGAAGATGATGAAGATTGATCTAAAGCAACAAAAGACACTGGAGCTACAGAGACTAATCAAGCCGAGTGAAGATGGTGAGGTCCAACCTAGGGGAGTATTGAAGATCATGTGTAGGTTGGACTCACTTTCGTTTAGTTTTTTACTTTTAGTTGTAATAGGTCTTTTGTTAGTTTTCTTTTGTAAGTACTTAGATTTTTGTAATTTGGCAGTCTAGCGAACTGTGAGCGAAACTATAAGTTCGCTCACAGTTTGCTGTTTTGTTTGCCTGACGAAACTGCTGTTTCGTCTGGCAAAACTGTTATTTCGTCTGGCGAAACTATAGTTTCGGTAGTTCAGTTTCGCTGACAGCGAAACTGTCTACGAAACTATAAACTGCTATATATTGTTTTGTTTCTTCTCATTGTAGGTAAGCTTGCAAAAACCCTAATCGATTATTATTGTTGCAAGTTACCATTTCAAAGCAATTAATACATAGAATATCCTTGTGCTTTTTGTTATTGATTGACATTGATCATTGTGCTATTATAAATGAGTTCTTATTGTGTTCAATCTTCTTTGTGATTGTTGTTTAGTATATTTGTGGGATATTGAACGATTCTTAACATCATTTGCACTATAATATGATCACATGGACCAACACAAATGAACAATACGTTGATTTGTTCATAAAAGCTTTTGATGAACAAAGATTTAAATATCTGATCACAGCTATTGGGATGATAAACATTGACTAATTCATCTCCTATGAAAAACCTTTTTAATATGTGTTTTGTCTATTTCATACAATCTAAGCCCTGTTATAGAAACTTTCCCTCGGAAGATATCTTTACTCATCTTTCGAAATGATACTTTTTTAGGGTTGTGTTATCTTCGGCAAAGTTTTAAGCCTCGTAAGAACATTCTGAGTATTATCTGTTGGACCCTGAAAGGATCATACATGCCAATTCAAGTGGTGGGTTGATAGTTGTTTTGTTGGAAATCCCACAAGTCCAAGAACAAATGCGGATGAAGAATCTACAAAGAAAATAGAAGACAAGTGTCGACTAACCGCATTTGTACATGCGTATGAGCATAGAACAATGCTGACAAGTGTTTGTTCTTCCGCATTAACAAATGCGGATAGCTGAAACAAAATGCTGACAAGTATTTGTACATTTACTAATGCGGATGGCCGGCAACAAATGCGCATAAGTGTTTGTTCATTCGCATTTGTCAATTTTGATGACCAAACACTAATGTTGAAGACCAAAAGAAATGCTAATCTAGATCAAGACATTCGCATTAGTCAATGCAGATGAACAAAAGAAATGCTGATGAAGACTTTTGTACTTAGACTATTTCTCTGATGTATAGGTCAGGGGTAGGTTAGTCATTTTCTAAAAAGGCATCTTGTCAGCCTATAAATAGAATAGAAAACCTCGTATGTGAGGTGACTATTGATACACATTCTAGATAATTAGAATCTTTTTCTAGTCTTATGTTTACAAGGTGTCTCATTACTATTTAATGCAAAAACACTAGCATTCATTATAACTGATTACCTTCATTAATACAAACAACATTTATGAGTATTTCTTGCACTCAATGTTCCTTGATTTTTTTATTCTGCCTTACAATCGTTGACTCAATCATTATATTCAATCCTGTTGATTCACATCAATAGAAATTTCATTCTCAAACCTAGTCATTGGGTATCAGAGCTTTGGCTCTCGGTTCTTCTTTTAATCTGCCTAGATATGAGTAGAACTCGATTGATCTAGAGATTGAATTACTAATAGAGTGTTCAACTACCTATACTTAGTAAACTGTAGAAAGCTCTTCAACAGTCACTGCTCATCTGTACTCATCTTCAAGAACAAACCCATGAATAGCTATTACAACAAAAACATATAATTTCAGTAGATCTGATTATACATAAGCATGTTTGGACTATTTGGACTAGTTGAACTTAACAATCAAACTAATCATTATTCTAAAAGGTTAAAAACAACTTATTAAAATGGATTCACATAGTTTCTCTAAAATTTGGCATACTCCAAAACCTCCCATGCTTAAACACAATCTGAGTTTAAGCAATGGAAAATTAGAATTATGAATATATTACAGGTGTACATCCGACTACTGGATTTAAATATGTAAAGGCCCTCATATTCCTGTGACACTCTCTGTTGATCAAGATACATTATACAAAACCTCAAGAATACCTATTGAGGATCTCACACTTGATGATGATGACTACAAGAAGATAAAAGTTGATTTCAAAGCTTATTTTATACTCACTCAAGCACTAAAAATGGATGTGCTAGTATGGAACTGCTAAAGCTGTTTGGGATGTACTGCTGATAATGTGTGAAGGCAGTAGTGAAGTGGTTGAAATTAACAAGGACAAGCTTGTTAATCAATATGAAACCTTTCATCACTCGAAGGGGAGCAATCTCAAAACAGCTGCATAGATTTGTGCACCTGGTGAATGATTTAGAGAACATGGAGGTAACATACAAAGTTAAAGAACTGAACAAGACGATGTTCCATAGTCTTTCAAAAAGTTGGAAACAAAATGTACAATGCTAAAATCACCCTTGATCTGGAGAGTACCACCTTGGACATCATGATTACCAAGATAGAAGCTCTTGAACTTTATGAAAGGAGTAGAAATCTTAGTGGACTCTAGTCATTGAAGCTTATAAATTTCCATTAGACACTCACTCTATAGAAAATGCATTCATCACTGAGGATGATGATTTTCTTCTCCTCAAGAGATGAAGTGAAGACAACTGGTTTCATTGCTGCTCTATTAACTAACAAGCCTTCAACACCATCACAACCAACAGGGTTCAGTGCAACTCCCTTAACTACTCCTGAACACCCAAGATCAGAAGAGCAAAAGGCAACTTACAATGCCTTTGTTGCTAGCTTTGAAGCTTACCTGGGCAGACTCACTTCTACTCATCTAATCCAAGAAGATTTGGAAGAAATGGATCCAGATGTTGTGGAAGAAATGGATCTGTAGTGGCAAATGGTTATGATAGTAAGCCAAGAAGTTCTTCAGAAAGGAAGAAAGCTTAGCCTCAATGAAAACACCAAACTTGGATATGACAAATCCAAGGTAAAGTGTTTCAACTATGGCATGATTGGCCACTTCTCCAGAGAATGTAATGCTCCCAGAAGAAACAACAACAATTTACAAACGAATTCTCTTGGTAAGTCATCTCCACAACCAAGCACAAGCTTTCACTCTAACAATCGACAACAACATATCACCAACCACACACAACAACAACCATATCAGAGTCAGCCACAACTGACAAATCAAGTTCATGGAAGCAATCAGGCATCCTCAAATGCTCTTCTCATCAGACAAGATGGAGTGTGTGATTGGAGTTTGTATACAGAGGAAGTGAAGCCTCAATTTCAGAATCATGCACTCATGGCTCACATCAATGATGGTCCATCTCCTATGCCATCTGAGGTAAAATCCAACCTTTGTAGTGATAAATGCATTCCTAAACTGCAAGGTTATCATGAGCACAATCGTAAACTGGCTCATAATAAAAGAAGAAAGGGTCAAGTAAGAGATGCTTAAAAGAGAAATTAAAGGCTTTGAAATTAAAATCAAATCTCTCATCTCTGACATTGAAAAATTACATGGTGAAAAGTTGCAATTGAGAATGAGCAACTAACTGAAAAGTTGGCTTAATCAAAAGCTGTACAAACACTTACAGAAGTGAAACTTGAAAAGTTTCAAATATCTTCAGTCAGACTGCAAAAGATGCTAGACTCACAAAAAGATCCCAAGGATATGACTGGGATTGGGTATATTCTTGTCCTCCACCCTACAATGACAACTACACTGTCATGTTTGAATCTATCACACTTAAAGAGCAAAATAACCTAATACTATTGAACCAAAAACAATAGTAAAACAAGTCACAAATCCTCCAAACAAAACAAATGTTTACATTAAAACAAATAAGGAAAAAATTAAATTTGGTCACCTAATTAAAATTAGGGAGTGTTCAGACAAGACAGTGAATGTCATTAAACCATCAATCCCAATCAAAGCCAATATTCCATTTGTGAAATTTATACTTGCAATTTCAAAGGGAAGAAGAAAGTTGTGGCTTTAGTGAAATTTTCTCCTGAAAGCAGTTCTAATTATGAGATTGAATCTTCAAAAAATTTAAAGCAAATCAGACAAAGTTTCACTACCAAAGAAAAGCAAAAGTTCATTGATTTCAAAAATTAAAATTCAATCAGGCCCTCAATCATCAAAATCAAAACAAGAGAGCTTTTGACATCTGCAATAGGGAGCATGTAAATCAGTTTGAACAAGAAGTCAGAAAAGGTTGAGGAAACAAAAACAGCCTAAAACAGTCAACAAAAGTAGTGTTGTAAAACAAACTACTAAAAAGGCTGATTTTGCTTCATCCCTTAAACCAAAGATTGTGACTTAGTTAAGGACAGGTAAATCAACTGAGTCAGCAATAGCAAAATCAGATTCAAGAAACAAACATATGTATTGTAACATTTGTGAAATGTCTAATCACAAAACAAATGAGTGCCTTGTCAATCAATACTGCTCTATCTGTGACATGAACAATCACTCCACCAAAAACTATTGTTTAAATAAATATTGTTTAGTCTATTATATAACCAATCACAATACATCTGATTGTTACTTCAAGCAAAAAGGGTTGAGAATTCCCCAAAACAAGCTCATCTCATCAGTATCACCTATCAAACCCAAAATCAGAAGTCATTTTCATAATAATCAATCTAGGACTTCTAGCTTAGAAAATGAAATGGGTAACATAAAAGAGTTGAACTTAGATAATGATATGGGTAACATAAAAGAGTAGAAGACGATTCAAAGAAACAAATATCACAACATGAAGCAAACATATGATCTTCACAAACCAAAAATGATTATTGATAATTAAAAACGGGTCAGATTTCTTCAAAGAAACAAGGACCAAAGGTTTCATTATTCTTTTGATTCTTCAGCTGAAGTTAATAAGAGGAAACATTCAAAATATCATCAGAGATCTCCCAAAACACCTCTCTCTAAGTCATAGTTTAGAGGAAAGTACCAAGAAGTCACCATCGTGGATAGGAATGGGAAACCCAAGACCATTATGGCTTGGGTTCCATATTCTAATTAGTTCTTTTATGCTTGCAGGGTCATCCATATAGGTCCAATAGCTTATGGTACGTGCACAGTGGATGCTCCCGACACATGATTGGAGATCGTTCCCTCCTTCATGACTTCAAGCATATACAAGGAACTACTGTGGCATTCAGAGGAGATTCACAAGGTGGCAGAATCACTAGTGAAGGATCTGTGACAAATGGAGGTTGAGCTTTGATAGGGTGAACTACTGTGAACAACTAAATTTCAATCTTCTCAACGTGTCTCAGATCTGTGACAAGAAATATACAACTCACTTTACCGACACTCATTGCTACATTTTGAAACCAGGATTTCAAATTTCTGAAGAATGGGTTGTCTTTAAGACCCCAAGGAAGAATAACACCTATGTCTTAAACCTGAATTCTGCTACCCCAAAAGAAGAAACATGTCTTCTGTCAAAAGCATCATTCAAGGAGTCTCAGCTTTGACACAGATGTTTGGGTCACACAAACTCTAAAATCATGAACAGATTGGTCAAAGGAAACCATGTCATTGGGTTACCCCAAAAAGAATTTTACTTTGTTGTTCACTGTTCAGCATGCCTCAAAGGGAAACAACATAAATCTTCCCACAAACCAAAGCTTATGAACACAAACAATTCTCCATTAAAGTTACCTCATATGGAACTTTTTGGACCAACTCATATTATGAGTATTAGAAAGAAATAGTATTGTTTGGTGATCATTGATGACTTTTCAAGATTTACATGGGTTTTCTTCTTACTTTATAAAAATGAAGCATCCCAACTAATAAAAGATTTTATTACAAAAATTGAAAACCAAGTTGATCATAAGGTCAAAACAATAAGAAGTGATAATCAGACATAGTTTAAAAATGAAGGTATGAGTTCCTTTTGTGAAACAAAAGGCATTTCACATCAGTTTAGTGTAGCTATAACTCCTCAACAAAATGGGTGTAGCAGAAACGAGAAATAGAACACTGATTGAAGCAGCAAGAACAATACTAGCCGATGCTAAACTGCCAATTACCTTCTGGGCAGAAATGGTTAACACTTCGTGCTTTGTGCAAAATAGAACTTTGATTGTAAAAGAAAACAACATGACTCCTTATGAACTATTGTTTCACAAAAACCATTTATTGGATTTTTCAAGTCATTTCATAGTCCTGTCTCAATATTAAACACCCAATACTATTTGGGACAATTTTCATCTAACTCTGATGAAGGATTCTTGTTTGTTTTCTTTAATTTCAAATGCTTATAGAGTGTTTAATCCAAGATTAAACATTATTCATAAATCAACAATGTTCAATTCAAGGAAAATTCATTTCCCAAATCTATAAATGGTCCTGACTGGTTGTTTGATATTGACTCATTTACAAAATCGTTTGATCAATTTCATTTTTCTCATGTAGGAAATATACCTTTAGTTGAACCTCATTCAGGAGTAGAAAGAAGAAATGACTTTCCGATGGTTCCTCCAACCTCTTCTGAACAACTAAATGAAGATGTTCCACTACAAGCTGATCTTGTCAGACAACTATCTCAAAATCAAAGTGTTTAAACTGAAGCTGGTCCCAGCACGTTACCATCATATTCAGAAGACCCATCAACTGAGGTCAGAAATCAAGACCAAGCTACACCTTCAGTTGAAATAGAAAGAACATCAAATGATGGAAGCAATCAAAGTGTTGCTAATGCTGAAGCTGTCATAGAAACAGAATCTGATTATCTTCATAATTCTCCAATAGTAAAGATGAAGGTGCCTTTCGCCGTGATGATCTAAATGTCTCAATCTTGATGTAACAATTACTAGTGACTCAATTCCAATCACGAGAATACACAATAATCATCCAGTAGAAAGCATTATTGGTGAACTCAATGAAAAGGTGACAAGAAGCAAGTCAGGTATTGTAAACATCTATTTTTTCTCATGTTTTCTTTGTCAAACAGTACCCAAAACATCAAAGAGGATCTTCAAGACAATAGCTGGAATAAAGAAACGCAGGAAGAATTGTTGCAGTTCAAGAAGCAAGAAGTATGGCAACTGGTAGATCTTCCTAAAGGACAATACCTTATCGGTAACAGATGGCTGTACAGAAACAAAACTGATGATAGAGGAACTGTCGTTAGAAACAAAGCAAGACTAGTGGCAGAGGGTTATACTCAGGAAGAAGGAATTGACTATGACAAAGTGTTTGCACCTATTGCCAAATTAGAAGTAATAATCTTCTTTCTGCATACTCAGCATCCATGAAGTTCACTATTTATCAAATGCATGTAAATGTGCTTTCTTGTATGTAAAGATTGTTGAAGAAGTCTATGTGAGACAACCACTTGGCTTTGAAGATCTTGAACTTCCTCACAGGGTCTACAAGCTTGACAAAGCCTTGTATGGTCTTCACCAAGCCCCAAGAAAGTGGTACGAGACTTTATCATCTTTCCTTCTTGAAAATGGGTATGAAAGAGGAAAGATTGATCAGACTCTCTTCAGAAAAAGAAAAGGAAGAGACATGTTGGTGGTCCAGATCTACAAGGATAATATCATTTTTGGCTCAACAAACAAACTACTTTGCAAAGATTTTGAGATCTCAAGCATTCAAAATTCTAAATGAGTGCAATGTGGGAACTCACATTCTTTCTAGGAGTGCAAATTGAAAAAACGGCAGATGGAATCTTCAATAATCAATCAAAATAGGTGGAAACAATGTTGAAGAAATTTCACCTTGCTGACTGACAGTCCATTAGAACACCTGTTGATACTAAAGTGAAGATAGAACTTGATCCAGAAGGCAAATCAGTGGATCGGAATCGATCTATGATCGTTTCACTATGTATCCAACAACCAGTAGGCCTGATATTATGTTTGGTGTTTGTGTGTGTGCCAGATATCAAGCAAATCCCAAGGAATCTCATGTGAATGCTGTCAAAATGATATTCAGATATCTTAAAGGGAAGCTTGCTCTTGGATTGTGGTATCCAAAGGAAGGAGATTTCAATCTCTATGCCTTCACTAACAGTGATTATGGGGGATGCAATTATAATAGAAATTCCACTTCTGGTGGTTGTCAATTTCTTGGTCCTAGACTGGTCTCTTGGCAATGCAAGGAGCAGACAAATGTATCTATTTCAACAACAAAAGCTGAGTACATTGCAGCATCAACTTGTTGCTCTCAAGTTCTCTGGATTCAAATCCAAATGCTTGATTATGGTTTTAACTTCTTGCATACTCCAATTCACATTGACAACACACCAGTTGTTTTTATTACAAATAATCCAATTCAACACTCAAAAACAAAACATATTGAAATTAGATATCATTTTTTGAGAGACTATACTGAAATGGGGTTAATCAAATTGATTCAAGTTCCCATTGAAAATCAATTGGCTGATTTATTCACCATGGCATTTGAACCTGATAGGTTTGAATTCCTAGTTCATCAATTAGCATGATTAACCTTGAATAAATCAAACAAAACATCAAAAACAATTTTAAAAAAATAAGAAAATTACATAAAGAAGTCTAGTTTGATGAAGAAAATGATCTATACACCTTGGGAAATGATATAATTATATTCGTTATATCATTCACTGTGCTTAATTCAAACTTTAAATGATTGACATGACTTACCTGATATATGGGTAGGCTCAACTTGGAAGAGAAGATATACTACTGTGATGAATTAAATCTTATTCAAAGGTGAAACTCTGATCTCAGAGTACAGGTATGTATTGGCTTATCTAAATGGATGTGTGTTTAGTAACCTAAACACACCAGGTAATGATACTTTATGAATTTCTTTCACCTACATCAAGTTTCATCTTTGTTTTGCTAAGAAAAGATCAAAATAAACAAGCACATAGTGTAGATGTATTGATCCAAAAGATTCCCAATGTGGAACACCTCCAAATTAGATGAATCTAGAAAAATAATCCATTCCTTATGAATGAGCAAAAGAATCCAATCATGGATCACCTTCCAAAGTAAAGTGAAAAGAATCCTAATGTGGATCAAATCATGAAAAGGATCAAAGTAAAAGAATCCTAATAAGGATTAGTGAAAATGATATCTCATAACTTAAGTGACCCGGTAAATCAAGTTGTGAAATAGTTCTACTATACATTACATGGGGATGGTTGATCATTCCATGCTTTTATGTGTGAGGTACAAGTTGAATAATCAAACAAATGAAAACATGATAAATATCACATGCATTAAAATATTAACCAGGTATGAGTCTAAGAGGACAAACATGCCTTCAATCAATAAGTTCATAAACATGTCCATTTTATTACAAAAGAATGCACATGTGTAATGTAAGATTGGTATGATCCTAACAAAAGGTGTACTTCTCTTCATACTTAAATCAGAATAACAAAAAAATCAAAAACAATTTATTCAAAAATTATAAATCTTTAAAGTTTCTATCTAGGTATGGATATAAACTTATCAGTTTGTATACATAGTTTCTTAAATTACTTTCATATAAACTTCAAAACAAATAAAAAAGAAACTGTTTGTGTTGGTTCAAAAGTTATGCTATCGTATCTTAGCTTATGTAGATTCATCAAAGCATAAGAAGCCCAAGATCAGTCAAATAATGGGAAACTTGTATCATCTCTAATATACAAGTCAATCCAAGCAAGAATTGACACCCAAACAACTTCATAAGACACAAGTCAATCAAAGACAATTCTTCATAACAAGAATGAAAAATAAAAAATGATAATATCTCTGCAGAAACATTAAGTTTTGACTAAGTTCAAAATTTAATGCGGGTAAGTGCATTGGTTAAGGCGGGTGAAGGTAACCCATGCATATAACCATTGCAGTTAAATGTTTATGTCATTTAAAACAAAGTGAAACTAATGCAGACATGACAACTCTATCGCATTTGTGTTAAAGAAGTGTACATAAAAGTTTGGTGTTAAAAACCTATGCGGGCAAAAGTGTTCTACTGCATTTGTTAATGCGGAACACCTTTGCATTACCGTATTTCTTTTTCATCTTCCACATTTCTTGAATATGGTTGACATCAACACCTCATGTGTATCAAAATGAATAAACAAAATGCTTAATCTCTTCTATCATCATGATGAAAGTCATAAATGCAGACATCTTCATTGGTAGCCGCATTTGTTGAAATAAATGTGGATAAAGGAATTTTACTCTACCGCATTTGTTACAGTGAACCAATGTTGACTAACTTTGTTCAGCCGCATTTGTAACAATAACAAATGCTGACTAACTTTATTCAGCCGCATTTGTAACAGTAACAAATGCAGACGAACTTTGTTCAGTCGCATTTGTTATAGTGAACAAATGCAGAATAACTTTGTCCAGGCGCATTCGTAACAGTAACAAATGATGACTACCTTGTTCAATCGCATTTTTTACAGTGAAAAAATGTTGTTAATTTTACTCTTCTGCATTTGCAACAGTACACAAATGGTAATGAACAAAACTCATCCGCATTGGCTACAGTGATTTTAAAAAAGTTGAATGCATTTGTCCTAAAACTAAAATTTTTTTGGTAAAAGACATTAATTGACTATTTAAAACCATTTCAAAAGGTCATTTAAAACTTTTCAAATTTGAGAGACTTTATAGTTTGGCGAGTGAACTTCACTATTCTTCATCACTTATCATCTTCATCATCAAACCTTTGTTTTACTTTCATCTTACCTCATTTGTCATCTATTTTGATTCACTACAACTGTAGTATCAAACAAAAGGTGATAATCTTTGAAACTTATGACCTAAAATGTTGGACTTTTGAACCTGTGATGAACTTAGAACCCTGGGTCAAAAATGGTGATTCAAAATCAAACTTGCATTAAGAAATGATGACAATTTTCTACTTCAATGAACAAATAACTAAGAGATAACAACAAACAAATGATTTTCACCACCTTGTTCATCACATGAACAGAGCATAACAAAATATTAAAAATGAGAAAACAAAACTAGATTCTAAGAGTTAAAATGGGTTAAAAACAAAAAAATGATCACTTCAAGTATGAATAACAAAATAACAGTGATTATTCATAATAACATCAAATATAGGTATAATTTCTATGGAACAATACCTATAAACATTCAAGTTTGATCATAAAAAGTCAAAATGAGAAATTTTACTTGATGCATCTTCTAGAATTTGTTGAGTATTATCAATCTTTCTAATTCATATGCCTCTAATGAAGGGTACATGGCAACTCACTTGGAGCAAGCTCTATAATGTCAGCGGTTATCTTGACCCTGATGTACCTGAGGTAGAAGGTCTTAGAGACATGATCAGATTTATATCCACTACCAGAGTTGCTCATACAATCACCTTAGACCAATCATTTATGAGAGATTTATAAGGTCTTTTTGGAGCACTACTGAGATAACAAAGATAGTTGGTGTAAGGACTCTGTATGGAAGAATCACTGGTGATCATACTCTAAACATCAATGAATAAACTGAGAGACAGTGTCTACAGTTTGGTGATGATGCCAAAACTCCCTTAGAGCTTGAAGATGATGATATAACTCCTTTCTTTGCCAATATTAGGTATGAGGGAGGATATGAAGGCAAACAAATTGTAAAAGGATTAGTTGATTGCAATGGAGGTTCCTAATTCATCTTTACCGACATTGTCTGTTAAAGAGGAAGACTGGATGGAATGACATTCAAGTGATCACCTCATCAGCTATATGTACTTTATGCACTAACAGGCCATTCAAAATGTCTGCTTATGTGTTTAATGGTCTAGTATCAAACATTCAAGAAAGGAGAAGACATATGTTCCTGATGTATCCAAGGTTCTTGTAATGCCTCATCAATGAAGCTTTTCCTAATATTGTACCTGAAGGACCTATGCTAGATATTCCTCATTATAATGCCAAGTCTTACAAGTACATCAAGAGGAAAGATCCTAGGAACTTTTATAGTGGAACCTTCTTTCTATAATTGCCCTGGATGCTACAGCAGATAAATCCAGAAGAACAAGAACAAGAGGCTCCTATTGATGAGCCTGATCAAGAAGAAGAAGAACCTGCTCATGATCAACAAATTGTAGATGAGCAAGCTTTTGAAAGAGATAAAGGACGGGAGGTCAGTGTCACCCCAAGTGGATGTAAGGGGTGATCTTCACACTGGACCTTTTGTTCATGATGTTGATATGGCCTCACCATTTATGCCCACACCGATACCATCACCCCAAAGAACATCAATCCCTTTACCACAAGCATAACCCATCATCTCTCCACATATATCTCCAATCCATCACTCACCCATATGACCTGTTCAAACATATACTATTACTATTGAGCTAGTTGAGTATGGTGATTCTGCCATCTCTTTAGAGGAATCCAAATCATCATCTGTTGACGAGGATCATCAAAGACAGATGCATGTTAGGCAAGTTGCTTCGGAGGCTACTCCATTATAAAGTTATGCTGAATCAGGAGTCAACAAGCCTGGTGAAAAAGATGTGTTGATTTTAGAACTGATACAAAAAGTAGCCAAGATAGAAAGAGTACTAAATAGAAGATATGGTTTCATTCAAGATAGAATTCTGGAATTGGAGAAAAAGGAGTTGAAAGATGTGAAAGAAAAGTATGAGAATGTGAAGAAGAAAAAGAAAAGGAGATTGAAAGTTTAAAGGCAGCTCTCTAACATTTAAGGGATGAAATAAATAGTCATGTTGACACTTTAGGTATCCAAACTATAGCTATGGAAGAACAAGAAGAAATGATTGAAGAACAATCTGAAATGATCAAAGACTTGTAGAAATAAATAGAACCTCTTAACAAGAGAGTATCTGAGTTAGAGCTGCTTGTTATGATTAAAAGAGAAGTAGAGATGGAGAAAGATGATAAAGGAGAGAAAGTAAAATAAAAACAATAAGGGAAAGTGATAAAGATGATAGTATTGAAAGTTCATCAGGGGAAAATGGTGATAACTCCTATCCTACCAAAAAGATTAAATTCTCTGAGACTAAGAAAGAGGCAAAAACTAGTGAATCAAAGCATAATGAATCTAGCATGGAAATGGTGATCTATACAAGCAAACCAGAAGTTCACTCTAGAGAGGCTGAATTTAGTGATATGATAAAGCCCTTGACTCCTTCACTATAGAAGAATTTATTATAGATGATTATTTTTGGGAGTCCATTGTTGATCAGGGGCAAAATGATGAACCAATAGTGGTCATTCCTTAATCTCCTGTCATAATTGAGAAGGAATTGAGTATGCAAATAGTGTCTGTTGTATCATTGTTAGATGAACAAAAAGAGATTATTAAAGATTATGTGAAGAGCAACAAAAGAGAGAAGAATCAGCAGCTGTTATTGATGAAAATAAAAATTCGGAGGCTGAAAAGGTGCCTCAAGAAGCTGAAATGGTTGAAACCACTTATGGTTCAGGAATGCAAACCTATACCAGAAAGAGGAAATATTTAATTGAGAAGGCAAAGGGGGAGAGACCAATGGCAGAAGAAGAACCATCAAGAAAAAGTAAAAATATGACCCCAGAAGCCTTGCAGCAGTTGCTAAACTCTTAGAGGAGCATGAAAAGGCTAAAGCCTAATTGAAAAAGAAGGTTGAATTCATTGATTTAGAAGAAGGAGAGATAGAGGTGGCTATGTGGTTAATGAACCAATAGCTCATAAAAGCCCTGTGAAAGAGGAGGAATCAGTATAGGAGATGGTAGAGAAAGCCCAAATTGATGACTTGATGGTGAAAGCTATGTTTTTTTATCAGTCATGGGTATGACATTTGTGAGGTATTTAGAATGACATATGAGGGAATGAAGGCCAAAAAAGAATGTTAAACAAACTGTTGGACCCTGCTTATGAAACTGAGTATGAAAAGACTCTTTCTCCCAAAGCTCTAGTGTTCAAATCATTCTCAAGGGCAAAGCAGACTTCCACTCCTCAATCACTGTATCCAGATCCTTGTAGTATGACTGATAGGGAAATTTTGGATTATCTATCTGACCAAGGATTTACCAAAAGAAAATTGAAAAAAGACAAATTCCCTAAGGGCTACTATCCTTAGGATGATTAATGAAAAGAAAGAAAGGCTGAAGAAAATTAAAGAAGAGATTATAAGAAAAAAGCCTAGAACAAGAGTGTCTGAACAAGACATCTAGCTAACCCATAGAGATCATGACTCTCAAGCAACTATTCTACACAAGAATCTAGAGTGGTTTGCTGAGTCCTATCATTGAAGCTTCAAGAAGGGCTCATCACTACTGAGATTATTAAAGGTGTGTCTGCTCCAAAAGGCAAAACTAATAAAAAGATATTACCTTGAAGTATGATAGTGATTGGAACATGTTCATGATTAAGAGGATTTCATGTTTAGTTCAATTCTTCACAGAGTACTCTACTCTGGTGAACTCCTTGGAAATCCATGATCTGAAAGAACTAGCCAGTTTAGGGTTGATTAATCACAATGCTATGTTTAGGGATTATGAGTTTGAAGATATTATGAGGATGTTTAAAAGAACAAACAACTTCAAATTTCTCAAGGCTATCTGCATGAGGAAAGATAGATCTTTTGTCAACCCCATAGAGAAGAAAAGAACAAAACTACCTAAAGAAGTGGTATTCCCTTAACTAAAGGTGAAGCCTACTGAATCACTAAAAAGAAAGATGGTAGCTAGAACTCATTCCTCTAAACCAATCTCAAATGTCTATCATGATGTAAAGACATATGAGTTGGTAATTGAAAGAAGATGGGAAGGAAAAGAAGGAGCTAAAATTAGGTTGTTTAGTGGATATGAGGTGAGATTGTTAGATGAATCTTATATCCTCTATATATACACAAAGCATATGAGAGAGATAAAGAATAAAATAGGAGAAGAAGATATGCATTTCTTTCTGAAATGTATAAAGATCCTAAAAATGGCATTTGATAGAATCAATGTCAAGAGGGAGCAGAGAAAGAAGAAGAAGAGACTCCTCTACAATTAGGGAATATTATGAAGTTAGAGGGGGATGTGGATGGAGCTCTGTTGATTCATAGGGATGGGTTATCCATAGTGTCAACATGGGAGCCCATTG
Source organism: Flaveria trinervia (assembly GCA_025506515.1). Taxonomy (NCBI): domain Eukaryota; kingdom Viridiplantae; phylum Streptophyta; class Magnoliopsida; order Asterales; family Asteraceae; genus Flaveria; species Flaveria trinervia. The sequence goes on from CM046441.1 coordinate 59,926,820, forward strand.
CTCTAAAAATACTGCCAATAAAAGCCATCTACATAATGAGTCAAATAAAGATCCATGTGCCAAACAGAGAGCAGATGTCTGATGTCAATGACTTTGTCAACATGATAAAGGCCATTCTGGATCCATCTTTGGCAAAATCTCTTATTCCTTCACAAGACCCAGTAGAATTTTCCCAACCTCAACCACCATCAAACCCTTGAAGAACATAAGTTGAATAATCCTTAGTGGGGGTATTATTAGACCCTGAAAGGATCATACATGTCAATTCAAGTGGTGGTTGATGGTTGTTCTGTTGGAAATCCCACAAGTCCAAGAACAAATGTAGATGAAGAATCTGCAAAGAAAATAGAAGTCAAGTGTCGGCTAACCGCATTTGTACATGCGGATGAACATATAACAAATGCTGACAAGTGTTTGTTCTTCCGTATTAAAAAATGAGGATAGCCGAAACAAATGCCGACAAGTATTTGTACATCCGCATTTACTAATGTGGATGGCCGACAAAAAATATGCATAAGTGTTTGTTCATCCGCATTTGTCAATGTTGATGACCAAACACTATTGCTGAAGACCAAAAGAAATCCTAATCAAGATCAAGACATCCGCATTAGTCAATGTGGATGAACAAAAGAAATGCTGATAAAGACTTTTGTACTTAGATTAGTTCTCTGATGTATATGTCAAGGGTAGTTTAGTCAATTTGTAAAAGGCATCTTGTCAGCCTATAAATAGAATAGAAAACCTCGTATGTGAGGTGACTATTGATACACATTCTAGCAATTAGAATCTTTTGTTTAGTCTTATGTTTACAAGGTGTCTCGTTATTGTTTAATGCAAAAACCTTATCATTCATTGTGACTAACTACCTTCATTAATACAAATAGCATTTATGAGTAATTCTTGCATTCAATGTTTCTTGATTGTTTAATTCTGCCTTACAATCATTGACTCAATCATTATATTCGGTCCTTGTTGATTCACATCAATAAAGAATTTCATTCTCAAAGCCAGTCAATTTGTATCAGAGCTTTGGCTCTCGGCTCTTCTATAGATCTGCCTAGATCTGAGCAGAACTCGAATGATATGGTGATTGAGTTACTAATAGCGTGTTCAACTACCTCTACTTAGTAAAACGCGGAAAGCTCTTCAATAGTGACCGGGTCGTGAGATTGATATTCTCACTAGGATTGAATATGATGATCGAGTTAATGATTGTATGGCGGAATCAAACAATCAAGAAACACTCAATGCAAGAAATACTCATAAATGCTTGTTGTATTAATGAAGGTGGTTGATTACAAAAAATGGTAGAGTTTGAGCATTAAACAGTAATAATACACCTTGAGAATGTAAGACACAAAATATTCTAATTATCTATCAACAGTCCCCTCACATACGAGGTTTTCTATTCTATTTATAGGCTTACAAGATGCCTTTTTACGAAATAACTAAACTACCCCTGACCTATACATCAGAACTAGTCTAAGTCTTCATCAGCATTTCTTTTGTTCATCCGCAATGACAAATGCAGATGAGTTGAACTTGATCAGCATTTCTTCTTTTGTCTTCCGCATTAGTAATTGGTCATCCGTATTGACTAATGCGGATGAACAAATACTTATGCGTATTTGTTGTCTGGGCATCCACATTTGCAAATGCGGATGTGAAAAACTTGTCCGCATGTCTTTTAGGCTATCCACATTTGTTAATGTTGAAGAACAAACACTTGTCACCATTTGTTCTATGTCTTCTGCATATACAAATACGGTTAGCCATCACTTTGTATTCTCTGCAGATTGTTCATCCATATCTATACTTGGAATTATGGTATTACCAGCAGAACAACCATCAACTCACCAATTGAATAGGCTTGTATGATCCTTTCAAGGTCCAACAATATTCCCCCTAAGGATTATACAACCTATGTTCTTTAATTCTTTTGTGGTGTTTGAGGTTGTGAAGATTCTGCTAGGTCTTGTCGAGGCATTAGAGGTTCTTCTTAAGATGGATCCAAAATGGCCTTTATCATGTTAACAAAGTCATTTGCATCAGACATCTTCTCTCTGTTCAGCACGTGAATCTTCATTTAACTCATAGAGTAGATGGCTTCTAAGGGTAGTTTCTTGAGAGACATTGGTTCCTATATGGGTACAGTATATAACCCATCCTTATGTACTAGCCAAGTTCCATCCACATCAACCTCTAGCTTCACAATGTTTCCCAGTTACAGAGGACTCTTTTTCTTCTTTCTCTTTGGTAATGATTTGATCATATGCCATTTTTAGTATTTTAATGCACTTTAAGAAGAAGTGCATGTCTTCTTCTCCCAACTTATTTGTTATTTCTCTGAAGTGTCTAGTGTAAATGTAGTGGATGTATGATTCATCAAGTAGTCTCGCCTCATATCCACTAAATAGTCTAATCTCTACACCTTCCTTTCCTCCCCCTCTTCTCTAAATTACTAGCTCATAAGTCTTTTCATCATAATTAGCATTAGAAATTGGAGTGGAGGAATGAGTGCTAGATACCATCTTTCTCTTCAATGACTTAGTTGGTTTCACTTTTAGCTCTAGAAACACAACTTCTTCTGCTTGTTTAGTTCTTCTCTTTTCAAGTGGGTTGATGAAGGATCTATCTTTTCTCATGCAGATAGCCTTTAGAGATTTGAAGTTGTCTGTCCTTTTAAAGATTTTGAGAATCTCTTCAAACTCATATCCCCTGAACATAGCCTTGTGATTTATTAGTTCTAAATTGGCTAGTTCCTTCAAGTCATGAATCTCCAGGGCATTCACAAGAGTAGAGTACTCTGTAAAATAATTGAACTAGCCTTGAGATCCTTTTCACCATAAACATGTTCCAGTCATTGTCATACTTCCAAGCAATAATCTTATGATCAGTCTTGCCTTTAGGAGTAGACACACCTTTAATCATTTTTGTAGTGGTTAGACCTTCTTGAAGTTTCAACAGTGAAGGCTTTGCAAACCACTCAGGATATCTATGTAAAATAGGTGCCAAAGAGTCATGGTCTCTATGGGTGAGCTGCATGTCTTGAGCTGACACTCTAGTTCTAGGCGTCTTACTGGTAATCTCTTCTTCCAGTTTCTTTAGCCTTTCTTTCTTCTCATTACTCAACCTAAGGATGACAGCCCTTAGGGAATTGGTCTTCATATTTCCAAGCTTTTTCTTTGTAAGCCCTTGACCAGAGAGATAATCCTTCATTTCCCTATCAGACATGTTATAGGGATCAGGATATAATGAATAAGGAGTGGATGTTTGCTTTTGCATGGAGGATGATTTGGGCACTGAAGCTTTGGGAGAAAGAGTCTTCTCATACTCACTCTCATAGGTAGGGTCTAGCAGCTTGTTTAGTTTTTCTTCTTCTACCTTCATTCCCTTGTAAGTCATGCCAAATACATCATATGGGTCATATCCATGATTGAGTAAGAACATGGCTTTCACCATCAGATCATCAGTTTGTGCCTTTGCAACCATGTCTTGTACTGATTTGTCTCCTGCATAGGGCTATCAATAGCTATTAGTTCATCAACCACATAGCCACCCTCAATTTCTCCTTCTTCAAGGTCTACAAAGTCAGCCTTCTCTTTCATTTGAGCTTCAGCTTGTTCATGCTCTTCTAACAATTTAGCAATAGCTGTGAGGCTTTTAGGACATTCCTTTTTACTTTTCTTACTTGGATCTTCTTCTACTATTGGCCTTTTTCCCCTAGCCTTTTTGATAAGTACTTCCTCCTCCTAGTATATGTTTGCATTGATGGACCAAAGGAGGTTTCAGGCTGTTCAGCTTCTTGAGGCATTTTTTTAGCCTTTGATTGTTCTGATTCATGAATGGCAGTAGTTGATTCTTCTTTCATTTGTTGCTCTTCGCATAGTCTATTAATAAGCTCTTTTTGTTCTTTAATTAGTGATACATCAGGCACTAGTTGCATGCTCCATTTCTTCTCAAGAGGAACTGGAGACTGAGGAATAACAACTATAGGCTCAACAACAGTCCTCAGCTCAACTATGAAGTCCCAAAAGTCATCATTAATGATAAATTCTTTAGCTGTGAAGCTATCAAGAGCTTTAATCATATCACTGAATTTTGCCTCTTCAGTGTGAATATTAGCTGTTTTCTCTTAATACACGACCATTTTCAAGCTAGACTCATCATGCTTTGTTTTGCTTGTTTCTTCTCCCTTCTCAGTCTGAGAGAATCTCATCCTTTTTGCAGGTGGAGAGTCATCAATACTCTCTCCTGGTGAGCTCTTAGAAGTAGCTTCTTTATCAATATCACCCTTTCTTTTCTCCTCTCTTGTCTTAATTACATCATATTTTCTCAACTCTACTTCAGCTTCTCTTTTAATTTCAACAAGCAGTTCAAGCTCAGATACTCTTTTGTTTAGGCTTTCAATCTGGTTATGCAAGTCAATAATGATGTAAGCTTGTTCTTCAATCAATCCTTCTTGATCTTCCATAGCAATTGTCTTAATAGCTAAAGTGTCCACATGACCACTTATTTCATCTCTGGATTGTTAAAAAGAAGCCTTTAACTTTTCAATCTCTTTTTCTTTTTCTTTCTTTTTAGCCTCATATTTCTCTTTCATATCCTTCAACTCATTCTCCTTCTCATCCAGCTCCAAAAGTCTATTTTGAATAATAGTAGATCTTCTGTTGAGTAGTCTTTCCATCTTGGCTACCTTTTGCATTAGTTATGAAATTAACTCATCCTTCTCATCAGGTTTGTTGAATCTAGGATCTGCATAACTTTCTAAAGGAGCAGCCTCAGAAATAACTTCTTTACAGCCATTTGGCTTGGATGATCCTCCTCATCAGATGATGATTTGGATTTCTCTAAAGAGCTTGTAGAATCACCAAACTCAACAGGCTTGATAGTAACAGGAGATGTTTGAGCAGGTAATATGGGTGAATAATGGATTGGAAATATATGTGGAGAAGTGATAGGTTGTGCTTAAGGTGATGGGATTGGTGATCTGTGAGGTGAAGGAATTGGTGATCTGTGAGGTGATGGTAATGGTGTTCTTTGAGGAGATGGTATTGGTGAGGGTACAAATAATGAGGCCATATCAACATCATGAAAATAAGGTCTTGTGTGAAGATCACCCCCTACATCCTCTTCGGGTGACACTAACCTTTGAACTTCATCTCTTTCAGCAACATGCTTATCAGCATTTTGTTGATCATAAGCAGTTGATTCTTCTTCTTGAATTGGCTCATCAGTAGGAGCCTCATGTTCTTTAACTTGTTCTTCAGGATTGATCTGTTGAAGTATTCAGGGTAACAGAGGAGAGTGGGTTCCATTATAGAAGTTCCTTAGATCTCTCTTTTTGATGTACTTGTAGGACTTGGCATCATAATGAGGGATATCCAAAATAGGTCCGTCAGGCACAATGTCAACAAATGCTTCGTTGATGAGACATTATAGGAACCTTGGATACATCAGGAACATGTCTTCTTCCTTCCTGAATGTTAGAGACTAGACCATTGAACACATAGGCAGACATGTTAAATGGCCTATTGGTGCATAAAGCACATATAGCTGATGATGTGATTACATGATTATCATTCCATCTTGTCTTCCTTTTTGACAAACAATGTTGGTAGAGGTGAATCAGGAACCTCCATTGTAAGTCAACTAGTCCCTTCACTATCTACTAGTCTTTATATCCTCCTTCATAACCAATGTTGGCAAAGAAGGTAGTGATTTCATCATCTTCAAACTCAAGAGTTGTATTTACATCATCACCGAACTGTAGACACTATCTCGTAGTTTGTTCGGTGATGGTTAGAGAATGGTCGTCATTGATTCTTCCTGACAGAGTCTTCTCATCATCTACATCTGTCACTACAGCAGTCCAGAAAGACCTTATGAGTCTCTCATAAATGACAAGTCTAACTGTGATTGCATAAGCCACTCTTGTAGTAGAAATGAATCTGATCATATCTCTAAGACCTTCAGCCTGACGTACATCAGGATCAAGATAACCACTAACATTGTGGAGCTTGCTCCAGTAAGATTAGACATGTACCATGCATTAGAGGCATATGAGTTAGATTGATGAAAATATTTATCATCATATAAGTCATACATTATGCAAGTTTCATTAGTTTGACTTTTGATGATCAAAGATGAATGTTTGAAGGTACTATTCTATAAGAATCACTTCAAAGCTTGATGTTATCAAGGATAATCACTGTTATTTTGTTTTTCATGTTTGAGGATATGAATTTTTTTGATGTTGTCAACCTCTAATCAACTTTTATTCCAAGATTTGATTTCAACATTTTCAATTTTATTACGCTCTGTTCATACGATGAACATGACTTTGAAGTTTCATTGTTGATTGTTAATCTTCTTAATTGCATGCTCATTGAAGTCGAAAATGGTCATCTTTTCTTAGATCAAAGCTGATTTTAAGTTTTCTTTATTGACCTAGGGTTCTAAGTTTATTATCATTTCCGATGTCTGACATTTTAGATTACAAAATTTGAATATTTTCACCTTTTGTTCGATACTAATGTTGTGTAGAATCGAAGATGAGGACAGATTAGATGAAATGAAACTAAGAACACAGATTGTTAATAATGATGATGATTGATGAAGAAGAACAATGTGTTTTTCGCACATCGCACTTTAAAGTCTCTCAAATTTGAAAACTATTAGATGACCTTTTGAGATTTCTTTAAATAGTCAAATAATAGCTTTTACAAGTTTTTGAACAAATGGGGTTAGATTTTTATTCATCCGCATTTGTTTTAGACATCTGCATTTGTTTACTATAATGCAGAAGGGTTTTAGAGATTCGCATTTGTTTACTGTTGCAAATGCGAAAGTAGAAAACTTAAGAATTTGGTCATCCACATTTGTTTATTGTTGCAAATGCGGAAGTAGAACAGTTTAAGATTTTGGCTATCCGCATTGTGTACTGTTGCGATTGCGGAAGAACAAAGTTAATAAGCATTTGCTCACTGTAGCAAATGCGCCAGAGTAAAATTTCTTTATCCACCTTTACTTCAACAAATACGGTTGAACAATTAATTTGTCCGTATTTCTTGATCATCATCAATGGTGACAAAAGAGATTAAGCACTTGTTTATTCATTTTTTGAAAGTACATGTAAAGTGTTGATGTCACACACATCCACAAGTGCGGATGAGTAAAAACAAATGCAAGAATGAAAATATCATCTGCATTAATCAAATGTGGTAAAACAATTTTGTCTGCATAGATTTTTTAACACCAAACTTTTAATGTATACTTGTTAGACACAAATACGATAGAGTAAAATCTTTGTCCGTATTAGTTTCACTTTGAAATAAACAGTTACCCACATTGGTTATATGCATGGGTTACCTTCACCTGCATTAACCAATGAATTTACCTGCATTAACTTTTGAACTTAATCAAAACTTAATGTTTCTGTTTTGGTTTTTCTTGTTATGAAGAACTGTCTTTGGTTGAATTATCTTATGAAGTTGTTGACTGTTGTTGGGGTTATCAATTCTTGCTTGGATTGACTTTTATGTCAGAAGTGATACAAGTTTCCTATTGTTTGACTGATCTTGGACTTCTTATGCTTCCAAGAATTTGCATAAGCTGAGATACTATGGTATAACTTCTGCATCAACATGGACATTCTCTTATTGATTTGTTTTAAAGTTTTTAAGGAAGTAATTTGAGAAAGTAAGTGACTTATACAAACTAATCAAAAAATTTAGATTACTCCCCCTAAAGTTTATATCCACATCTGGATAGAAACTTTAAAGATTTAAAAACTTTTGAATATAAATTAATTTTGATTTTTTTATTAATAATAATGAAGAGAAGTATACCTTTTATTGGGATCATATCAATCTTACATTACACATGTGTATCCTTTATGATAAAATGGACATGTTTATGAACTTGATAATTGAAGGTATGTGTTGGGTATTCTACCTTGGAAGAAATTGAAGATTCCAATATTATTGAAGTTGAAGACTTGAAGCACGAAATCAACAAATATATTAGTCTAGGGTTTATATTGTAATTATTTGTATTGCTAGACTAGTATATATATTAGAACATAATATCATTGTATAGTGTGACTAATTCACCATTTGTTAGGGTGAATTAAGTTCATCAACAACAATATATCATCATCCTTCAAGGATGATGATTTCAACAACATATCAATAAACATCAAACATTAAACACGTATGTGTTCATCATGTTCATCATTATTATATTTTAGCATCTAATCAATCAAGTCTTGTTATTATCAATATTAATCCTAAGATCCAAGCTCATTGTTCCCGTTCATATCAGGAACACACAGTATGTTTGTCCTCTCAAACTCATACCAGGTTGATATTTTGATGGATGTGATATTTATCATGTTTTGGTTGATTTGATTATTCAACATGTAACTCACACACAAAAGCATGGAATGATCAACCATCCTTATGTAATGCATGGTAGAACTTTTTTACAACTTTCTTGACCAGGTTAGTTAAGTTATGAGATCTCATTTTTACTGATCCTCATTGGGATTCTTTTACTTTGATCCTTTTCATGATGATCCACATTAGGATTCTTTTCACTTCACTTTGGAAGGTGATCCATGATTGGATTATTTTGTTCATTCACATGGAATGTATTGTTTTTGTAGATTCATCCAATTTGGATGTGTTCCTCATTGGTAATCTTTTGGATCAATACATATGTACTATGTGCTTGTTTAATTAGGTCTTTGCTCAGCAAAACAGAGATGAATCTTGATGTAGGTGAAAGAGATTCATAAAGTATCATTCCCTGGTGTGTTTAGGTTACTACACATACATACACTTAGATAAGCTAATACGTACCAGTGCTTTAAGATGAGTGCTTCACCATTGAATAAGACTTTAATTTATCATAGCATGTATCTTTTCTTCCATGCTGAGCCTACCAACATATCTGGTAAGTCATGATAGTCTTTCAAATTTTAAATTAAGTACAGTGAATGATATAACCACTGTAATTATATCATTTCCCATTGTGTATATCTTTTTCTTCATCAAAATAGACTTTTTTGTGATTTTTTAAAATTTTAAATGGTTTTTAATGTTTTTGATTTTATTCAAGGTTAATCATGCCAATTGATTGAACTAGGTATTCGAACCTACTAGGTTCAAATGCCTTGGTGAATAAAACAACTAATTGATTTTCAATTGGAACTTGAATCAATTTGATTAACCCCTTTTCAGCATAGTCTCTCAAAAAATGATATCTAATTCAATGTGTTTTGTTTTTGAGTGCTGAATTGGATTATTAGTAATGAAAATAGCTCCAGTGTTGTCAATGTGAATTGGTGTATGCAAGAAGTTAAAACCATAATCAAGCATCTGGTTTTGAATCCAGAGAACTTAAGAGCAACATGCTGTTGCTGCAATATACTCAGCTTCTACTGTTGAGACGGATACATTTGTCTGCTTCTTGCACTGTCAGGAGACCAGTCTCGGACCAAGAATTGACAACTGCTAGAAGTGGACTTCCTATTGAAGTTACATCCTCCATAATCACTGTTAGTGAAGGCATAGAGATTGAAGTCTCCTTCCTTTGGATACCATAAACCAAGAGATGGTTCTCCCTTAAGGTATCTGAATATCCTCTTGATAGCATTCATATGAGATTCCTTAGGATCAGCTTGATAACTGGCACACACACAAACACCAAACATAATGTTAGGCCTACTGGCTGTTAGATACATAAGTAAACCGATCATAGATCGATAGTGACTCTGATCCACTGATTTGCCTTCTTGGTCAGGTCCAATCTTCACTTTAGTATCCACAGGTGTTCTTTTAGACTTACAGTTAAGAAAGTGAAATTTCTTCAACATTGTTTCCACATATTTGATTTATTTATGAAAATTCCATCTGCTGTTTATTGGACTTACACCCCTAAAAAGAATATGAGTTCCCCTATTGCACTCATTTGAAATTTTGAATGCATAAGGTCTTCAAAGTCTTTACAGAGTTGCTTGTTTGTTGAGCCAAAAATGATATCATCCACATAAATCTAGAATAGCAACATGTCTCTTCCTCTTTTCTTTCTAAAGAGAGTCTGATCAATCTTTCCTCTTTCATATCCGTGTTCAAGAAGAAAAGATGACAGAGTCTCATACCACTTTCTTGGAGCTTGATGAAGACTATATAGTGTTTTATTAAGCTTGTACACCCTGTGAGAGAAATCAGGTTCTTCAAAGCTAGGTGGTTGACTCACATAGACTTTTTCAACAATTTTCCATATAAGAAAGCACACTTCACATCCATTTGATAAACAGTAAACTTCATGGATGCTGAATATGCAAGAAAGATTCATATTGCTTCTAATCTTGCAACAGGTGCAAACACTTCATCATAATCAATTCCTTCTTCTTATGTGTAACCCTATGCCACTAGTCTTGCTTTATTTCTGATGAAAATCCCTCCATCATCAGTTTTGTTTCTGTATAGCCATTTGCTGCCAATAGGGTATTGTCCTTCGGGAAGATCTACCAGTTGTCATACTTCTTGCCTCTAGAATTGCAGCAATTCTTCCTGCATTGCTTCGATCCAGCTATTATCTTGAAGAGCCTCTTTGATGTTTTTCGGTACTGTTAAACAAAGAAAGCATGAGAATAGAAAGTTGTTTCCAATACTTGACTTGCTTCTTGTCACCAATTCATTAATTTCACCAATAATGCTTTCTACTGGATGATTCTTCTGTATTTTGGCGGTTGGAATTGAGTCACCAGAAATGGTTACATCAAGATTGGAGACATTCAGATCATTATGGTGAGAGGCACCTTCATCTTGTACTGTTGGGGAGTTATGAGATAATTAGACTCTATTTAAGTGACTACTTCAGCATCAATAGCACTTTGATTGCTTCCATCATTTGATGTTCTTTCTGCTTCAACTGGAGGAGTTGCTTGCTTTTGATTTCTGATCTTAGTTGATAAATCTTCTAAATGTGATGGTAGCAAGTTGGGACCAGCTTCAGTTGAAACACTTTGATTTTGATATTATTGTCTGAAAGGATTAGCTTGGAGTAGAACATCTTCATTCATTTGCTCAGTAGAGGTAGGAGAAATCAAGAGAAAGTCATCTCTTCTTTCTACACCTGAAGAAGGTTCAGCAAAATGTAGATTTTCTGCATTAGACAAGTCAAAACGATCAAAAGCTTTTGTAAATGAGTCAATATCAAACAACCTGTTGGTTCCATTTGTAGATTTAGGAAAAGAGTGTACCTTGAATTGAATAGTTGTTGATTGATCAATAATGTTTAATCTAGGATTAATCACTCTGTAAGCCTTTGAAACAAAAGAATAACCTACAAAGAATCCTTCATTAGACTTAGATGAAAATTTTCCCAAATAATCTCGGGTGTTTAATATTGAGACAAGCCTACCAAATTACTTAAAAAATCCAATAAATGGTTTTTTGTGAAACAATAGTTCATATGGAGTCATTACTTTCTTTTACAATCAGAGTTCGATTTTGCACAAAGCACGATGTGGTAACTGCCTCTGCCCAAAAGGTGATAGGCAGTTTAGCATCGACAAGCATTGTTCTTGCTACTTCAATCAGTGTTCTATTTCTCCTTTCAGCTACTACATTTTGTTGAGGAGTTCTAGTTGCACTGAATTGATGAGCAATGCCTTTTGTTGCACAAAATGAACACATGTCTTCATTTTTAAACTCAGTTACATTATCACTTCTTATTGCTTTGACCTTAAGATCAAGTTGGTTTTCAACTTTTATGAAAAAGTCTTTTATTATTTGGGATGCCACATTTTTATAAAGTAATAAGAAAACCCATGTTAATCTTGAAAAGTCATCAATGATCACCAAACAATACTACTTTCCAATACTCATAACATGAGTTGGTCTAAACAGATACATATGAAGTAGCTTCAATGGAGTATTGTTTGTGTTCACCAGCTTTGGTTTGTGAGAAGATCTATGTTGTTTTCCTTTGAGGCACGCTAAACAACGATCAACAAAGTGAAATTCTTTTGGGGGAAGACCAATGACATGGTTTCCTTTGACCAATCAGTTTATGTTTTTAAAGTTTGTGTGCCACAAACATCCGTGCCAAAGCTGAGACTCATCAGATGTTGCTTTAGACAAAAGACATGTTTCTTCTATTGGTGTTGTAGAATTCAAGATTAAGACATAGGTGTTATTCTTCCTTGGAGTCTTTAGGACAACCCATTCTTCTGAGATCTGAAATCCTAGTTTCAAAATGTAGCAATGAGTGTTGATAAAGTTTGTTGAATATTCCTTGTCACAAATCTGATACACGCTTAGAAGATTGAAGTTTGGTTGTTCATAGTAGTTCACTCTATCAAAGCTTAGCATCCCATTTGTCATGGATCCTTCACCAGTAATTCTTCCACCTTGTGAATCTCCTCCGAATACCACAGTAGTTCTTTGTATTTGCTTGAAGTCATGAAGGAGGAAACTATCTCCAGTCATGTGTCATGAACATCTAGTGTCCACATACCATAAGCTATTGGACCTATATGGATGACCCTGCAAGCACAAAAGAACTAATTAGAATATGGAACCCAATCCATAATGGTCTTGGGTTTCCTGTTCCTATCCATGATGGTGACCTCTTGATACTTTCCTCTAAATTGTGATCTAGTTAGAGGTGACCTGGGAGATCACTTGTGATAGTTTGATTGTGTCATCTCATCAACATCAACTGAAGAATCAGAGGAGAAATGAAACCTTTGATCTCTATTCTTTTGAAGAAATTTAACTCGTTTGTGATTATCAAACATCAATTTTGATTTGGGAAGATCAAACTTTTGCTTAATGTTGTGATGTTTGTTTCTTTTAATATTCCATAATTCTTTCATGTTACTCCTGTCATTTTTTGATCCAGAAAACCTAGATTGATTGTTGTGAAAATGACTCTTGACATTGGGTTTCACAGTTGATGTTGTTGAGATGGGTTTGTTTTGAGAAATCTCAATCCGTTCTGATTGAAGTAACAATCAGATGTATTGTGATTGTTTATATCACAGACTGAACAATAATCATTTAAATAGCAATTTTTAGTGGAATGGTTGTTCATATCACAGATAGAGTAGATTTTATTGAAAAAACACTCTTATTTTTGTGATTAAACATGTCACATATATCACAATACATATGTTTGTTTCTTGAATCTGATTTTGCTTTAGCAAACTTAGTTGATTTTCCTATTTTCAACTGAGTCACATTCTTTTGCTTAGAGGGGGAATCAAAATCAGCCTTTTTAGTAGTTTGCTTTACAACACTACTTTTGTTAACTGTTCTGGGCTATTTTTGTTTCCTCAACCCTTTCTTTACTTCTTGCTCAAACTGATCAATGTGCTCCTTGTTACATTTGTCAAAACTGACTCCTTGTCTTAATTTTGAAGATTGGGGGTCTGACTGAATTTCAGTTGTTGAAATTAGTGAGCTCTTATGTTTCTTTTACAGTGAAACCTTGTCTGATTTGCTTGAATTTTTTGAAGATTTAATTTCATTATCTGAGTTGCTTTTAGTAGAAGGTTTCACTGACTTCACAAATTTCTTCTTTCTTTTTGAAATAGCAGGTATAATTTCACAAAGGGGACAATGGCTTTGATTGGGTTTTTTGGTTTGAAGACATTCACTGTCTTGTCTGAACACTCCTTGATTTTAATTTGGTGACCTAATTTAATTTTATCCTTATTTGTTTCAATGTAAATATTTGGTTTGCTTTGAGGATTTGTGACTTTTTTTACTATTGTTTTTGGTTCAATAGTGTTAGGTTCAATTTGCTCTTTTAGTGTAACAGATTTAGGCATGATAGTGTAGTTGTCATTGTATGGTGGAGGACAAGGGTTATACCCAAACCCAAACATAATCTTGGGATGATTTTGAGAATCAAGCATCTCTTGAAGCTTGACTGAAGACAGTTGCAACATATTTGTTTCACTTCATTAAGTGTTTGTTCAGCTTTTGATTGAGCTAACTTTTCATTCAGTTGCTCATTCTCACTTGCAAGGGTGTACTTTTCTCCATGCAGTTTTTCAATGTCAGAGATGAGAGATTGATTTTGATTTCAAATCTTTTTATTTCTCTCTTAAAAATCTCAGACTTGACCTTATCTTCTTTTATTTTTTCGGCCAACTTATGATTGTGCTCTCGATAACCTTGCAGTTCAGTAATGCATTTATCACTATAAAGGTTAGATTTTACCTCGGATGGCATGGGAGATGGACCATCATTCGTGTGAGCCATGAGTGCATGATTCTGGAATTGAGGCTTTACTTCCTCTACATATAGGCTCTAATCACATACTCCATCTTGCTTAATAACAAGAGCATTTGTAGATGACTTACTGCTTCCATAAGCTTGATTGGTCAGTTGAGGTTGAGTCTGATATGTTTGTTGGTGTTGTTGATGATGATACTACTGTTGGAGATTGTTGGAGTGAAAACTTGAGCTTGGTTGTAGAGATGACTTGCTTTGAAATTTGAAAGTTGTTGTTTCTTATGGGAGCATTACATTCTCTAGAGAAGTGGCCAGTCATGCTACAGTTAAAGCACTTCACCTTGGATTTGTCATGTTCAAGTTTGGTGTTTTCATTAAGGCTAAGCTTTCTTCCTTTTCTGAAAAACTTCTTAGCTCTCATTGCAATCATAGTCATTTGCTATTGTAAATCCATTTTTTCTACATCATTCGGATCCATTTCTTCCAAGTCTTCCTAGATCAGATGTGCAGAGGTGAGTCTGCCTCCTAGATAAGCTTCAAAGCTAGTAACAAAGGCATTGTAAGTTTTCTTTTATTCTTCTGACCTTGTATCATCAGGAGTAGTTGAGGGAGTTGCAGAGAATCTTGATGGTTGTGATGATGTTGATGGCTTGTTGGTTGATGGAGCTGCAATGAATCCTGTAGTCTTCACTTGATCTCTTGAGGAAAGAAAATCATCCTCCTCAATAATGAATGCATTTTCCACAGAGTGAGTGTCTAAAGGAAGATTATATGCTTCAATAACTCTGGGTCCACCAAGGTTTCTGCTTCTTTCATCAAGCTCTAGTGCTTATATCTTGGCAATCATTAGATCCAAGGTGGTACTCTCAAGATCAAGAGTGTTTTTCAGTATTGTTACATATTGTTTCCAGTTTTCTAGAAGACTGTGAAGCATCTTCTTGTTTAACTCTTTGACTTTATAAGTTACTCTCATGATCTCTAAGTCACTTACCAACTGCACAAATCTATGCAGCTGTTTAGAGATGAACTCCCCCTTGGAGTGATGAAAGGTTTCATACTGATTAACAAGCTTATCATTGTTAATTTCAGCAACTTCACTACTTCCTTCACACATTATCATCAGCGCATCCCATATAGCTTTAGCAGTTCCATACTTTTCAAGTGTTTTCAACACATCCATTTTTAGTGATTGTGTGAGTATGGAGTAAGCTTTGAGATCAACCTTAATCTTCTTGTAGTCATCATCATCAAGATTCAGATCCTCGGAAGGTATTCTTGAGGTTCTGTAGAGGACAGCTTGATCAAAAAACAGTGTAACTGGAATTTGAGGCCCTTTGTATATTGAGATCCAATAGTCCGAATCTACACCTGTGATATAATTCATGAATCTAATTTTTCATTGCTTAAACTCATATTTGTGTTTAAGCATGGGAGGTTTTGGACTGTGACCAAGTTCTGAAAAATTATGCGAATCCATTTTAACAAGGTGTTTTTAACCTTTTTAAATGATGATTAGATAAACTTTAAGTTCAATTAGTCCAACTAGTCCAAATAGTTCAAAACAAGCTCAATGAATTAGATCTATTGATGTTTCTGAGTTTCTATTGTAAATTTTTGTTATATCAATAGTTAAAAGCTTTGAATATGAAGACAACTACTTTGTTCTTGAAGGTGAGAACGTATGAATAGTAACTGTTGAAGAGTTTTATGCGGTTTACTAAGTAGAGGTGGTAGAACACTCTATTAGCAACTCAATCACCAGATCAATCGAGTTTTGTTTGGATCTTGGGTAGATCTGAAAAGAACCGAGAGCCAAAGCTATGATACCAATTGACTGGGTCGTGAGATTGATATTCTTACTAGGATGAATATGATGATCGACTTAATGATTGTATGGTGGAATCAAACAATCAAGAAGCATTCAATGCAAGAAATACTCATAAATTCTTGTGGTATTAATGAGGGTGATTGATTACAATAAATGTTATGGTTTGATCATTAAATAGCAATAATACACTTTGAGAATGTAAGACACAAAATATTCTAATTGTCTATCAACAGTCACCTCACATACGAGGTTTTCTATTCTATTTATAGGCTGACAAGATGCCATTTTACAAAATGACTAAACTACCCCTGACCTATACATCAGAACTAGTCTAAGTCTTCATCAACATTGCTTATCTTCATCCACATTGATAAATGTGGATGAGTTGAACTTGATCAGCATTTGTTCTTTTGTCTTCCGCATTAGTAGTTGGCCATCCGCACTGACTAATGCGGATGAACAAATACTTATGGGTATTTGTTGTCCGGGCATCCGCATTTGCAAATATGGATGTGCAAAACTTGTTCGCATGTCTTTTAGTCTATCTGCATTTGTAAATGCGGAAGAACAAACACTTGTCAGCATTTGTTCTATGTTTTCTGCATATACAAATGCGGTTAACCAACACTTTGTCTTCTCTACAGATTGTTCATCCGCATCTATACTTGGACTTGTGGGATTACCAGTAGAACAACCATCAACTCACTAATTGAATTAATATGAAACCTTTCATTACTCCAAGGGGAGTCAATCTCTAAATAGCTGCATAGATTTGTGCAGCTAGTGAATGATTTAGAGATCATGGGGGTAACATACAAAGTCAAAGAACTGAACAAGATGATGCTCCATAGTCTTGCAGAAAGTTGGAAGCAAAATGTTACAATGCTAAAAAACACCCTTGATCTGGAGAGTACCACCTTGGGTATCATGTTGCCAAGATAGAAGCTCTTGAACTTGATGAAAGGAGCATAAATCTTGGTGGACCTCGAGTCATTAAAGCTTATAAATTTCCATCAGACACTCACTCTATAGAAAATGCATTCATCACTAAGGATAATGATTTTCTTTCCTCAAGAGATCACGTGAAGACAACTAGTTTCATTGCTGCTCCATGAACTAACAAGACTTCAATACCATCATAACCAATAGGGTTCACTGCAACTCCCTCAACTACTCCTAAAGACCCAAGATCAGAAGAGCAAAAGGCAACTTACAAGGCCTTTGTTGCTAGCTTTGAAGCTTACATGGCAGGCAGACTCACTTTTGCTCATCTAATCCAAGAAGATTTGGAAGAAATGGATCCGGATGATGTTGAAGAAATGGATCTGCAATGGCAAATGGCCACGATAGCAATGAGAGCCAATAGTTCTTTAGAAAAGGAAGAAAGCTTAGCCTCGATGAAAATACCAAACTTGGATATGACAAATCCAAGGTAAAGTGTTTCAACTATGGCATGACTGACCACTTCTCCAAAGAATGTAATGCTCCCAAAAGAAACAACAACAATTTCCAAAGGAATTCTTAGGGTCAGTCATCTCCACAACCAAGAAAAAGCTTTCACTCCAACAATCGACAACAACAGTATCATCACCAATAACATTAACAACCATATCAGAGTTAGCCACAAATGACAAATCAAGCTCATGGAAGCAATTAGGCATCCTCAAATGCTCTTGTCATCAGAGAAGATGGAGTGTGTGATTGGAGTCTTTATGCAAAGGAAGTGAAGCCTCAATTTCAAAATCATGCACTCATGGCTCATATCTCCTATGCCATCTAAGGTAAAATCCTACCTTTGTAGTGATAAATGCATTACTGAACTGCAAGGTTATCATGAGCACAATCATAAACTAGCTGATAAAATAAAAGAAGAAAAGGTCAAGTCAGAGATGCTTAAAAGAGAAACTAAATACTTTGAAATTAAAATCAAATCTCTCATTTCTGACATTGAAAAATTGTATGGTGAAAAGTACACTCTTACAGTTGAGAATGAGCAACTAATTGAAAAGTTAGCTTAATCAAAAACGAAACAAACACTTACTGAAGTAAAACTTGAAAAGTTTCAAATTTCTTCAGTCAAGCTGCAAGAGATGCTAGACTCATAAAAAGATACCAAGGATATGACTAGGATTGGGTATAATTCATGTCCTCGACCCTACAATGACAACTACACTGTCATGCCTGAATCTGTCACACTCAAGTATGAGTCCGAAGAGAAACTTTCCCTCTGAAGATATCTTTACTCATCTTTCGAAATGAAACTTTTTCAGGCTTGTGTTGTCTTTGGAAAAGTTTTAAGCCTTGTAAGAACATTCTAAGTATTATCTGTTGGACCCTGAAAGGATCATACATGCCAATTCAAGTGGTGGGTTGATGGTTGTTCTGTTAGAAATCCCACAAGTCCAAGAACAAATGCGGATGAAGGATCTACAAAAAAAATAGAAGACAAATGTCGGCTAACTACATTTGTACATGTGGATGAACATAGAACAAATGCTGACAAGTGTTTGTTCTTCCGCATTAACAAATGCGAATAGCTAGAAAAATGCTGACAAGTATTTGTACATCTGCATTTACTAATGCGGATGGCTAGCAACAAATGCGCATAAGTGTTTGTCATCTGCATTTGTCAATGCTGATAACCAAACACTAATGCTGAAGACCAAAAGAAATGTTGATCAAGACATCCGTATTAGTCTATGCGGATGAACAAAAGAAATGCTAATGAAGATTTTTGTACTTAGACTAGTTCTCTGATGTATAGGTCGAGAGTAGTTTAGTGATTTTGTGAAAGGCATCTTGTCAGCCTATAAATAGAACATAAAACCTCGTATGTGAGGTGACTGTTGATACACATTCTAGACAATTAGAATCTTTTGTTTAGTCTTATGTTTACAAGGTGTCTCGTTACTGTTTAATGCAAAAACCCTAGCATTCATTGTAACCGATACCTTCATTAATACAAACAACATTTATTAGTATTTCTTGCATTCAATGTTCCTTTGATTGTTTGATTCTGCCTTACAATTATTGACTCAATCACCATATTTTGTCCTTGTTGATTCACATCAATAGAGAATTTTATTCTCAACCCAGTCATTATCAAATCTATTTCCAAAGTGATAAAACTTTTTATTCGGAAGACCTTCTTACTCTCGAAAGTAAGATTGTCTCACCTTCGGAAGTAAATTTGGCTTCGGAAGATATTACTCTTGGAATACTCATACACTCGGAAGAAACCTATACTTTGTAACGTAAATCTTTGGGGCCTACTTTGTAAAAAGGTAAAGATTTTCTTAATGATGGAAAAATATTTAAATGACATATCCTTACCGCCCCTGTCAAATAAAACCCCAAACAGTCATTTCACCTTATCCATCCGCCATTTTACCCCATTTAAATACTTCTAATTTCTCTCCTTAATCTTGTTACCCATTTACAAGCCCTAATTGTTCTTCACCTTCACTCTTACTCCAAAATTACCCTACTCTTACCGAACTTTTCCACAATGGCTTTAAACCCTAAGCACAACCAAGTCATGCTCCTTGATTCTTAAAGGATGCATACTTCTCTGAAAACAACCAGTTTTTGATCTAGTCTACCTACTACATAGCCCTTACTGTTAACCTTACTGTATAATCCAACCATATGGCTAAATTTTGGGCAAATGGTCTGATTGACACTCTGAATGAAGTTAGGATTATCGGGTCAAGAATCCATGGCCAAGAGTTGGTCATATTTGAAAAGACCATCAGGGAGCACCTAGAGCTTCATGATGAGGGTTCTCCTACTGAAATCTCCAAATCGGATTGGAAGACACCTATACCAAATAGGGTACGGTGGAGATGTAAGCAGGTCTACGGTCTACAAGTTCAACTTCTCCTATAACTAGAAATTCCTACTTCACATTGTCCTCCACTGTCTATCAAACAAATCTCGGGGATGGGATCAAATTCCTTATTATTTAGGATGCCTAGTTCGCCGGTCCGTAAGGGACCTCCGATTCATTTATTCAAGGTTTGTGCTGAATAATCTCAAAGGCAATCTTCAAAGGGAGACATTTTACATGTATCCCAGTTTTATTCAATGTATAATCAACTGTGAGCTGGATCAAGATAAGCTTGTCTATGCAACTACTCTTCCTATCCCTTACATGAGACCAACTATCTTCAAGGTATACTGCACTTCATCCAGGTATGATTGAGCCAACGGCTCCTGGTGACGTCTTTGTACACCCTACAGGTGATGATCTCGCACTAGCAATATCCACTTCAATTTTCCTTTCCCATACCATCAAATATACATATTAGAGACGCTTCAAGAGAACCCTTGTTCAATCTTGTCTAATTGAACAAGTTCCCCCAATTCAACCCAAAAAGGCTAGAGTAAAAAAATAGGCTCCCACTCAGTCTGAGGTCCAACCATCCTTCTCACTTAACCTCAATACACGTATTGAGTCTCCTTAGGCTCAATCCCATGAGCCCCAAACCCAAACTTCAAGTCCTTAGGGTGAGTCAATATACTCCCTTGAGCAACCAAAAAGAAACACCTAATCATAGGCTTTATGCCTCAAGACATTGATTAAGGTCCCGGGTCATTAGGTATAACCTCCATATCTTTTACTAACCTACTTACCAGTACTGATAAGGATTTCATATTTCTTCAAGGCTATGATATTCTTATACCACACCCATCTAGTGATCAACTGAGCCTAGAGAAACCTATGACTTATAGCCCCCATCGAAAGAGCCAAACTGAGGTGAGTCCCACTGAGGTGGAGGGGACTCATGTAGATTTAGCTACCATTACTGAGAGTGTCTCATTGGACTCTTAGAAATGTGGTAACATCTCTAAGACTGAATCTACGGCAACTTTGCCTGTTGATGACTCTCAAAGAGACATCACCTCGCAGAGGAAACCATGTATGTTATCTCATCTCCCCGTGATTCTTCTAAAGAATATGAGGTAAGTATGCAACTCATAATAAGAGACCTACTATCTAAAGTCTCAATCCTTGAATCAAAGGTTAAGACTTTAGATGATAGGTCTGACACTCAGTAACTTGAGATTGAAAATCTCAAAGATCAACTAGTTGAGACACATATTGAGAAATTTGTTAGGCACGTACTAGTTCAAGACTCTCTGACTTCTTCTCTAGCTCATAAAGCTCTCAAGATGATGGTACCAAAAGGGGGAGAATGTTTAGAGTGAAGCATATGTGGAGCAAAGCTTGCCTCTTTCAACACTATCTTCAAGATATTCTGCTCAACAAGCAACTATTTTCCCAGAGTCACGTCCTATCATTCTTCAAGTAGACCCAAAGATGCTCATAGATCTTAACAGATAACTAAGTTTATAATAGGTTCCTCACTTGAACAAGCAAGTCCAAATGTTGTTATGGCGAGGTCAACAGACTCAACACTCAATTTTTGCTTCACTCAAGTAGATTTGACATTGTTGAGTTAGTAAAGAAGTCATTCTCCAACCCCTCTAACTCTTAGATAGCTAGACACATTCGGAATCACCTGAGCAACCTTCACCTTACTGAGTTGACTAAAAGAGCAAGGATTGAAGAAGAGTCGAAACAAAGAGAGCAGGTAGAAAAAGAAGGGCCATTAAAAGGGAAGACTTTTCTTCAAGTGGTTATAGGCCCTGACTTGGAACCTATAGTTAGATGGGAGTATGACTATAACTCCCGTCAACTAATGTTGGACCAAAAGAACCAATGAGCCAAGATCAAAAAACCTCTAAGTCCCACATGGTATCACAACAACTGCTGAAAGCTCATCAGCAGTTTGACAAGTGCTGAAGATCAACAACTGATGTACAAAGTCTGAAGACAAAGACTGAAGACATCAGCTGATGATATCTACTGAAGTCATCAACTGATGAAACATCTGAAGGTCAAAGTCTGAAGATCAAGTACTGAAGCCTCAGTAGTTGTCACAACTGCTGAAGAGTACTTCTTCAGTAGTTGTGATATCAGTAGTTTTATATTTCTAGTTTCAGTAGTTTTATGTTTCAGTAGTTTTGTAAAACGACTGAAGAGCTTGTTCTTCAGTCGTTGTAGTTTCAGTAGTTTTTAATCAGTAGTTTTATATTCTGTACTTAACACTCTGTTATGTTCTCAGTAGTTGTGAATATTTCAGTAGTTTGTTAAGAGTTAGTTATTTTTGTAATAGATCTACCAGTTGTCACTTTCCGTGATAACAGCAGTGATTGTTGCACTCTATATAAGGAGTGACAACCTATTGTAATAATGTGAATGAATGAATGAATGTTTTGAATGATTTGATTAGAAATATTCTATATCTATAAACATTCCTTGAAATCAGAAATATATATTCTCTCCCTATAACCGTATGTGCTCTTAATGCATACAAGTATCGATTGCTTGCTACAATTTGTCTAATTTCTGTTCGTATTCCGCTGCTTTGAACTCTAATACATCAAACTTGTGATCGCTGATCCTGTCAAATGGTATCAGAGCAGGTTAATCATTGATCGATCTAATAATTGATCATTGAAACTGCTATTCAAGATCTAAGTTTGATTGAATTAGCTTTTGTTTTTGCAAGAAACGGTTATAGAGATTGAATTTTCTGTATTTCTGGTCATTCATCCTGAGATCTTTTCTTGGTTTTCATTGAGTTTGTTGTGGTATGTGTAAAACTTTTAAAAGCTTGAATTAAATTGTTTTTGAACTGAAAATGACCACTCCCTCCAATGATCCTCACAATACTGGTTCCTCAACCAAGCCACCAATGCTGGTTAGGAATGAGTATAACATATGGCAAAGACGAATGCTCCATCACCTGTCTGTTAACAGCGCAGGTTGTTGGACATCAGTGGTACATGGTCCACACAAGCCTATGGTGAATAACCCGGAAACCAATCAAATGGTTCCGAAGAGGAGGGAGCAATACTCAGATGAGGATAAGAAGTTGCTTGAAATTGATGCAAAAGCCCATGGAATTCTGGCCATGGCACTGCCAAATGAAATCTATTCTGGGCTAATGCATCATGAAACTGCCCATGACCTCTGGAATGCCTTGAAAGAACAATTTGGAGGAACAGATGAGGTCTTGGCAAATAATAGAGAAATTCTTGCCCAACAATATGAGACATTCTCTCATAGAAAGGGTGAGACACTGACTCAACAATATGAGCGGTTCTCTTGTTTGATCTCTGAACTAAAAATGGTCAAACTTGAGTACACAAATATTCAGATGAATAACAGATTTCTCAGATCACTGCCTGAGAGATGGGACACATATACTATTGTCCTACGCTCCAGTGCAAGTTTGGACAAACTATCTCTCACCCAAATCCATGGGAAACTGCTCACGTTTGAGAGAGAGATAGAACAGAAGAGAAAGTTGTCTTCATCTGGAAAGCTCACTGAAGACTTTGTACCAGGCAACACTGCCTTGGTGGGTCATGAGTCAGAATATGCTTCATCTGAATGCCAGTATGATAAGCATATTAATTTCTCTTCAAGCACTTCTGATTCAGCATTTGTGAGTATTGATGGTCAGTTTACTGGGTGTAATAATGACAATTTATGCTTCATTATGGATGATCTCAAGGGGATTGCTGATGACGACTTAGAAGAGATGGATATTTTGAGCCAAATGGACCTGATAAATATCAGATCTCAGAAGTTCTATAAAAGAAATGGAAGAAAATTCCCAGGACTCTCTGGCAAAACCAAAGTTGGTTTTGACAAGAGCAAGTTGAGGGTCACAAATGCCAAAGGCTTGGACACTTTGCAAGAGAGTGTAGATCAACTGGATCTAACTCCACTGCACCCTTTGTGACTTTTCCTGGCAATAGTCAACAACACAGAGGGCAACATCCTGTCACTTCTAATCATCATCCTCAACAACAATCTCCGGCATATTTTGTTCCTCAGGGTCAAATGCCATATCCGTACCCTTGTTATTACATGCCACAGTCAAATCAAGTTCAAGTTCCTATGGCACCACAACCTCATGCACTACCAGAACCTCAGCCATCCCAATCTCATCAACAAACTCAACCTCAACAACACAGCTTCTTCACCCCAGGAGTTGTTGACTGGAGCAGTTTACCAGATGACATGTCTGGTCATGATCAACTGTTTTCAGGTGTTGGTCAACATGGTGGTGACAGTCCTTTTGGGAATCTGGCTCTTATGGCTTTGGAGTCTGCTGATACTTCATTTTCTAATGCCTCTACACCTCAGGTATCACAGGTATCCTCTGAGGCAAAAGCCAAATTATGTTCTGAACCATGCATAGCAGCATTTGCTTCCATTAGAGAAGCAAATGTAGCTCTAATTAATAAGAACATTAAGCTAGAACAAATAATTTCCAAAAACAAAGCTGAGTTTGAGTCTGTGCTTAAAGATAAAAATGATCAGATTTATAAACTGAATTGCCAAATAATTGATGATAAGGCTAGAGAAGAAGTACTTCTAGAGAAGTACAAAGATCTCAAAGAACCCTTGCAGTTACCCAGGTCGAGTGTGATAGATGGGTACAATCATGCAAAGGTTTTGAAATGCTTCTTAGTAAGCAATCTGCTTCAAATGTGAAGTTTGGAATTGGTTACAATCACACTGCTCCACCTACAGATTTTACCCCAAGAGCAGAGGTAGAATCTGATGGTGAGAGTGATAACCAATCCATCACATCATGTGATCTACCTTCTGATACAGCACAATCAGAAGTAGCAGTCAGCATCAAGCCCTCTTTGAACTTATCAGCTGATGTTGATGGTTCAAATGCTGACATTCACATGATTAATGAGTTGATCAACTCAGGAGTTAATTCTAAAGGTCCTGAAAGGACTAGAGAGCAGGATCTAACACCTGAAGTTCAAACTTCAACTGCTGTCAGTACTGAAGAGAAGAAAACTGACAGTAGAAAGAGTTTGAAGACTACTAAAGAGGCAGTCAAGAAAGCAAACAATGCTTCCAAAGCATTGAAGAACAAGTCTTCAGATGCTTCACCCTCTTTAGTTGATGATCAACCTAAGATGAAGAAGAAACCATGTGAAGTATGTGGTTTGTTCAATCATCTTACAGATGATTGTTGGTACAAAAGAGGTTCCAAACTCAAACAAAAAGAAGAAATTAAAGAGAAAATGGTAAAACTGAAAACTGAGTTTGAGACCACATTTGTATCAGTAACATCAAATCCTGTAACCCTTAAGTCCTCAAAGAAATCCAAAAAGGAAGGGGTTAAACAGGTGACAGCTGAGAATGCTCAGAAGAAGAAGGGGCAACATAGGGACTTATCAAACTCCACTAGCAATGTGTCTGATGAGCTGAAAGCTTTATCACAAAATCAGACACAGCTGGTTATGATGGTTCAACATCTGTTGGGTAGAGTTAACCAACTAGATGCTCCTATGTTGAAACCACAGAAAAGGAGATCCAAGCCAAAAGACTCCTCTTCTACACCATCTTCTTCCTCTCAGGCTGTTGTTTCAAATAAACCTATTAGTTTACCATTTATTGATGAGACCAGGCCCAAAACCAAAAAGGTTTGGGTCTCTAAAACTAACTGATTGTTTATTATTGCAGGGTTCTTCAACATGCCAAAGTAGCATCTGGTATGTAGACAGTGGGGGATCTATGCACATGACTGGGAATAGCTCTCTTCTTCATGACTACTCTCAAGGAAAGAAGGGATTTGTTTCTTTTGGCAATGATGCTAGGGGTTACATCATTGGTAAGGGCTTTGTCTTCAATGGAGAAATCAAATTTGATTATGTTAATCATGTGGAAAATCTCAAGTACAATCTCTTGAGTGTCAGTCAAATGTGTGATAAAGGCCATGTTGCTCTTTTCACCAGTCAAAACTATAGGATTCTGTCATCCAAAGTTTTGCACTTGATTGACAAGGTGTTGGATGATCACACTCTCATGAGAGCCAACAGGACAGGAAGAGTGTATGCCTTAGATCTTTCTAAGAAAATAGATCTCAAAGACAATCCTTGCCTATTTTCCAAAGCCTCTTCTCAAGAATCTAAATTGTGGCACAGAAGGCTTGGTCATGTTAATCTCAAAAACATGAATAAGCTTACCCACAATAGTTTAGTCAGAGGCTTACCAATAAAGGAGCTCCACTGTGATGAAACCTGCACTGCTTGTTTAAAAGGAAAACAGCACAAAGTCTCATTCCCTCCTATTGAAGAGCCTAAGTCCACTGCCTGCTTGCAATTACTGCATATGGATCTATTTGGTCCTGTGAGAGTAATGAGCATGGAAAAGAAGAAATACTGTCTGGTAATTGTGGATGATTACTCCAGATTTGTATGGACTTTCTTTCTACATTCAAAGGATGAGGCTGCTCAGAAGATTATTCACTTTGTGTTGTATATTGAGAAGCAGTATTCCCTTCCAGTCAAGTGTATTAGGAGTGACAATGGAACTGAATACAGAAATCATACACTTGATGACTTCTATCTTTCAAAGGGAATCAAAAGGCAGTTTAGCATTCCAAGGACTCCAGAACAAAACGGAGTAGTGGAGAGAAAGAACAGGACCCTCATTGAAGCTGCAAGGTCCATGCTGGCTGACTCTGGTTTGCCACTGACCTTTGGGCTGAAGCTGTCAACACAGCTTGCTATGTGCAAAATAGAGTTTTAGTAAATCAGAGGTTGATGAAGACTCCATATGAAGTTCTCCATCATTTGGCTCCTCTGATTTCATTTTTCAAAGCATTTGGTTGTCCCTGTTTTATTCTCAACACAAAGGATCAACTCCATAAATTTGATCCTAAGGTGGATGCAGGGTATTTTGTTGGTTATTCATCTACTTGCAAGGCATACAGAGTCTTCAACTGCAGAACAAAGATGGCTGAAGAAACTCTACATGTTAAGTCCAATGAATCTCCAAAGGACAAGATTCACAAAGCCTGTAGAGTTATTTGATTTGGACATACTGCAATATGTTCCTTATCAAACTCCTGCTGTTGCTCCTGTCAACAGTTCACCACCTGGTGGTACTGCTGATGATGATGATGATTGCAGTACTCACCTCTTCAGGTTTAGTGATCAGCTGCCTGATTCAGCTAGACCTGATGTTCCTGTAGCTCCAGTAGCACCATCCACAACAAATGCTGATGAGATCTCTTCGAATTCAACTTCCCTTGAATTACCATCCACTGATTGGTTTCAAGGAAATGATTCACCATCACCATCTGTTACTGCTGAGCCTGCTACAAACACTTGCACAGATCTCATGTGTATCAAGATCTAAGATCTATCTCACTAGTGTCTCAAATGTTCATCTATCACTGCTGGAGTATCAACAAGAAGTCAATTGTCAAATTTCTGCTTCTATGCTCTCTTCATCAGTCAGCAAGAGCCAAAGAATTATCACATACTTTAAAGGACAATGGATGGGTTGATGCCATGCAGTGAGCTTCTTCAGTTCAAGAAACAGCAAGTGTGGGAACTGGTTCCTCTACCTCCAGGTAAGTGTGCCATAGGCACTAAATGGGTGTTTAGGAACAAAACTGATGAAAATGGGCTTATTGTTAAGAACAAGGCCAGACTGGTTGTTCAGGGGTTTGCACAAGAAGAGGTATTGATTATGATGAAACCTTTGCCCCTGTAGCCAGACTGGAAGCAATTCGATTGTTTTAGCTTATGCTGCCTATCAAACCTTAAAGTTTTTCAAATGGATGTCAAAAGTGCATTTTTGTATGAAAAATTAAAGAAGAGGTTTATGTATGTCAACCTCCAGGCTTTGAGGACAATAAACATCCTAATTGGGTGTATAAGCTTGATAAGGCTCTTTATGGGTTAAAACAAGCTCCTAGAGCTGGTATGAGACATTATCAAACTTTCTTCTGGAAAACAATTTCACTAGAGGCTCCATAGATAAGACTTTATTCATTAAGAAAGCTGGGCAGCATAATCTACTTGTTCAAATTTATGTGGATGATATCATTTTTGCATCCTCTGATCCAAAGTTGTGTGATGCCTTTACAAAGTTGATGCAACAGAAGTTTGAAATGAGTGCCATGGGAGAATTACAGTTCTTTCTGTGGTTGCAAATCAAACAAAAGGCTGATGGAATTTTCATTCATCAGTCCAAATACACAAAAGATCTTTTGCAAAAGTTTGATTTACAAAACTGTAAGCCTGTTCTACCCCCATGTGCAGCACCACACAACTGGATACAGATCAGAAAGGTAAAGTGGTTGATGAAACACTTTACCGATGTATGATTGGGTCCTTGATGTATTTAACAGCTTCTAGACCAGATATTATGTTGCTACATGTTTGTGCTAGATTTCAGGCTGCACCTAAAGAGTCTCATCTGATTGCAGTCAAGAGGATCTTTAGATATCTGCAAGGCACTCCATCTCTAGGTTTATGGTATTCCACTGGGCATTCTGGTAAATTAGTTGCTTTTTTGATAGTGACTATGCAGGGTGTAAGTTGACCAGGAAATCAACTTCTGGTGGATGTCAATTCCTAGGCAACTGCTTGATTTCTTGGCAGAGCAAGAAACAGACCTCAGTTGCTACATCAACTGTTGAAGCAGGACATTCATTGCTGCGCAAGTTGTACATCTCAGGTACTCTGGCTTCAAACCAACTTCTGGATTATGGCATTACAGAGACTAAGACTCCATTGCTAATGGATAGTGCTTCAGCTCTTTGCATTGTCAAAAATCCAGTCCAGCACTCTAGGAGCAAACATATAGAGATCAGACATCATTTTATAAGGGATTGTTTTGAAAAAGGTCTGATTGATCCTAAGTTTGTGCCTAGTGCTGATGAGCTTGCAGACATTTTACTAAGCCTTTGGATAGTTCAACTTTCCAAAACCTGGTGTTAAGGCTTGGTATGCTGCAGCTAGAATAAGTGACAAATACTGATGATCTTAGTAATAAGTACTGATGATCATTAGTAACTATGTCACATATAAGTACTGATGAGCTCTTTTACCCTCAGCAGTTTTTATAACTACTGAAGGCTAAATGTCTCACAAGTACTGAAGTACTTCATCTGTTCTAAACTACTGATGTAGTTACAAATACTGATGCAGCTACAACTACTGCAATCAGTAAAAACAGATAAGTACTGATGTCCTATGAAACAACTGAAATCAGCCAAAATGGCTGATGAATGTGTTGAGGACAGTATGAAACAGCTGACAAGCTAAGAATTGACGAAAACAGCTGAAGAGAACTTTCTCTTCAGTCGTTTCTAGAACTGCTGTTTCATTCTAAACAACTCAAGCAAAACCATGTCTTCAGTAGTTTTATAACTACTGATGACTAATACCAAGTCTTCAGTTGTTTACAACAGCTGATGACAAAACCACTGTCTTCAGTAGTTTCATAACTACTGATGACAAACACCAAGTCCTCAGTTGTTTCAATCATCTGAAGTCAAAACCACGGTCTTCAGTAGTTTTCTAACTTCTGATGCCTAACACCACGACTTGAGCTGTTCAACGTCTGAAAGGATAATACCATGTCAACGGTCGTTTAAAACTACTGATGACTAACACCACATCCTTCAGTCGTTTTCTTACCCGTACCCTATAAATATCCCTGACCTAAGCTCTCAATGCTTCATCTTCTTCAAACCTAACGTTCTCTCCAAAAAACTCCCTCTTCTCAATGGCGTCCATGCAAATAAACCGCGACACAACTGTGTTGCCTACCTCACTAAATCGCCCATCTGGACTAAGTTCGATACTGCTATCGATCTTATGGTTCAGTCCCAATACAATACGGCATTTCTTCTGAATCCCATACTACATGCCGAATCCCTTCAACAATTTTGGATGAACGTTACTATTACCACTGGGGAGAACAACACACCATCTCTCCAGTCGGTCGTAAACAACAAAGAATTAGTCATCACTCCTGCAATAATCCGCAAAATCTTCATCTGAATGATGCTAGTTCTCCTGCTGGATATCCGAAGGGCACCACAGATCTATCCTTTGCCCAACATGGATATCAAGGCGATCTCAGTGCCTCCACTATCTTAAGAAGAAAACACTTTAATGACGCTGAGCGCCTAATCTTTCACATGGTGAATGTATGTTTGGCCCCTAAGACGTCGTCTTGGGATCAAATGTCGATGAAATGGCAGCAGGTAATGTATTCTATTCTTGAGCAACAACCGCTAAACTTTCAGAAATAATATTTTCAGAGCTCAAGGATATGGCTCAAAAACTAACTGCCAACCGTTGGATACTATATCCACGGTTCATAATGGCCATCATTACAAACCAGCTAATGCTGAGGGACTTGTTGGCTTGGGAGTCCCTGCTACGGCTGTTCTGCCGGAAGTATACTCCCGGCACAACTCTGACCAGACACTAAAAATGGCTGCCAAGCTGCGAAAACCCACGCAGCTGGAACCCACAGCCACCACCTCCAAATCAAAAGTCCCTACCAAACCCACCAAAAGAAACCCAAAACGGCTACTCAGGGAATGAGTCCCCTGAGGATGCCCCTGCAACACAACCGCAGATATATCCACTAGTCCAAAACCCCTAGTGGATACAATGACTCTTCCAGCCATAGCCGCTCAGGCTTCCTCTAACAGGAGCCTGCAGCAACCACACAAGGGGTACCTACATATCTGGGATCTTCCTCACTTGAGGGGATTGCCATTGAAGAGCACCAACCTCCCCAGGTGCACCCGCTTCTATCCCTTCACCCCAACCAACCGCCCCTCACAGCCCAACTTAATAGTTGCACAAGTGCTGACTCAACTACACTCCTCACCCCCTCCCTAGAAACACTTACTACTGGGAATACCTCTACAATTGAGGGGGAGGAACACAGTGCACTGAGAACCCACAGCACAGGGGTTTACCACTTCTATCTCCTGGTATAGACAAGGAGCTTAGAATATCTAGTGAGGCTGCCACCTCCTCTGACTCAGCACATGATCAGAATGAGGCTGGTAATATTGCTAAGACCTCACTAGAGGCAACAGATGATGATGGACACTGTCCTGAGGCTGGAAGTCCCCAGTACCAAGCACAAGGGGCACATGCATCACCTGGTCTACACCCAGTGCATGTAAATCCTGCTCTAAGCAGGAGGTCAGATGATTCAGCTTCGGCTGATGATGACCTGGGCTTTTTCTACGATGTTCTTGCCCAGAACACAATCCTTGAAGAGAAAGTCAGTAGGCTGCCAAAACCAACTTGATCAACTCTCACAAGGAGAAAGACCATCTGCCTCTACCCACCCCAGATGGCACCTTCACTTGAAGGTTCCCCAAACACTGAGCCACTCCCAACTCAACCACCACCTGCCTCTGCTTCAGGCCCTATTTCTCAGGAACAGAACCCTCCTGAGCAAATAGGTGCTGTACTTCAAAATTCCCTCCCTCTCATCACACCCATAATCACTGATATTGTGACTAAAGCCATTGATGAGAGGCTTTCCTCCACTTTACAGCCTTGATTGATGCTGCTGTACAAAAGACTTTTCTGCGGTACAAACCCCTTCCTCCAATGCATCAAAAAGGGGGAGAGTACTGCAGTGAAAGAAAAGAAGAGGAAAAGAAGGAAGAGAAGCAAGCCCAAGAGGAGGAGAAAGAAAAGCAACCTCCGCTCACTTACAAGCGAAAGAAAAGTGCTGATGATCATACTGCTGAAGACAAATCCTTGGAGGAGCTGTAAAGAAGCTGACACTACACACAGCCGATCCATGGATAAAATAATTGAACAACTCTTCAGGCAGGGGTTTGACACAGCCACACGGATAGTGAGATCAGAAGGTTGGAAGTGCAAGAGATACAAACCCGAGGGCAGGGTATGATGCTCTGGAAAAAGAGAGATTGGAAATAATGATCCGCTATTGCAAAATACTTAGGAAGATCGTTAATGGAGATTCGCGCATGGACCAGGGACAGCATTCTGGCTATAGCCACCAGAATCTGTCTGTGTGAGCAATTCAACAAAGGGATTATTGGGGAAGCCCTTGATGAGGCTGGGGCTGGTAAAAGGTTAGAGATGGGTAAACTCACAAAGGCAAAACTAACTACAAAGATGCTGGATCAACCTTCCCTTCCACCCACTCAAACAGAGCCTATCCCTCAAATCTCCCAACCATCTCTAAGCCAAAATCCAAACATCTTCATTCTCCAAAACCAACTCCTTCACCAACCCAATCTCATCCAGTGATGCACCCAGAAGGAGGAGAAGGGTGCTGAGGATGGAAGAAGAAGAAGAAGAGGAATATGAAGATGATAGTTTGCCACTCTCTGCTGTTCTAAAGCTACCAAAACCCCGAAGTCAACCCATGATCACACCTGACTCTCAAAGGGAAATGGTCAGAGTCAAGATAGAAGAAAAGAACAGCAGAAACAGCACGATGAGCACTGTTGAAGATGGTTGACAAGGAATTTCCTCAGTCATCATCTATTCAAGCCATGAAAGGGCATGCTCAAAGGCTGTACACTCTCATGCACACTTTTCAGTATCAGAAGGAGAGAGTGAGAGTAGGCCAGACCCCAGGGTGAGTTCTAGAATCCATAAAAGAACTATTCCACACAGATACAATGGCCAGGTACGAAAAACAATAGAGTCTACCATCATGTTGGCCATTGTAGTCTCACACCTGGGGAATCATTGATGAATTCAAGAAAGCTCACCAAGCAAAGAAGACCCCTCAAGCTTTACTAGAAAACAAGATGATTAGAAGGGGTTGTTATATAAAAAGCTTGAAGACATCCAGAAGAATGACCTCCAGTTACTCCTTGAGGCAACCATCCTGATGAATTTGTATATAGGGAGGTACTACGGTGGAGCTGAAAAATGGCAGACCATGAAGTACTTATCAGAGTACTATGGTCCAGAGTTCTCTTCGAAGGGGGAGTAGAAGAACTCTCTCAGGAGGAACAAGTTGTTCTCCTTGAGGCCTATGTTCGAGAGTCATACAGACTCATTATGGGGAGTAAATCTCATGAATGGGATAACAACTCTGTGTCCAGTTCCCCAAAACAGAGTTCCCATTCGTACTCTGCCAAACAAATATCTTAGATTTCTTCCCAGGCCGGAGCTTACATGGGTCATCTTCTCTACTGATCAAGAAGGAAAAAGACCAACATTTTGCCAACAATAAGTGGTATAATAAAATTTAGAGGTTTTGGCTGCATTGGTTCAGGGGGAGTTTGTTGGACCAAAAGAACCATGAGCCAAGATCAGAAAACCTCTAAGTCCCACATGGTATCACAACACTGCTGAAAGCCTCATCAGTAGTTTGACGAGTGCTGAAGACTTCAACACTGAAGATCAAGTGCTGAAGACTTCAACAGCTGAAGAACTAAAGTACTGAAGTACAACAGCTGAAGAACACAAGTCCTGAAGCTGAAAGACCAAAGTACTGCAGTACAATAGCTGAAGAGTTTACAAGTGCTGAAGATCAACAACTGATGTACAAAGTCTGAAGACAAAGACTGAAGACATCAGCTGATGATATCTACTGAAGTCATCAACTGATGAAACATCTGAAGGTCAAAGTCTGAAGATCAAGTACTGAGCCTCAGTAGTTTGTCACAACTGCTGAAGAGTACTTCTTCAGTAGTTGTGATATCAGTAGTTTTATATTTCTAGTTTCAGTAGTTTTATGTTTCAGTAGTTTTGTAAAACGATTGAAGAGCTTGTTCTTCAGTCGTTGTAGTTTCAGTAGTTTCTAATCAGTAGTTTATATTCTGTACTTAACACTCTGTTATGTTCTCAGTAGTTGTGAACATTTTAGTAGTTTGTTAAGAGTTAGTTATTTTTGTATTAGATCTGCCAGTTGTCACTTTCCATGATAACAGCAGTGATTGTTGCACTCTATATAAGGAGTGACAACCTTTGTAATAATGTGAATGAATGAATGAATGTTTGAATGATTTGATTAGAAATATTCTATATCTATAAACATTCCTTGAAATCAGAAATTATATTCTCTCCCTATAACCGTATGTGCTCTTAATGCATACAATCGATTGCTTGCTACAATTGTCTAATTTCTGTTCGTATTCCGCTGCTTGAACTCTAATACATCAAACTTGTGATCGCTGATCCTGTCAACTAACTATCTTCCGAGGGACACAACAAAGGTACATGTTATCCAAAGTAACAGATTGGATCTGTTATCTACAAAGTATCAGCACTAACTTCTCAGCACCACCTCTGAAAAGAACAAAGAATAGACAGATGTCTGTTTTCCTTGGTGCTGAAAGTTTTAAGAATAGAAGACAGTAAAGTTTTGGTAGCATCAGCCTAGGGGGAGTTTGTTGGGATATATAAGGCTTGTGCAACCAAACAACACTTGGAATAATTTTTGGTACAACTGATGAAGAATTCTGAAGGCAAAGCTGCACTTTTGAAGATTAATGAGAAAACTTCTGAAGAAGGAACTCTATCTTCCGAAGACAAAGCGAAACCAACTTTTGAAGGCAAACAGTTGGAAGACTTCAAGACAAACATCTTTCGAAGTATGAAGACTTGAAGATCAGTAGAAGTTTCGAAAGAAGTAAACTCTTCCGAAATATAAGTGGCTTCGGAAGAACTTCTTCCAAAGACAATTAACCTTCTGAAGAATCTACTATGAACCAATGGATAATAGTATGGTTCTTCTAACAAGCCGCTTCAACCTCTGAGATACTGCATGACGTTTTCCCATGCCCATATAATTAAACATACTTTATTTAATGTTTATAATTTATCAGTTAGTACAGTTACTAACTTTAGTTGGAAACAAAGGTAAGTCTGCACATATCATGACTATCTTATCTAGGATAGTAATTTTATCTTAGATACCTTACTAGTTACTACTAGCAATGTAGTATATGTTTATTAGTAATTCCACAACTGATAATCTAAGTATAACCGGCTGTAGATAGTAATATATATAGCTCTCATTGTTATCATTTGTAAGCAAGAAAGCAAGCAAAACTTGTAATCTCTGAGTTGAGAACTAATATATACAAGTATTTTAAAAATTATTATTTGTGCCTTGTTTACTTAACATATTATTATCAACTCTCAAGGGATTATGCTTTATCATTCAAGTGTGATTTAGTGAGTTTAAGAGAGAATATTTGTGTTGAGTGTGATTTAGTGAGTTTAAGAGAGAACACTTGTATTGAGTTGAATCGGTCAAAATCGATCATTATGGGAGGTACTTCCTGCTTGATCAAATTATTCTACTGAAATTACATGTGCATAACCCTATAGGTGTTATTGAGTTTTTCCTCTTCCTCCTCCTAGGGATCGCCATCATTTCAAAGTGAGGAGTTGGAGGTTTCAAAGCTAAGTATCATGTATCATATACCTATTTCTTTCGCCATCATTTTGTTCTAAATGTAAGATAGATAAATAACTTAATGAATGTATATATACTTAACGATTAAAACATAGGTAATTTGTCAAATAACTAGTACGCTAAAACCTCAAAACATACTAGTGTGTCACACCCACCTAGGATGTACCCTACCTTGTGACATATTAATAATAACTTAAGAATGCAAATGTAACAATAAACTCTTTCTATAAAAACTTTATAGTTATTACATAGTAATAGAACTTGTACAATAAAAATACTATCACAAATAGGTTTTTATTTAATTTAAGTTTTACTTCATATGCATTTTATTCCATGTGTTATCAAAAGTAAATTGAAAAAATATTGTTTTCTAGTTAAAACGTTTTAATAACTTTTTGTCTAAAATATAAAATAAAATTTCAACAATGTGAGGTAATCCAACAATTCAAACACAATCTTAAATTTCACCATTTAACATGTATCAGGTGTATTCATTGAGGGTAACATAAATATACGAGTTCAAAGAATGTACGAAGTAGACCAAATATCACAAGTTAAATAAGCATTAGTTTCTTGGTTCTTCATATGTAAATTTCTTTAACATTTTTGAGGAATCTGTTCTGTGTGTAGCACCACTACTTAGATCCATATAATGCTTGAATGGAAATTTTTTTGGATCACAAAATACATTATTTTCTCACAGAACGCATCAACAATATAAGTCCATGCACTTCGTTCACTTTGCATTGATGTTTGACCTCGATTTGGTTTGTTTTTTCAATACCTTGCACCAATTTAACGCAATGCGCTTTTTAAATGTTGTGTTTGCATCTTTAAAACAATTACAACAATACTTGCAATGAGTCTTGTTCGGAGCGCTCATCGTCTTATATATATATCAATGTTACATCGAATCTATAGGTTCCTTATTGTAGGAATAACTCGAACCACCATCTTGGTTGAAGAGGCACACAACTAACGGAAGATTGAAGCAACTTGAGAGAATTATTTAGAATGTTCAAGATAATAATGAGGGCTTTTGATATTGTAGAGAGTAGAGAACGCTATTGAGTATTATGATTTAACTAAAACACCAAATACATATTTCTACTAACATATACTGGCCAAATGTTAAATAAAATAAAAGGCTAATTTTCGAGTCTATGGATAAAAAGGTTAATTTTCAAGTCTATCGGTAAAAAAAAGGCTAGTTTTTTAATGGTAAAAAAGGCTAATAATTTAGCGCTATTGTGATTTAACTAAAACACCAAACTGGACCGGATCGAATCCGCTATATAAATTACTTGTTTGGGTGTGGTTGGAATCGATTTGAGTCAAAATGGTTTAGCTTGATGAATCGGGTCTAGTTTAAAAGCGGTTTCAAAACTGAAACTGATTTTTTTGTATCTCTAGGCCTCTAGCCTAAATTATTCTTCCTTGGCATTGGGTAGGTTGCTAAAGTAGTTGGGTCATTGTGATTTGTGCACTTGTGCAGCACTTCTGCAACTGGGTCCTTTGGCCCATTCATAAAACGTACCACAAAGGCGACCATTATAATAATTTTTTGGAAAATATTATAAAATCGGTTAAATTATTAGTTGCAATTAATTAGCCAATAGTAACTAGTTTAGATTATTAATTTTAATTTTCATATAATCACTAGTTTAGATTATTAAAATCTAGTTTTTTTATTTTCTTTTATTTGAGACGTCCTAAAATATGACAATATTTCTTATACTAGCATGTAAAAGTTATGCAAGTATGTTTATCTCATTTGGCAAATGATAAGTTTGTTCGTTTTCCCTGACCCATTATACTATATAGGTTTTCATTATATATATTTTTTAACATGTTTTGCGAATACATTTATTCTTATATTTTATATTTTATGTTTTTAACGAATCGTTGGTTTTAGACAGTAAATTTAGGAATTTGAATATCTGAAATTATGTGTGTGTGTTGTTGGACCAAAAGAACCATGAGCCAGGTCAGGAAAACCTTTAAGTCCCACAGACATCAAACAACTGAAGTGGTCTACAACAGCTGAAGACAAAGTCTGAAGGCAAAGTCTGAAGCAAGTCTGAAGGCAAAGTCTGAAGTCAAAGTCTGAAGGCAAAGTCTGAAGCAAAGTCTGAAGGCAAAGTCTGAAGGCAAAGTCTGAAGGCAAAGTCTGAAGGCAAAGTCTGAAGGCAAAGTCTGAAGCAAAGTCTGAAGGCAAAGTCTGAAGGCAAAGTCTGAAGGCAAAGTCTGAAGGCAAGTCTGAAGGCAAAGTCTGAGGCAAAGTCTGAAGGCAAAGTCTGAAGGCAAAGTCTGAAGGCAAAGTCTGAAGCAAAGTCTGAAGACAAAGGGGGTGTTTGTTTTTGAAAAAACATCTTCCCCACCTCTTCATCTACGAGCACGCAGACGCGGGAAGAGGTTTTTACTTCGCAGAGTGTTTGTTTTCTAGAAGACGTTTCATTAAAAAACGTCTTCTTGACGTCTGCATGGAGAAGATGTGAACAAGGTCTTCTGAACTCTTCACAACCTCTTCTTGAAGGCTTTCTTCTTCCATTTGAA
Source organism: Flaveria trinervia (assembly GCA_025506515.1). Classification (NCBI taxonomy): domain Eukaryota; kingdom Viridiplantae; phylum Streptophyta; class Magnoliopsida; order Asterales; family Asteraceae; genus Flaveria; species Flaveria trinervia. Next base: position 59,964,762 of record CM046441.1, read on the forward strand.
CCCTACACCACCTCCACACTCTACCCACCGCCCCGCTCTCGCAGCCCCATCGCCCCCACTCTCGCAGTCCCACCGTCCACCGTCGCAACTCCGTAGACCGCCGGCACCGTCGTGTTCCACCGCCGCCATCGTTGTCGCGCCCGAAGACCGCCCTCACCGTCAACATCAGAACCATCGGCCACATTGACCATGGAAAAACCACCGTCAATGCCGCCCTCACCATGGCTTTAGCTTCCACCGGCGGCGGCGTCGCCAAAAAGTACGAGACGGAGAATCACCATCAATATCAACATCGCTACTGTAGAGTATGAGACGGAGAATCGACATGGTGGTGTTAACGAAACAAGTGGGTGTTCACAACATGGTGGTGTTCTTGAACAAACAAGATCAGATTGATGATGAAGAGTTGCTTGAATTGGAGGTACGAGAGCTTCTTGAGATGAGATGTTTCAGAAGCTTCTTGATGAAGCAAAGACCGATTATAATGTGGGGCTTTTGTTGAGATGATTACACCACATATGAAGTTTTAAGCTAAAAAAACAAATAGTTTTTTTTGTAGTCTGCAGACGTTAATAAACAACAATCTCTTTATTACATACTGCAGACATTTGGTTCGCCTCTTCTGTTGCAGATGTCTATAGATGTGGTCCACAGACCGCAAACATTTTCCTGCAGAAAAAACAAACAACACCAAAGTCTGAAGACAAAGTCTGAAGACAACTGCTGAAGACAAAGTCTGAAGACCAAGTTCTCAGAAGTTGTCACAACAGCTGAAGTAGTTCTCTTTAGTAGTTGTGATGGTTTACTTTTTAGTAGTTTGTAATCAGTAGTTTTATATTATGTAAAACATCTTAAGTTTTTACACTTCAGATGTTATAACTTCAGTACTTGTAATGTTAGCTTGTACTTAGCTTTTTATGAAGATGTCCTCAGTTGTTGTGGACATCTTCAGTAGTTTAGTTTACTTTCAGTTGTTTGTATAAATCAGTTAGTTGTCACTATCAAGTGACGTCAGCTGATGTCACATTCCTTTATAAAAGGAATGTTGGCCTAATTTTCTTGTAACTGAAACGTGTGCGTGAATGACAACATTCTCTTTGCAGAAAACTTTCTCTCTCTATAACCGTTACTGTTTGATTGAATATTCATATTATTCTTGCTAAAATTTTTGTCTAATTCGTGTGCTATTCCGCTACAAATCTTAATCTAATTGATCAAACTAGATCCCGATCCTTTCAAATGGTATCAGAGCAGGTTAATCACTGATCGATTTAACAATTGATCATTGTAACTGCTCTTTTCATATCTAAGTTTGATCGAATTAGCAAATTTGCAAGAATTGGTTATAGAGTTTGATTTTCTGTTGCTTCCGGTGAATTAATTTGAGATTCGTCTTGTTTCAAACTGTGTTGTTGAGTTTTTGAGCTAGATCTGTTAAAATCTCATTGAACCTGTTTGAATTGGTGAAAATGGCTACATCAATCAATGATCCTCACAAAACTGGCTCCTCAACAAAGCCTCCGATGCTTGTTAGGAGTGAGTATAACATATGGGAATGCCGAATGCTCCATCACCTGTCTGTCAACAGTTCAGGTTATTGGAAATCTGTGGTTCATGGACCATATAAGCCTATGGTGAGTAATCCGGAAACCAATGAGATGGTTCCGAAGAAGAAAGAGCAATACCCATATGAAGATCTGAAACTGTTTGAAATTGATGCTAAAGCCCATGGAATTCTGGCCATGGCACTGCCTAGTGAAATCTATTCTGGACTTATGTATCATGAAACTGCTCATGACCTCTGGGTTGCTCTGAAAGAATAATTTGGAGGAACTGATGAGGTCTTGGCAAACAATAGAGAGATCAGCAATATGAGACATTCTCTCATAGAAAGGGTGAGTCACTTACTCAACAGTTTGAGCGATTCTCCTGTTTGATATCTGAGCTGAAAATGGTAAAACATGAATATACAAACAGACAGATGAACAACAGATTCCTCAGATCCCTGCCTGAGAGATGGGACACATATACTATTGTCCTACGCTCCAGTGAAAATTTGAACATTGTATCTCTCACCCAACTTCATGGGAAACTGTTAACATTTGAAAGAGAGATAGAACAGAAAAGGAAACTGGCTTCATCTGGGAAGCTCACTGATGATTTTCTACCAGGGAATACTGCTCTGGTTGGTCATGAGTCAGAATATGCTGCATTAGATAGTTCTTATGATGAGCATATAGATTTCTCTTCAAACAGTGGAGATCCTGCTTTTGTTGGTATTGATAGTAATTCAGGGTGTAGTAGTGATAATTTGTGCTTTTTGATGGATGATTTGAAAGGAATTGCTGAAGATGATTTGGAAGAGATGGATATTTTAAGCCAAATGGCATTAATCAATATCAGATCTCAAAATTTTAACAAAAGGACAGGTAGAAAATTTCCTGGTCTTTCTGGAAAAACCAAAGTTGGTTTTGATAAGAGCAACTTGAGGTGTCACAAGTGCCATAGACTTGGACATTTTGCAAGAGAGTGTAGATCATCTGGATCTAACTCTTCTGCACCCTTTGTGACCTTTCCATGCAATAGCTCACAAAACAAAGGGCAACATTCTACCAGTTCTAGTCATCATTCACAAATTCAATCATCTCCTGCATATTTTGTCACTCAAGGTCAAATGTCATATCCTTATCCCTGTTTTTACATGCCTTAGTCCAATCAGGTTCCAGTACCCGTAGCTCAACAATCACATGTGTGACATCCGGTAAATTTCCGTTACCAAACTCCGTTAGTTCCGTTAAGTCTTGTATACACGTGTCGTGAGCACACACTAGTTGTCGTTTAACGTCGGTGACCTAATAATAATGGATAATGTTAATTTGATGTGAATCTAATTGATTATGTGATTATTGGGTTATGTTTATGTGTTTACACGTTTTTAAAAGGTTAATTAGAAAATTAATAGTGTAACGCGGAAACGTGCCTATTTATTCGTATGTCTTGTGTTTTTATAAAGATAGATATATAATGATTTTCATAAGTTTATATCTTTATATTATGAAGTTAAAACACTTTAAAAAGAGTTTAAAGCCTAGTTTTTATAAAATACAAATTACAAGGGCTAAAAGGGTAAATATGTAAATTAAAATTAAATAAAATAAACCCTAGCCCCACACCCACCCCTTCGGCCGCGATCTCCCATCTCAACCCCCTCCTTTGCAAAAATCAGCCTAGAACAAGCATCAAAACATCAATTTGATTCGATTACAAGGCATACAACACGTAGGAATCATCAATTGCAAGTTATTACACGTTTAAAGGTTAGATTTTTCATGTTTTTGTGAGTTTTTGTTGAGGGCCGACCCTAATTCGTGAATTGGCCTTCATGGGGTCGAAATTGATGTTGGTTGATGATGTTAGTATCTTAGTTAGATTGAATACATGTTAGTTAATGTCGATTATGCATGAATTCTATGTTTTTAGTGGATTGACCATGAACTTTGAGTATGAAGCAAACCCTAGTTCGAAAATGCCATGATTATGCATGATGGATGATTGTTTGATGAATGTATGATGATTAGTAGGTTGTATGAATGTTAGGATACATTGATTTTGCAAGAAATTGGTGAATTGAAGTTGGTGTTCATAGGTTACTAATAATAGTAACTTTATTTTACATGTAATGATGATCTAGTGATGGATTGATGTTATGGATGTGTTCATGATGATGATTAGATGCTAGATTGTTGTTATGAATGCTAGAAATCTTTGAATGGATGTTGTTGGTTCATAGCTTGCCAAAAGTAGAAACTTGTGTTTATGAAGATGGTTAGATTATGGTGATTAGGCAATGTTGATCATGTCTAGATATTGTTATGAGCTTGAGATGGTATAATTATGATGAATTCATAATACGTTGGATGGTTGATAGATGTTGGGATGTACTTTCCAAAAGGGAAACTTTATTTGCCTAAAGTCTGAAAAATGATAGCTTGAACATGTTTGGGATGTTAGGAACATGTTAGTATGATCATGAATAGATTCTAATGTGGTAGAACATGGTAATTTGGTTGTATGTGATGTCGGGGTAATCATGAATATTATTTGGACATTTATGATCATGTATGATTTGGATGTTGATTAGTAGTAGGACATCATGTTTGGGATTGGTGATTGATTGTTGTGATGCATGCATATGGTTAATGATTATGGTTATGATCATCATACACGCGTGCGAATCTGAGGCCCCTACTTAGTAGGATTGGCAGGGTTTAGGATGTGAAGTCGTGAGTGGCTTCACATGGCTGTAGTGAGTGGTTTGATCTTTGTGTGACATGTTAGTTGTGTTATAACTAGTGAATATGTTAATGTTCTAGATTCGCATGACTTGTATGATACTTGGTTGTATGATGATCTAAGTGTTACACCTGGATGATATAGCATACATATGGTCTATTTGAATGTTAACTATGTATGATAATGTGTATGATTACTTGAATGGTTTACAACACATAAAGTCACCAACGGGTCAAACGCGTCAACTAGGTCAACATGTCTGTTTTGTTTGAAATCTTGAGTCCTTGGTTGTACTGTACTTAGGGTTTCACATGTTCTTTGATTACGCGTACTCATGCACTTATATGATCTAGGTAACCTTTGAAGGTTGTCTGTCTATTCTGTTTGACAAGTCAAACTCTGTGTATCTAAACGCATATCAGGTGAGTTCATGCCCCACTTTTTATTTACTCTCTTTGGGGGAGATAGCATACTGGTAAATCACGAACGCTTTATGTATTCAAGTTGTGTACAATATTATATAGTGTTGATATCAGGGAAAGTCCTCACACTTTCGAATTGTTAATATTGAATAGCGGGGAAATTTGGGTAGTACTACTGGGTCTGACGAGCCCCACCTGTGTGACTCGAGGTCAACCGGTGCAAGTTGTCCTAATGAACATTCTCACGACCTGTTAAGTCGTGGCAGGAGGCAACAACGTAACACAGTCAGCTTCATTGCGAACTCACTATGAAATAATATTTATTGTTAATGGACTAGCTATCTGTTACAATACGCTACTTGTACATCTCTATTATTAAACTGTTTATGTTTGAATATCTCTTGAATTCACCAACCATTGTGTTGACATTTTTATTTCTTTGGGTTGTTTTCAAAATGCTTCCGCACTGTTTAATTCATTACTTTGGGTTGATTTCATTTAAATTATGGAATATAGAGTCGTTCTGAGTAACTATTGACTGTGATCCTGGTTTGTTCACACGCCTCGCGGTAAAACTCCGCAAGTGGATTTTGGAGGGTGTGACAACATGCCCTACCTGAGCCTCAATCATCTCAATCAAATCACAATCTCAATCTCAATCACGTCAAAGCTTTTTTACTCCTGGAGGTGTTGACTGGAGTATCTTACCAGATGATCTTTTTGGTTATTTTGAACAAGTGTTTTCTGGTACTGGTCAACATGGTGGTGAAAATCCTTTTGGAAATCTTGCTCTTATGGCCCTGGAGTCTACTGATGGTTCATGCTCAAATGCTTCATCATCACAGGTACCACAAGTATCTTCTAAGGCTAAGGCCAAGTTGCGTTTTGAGTCATGCATAGCTGCTTTTGTCTCAATTAGAGAAGCAAATGTAGCTTTAATTAAGCAAAATCTTGACCTAGAGAAAGTGATTTCCAAAAGAAAAACTGAGTTTCAGTCTGTCTTAAAGGAAAAAGATAATGAGATTTACAAATTAAAATGCCAAATCACTGATGAAAAGGCAAAGGTAGAGGTCATTTTAGAGAATCATAAGAATCTCAAAGAAACACTTGCAGCTACTCAAGTAGAGTGTGAACGCTGGGTAACATCCTGCAAGGGGTTGAAATGCTTCTTAGTAAGCAAACAACTTCAAATGTGAAGTTTGGGATTGGGTATAATCACACTATACCTCCCACAGATTTTACTCCTAAGATAGAAGTAAAATCTGAAGGTGAAAGCAATTCCCAAACCACATCATCATGTGTCTCATCCTCAAGTGATAACGCAAAATCAGAGGATGAAGTCAGTAATAGTACCTCAGCTAATCAATTTGCTGATGGTCTTACTGCTGATAAACACATGATCAAAGAAAAGTTGAGCACTTCAGGTGCTATCTCATAAAGTATTCAAAGTACTGAAGAGCAAGTAACAACACCTGAAGAACATTTCAAACCAAATGAAAACAAACATGGTTTGACAACTGCTGAAGAGTCTATCAGGAAATCCAAAAATATTGATAGAAAACTTCTAAAGAACAAGTCTTCAGTTGTTACAAATCCTTCAGTACTTAACATAAGTACTGAGAGGAAGAAAGTACTAAAGAACACACCTTCAGTAGTTTCATCTTCTTCAGTAGTTGAACAACAGAGATGAAGATAAAGCCATGCGAAATATGTGGTCTATTCAATCATCTCACTGATGAATGTTGGTACAGAAAGGGTTCCAAATTCAACAAAGATAAATTAATTAAAAAGAAAATTAATAAAATGAAAGATGAATTAAAACCAAGTTTGTGCCACAAACATCTCAAACTGATAACCCAAAGTTTTCAAAAAAATCTAAAAAGAAGGAAGGGGTTTATCATAAAACAGCTAAAAATATTCCTCATGGAGTATCAAAACACCAGACTAAGTCTGTGTCTTTCAAAAAGAAGGACATGGTGAGTCACAGGAACCAATCAAAAACAAGTACTGATGTGTCTACTGAACTGAAGTCTTTAACAACCAATCAGACATAACTTGTTATGATGGTTCAACATCTGTTGGGGAGAGTTAACCAAATAGATGTACCTGTGATTAAACCACTATAAAGGAAAACTAAGACAAAATCAAAGGAATCCTTTTCAACACCATCTCCACCTTCAAAGGCTGTTAATCATGACAAATCAGTTAGTATAAAATCTGTTGATGAGAACAGACCCAACACCAAAATGGTTTGGGTCTCAAAAGCTAACTAGTTTGTTGTGGTAAATGCAGGGTTCTTCAGCATGCCACAGAAGCATCTGGTATGTGGACAGTGGAGGATCTATGCATATGACAGGGAGCAGTTCTCTTCTTCATGACTACTCTCAAGGAAAGAAGAGATTTGTATCTTTTGGTAATGATGCTAAGGGTTACATCATCGGTAAAGGCTTTGTGTCAAATGGTGAGATAAGATTTGATGATGTTAACCATGTGGAGAATCTTAAGTACAACTTGTTGAGTGTCAGTCAAATGTGTGATAAAGGGCATGTTGCACTTTTCACCAGTCAAAACTATCGGATTCTGTCTTCCAATGTTTTGAGAATGATTGACAAGATATTGGATGAATATACTCTCCTGAAGGCCAACAGGATTGGAAGAGTATATGCCTTAGACTTATTAAAGAAAATTGATCTAAAAGGCCATCCATGTCTGTTCTCCAAGGCCTTTCCTCAGGAATCCAAACTATGGCATAGAAGGCTTGGTCATGTGAATCTTAAAAACATGAACTAGCTTATCCATCATGGTTTAGTGAGAGGTTTGCCACTAAAGGAGTTCAAATGTGATGACAACTTCTCTGCTTGTTTAAAAGAAAAGCAACACAAAGTATCATTTCCTCCGATAGAAGAACAAAAGTCCACTGCCTGCTTGCAATTACTGCATATGGATCTTTTTGGTCCAGTAAGAGTGATGAGCATGGCAAAGAAAAAATACTGTTTGGTAATTGTGGATGATTATTCCAGATTTGTATGGACCTTCTTCTTACATTCAAAAGATGAGGCTAGTCAAATCATCATCTACTTTGTGTTGCATGTGAAAAGCAGTACTCCCTTTCTGTCAAGTGTGTGAGGAGGGATAATGGCACAGAATTAGAAACCACACACTTGATGAATTCTATTTCTCTAAGGGAATCAAGAGGCAGTATAGCATTCCAAGAACTCCTGAACAAAATGGAGTGGGGGAGAGAAAGAACAGGACCCTTATTGAAGCCGCAAGGTCAATGTTGGCTGATTCTGGTTAGCCACTAACCTTTTGGGCTGAAGCCGTCAACACAGCTTGCTATGTGCCAAATAGAGTGTTAGTAAATCAGAGGTAGATGAAGACTCCTTATGAAGTGTTACATCATTTGGCTCCTCTGATTTCCTTCTTTAGAGCATTTGGGTGTCCCTGTTACATCCTTAACACAAAGGATCCAGTTCAGAAGTTTGAATCAAAGGTGGATGCAGGGTACTTTGTTGGGTATTCATCTACTTGCAAGGCATACAGAGTTTTTAATTGCAGAACAAAGATAGTTGAAGAAACCTTGCATGTAAAGTTTAATGAATCTTCAAAGGAGAAAATTCCACAAAACCCTGTGGAGTTATTGGATTTGGACATACTGCAATATGTTCCTTATCAGCCTCCAGCTATTGCAGATTCTGTGAATCTATCATCTCCTGCAACCAGTCATTCATCTGGTGATACAAATGCAAGGTTTAGTGATCACCTGCCTGAGTCTGCTAACCTTGATGTTCCTGTAGCTTCAGCAGTTCCATCCACAACAAATGATGATGAGATCTGATTCCTCTACTTCATTTGAATTGCCATCTCATTCTAGGTTTCAAGAGTCTGGATCACCATCTGTTGCTGCTGAATCACCTACAAACACTTGCACAGATCTTATTGAGTATCAAGAACTGAAGAATCACCCAATGTCTCAGATCATTGGTGACATCAATGTTGGTGTTTCAACTAGAAGTCAATTGTCCAATTTCTGCTTTTATGCTCTCTTCATCAATCAGCAAGAGCCAAAGAACTATCATATTGCATTAAGAGACAATGGATGGGTTGAAGCCATGCAAAGCAGCAAGTGTGGGAACTGGTTCCTCTACCCCAAGGTAAGTGTGCAATAGGCACTAAATGGGTGTTTAGGAATAAAACTGATGAAAAAGGTCAAATTGTCATGAACAAGGCCAGGCTGGTGTACAGGGGTTCTCAGAAGAAGAAGGTATTGATTATGATGAAACCTTTGCCCCTGTAGCCAGACCGGAGGCAATCAGATTGTTCTTAGCTTATGCTGCTTTCCATAATCTTAAAGTTTTTCAAATGGATGTCAAAAGTGCAATCTTATATGGTAAAATAAAAGAAGAAGTTTATGTGTGTCAACCACCAGGTTTTGAAGATCATAAACATCCAGATTGGGTGTATAAGCTTGATAAGGCTCTTTATGGTTTAAAACAAGCTCCTAGAGCCTGGTATGAAACACTGTCTAACTTTCTTCTTCAAAATAATTTCACTAGAGGCTCCATAGATAAAACTTTGTTCATTAAGAAAGTAGGCATGCATAAGCTCCTTTTTCAAATTTATGTAGATGATATTATTTTTGCATCCTCTGATCCACAGTTGTGTGATGCCTTTACTAAGTTGATGCAACAAAAGTTTGAAATGAGTGCCATGGAGAATTACAGTTCTTTCTGGGTTCGCAAATCAAACAAATGGCTGATGAACTTTCATTCATCAGTCAAAATATACAAAGGATTTGTTGAAAAACTTTGATTTACAAAACTATAACCCTGTTCTACTCCCATGTGCAGCACCACACAACTGGATGCTGATCAGAAAGGTAAAGCAGTTGATGAAACTCTTTAGAGATGTATGATTGGTTCCTTGATGTACCTTACAGCTTCTAGACCAGACATTATGTTTGCAACTTATGTCTGTGCTAGATTTTAGGCTGCACCTAAAGTATCCCATATGATTGCAGTCAAAAGGATCTTTAGGTATTTGCAAGGAACTCAATCTCTAGGACTTTGGTATTCCACTGGGCACTCTTGCAATTAGTTACTTTCTCTGATAGTGGACTACAGGGTGTAAATTAACCAGAAAATCAACTTCTGGTGGATGCCAATTTCTAGGCAATTGTTTAGTTTCTTGGAAGAGTAAGAAACAAACTTCAGTTGCTACATCACTGCTGAGAAGAAGAGACATTGCTGCTGCAAGTTGTACATCTCAGGTACTCTGGCTTCAGAATCAATTACTGGATTATGACATTACAGAGACTAAGACTCCTTTACTGATGGACAGTGCTTCAGCTCTTTGTATTGTCAAGAATCCTGTCCAGCATTCTAGGACCAAAACATATTGAGATCAGACATCATTTTATCAGGGATTGTTATGAAAAAGGTCTGATTGATCCAAAGTTTGTTCCTAGTGCTGATGAGCTTGCAGATATATTTACTAAGCCTTTGGACAGTGCAACTTTCCAAAATATGGTGCTAAGGCTTGGTATGCTGCAGCTTAATGATTTGACAACTACTGATGATCTCAGTTCACAAGTACTGATGAGCATTAGTATACAGCTGTCAAAAATAAGTACTGATAAGTTATTTATCTTCAGCAGTTTTCATAACTACTGAAGACTAAATTACTTAAAAGTACTGAAGTACTTTATTTGTTGCAAAGTACTGATGTAGTTACAACTATGCTGTGGTTACAACTACTGAAGTCTGTTCTAACAGATAAGTATTGATGACCAATGAACATCTAAAAATCAGATAATCTGCTGAGTAAGTGTTAAGGTAAATGAAACAACTGAGATATGTGAATTGACGACAAAAACTGAGGAGCAATTTTACTCTTCAATTGTTTCAAACAACTATGTTTCATTTCAAAACAACTGAAGCAAAACCAAGTCTTCAGTAGTTTCAAACTACTGATGACTAACACCAAGTCTTCAGTTGTTTACAACATCTGAAAGTTAAAACCATGTCTCAGTAGTTTTCTAACAACTGATGATTAACACCAAAACTTTCAGTTGTTTTCTTTCAGCCATTTCATAACCTTATACTAACCCTAACTTCAAACTTTTCATAAGTCATTCAAAACGTTCATCTTCCATTAATGGCGAACATGCAAATCAAACCACGACACAACTGTGTTGCCTACTTCACAAAATCAGCATTTTGGACTAAGTTTGATGTTGCCATTGATCTGATGGTTGATTCCCCGTATCAAACTGCTTTTCTTCTGAATCCAACCATCTATCCCGATACCCTTCGCCAATTCTGGACAAATGTCACTGTCCATACTGGTGAGAATGATGTCGCGATCACTCTCCAATCATTTGTAAACCAGAAGAAGGTGGTAGTCACTCCTGCTATCATTCGCCAAACCCTAGATCTGAATGATGCCACCTTTGTCACCAAATACCGAAGGGCACCATTGATCTATCATTCATCAACCATGGATATGAGGGCGACCTAAGTGCTACAACCATTCTGAAGAAGCACTTCCATGATGCTGAACGTCTAATCTTCCACATGATCAATGTCTGCCTTGCTCCCAAATCCTCTTCATGGGATCAAATGTCATCCAGGTGGCAGCAGGTATTGTATTCTATCCTTGAACGCCAAAGCTTAAATTTTTCTGAAATTATATTTTGGAATTAAAAGATCTGGCAATGAAACTGTGGCTAACAGATGGATATTATATCCAAGGTTTCTTATGGCCATAATCATAAATCAATTAAAATCTGATGGCCCTGTTGACCTTGGAGTCCCTACTGTGGTAGTTTTGCCAAAGGTATACTCCAGGCACAACTCTGACCACACACAAAGAGGCTGCCAAACTGCTAAAACCCAAGCAGAAGGAACCCACAGCCTCATCCTCCAGATCCAAAGTCCCCTCCAAACACAATCCAAACAAACCAAAAAGGCTACTCAGGGAGTTAGTCCCCTGATGATGCCCCTGCAACACAAAGGCAGGATTGAAACTATGGGTAGCAATCCCCCTGTAGTTTCCTGACTCTGCCGCTGAAACCGCTCAGGTATCCTCTCAACAGGATCCTGCTGCAACCAAAAATGGGGAAACCATTACTGGAATCTCTCTCACTTGAGAAGATTGCCATTGAAGAGCACCATTCACCCTAGGTGCAATCTCATCACACCTATCTCCCACTGAAGCCACCCCTACAAGCCCAACTGTGGTTATTGCACAAGTGCTGACTCAACTACATTCCTCTAACCCTCCCCAGAAACCTATTACCACTGGGGAAAACCTCAACATTGAGGAAGAGGATTATAATGTGGCTGATAAACACAGCACAGGGATTACAAAGTTCAATCCCCTATGTAGAAGAGGAGAGTTCGAACATCTGGTGAGGCTGCCTCTTCTCCTGTTTCAGCACATGACCAGGATGAAGGCGGTATCATTTCTAAGACCTCACCAGAGGCAACTGCCAATGAAGGACATAATCTTAAGGCAGGAAGTCCCCAGTTCCAAGAAATAGGGGCACATGTGAATACTGATCTACACTCAGCACATGTTCATCCTGATTTAATCAGGAGGTCAGATGATTCAGCAAAGATTGATGATGACCTGGGCTTTTTCTTTGTGTTCTAGCCCACAACACCATTCTTGAGACTGAGGTATGCAGACTACAAGAACTTCTTGCCAAAATGTCACAAGAATCAAGTCCATCTGCCCACATTCACCCACAGATGGCAGTTTCTTCTGAAACTCTCCCAAACACTGAGCCACTCCCAACAACTTTGCCACCAGCCTCTGATTCAGGCACCATTTCTCAAGGATAGAACCCCTGAGCAAATGGTTGCTGCTTTCAATCATCCTTACCTCTCATCATTTCCATAATCACAAACATTATGCATCAAGCCATTGATGAGAGGCTTTCCTCAAATCTTCAATCCTTAGTTGATGTTGCTGTTTCTAAGAGACTTTCTGACATTCACACCCCTGAACCCAATGCACCAAAAAGGGAGAGTCTAAGTCAGTGAAAGTAGACAAAAGAAAGAGAGTTGAAGAGGAAGAAGAAAAAGAGAAGAAAGAAAAGGAGATGATCACCTACAAGAGAAAGAAGAGCTCTAAACAGACTGAAGGTGAGAAAAAGTTAGAAGAACTGATCAAAGAAGCTGATGAGCAACATAGCAGATCTATGGATAAGATTATTGATCAAATCTTCAGACAAGGTTTTGACATAGCCAAACTTGACTCTGAAATCAGAAGGCTAGAGATTCAAGAGATTGAACATAGATGGGCAAGTTGAGTGAGAAAGAAAGGGAAAGGCTGGAAGCTATTACAAGATTCATATCAAAGCATCTGGGAAGACAATCATTGAAGTGAAGTCATGGTCAGAGACAGTATTTTGGAGATAATCACCAGAATCTGTTCTTCTGAAGTATTCAACAAAGATTGATCATAGAAGCTCTTGATGAAGCTGGTGGGGAGGAAAGGTCTGATATGGCAAAGTTATCCAAAGCTTCACTCACAACCAAGATGGTAGAGCAGCCTGCACAATCTCCTACACCAAAACAACCAACTTCACAACCCTCAAAACCAACTCCTTTACCCAAGAAACCTACTCCACCTCACCAATGATGCACCCAAGAGGAAGAGAAGGGTGTTGAGGTTGGAAGAAGAAGAAAAAGATGATGAGGATGATAGTCTGCCAATCTCTATTGTTCTTAAAATAAAGATGCCTGAGCCCAGAAGTCAACAAACAACAATCACACCTGACATCAAAGGCAAATGGTAAAAGTCAAGCTTGAAGAAAACAACAACACAAACAACATGATCAGAAGCTGTTAAGGATGATTGATAAAGAGTTTCCTAAGTCTTCATCCATACAAGCTATGAAGAAACATGCTCAGAGGTTGTATGCTCTCAGATTTACATTTCAATATCAAAAAGGAGAGTGAAATTTGCCTGACCCCAGAGTAAGTGACAGAATTCATAAAAAGAAGATTCCAAGTAGATACAAATGCCAAGTAAAGAAGATTGTAGATGCTGTGATAATACTGGCCATTGTAGTGTCACCCTGGGAAATCCTTGACGACTTCAAGAGAGCTTACAAGTCTAAGATGACTCCATAAACTTTACTAGAAAACAAAATGGTAAAGAAGGGGTTGATCTATAAGAAGCTTGAAGAAATAAGAAGAATGAGCTCCAGTTGTTTCTTGAAGGCACTCATCCTGATGAGTTTGCATATAGAGAAATAACTACTGTGGAGCTGAAGAATGAAAAGCATGTTAAGTACTTATCAGAGTACTATGGGCCTGAGTTCTTCTTTGAAAGTGAAGCTGAAGAACTCACAATGGAAGAACAAGTTGTTTTCCTTGAGGCTTATGTCAGAGAGTCTTACAGACCTATTATTAGGAAGTAGGTCTCATGGATGGGGTAACAGCTCTGTGTCCAATTCCCCAAGATAGAGTTCCCATTCATCCTTTGCTAATCAAACTTTTTGAAACCTCTTCCCTGGCCTGAGCTTAATTTGAAGATTTCTGAGCTGATCCAGAAAATGTTTCTGCCAATAAGTGGACTTCAATAATCTTAAAAGTTTTGGCTGCATTGGTTTAGGGGGAGTTTGTTGGACCAAAAGAACCAATGAGTCAGGTCAGAAAAACCTTTAAGTCCCACAGACATCAAAACACTGAAGTGGTCTACAACAGCTGAAGACAAAGTCTGAAGACAAAGTCTGAAGACAAAGTCTAAAGACATAGTCTGAAGACAAAGTTTGAAGACAACTACTGAAGACAAAGTCTGAAGACAAAGTTTGAAGATAAAGTCTGAAGACAACTGCTGAAGACAAAGTCTGAAGACCAAGTTCTCAGAAGTTGTCACAACAGCTGAAGTAGTTCTCTTCAGTAGTTGTGATGGTTTACTTTTCAGTATTTTGTAATCAGTAGTTTTATATTATGTAAAACATTGAAGTTCTTACACTTCAGATGTTATAACTTCAGTAGTTGTAATGTTAGCTTGTATTTAGCTTTTTGTGAAGATGTCCTCAGTTGTTGTGGACATCTTCAGTAGTTTAGTTTACTTTCAGTTGTTTGTATAAATCAGTTAGTTGTCACTATCAAGTGACGTCAGCTGATGTCACATTCCTTATAAAAGGAATGTTGACCTAATTTTCTTGTAACCGAAGCGTGTGCGTGAATGACAACATTCTCTTTGCAGAAAACTTTCTCTCTTTATAACCGTTATTGTTTGATTGAATATTCATATTATTCTTGCTAAAATTTTGTCTAATTTGTGTGCTATTCCCTGCAAATCTTAATCTAATTGATCAAACTAGATCTCGATCCTTTCATGTGTATATATAGTTATTTTTAAATTTAAATATTAAATCCAAACTCAAAATATTTTATACTTATATACTTATATATAGTGTGTAAAAGTCATCTTAGGCGCCCGAGTACTCGGCGAGTACTCGAAACTTGGAAGTGTACCGAGGCGTTTTTCTTCAACTCGGTCAACCTTACATGGAATTAGTCCACCTCGGCCCAACTTGGTCCACCTCGGACCTACTCGGTCCAACTCGGCCTACTCGGTCCAACTCGAGTCAACTCATTCCAACTCGGATTTTTGTTGTTTTTTCGCCGATTTTCGATATTTTTCACCGATTCTTGTTGTATATTTGTTATTTTTTAACTACTTACTTTGAAATATAAGTATTAAATGATTACTATGTGTATATATATTAAATTATAAATATCTTATTTTAAAATACCATAGTAATTAGATTATTCTTTTGATATATATTGATTTTCACCTATTATATTGTAAATATTTGTACACTTTGTTAGGATCTTGTATATAAACGAAATACAAACTGATTAACGTGTAAACCAAACCAAATAGTGTGGAATCCTATTTGATTGGTGATCCAATCAGTGAGAACGCACGTAGAAACAATAAGGTATCGAATCTAACGTTAACAATCGATTAGCAATTGATCTGTTGCATTCTATGAACTTGGAGTACGAGCTTGGAGGCTTCTTGATGGCTAGGGTGCGTTTGGAGTCGAATAGGAATCAATCATCCTCTTTTTCCACGACTTAGATGGTATTTATAGGTTAGGGTTGCTCATTCGTGCGTCTGAACCATTAGCATGGTTCATTCATGCGATTGAGCCATGCGTTTGATCCATTCGCACAACAGATCATTCAGTCGTGCAACTGAGTTAGATGCATGAAGTTGTTCAGGCGTATGGACTATTTAGGCGCATGGACACTCTGTCGCATGGCCATTCGGACGCATCACTACTGTTAGGACGTATGGACCTGTCGGACGCATGAGAACTTCACCAACTCAAGTTTGAATTGTATTCATTATTATAACCTTATGTAAATCAATTCAAACATTCACAACCTATATAATCAGTCACCAACTCACTAATGAAATATATAAACATTAAACATAACCAATCATATCATTTCATTAAGTACCCGACACTTACATAAGCGTAAGACATTACAAGACATATTACATTTAGATCGGATCTAGGTACATATGCATCAACAAACTCCCCCTTGGACCTAGACCTATCTAATGTCTTACCTTCTGCATCACCTCTTCATATTTCTTGTACTTTTCCTCTCTAGTGACTCCTGCATGTATCTCGAACGTAAAGCAGAGTCTTATGACATTTTGGAATTGGAGGGCTTGTACAATATCTTGTGGGTCATAGAATAGTGGTCACTTGTATAATGTGTAAACATCATTATCAGACAAGTTAGTGAGCCACATTAGGTCCAAACACCTGATGGTATTCATTTGTCCCTCTTTATTTAGAACTATGACCGCCTCCCCGGTTCTCCAATCATAATACCACCACTTAAAGTGTGGAGTAAAGTCCTGAGGCATTTCCCTGAGAGGGATTCTTGATATTGTTCTTGGTGGACTCCACTTTAGCACAATCTTGGCTTACCAGTTATAGGATTAACTTCAGAACGTCTGATATACCTCATAGGTTGTGAGGTTTGATGTTGACCCCCCTGGTGTGGTACTCTTTCTTCAGGGCAGCCTCAAACCAGCCTGACATCTTCCTTGGGTCAGCATATAATAACTTCAGTTTCGCCAGCTGATTGAGCTTAAAACCAGGTAGAGTCTTTAGATCATGTGCAAATCTAAAGTACTCTATGCCTTTTCCCTCTTTATTGCATAAACATTTAGATCCTCGAAATGTGCCCACGCAATAATCCTACCTGACACCTTATGATGTTTCTTCACTCTGTAGAGTTTGGTGTAGACATTCTGTTTAAGAGTTGCGCGTTGGGCTTGGATTTCTTCGAAACAAGCAGCCCATTCCGCCTTTCTGATATCAACATCGTCGTTTGAGGCTTGGGCTTTTCCTTCAATCTTCTCTGACTCCTTATCCATCTGATCCAATACCTCAAATGTATCACTACTAGGGATTCACCCAGATTGGGGACCACATTTCCCTCATTGTCAGCGTACTGAGATAGTGCTCTGCTGTGATGTCCTCTATTTCTATCTCATCAATGTCATTTAGCTCTTCTTCACTGGTGTAGACTCAACAGTTGGAGCATCCTTAATGATCTCATCTGGGTTTAGCTTGAACATTTCAGCCAGTTGCTCATTTGAAAGATGATGAATTATTTCCCCTTCTTCAGGGTATAATGCACAAATCTCTTGACGATCCTTGCAGATCAAGAATCATAGTCAATTGAGTCTTGACCTGCTGAAGGGGAGCAACATCAAATTCGTCCCTTTGAAAGTTTGAATCTGCTTGTTGTAAACATGTAACACATCAAACATTAGTTAGTAATCTAGACATAAATACATTAATCTTAATATAAGCATCAAATACATAAGTTTAATCCATGATTCAAGTACAAAAGATATCAATTACATAATCAACTAATCATTACTTTTATCTTGAATCGCTGGATCATCACTTGGTGAGGCAGAAGAGGAAGCTTGTTGGTCTTGATTTCTCTTTCTTTCTTTTGACCCTGAGCTGAGGCAGATGCAGCTGCATCTCCTCCTTCATCATCATCATCCTCATGCCTGTCCTCTGTCTTTTCTTCCTCATCCCCTTCATCATCATCACTCTCTTCATATTCATCCTCATCATCATCTTCACCCTCATCATCATCTCCTTCCTTTATCTTCAGAGGCTAAACTTTAGTTCCTTTGAGCTTGAGCATGATAGACTTTTTAGCATCCTTTAACTCCTCAATCTTCTTTGCTGATATGACTCTATGCTCTTGGAGTTGGGCAATCTCTTCGCTCTGAGCAGCCATTTGTTGTGCCTACTGCCCAATCAGCTGAGCGTGCTGAGAGATCTGCTGGGACTATGCAACTGTGAGATCTGCCAGCTGACGAATCTGCGTAGTCTTCTCGTCATTGGCTGCATTGTTAAGTCGGTTTTTTTTTATCGATAAACATCCGAGCATGTTCTTGACGGAATGATAACAACATCAACCCAAAAGTCAAACAATAATACGAACTATAATTGAATGGTTTCATTGAAAAAACCTAACGATTACAAGCTCGTTACAACATAAGAATCAAGACTCTTGGCAAGGGGAAGATCGAGCATGATCTCCCCTCTCATCCGGCAGCCCTAGGCTCCCGGGCACACTCTTTCTAAAACCCTTAGAAATCGTTTTTTTCTCTACATATTGAAACTGGTATATATAGGCCTCGGCCCATATTAGATGCAACTGGGCCCATTCGTGCGATTGGACCATGCGTATGGTTCAATCGTACGACTAGACCATGCGTATGGTTCAATCGTACGACTGGACCATACTTATGGTTCAGCCTTACGAATGTCCCAATCACATCTTTCAGTCGCACGGCTGGTCCATTAGCATGGCTCAGTCGTACGACTGAGTCTCATTCGCATATGCTCCTGCGAATGACCCAGTTTCATGTGTTTACAACATATCAGGTGTATTACATTAAGCCTAGACTATTCGACAAGCGACGGACACACTATATATAACTATATATGCTCCAACAAATTCTCCCTTGTACGTTGCTTGCGAATAGTAGATAACACCTCTTACAATCTTCATTCAATCTTTGCTCTGGTTTCCAATAGAATCAAACGAAAACCATATTAGCCAACGTTGCCGATCCGTCAGGTTACTACCACATCCCTGAAAATGAATTTAGGCCCAATAGCTTTCGTTTACTTTGTAGAACACCATCATAGCAGCAAGATTCCCCATATGACTGATTTTTCCAGATAATGATACGAATAGTTTTCCATTGCTTCAATCTTCACACAGGCTAACCTGATTAACATTAACACCTGCAGAAATTCCCCCTCACATTTAGCATATCCCAATATATAGACATTGTGCTCTTTTGGCGTCTTCACACGGTGTATTGGGCAAAAGGTTGAAGGTTCCAATCCATAGCTGACAATATCAACCAAATAAGCATGCACGAAGATTCATCATCGAAAACCGGTACACATCATCATTTTCTAATTGCGTCTTCACTTTCTCTATACAAGGATTCCCCCTAAGAAGCAGAATCCTTTCTGTGCGGATAAATATAACTTGATTGGCCCATAAGTAGTTAGATGCTCCTGACTACCCCACAAAATCAGCACCGACTGCTGACATCTTCTCTTCTCTCTTTCGTGTTCCAACAACATTCACCTATTCTGGAAGTCCAACGAATCATGGGGTATACATCGAACTTATTGGACAAAAGAACCTCAGGGTGAATATGCTTTGCTCATCCTCAAATCTGTGCAAGAAGCTGTTCCAGACTTCTTCTTTTTTTGGTCTGGAACAAATACGGATGAGTCAATGCGGATGGCTCATTCGTGTGATTGAACATACGACTGGTCCAGTCGCACGACTGAACATACGACTGGTCCAGTCGCACAAATGGTTCATTCGCATTGCTCATTCGTACGAATGATCCAATCGCATGGCCCAGTCGCATCAACGGGTCTGCACGCATATTTTCAGATCTGCAGCCGCCAGGGCTGCCCAAAACCCTAATCTGACGAATTCAACATGAACCGAAACAAAGTAGACATCATCAGATTCGAAAGGGTGATAGGAACATGGTTTCGAATTAGATTTTAACATAGAAGCAACGAACGTAACAAGATCTGAGCAAAACACACAAGAACACGAAATGGGTTTAACGTCAAGATCTGAACTTTGATCCAGAAATCAAGAGCTCGGGTTGCTAGAATGATTGTTAGATCATTCCAGCAGTAACCTGCTCTGATACCAATTGTTAGGATCTTGTATATAAACAAAATACAAACTGATTAACGTGTAAACCAAACCAAATAGTGCGGAATCCTATTTGATTGGTGATCCAATCAGTGAGAACGCACGTAGAAACAATAAGGTATTGAATCTAACGTTAACAATCGATTAGCAATCGATCTGTTGCGTTCTATGAACTTGGAGTACGAGCTTGGAGGCTTCTGGACGGCTAGGGTGCGTTTGGAGTCGAATAGGAATCAATCGTCCTCTTTTTCCACGACTTAGGTGGTATTTATAGGTTAGGGTTGCTCATTCGTGCGTCTGAACCATTAGCATGGTTCATTCGTGCGATTGAGCCATGCGTTTAATCCATTCGCACAACAGATCATTCAGTCGTGCGACTGAGTTAGACGCATGAAGTTGTTCAGGCGTATGGACTATTTAAGCGCATGGACACTCAGTCGCATGGCCATTCGGACACATCACTACTGTTAGGACGTATGGACCTGTCGGACGCATGAGAACTTCACCAACTCAAGTTTGAATTGTATTCATTATTATAATCTTATGTAAATCAATTCAAACATTCACAACCTATATAATCAAGTCACCAACTCATTAATGAAATATATAAACATTATAAACATAACCAATCATATCATTTCATTAAGTACCCGACACTTACATAAGCGTAAGACATTACAAGACATATTACATTTAGATCCGGATCTAGGTACATATGTATCCACACACTTACTATATCTAAGATATATATAATTTTTTAAAATTAATTTCTTTATAATTTACCATGTCCGAGTACTCCTCGAGTATTCCCTGCCTAGACCGAGTACTCGCAACTGTTTAGTCGACCGACCTAACAGCGCTTAATGACTTTTGCAACCATGCTTATATGTATTATAATTCTTTTTTAATTGTTTAAATCGGAATTATAAAAGGGAATTTGATAATATAGTAACAAAACTATAAAAGTGTTTTAATTAGGTGATTCACATTTAAAATTTTCTCTAATTAAATCACTCTGTTTTTATAGTTAATTAAAATTAAATGTATTAACATTATTTTTAGCATGTTTTTTTAATTCAATTAAAAATAGATTTTTCTTTAATGGTGACGTGGAGAAGTGAAATAAATTAAAATTTATTTATTTATTTTTAATATAATTGATATGATTTTTTATTTATCTAATGTAATTAAATATTAAAAATCCCGACACTTATATCTTTTCATTCATTTCTTTCATGAAATAAAAATGTTTGATATGACTTGATTTTATAGTTTAATGATTCGGTTTGTGTAAAATATATATATAAGTGAACTAATAACATTTTTGAACTTTAGTTACTATTATGTGATATTTTCTTATTATAAATTAAAAATGTTGTATATATAACTGTACTTATTTTTTCAATACTTTTTAGTTACTTAAAATCAGAAAAAAAAAACAAAAACAATAAAAAAAAAAAAAACAGTTTGATAGTAAGCATGTCGTGCATATATTTATGACCAGATATTAAAAATAACAAAACACGAAGTACATTATTTAAACATTGCTTGCAAGGATAAAAGTAATACATGATATTTTACAAAAATTCAGACAAACATATGTCGCTTTTCCCCATATTGATTACACCTTTCCATCCACTTTATCTTTTATATAAAGATACATCGATTATTCAACACATCGATCTCAAACCTATACATACACCTTGTGTGTGTCTACATGTGTGTGTTTTTCTAAAAGTGAATTGAAGGCATATGGAGAAAGATGATCATCAAGGGAGTTACTGCTACTTTCATCCAGATGAAGTGTTTGTAGGGGTGTGTCCCTTATGCTTATACGAGCGGCTTATCGTCGTTGCAGCAAAACGATGTCGTGGAGGCCTTCGTCTCTACGCGAGTAGCACCTGCAAATCGTCGAAACCTTGCATGGTGGTGCCTAAGATGTTGCCATAGATTATTTGATTCATCGCAAGAAGAAGAAACAGAAGCTTAATGTTAAAGATGATGATGCATCAGCAAGTCAAGACGGTATGTATTCCACTATTGTATTTTATTTTATATCTTAAGATCTTAGGATAATGCAAAACTAATCAATAATTACAACTTTTTGGTTAGTTATGAGTTTACAGAAATAAGGATATGAGTTTGGTCCACCAATTTCGTTATATTTATTGCGATTCATATTATTTTAAATATCTGGTGATAAATCATACGACATTTTTTTATATTATATGATAAAGATGATATTGTTTTGGATGGATTAATTAGTCAGAGCACTTGGGTAAAAAATGAATTGTTGTGCATAATTATGTGCAAGATCTGAATTACAAATCAATAAAGTATTATACTAAATTATAAGTTATTATAATTATAATAAATTAACCATTATTAATATAAATGGGGGATTTGAATATCGATAAATACAACTATACTCCTAAACTAAGAAAAGAAGCTCTATAATGAACCGTATAATGATATATATTATCAGTAGAAATAGAATGAAACTTAATCAAATTATTACTTTATGTAGTGAATCTCTCAATAAATCATACGCACAGAAAACACATAAAACTCTTACAAATTAATATTCTTGGTTTGTATGGGTTTGCCGTTTTGGTTTTGAAAAATGTTTTAGGGTTTGGGATTTGTAAAGGTTAGTGAGGTAGGATTTGCCATCATGTATTTAGATAGGTTAGGTTAGGTTAGGTTTACACATATAGGTGGGTTGAAGACAAAAGTGTATTGTCGGATGCGGCGTCTCATAGTGATCGACGGTGGTACTATTCATTGTAAATAACGATTACAATATAATAATACTAATATTTAAAATAATTACTTAATTAAGTTTTAATAAAATTACTTATGCTTTTTTTTACCTAATTAAAAGACTACTTATGTTTTATTCATTGTTCCATTGTTGTGTAAATCTTTTTAGAGTGACTTAAATATAACAAGAGTAAAATATTTGATTACTGTTAGTGATTATGTTTTTCAAATTAACGTGAAGGAAATGATGCATGTCACTGAAAATATTTCACGTACAATTAAAGATTTATCATGTCTAACCGATGTGTCATGTTGTATAAAAAAATTATTAAAAATAAAAATTTTGTTAATTTAATATATAACTTTTAAAGTTCATTATATTGAATACCATATATGTAACATTTATATTTTTATTGTAATATATGCATGTTGACATGGGATGATAGGAAAATAGTTAACTTGAAATATTTTAGTGGCTGATACGTGTTTATAAGCTATACTGATTTAGTTATATGTCTCTATATATATTATTTAATTAATAAATCTGCATACGTCAAATAACAAATATAATTATGATCTTACAACGTGTTTCTAGAATAATAAAGTTAAAAGTTCTTTTTATTTTATCATAATTTTTATATGGGGATGAGAAGGGATTATGTTATGATGGATCGATTTAGTCAGATCCAAGTTTCATATCTTGTAAATCTCGCAGTCCCATTCGATGATTACTAGACGATATATATGGATTTCATACAAAGGAAATGATTGCCTCGATCATGACTTTTCTGGAATTTCATAATGCTATAGTATTATGTTAGATCATTTCAATTATGTTCTTATTTTCATAAAAACAAAATAAAATTAAAAATCATGTTTATTAAATATTAACAAGTTAATAAATGACTTTAATTGGTCAATTAATAGATGATTTTGGATGATTTGATGATATATCACATGATGGATAAATTTAAAAAGAAAATAAATCAAGTAGATTGTCAAGAAATAGTATTTTTCTTAAACTTGAAATTAAAATTGAAAAGAAATATTCTTTATTATTCAAATAATTTTTTCCATAAAATTATTTCTATGTATAGAACCAAATTTTTTAATATTATTTCTAAATTTAAAGCTATTTCGTCACATAACCTTATTATTTCATTTCAAATTTATGACGTTAAAAAACAATCTTTATATAATAGAAACTGATCATGTCTTAAACATTTGAAATATTAATTAGGTAATTTTTCCCGCGCGTTGCCACGAGGGATTTATAGAATTGCTACTAGGCATCATTTCGAGATTTGGTTTAGGCTCAACTTTAGACCCCGGAGCGTACTGGTTGCAACTCAGGTTGTAAGTACACAAAAGTGTACTCATCATCCATGGGAATGCCATGCTAAACCCCGGTTTGTGCCAAAGTCATCATCGCCAAATGAATTGAGATTTGTCAATATTAATCAACTTGGACAGTCGCAACAATAACAAACATTCGTAACCAAATTGCAGTTGCAACAATAACAAACATTCGTAATCATATTGCAGGTAGTTTCATCAACTGCAATAATAACAAACATTCGTAACCATATTGCAGGTAGTTTCATCAACCGCAACCAGCAAATATAATGCATGGATAGAGAAACTTAAATCAAAACTTAGGGTCCAACATTAGCAATTTTGGATCCATCACAAACATACCACCAATCTATACTTCACAAGACAAACCTGAAGAACAGATTTAAAGTTCATAAACCAAAATCAAAGCTCATCAATGTAACACATGTCAGATTGAAGAACCTCAACATCATTGATAAACATATCTAAAAAGTCTCATAACAACCCTATCCAGGGTTTCAACAAAAAACCAACTATAACCTATAAAAAAGACAAAAAAGTCAATGTCGGTAACATAATCAAGTCTCAGAGCAGAAGGCCACATTCATCATCGACTAAAAAACATAAAGCCCCAACATAATCGTGTACCAAATCGAGTGATTGTAGATCTGACGCCACCAAGTAAAGCCAGACAACCCCCATAAAAGGCGTACTGGTCAGCTACCAACAACGACAGGCCACCGTAGAGTCTTAGGCTAGTAGTCATAACCATCATCGACAGATGCAAAAAAATAATCGAAGTCTCAGACCAGACGGACCCGATCATCGTCGAGAAAAGAAACGAAAATCCACAATGTAATCGAGCACCGAATCGAGATGTTGTAGAGCCACAAAAGACGCGGCGTTTAGCGACCAGATACGACTGGCCAATACAGAGTCACAGGCTAGCAATCATAACCATCATTGACATATGCAGAGTGATAATCGAAAAAGCGAAAAAACAGAGGCACCAGATGGCACAACTGCAAGGTCGAACAACCATTCATTGGCCGGAAACACCACCCGAAACGGTGGTTCCTTCGCCTCTTTCTCTATTCTCTCCCTAGAAAATAGCGTAAAAATCGAGTGGGGGAGGCAAAGAATGTCACGGTCAAAAGACCAGACAATGGTCGGCAGGCGAAAACACCACCTGAAAAGCCGGTTCATCCCCCGCTCTCTCTCTACTCTTTCTCTCTAGTAACACCTTTTGGTCTTAAAAAATGAGATCAAAAATGACAAAGTAGGTGACTAAATAAGGTGGAAAACCATTGAAGATAACAAAACTACTATGACCAATTTTAAAAAATGAAAAATATACCGGTCCACCGACCAAGTGTATTAACATAGAATAGTAATGTGTATTAAAGTTCTATATATAGTATTTTTTCTAAAATGTCTTAAAGAACGAAAAATATATATATTTTCCATAAAACCTATCTTAGATGGAGATTAGTGCTTAAGTAATATTAGAAAATAATTTATTTTCAAAACAAAGTTTTTAATTTTATATTTTACATACAGATATTTAAGATGAAACCAAAGGCGTCCATTTCATTGCGATGATCACACATTTTCGTCGTATTCACACAAATGTTCCTAGTTAGTCGTTTTTATATAGTTTTTTAATTTTATTTATTATTTCATATATAATCATCAAGCAAATACATCTGGACGTAATAGATATTTTGATGACGCCAAACTTGATGGCATAAACAGAGATGGAGCTTTAAATATCATTACAAGATAATTAAAATAATATCTAAACTCATAGGGCTCCAATATTTTAACGGACACCAAACACAAAACTTTCTATATTGTTGCATTAATAAGGGTAACAAACATTAGTTAAGCACTAGACCTGATTTAAAAGAGGCTTTAACAAAATGGTTTTTATTTATATAATAGAGTAAATTACTGTTTTCGTTCATGAGGTTTGACGAAAATCACGGTTTCAATCCAATAATTCATTTATTACACTTACAGTCCAATAGTTTCAACTTTTGTTTCAATTTCACCCAAGCCACTAACACCGTTAAAATATTTCCGTTAAGTTAATGTAAATTTACAATATTAACCTTATAATTAAATATAAAATAAAAAAAAATCTTTATCAAATAACTATCACCATCATCTTGCTATCTTCATCATTGGATACCTACACCATATCCCATCCACCAACACCACCCACCACCACCACCACCACCACCCATCACCACCACCACCACCACCACCACCCACCATCACGACCACCACCCACTACCACCACCCACCATAACCACCACCACCACCACCACCCACCACAACTACCATTATCATTCCTAACAAAACCACCACCATTAGAGTTCAAGACCCCCAACCCCAACCCATCTATCTCTCTATCATCTAAAAATGAAGAACACCGCTCGTCACCTCCGACCACCATCGTCGCCTCCACCTCCGACCACCACCACCTCCACTCCGGACCACTCTAACCGCCACCTTATGCCACCACACCTCTTTCTCTCTCTCTCTCTCTCTATATATATATATATATATTATATATATATATATATATATATATATATATATATATATATATATTATATATATATATATATATTCATTCAAGACATCCCAAACCCTAATCGACCAGCCAACCACCGCCCTCTCCAGCCACCACCACCACCGTCGCATCATCGTGAACTAGAACCACCGCCGCACCATCATACAACAGACCACTGTCGCTCACCATCGTACAACAGACCACCATTGTGAAATCGAAGACAAAAAGGCGAAACCACATGTTGCTCACCACTACCACAATCACCCACCGCCTCTTCGTAGATCTCTATAGATCTATTGAAATCAAAGAAGAAAAGGAGATGAAGATGAAAACGATGAGAAGATGCTGATGGAAGCACGATGGTGGTGGTGGTGGGTAGTGGTGAGGGACGGTTGTAGTGGTGGTGAGGATAGTTGTAGTGGCGGTGAAGGATGGTAGCAGTGGCGGTGAGGTTGGTGGTGTGGTGGTGATGGAGATGGGAAGAGAGATATTTAGGTTAGGGTTGAATGATAATGGTAGTGATGATAATGGTTTTATTTTTTATTTTTATCTACTAAGATAATATAGTCAATTCATATTAACTTAACAGAATTACACTAAAAAAGTTAGTGGCTTGGGTGAAATTGAAACAAAACTTGAAATTATTGGACCGTCAGTGTAATAAATGAAGTATTGGACTAAACCCGTGATTTTCGTCAAACCTCAGGGACGAAAATAGTAATTTACTCTATATAATATTTTAACTAAACAAAAAATACGCATAGTTTTTATCTATACACATTCTTTTGTGTGGGGACAAGTCGCAAAGATCGATATATCGAACATTAATTGTGTTCAAGGACTTGAAAGATGCTCATCTAGGAATATCTTCATGTCTTTGACTATTATTCATTACAACAAAACATATGATTCTTATCTAAAACAAAAAATTTATTAAAATTTTGCAATTTCAAATGCTTAAAAATATTTGTATTGTTTACTCCATCCAGAGAACTTTTAATGTGCTTGATGCTATTAAGAGATCGCAAAAGAATAATTAAGTAAACATGTCGGCTGTGAATTAATCACTCTTTTTGATATTGAGACCATACAATATATTACCAAGTACAATCTTTGTTTGAGATGTTGTGTCGAGTTTTATAATTCCACAAGAACATCCGATACATGAATGAATCAAGTAATTACTTTGTTACACATATATAGGTGGCCTTCTCCTAGAAGTAACACTAATATTGTTTATAGAATCTAATAGAATCCAATTACCTGTTTGGTTACTAACACTAAGCTTATCAGTTCACTTATCGAGCATAAACGAATCTTAATTTTTATTAATGTAATTTGAAAAACAAAACAAAAGTATGATATAAATTTGTTTAAATCTAAGAACATCTATACTATATTATATATAATACATGTGATTAAGAAAAAATATTTTTTAATTAAATTTTAAGAGTTAAATGGGCGTACAAGTGTTTTTTTAATGAATTTAACTACTTTAGTTATCTTCTAAATACATAATGTTATGTGATTATAATTGTTAACTTTCAAAACATCCTCCTCCTTGATTTTTAAAATGATTTTAACATTTTCATACATAAATATTTTATCAAAAAAAGACATCATAAAATCGAGTTTTTTATTCTTTTGACTGTTGCTATAGTTTTTTTTAATTTAAGAAAAATACATTTTATGTTCACTGCCGCATCCTGGGGACGTGAAATCCTCAATATAAAATATGCTTATAGTGATATTTTCTTATAAAATATATTTTACTTTTTTTAACATTTTGTTAAAGGTATATAATTGTTGATTGATCGATTTCTTTGATTTGGAAACAAAATCATGATCACTTCACAAATCCTTATCATTTCTAACTTGTTAAAGTTATGGTTTGGATTGATTGAATTCTAATTATTATATATATCTTGGTCTATAAGAAAAATAATTTCAAACATCTTTTTTGTAGTTTTATCAATTTTTTGGTTAAAATGGAAAAAGTTAAGAGGGTAACCATACAAGAAGGTGGGTGATGTGGGGTTACGATTATTTAATTTGACATCACATGGTTGTTCTGTTCTCTTTTTCTATAATTCAAACAACCACTTCCAATTTTCCAACTTTTCAAATTCTTACAACTAATCAACCATTATGTTATTTTAATTCGTTTTATTGCTCTTATTTTAGAATTAAAGGTTATTTCTTTACTCCAATAGTTATTTATAAATCTACAGTTGACTTGTTTATTTAATTGAAGCTTGAACTTATTAAAATTCAGCTTGTTTTAATTTTCTAACGACTGAATTTTAAGTAGATAATTTATGAACGTCTTAACTACTTGTCTAAATCTTTACTTAAAATTGCAATAGCTAATCACATCTGAAATATGCATCTAATGAACCATCATTAACTAGGGCTTTATGTCATAACCATACCATTCGAGAATGCTTAGCACGCAGCCTTCAATCTACGATTGAAAACTGAGCTAGTCTTCGGGCATACTCAACTCTAAGCAGTTCATCATTCGTTGAATTGGCTCAATGATGTAATATTTTGTTGATTTTATGCTTTTGTATAAGTCTCAAATTAATACGAGGTAAACAAAATATTAACCATTCTCATGCATGGTTTATAATTTTTTGTTACGGAATCAAAGAAATATCTGAAATAATTAACCAAACATAAGAAACTAAGGAAACATGAAATCTTCCTACTCTAATATAAATGTATTTGGGATGACATGTGTGAAAATCATAATTATCCTTAACAAAATTTTTTCGTCTTTTTCTCTTCTGTTAAATAATTACCTAAATTACTAATAATATTAGTTAACACTTTTTAAATTTAATAAACTAAGAAAGATATCTATATATTAATGTTATTTCTAGTTAAGAAAAAAAAATATAAAAATCAATTTTAAAAAAGTTGATATAATTTTTTTTTATTTATAGTCATTTCTCATATATAATTTAAGTGATATAATATCTTAAAATATTATTTTATAAATAGTAAATTTTGTTATATTAATATATTATTTATTTAATCTGTGTAACATACGAGTTTTACTATAGCTAATTTTATATAAAATAGTTAATCAATCATTTACTCCTATTCCATATAGAATTTAAATTAAAATGATATGTTCAAAGTAACCGTGAGAATAACTATTGAATAACATGTAGTGTTTAAAAAGTTAAACCAAGGTTCAACTCCTTTAACTCAGTGAAAAAGCTTGATCTTGATTTGTTTTCAGTTCTATGTTTAAAACTCAAGAATTAAAACTTGGGCTCAAATTCATTTACTAAATAAGCTTTATTTTAGGTTTAAGTCCTAACCTGATCAACCTCGTTTAAAGCTTGGATCAATTCAAACACCTTTATGAATCTATCTCAAATAGCTTATAAGTGTCTTCAATAGCTTAAGAGCGTCGGTGCTTGTTAACGCCTCAAATAACTTTATAAATTTGCAAAAGTTTGTCGAGTGAGAAAGATAAGGGTTTGATGAAAAGAAAAAGATGCACATGGAGTATGGGTTGTGGGGCAAAAGTGGATTGTGACGGGGACCGGTGGCCAGTGGGTGGAGGAAGCAGGGTGGGGTTAGTCTAGACTCTAGAGATCAATGTTTTGAGCTTTTGTCCTCAAGGTGGTATGGAGGTTTCATGTCTTATTATCCTTTGCATTTTATAAAACTAATTAACTATAATTTATTTAATCATTGAATAAATAATATTCATATGTACACTTTTCTTATACACGAATCTTATACATTTTATAAGTTAAAATGACTTCAAAAGTTGCCTTTTTTGTAGTGGATGGGGAGTTGTAGTAGACGATATAATGCACCCACATATATACGATTTAAGTGTACATCTCAACATATACACCTAAATTAATAAGGTCAACTTTTGTTGTATATTTTGATCAACTATGATAATATAACACAAATAATATATTTATTTAGTAAATGATTATCATATGAGGAAATACACCTGCTCACATATCTACTTTAACTTTT
Source organism: Flaveria trinervia (assembly GCA_025506515.1). Lineage (NCBI taxonomy): Eukaryota > Viridiplantae > Streptophyta > Magnoliopsida > Asterales > Asteraceae > Flaveria > Flaveria trinervia. The sequence goes on from CM046441.1 coordinate 59,995,454, forward strand.
GTAAAAAAAAGTTTTTGCTCGATTATAGTATCAAAAAACATATAAAAAATGCATGATATATATGAAAAAGATTCAGCTAAGAATAATCTATAGATGTCTTTCATATAATGTATATAAGTCATGATACATGAAACATATCTAAGCTACTTGTTATACTTGTGAATTCTTTAAGAATATTTTTTTATAATATACCAATCACATTTAAGTAAACACCTTTTCAACTCACGCAACTTATGATTTTTATACAGGCTCTTGACTAATAAGATAATGCACGAGTCAAAGTAGCTAGATTAGCAACTACAAATATAAATTCGTGTCACGTATGTAATAGGTATATGTGTAAATAATGTAAATTCATTATCGCATTACTATAACACACAAAAAGCTAGCTTTTATTATATTATTAAACTCCAAAATTACTTTATAATTCTTTTGGTTGTGAATGAATTGAATTTATCATCTTTATTTTATGTTATGTCTATTTCCCTTAAAACATTCTTCTTTAGAAAGTTCAAAATTTCGTTTAGTTACTAAGTTATGAACCTTGTGGGTTATTTGTAGATTCCTTTATTTCAATAAGGTTTGATGATGACAACACTACGGGCAAATGGGAAAAAGGAAAAGATTCCAAGAGTATAGTTGAACATACAAAGCCACAATGGTCCTCGTTAAGGTGGCGAAAACGGATAGGGCATGTTTTCCAGCTCATTACATTAAAAAAATCAAACAGACTCGTAGGAAGTGGAAGGATGGTCAAAGGAGGTAGATGGATTAGAAACCTCACAAGAAGAAAGACAACCAACAATTAATGGTTCATGTGATACAAAAGTTTGTTATAAGATATCTTTTCGTCAAAATATTTACACATTCGTATTATGGTTGTGTTTATTAAATTTATCATGTTTGTGTTTATTGGCTATGCTAGTTGTTGTGAAAATGATAGGGAAACTTTTGTGTAATCACATGGTATCCAAGTTATAAATATGTTATACAAATTTTGATATTTATGTCAATCATCTCTTAAGGACATTTATAAACTACCTCAACATCACTTATGTTGTTTGCATAGCTAAGATTTAGACAAAAGTAATTGATGGTAATAATGTGTGAAAGTCGAACCGAGAAGATTAATTGTTGAAGGCGTGATTCTTAAACTTACAATTAAAGACAAGTCGTTACCACTGATGAGAAGTACAACTTCTAAAGAGTTTTGATTTTAGCAAAACAACTTATAATTAACTGATTAATAGTTACATCTAAAGAATGAAGCTTAAGTTGATGCAAGTTGTTACCGATGGCAATTTGGTGCTGAATTATAAGTTTCTACTGATGGTAACTTGCTAGTGATGAACATACTTACTATGATGCTTAAACAACCATTATTGAAGATAGGTTGTTGATGAGCATCTTATAGCTAATGAAGAGTTGTTGAGCAATGTACCACTAAAAATAGAGTTTCTACTAATGAAGGCTTTCTAAAGAAATTAATGTATAAATGTGATTACAACAAAGCTATATATAAATTCAAGTACTCAAGTTTAATATTATGTGCATGACATGCTGATCTACGCAAATCGTAACACTTACTATTTTTTTACGTGTTTCTATATCATCTCAAATTCAATGCGTGTAATTACTATGTGTAATTTGAGAGCAAGTTTCCTTACATCCATTGATAACTAGAGTTTTAGCTTATGAACTAATTGTTTCTTCAATTGTAATTCTTAACTTAGCATTACGTTATTATGATTATAAAATAAATTATTGATTCTGATTTATTATATCACTCTATCCACATCTCATCGTTATTGCGTTCCCCCACGAAAGTGTCATATTAACCACACTAACATTAACATTTACTGTCCCTTCAATATATAATATCTCATACAACTAAAAGTTCCAATTTAAAAGACGTGAACAATTTATAATCTTTGTATTTCTTACTCATATCAAGTGTTTCTTGGATCATCTCATGTAAGGTAACATACAACCCAGGCCAACCTACGACTTTCAAACAATTTTAACATGATCCAAAGAATATGTCCAAGTCGTTATTAGATTATCTCCAACTTATGAGTAAAATCCTGAGAACATTATAAATTCACTTGTATAAGACATCCACCAACACATATTATTATGAATGCAATTACAAACATCGTCATTGGACTATGTGAGAATAACCACTAACAAGTCAACAAGAAAATATTTACGTAACTAAAATTCTAATAGAGTAATTGCAAATATAAATTATGTGACTTTTTACGTGCTTAGTATATAAATTGTCTATCATTAAAAATAAAGAAATAAGATGAAGATGAAGATGAAGAAACAGATTTAAACACGTTAGTCTAAATCAAATTCCAACCGACTAAATCGCTCAACTTTCCCCTAGCATTTGTCATTTACCCTAAAGAAGGATGTTAGATCAAAGAACACCTTGACATGGTCGTTTTCATAATGGAAAGCCATTGTGGGTTGTTGCGTTCATGGGGAACCACCTTTTAGAAAAGTTGTTTCTGAAAAGGAAAATCAATATATATAGAAAAGGTTGAAAGTTTTTCGACTATGAAAAGCTAATTAGAGTTGTAACATGTCATAAAGAGTGAGTAAAAATATCTAACAAAACATAAAATCCTGACAGTAATAATGCACAAGTCTGGTGAATTATTAGATTTGCTAAAGCACTATTATACATACTCTTAGTTCAACACGTTTTAAAAGGGTTTTTGACATATAGCAATACATTACTACATCAAAAATTATAATGGTTAATTTATGATACAAGTTTTTTAAAGCTAATAATGCATAAAAAATTATTCATGTTAATAGATTGTGAAACAACGGAAAATATCAACAATAAGCGACTTCTTAGGCGTTTGAGACTCTTTAGGTGAAGTAGATTCTATACAAGTAGATCAAACAAAAAGCTTTTTCTATACAAGTAGATCAAACAAAAAGCTTTTTCTTTTAAATAGAAAATATAGAGCTTAATTATACTATACTTCTATATGAATAGACAAGGTTGGCGAATAGTAATTTTTCATATATTTACATTTTGAAATGGTTTTTGTTAAATTTGAACTAGCGCTTCATTTTGTAATTACTAGATAATTTATTAAAGCAATTTCAACATTAAAATTGAGTCGTTCATAATTAACCTATATATTAGTTTAAATAGTTACTTTTTGTTACAAAGGTGGAAGACAAATATGTGTCTTCTGTTGATTTTTCTAAATGCTTTCACTAATTTTTATATCAACATAATGTAAGTATACTTTCATAGTTTTTCAAAAAGTTATACTATAAAATCTAGAAATTCATTCCCTTTAAAACTAAGAATATTAAAAACAATATTTTTTAAAAGGCGTAACGCCTCACGAGACAAACTGTATACTTGATATAATGGTGTGTCAATATCATGTGCATGGTGTATTAAAATTTTAATAATGAGTTTTGTTCATGGTGTGCTTAACCATTCACATATTGGGTGTAATCTTGCAGGTGTATTTGCTATAAACTTGCATAAGGCTATCTATCACACCCTACCAACGACGAAATATGCGAGAGGGGACTACTCCGACGTCTTGGAGTCTGGGTGCATGAAAAACATCCTAAAATAGATTAACTAAAAAGTTGATGAAAACATAAGTTTAGATATAGTTATAGCACAAAATACATCAAATTATATTTCAACACAAATTTAAAATATTTTTTTTTTATTTTCATAAATGAATCCACAACTAAGCCTAACGATTTATAGCACTACCATATAAATCCTTGGTTTAAGAAGATTAGACATGTAGAATAATTATAGTGTATCTGTTTAGGTCATTCAGCTCTTTCCCAATCCCAAAGTCGGCTGGCATGCTCCAACTTATGTACTAGATGAGCTAGTCATGCCAAATAGATCTACTTATTTATTCCTGTTATCATTCCCCGATGTTAATGGTTGTGAAGTTTGTTTACAAAATAAGTGGTATTTACTATAGAAAAGAGGCAAAGAGATATAGCAACATGTTACTAGTATATTGTAGAGTTTCCATTGATGTGTAAATGTAACACCCGGTTATTTTTTTTAAGTTAGTAAAGAAAGAATAAAGTGAAGAAAAAGAAAGAAAATATATTTTACCCAAGTTGAGGGGTAAAAAGTGTCAAAAGGACAAAAAAGGTTTAAAAGTGGGTGTAAAGTGGGCATGGCCACCCACTCTCCTCTTACAACATCCAGATCTTTGGATTTTAGAGAGAAAGGAAAAAGCAGCAAAACTCTCAGGTCTTTTTGAAGAAGAACTGAAAATTTAAATTCATGGTAAGAATTCATGGTTTTTAAGTGTTTTTTAACTGGTCTTGCCTCGGTTGTATGCTTATGTGTGTTTGTATGTTCGGTTTTGTGTGTTTTTAGTGGGTTTCTAGGCGGTTGAACTCAATTACAGATGAGTTTGGAAGAAGTCATACTCAAAAGCTGCAAAGGTGAGTTCTAGGACCCATCTTTTACATGTTTTAACTGATTTTGGGGCTGGAAATGCATGAATGTATTTTTTATAAAACTGGGTTTTATGCCCGTATGTTTGAATGTGTGTATGTTACGGGTATGATGTGATTTGGACTATGTTCATGCTTGATAATGTTATGTTTGTGTTTCTAAGGCTTAGAATGTAGGATTTAAGCTTAGAACATGATAGATGAGGTTTGGAGACTGAATTTGATGAATAGTGTGCCCTAGGCTGCTCATGCGCCCAAACAGTAGTTCATACGCCTAAGTTTAGAAAAAAAACTTCTTAAGTGTTGACAAATGCGGATTGTGGATGGAAAGTCAATGCGGATGGAAATTCAATGCAGATGGAAAGTCAATGCGGATGGAAAGTCAATGCGGATGGAAAGTCAATGCGGATGAGCAGTTAATGCGGATGAGTAAGTTCATGCGGATGAGAAGGTTCATGCGATTGAACAACAAATGCGGATGAACGGTTAATGCGGATGAGTAAGTTATGCGACTGAACAAATGCAGATGAACAAAGTCATGCGAATGAACAAATGCGGATGAGCATTGACAAATGCGAATGAGCATTGACAAATGCGGATGAGTTAAAGTCAATGTGGATGAACAAATGTGGATAAGTTCATGCGATTAAACAAATGCGGATGAGTAAAGTTAATGCGGATTAGCATTGACAAATGCGGATGAGTAAAGTTAATGCGGATTAGCATTGACAAATGCGGATGAGTTAGAGTCAATGCGGATGAACAAATGGGGATAAGTTCATACGACTTAACAAATGCGGATGAGTAAAGTTAATGCGGATGGACAAATGCGGATGAGCATTGACAAATGCGGATGAGTAAAAGAAATGCGGATCAACAAAAAGGGAAATGCGGATGAACACTTAGAATATTTTCTAACTTTTTGGGGAAAAAGTGAAATGTAAGCTTTGACTTGGGAGGTTCCCGGGGGTTCATGTAAGCTGACTTTTGAGGTCATAGATTATATGATGGGCATGTATGATGATGTTATGCTGTATGATTGATGCTTATGCATGATGGTAGTATGATGTATGTAGTAGTTTGATGACCTGTATGATGATGTTGACTATGTATGATGATGTTTCTTGCATCGTAGGTTTATTTTTCCATGGATTTAACGTTGAATGTTATGAATCAAATGAAAGTATTATGAACTTAAAGGTGCAAGATAATGAAAAGAGGAACATGATGAGATGATGCACGCATTAATGAACAAAGAAAAGTAAAGTAATTCTGCAAGCTTTGTATGTCGAAACATGCCCAATGAAAGGGTGTTAGATTCAACGCGTGTGTGATTAGCTACCCTAGAAGGATGCACACTGGGAGTCCAGATGAGACCGACACTTATTTTTAGTAGAACCTTGTGTCGCTTACCCGTAGATCGTGACCAGAGCTGCTAACGTTAGTTTCAATCTTGATTGATTCTTCATGTGTTCTCACATTCGTGTGATCTTGTTAGGACCTGGTATTCGACTGAAATACCTAGAGATCACGTGTATACCAGATCAAATAGTGCGGAATCCTATTTGATGGCGATCCAATCAGTGAGAACACACGAAGAATCAATCAAGGATTGAAACTAACGTTAGAAATCGATAAGGAATCGATCTAATGTGTTCTATGAACTTGGAGAACGATTTGGAAGGTTTCTGGACGGCTAGGGTTCGACTTGAATTGTACTTGATCGAATGTCCTCGTTTTTCACGAATTGAGTTGTATTTATAGGTTGGCACTATTCAATCGTGCGACTGAACCATTAGTTTGGTTCAGTCGTGCGATTGAACCATGCGGTTGGTTCATTCGTGCGACTGAGTGTTCAGTCGTGCGACTGAGCCAATCTTATGTTACAGTCGTACGACTGATCCAGTCTCCTGGTTCAGTCGTGCGACTGAGTCAATCGTGTGAAGTTCTTCATGCTTATGGTTCATTCGCATGAGCCATTCGCATGAGAACTTCATTAAGTTTGAATGTTTTAATTAATAATAATAATATTATATGTAATCATTCAAGTAATCATAAACCCAATCAATTCAGTCACGACTCATTAATGAACTATTAAACATTATAACCAACAGACTATCAATATCAGTTCATTAATCATACCAAACAAGATCTATTACATCACATATCACGATCTAGGGACATACATGTATCAACAAACTCCCCCTTGGACCTAGATCTCTCTAATGTCTTGTTTTCTTCATTACCTTCTCATATTTCTTGTACTTGTCCTCTTGTGTGACTCCCGCGTGAATATCAAACGCGAAGCAAAGTCGTATAACATTTTGGAACTGGAGGGCTTGTACAATGTCTTGTGTGTCATAGAACAATGGCCACTTGTATAATGTATAGACATCATTAGCAGACAAGTTGGTTAGCCACATTGGGTCGAATACCCTGACAGTATCCATTTGATCCCCTTTGTTCAGAACTATGACAGCTTCAGCAGTTCTCCAATCATAGTACCACCATTTGAAGTGTGGTGAAGTGTGTCTGTGGCATTTCCCTGAGAGGGATTCTCGACATAGTGCGAGGAGGACTCCACTTCAACACAATCTTAGGTTTCCAGTAATGGCATCCATCTCAGACCTTCTAATATACCTTGTAGGTTGTTGAGGTCTGAAGTTAATCCACCTGGTGTGGTACTCTTTCTTTAGGGCAGCCTCAAACCAGCCTGACATCTTTCTCGGGTCAGCATACAACAGCTTCAATTTGGCCAGCTGGTTGAGCTCAAATCCTGGTAGAGTCTTTAGATCATGTGGAAATCTAAAGTACTCTATGCCCTTTTCCCTCTTAACGGCATAAACGTTAAGATCATCAAAATATGCCCATGCTATAATCCTGCCTGACACCGTAAGATGTTTCTTGACGCTGTAGAACTTGGTGTAGGCATCCCTCTTCGGTGCAGCACGTTGGGCTCTGACTTCTTTAAAACATTCAGCCCACTCAGCCTTTCGAATGTATACGTCATCGTTTGAGGCTTGGGCTGTTCCTTCGTCTTCCTGCTTCCTGCTCCATCTTGTCTAGTACCTCAAACATATCACTGACTAGGGACTCACCCAGATTGGGGACCACATTACCCTCGTTGTCAGCGTACTGAGGGTACTCTTCAGCAGCAATATCTTCAACCTCACTTCATCAACGTCATGTAGTTCGTCGTCACTGGTTGAATCAACTGTTGGAGCATCCTTGACAATATCATCAGGATTGAGTCTGAACATCTCTGCCAGTTGCTCGTTAGATAGGTCGTGAATTATTTCACCTTCTTCAGGGGTATAACTCACTGACCTTCTGACAATCCCTTGCAGATCAAGAATCATTGTGAGTTGAGACTTGATCTGTTGAAGGGGAGCAATATCAAACTCATCTCTGTGGTACTTTGGATCTGTTTGATTTACACATTTCACACTCAAATCATTAGTAATATATCAAACAAAATGCATTAACTTAATATAAACATTTAGTACATGGTTTTTCAATACAGAATACAAAAGTAAATAAATACATAAACATCCACTATTTACTTTTATCCTGAATGCTAGTCTCTTCTTGTGAAGGTGCAAAGCAGAAGCTGACTGATCCTGTCTGTTCTTTGTTCTCTTCTCTTGCCTGGAGCTGAGACAGATTCAGCTGCTTCTCCTTCTTCAGTCTTTCTGCACACCACTCTTCGGTTTTCTCTTCATCAGAATCACTGTCATCATCATCATCATCATCATCATCTTCATTATCTCTGTCTCCATCCTTTATCTTTAGAGGTTCCGCCTTTGATCCTTTCAATTTTAGCAAAATGGTCCTCTTAGCTTTTTCCAACTCCTCTATCTGCTTACCTGCTGTGACACTTTGCGCTCGGAGTTGGTCCAACTGAGTGTTCTGAGCAGCCAATTGCTGGGCTGCTCCTCAATTACTCGATCCTGCTCTGCAATTTTATGCGATTGTGCAGCAGTCAGGTCGGTGAGCTGGCGGATCTGAGAGGTCTTTTCCTCATCAGCCGCCAGCAATCGTAACACCATTCTATTAAGGCTGACAGCTGTTCCTCTACCCCGATTGGAGGTAGAGGAGATCTATAGGTGTGAGGGGTAGGCTGAGGGCTCGGTTTGGTGGCTAGTGTGGTGGTGGAGTGTGGTGAATATCGGGTCAGGTCTGGATGATAGTGGTGGTGAGTGTGGGGTGAATGATGTAGTGGTGGCTGGGGTCTGGCTTGTGGTGGTCGGTATGGTGGTCTGTGGTGCTGTGGGGAGAGGTATGGTGGTGGAAGGTGTGTCTGCAGAGGTGGTAGTGGTGGAAGGTATGGGGATGTGGTGGTGATGAAGGTTACCTTACGCTTTTCTTTTTCTGGCCATGGGGTTGAGCCATCCGTTTTCTCCGTTCCCTTCGAGGTGGATGCTCCCCCTTCAATCCCGCCTGAGGACCCCGGAGCATATGTTGGATCAGTTTCTGTATCTCCGGAGCCTCTCGGTTGTTCACCAACAACCCTCAACCCATGTTCTGTGGGAACCACTTTCCTTCCCACAGTCGGGTCAATGGCTCCTCATCAGATTCATCCTCATCCTCCTCGTTAAGAACAAAATCTTGATGAAATCCTGCTGACTCAGTTACCTCAGCAGGTGAGACAGACACAGAGGGAACAGAGTCAGACACAGTGCCTCTGGATGGAATAGCATCATCCCACTGTCATCCTCCTCTGAATCATCAGTAGGGAGGACAATGGCTCCACGTCGGAGTCACTGTCCTCGTGACGCCATTGGCGTCTCCCCGGTGCCACATAACTTTCATCTGCTAAGTGGCCAATCATTCTTTTCACTTGGGGCTTAATCTGCTTTCCCCTGTAAACTCTCATCCTGCCCAGAGTAGTATCATCCATTATCTCTAAGGCCACTGATCATGACTCTCTTTGGGCAACTGTGGCAGCTTCTCGTTGAAGACGAGCTGTAAGAATCTGGGGTACATACAGAACCCCTCTTTTCCTTTACCTCCAAATTCTCCACCAAGTAGGAGAATATCATGCTGGAAAAACTGAAGGGGTGGTTCAGAACCAGTGCCACGTAGGCATTTGAATCTGGTCTGAGAGGTCGTCAAACCCACCCCTCCTCGATGCTACACACTTGAGATCACGTGTGCTAAGTACTTTACTGGGGCTCAGGTTGCTCTTGTTGAGCACACCTGAGTTGATATCCCCAGCGTACTTATCCTTAGGAAGCATCCTCTCACTGTCAATGGATGTAGTTTGTAGGATGATCAGCGTCCTCCCCGAACTCTAGGACCCTCTGAATGTCGGCAGCAGAGATCTCAATATCATGGCCCAGTATGGAGCTCCTGATACAGTAAGGCTCACGAGAGCGGTCCACCAAGGCATTCTCCCAGAATGCCTGATGGAGTGATCTATAAGGCGTGCAAGGAGTGGAGATAGCCTTATAGATCCGGGACCGTCTCAGAAAGGCTATAATGTCGGTAAACTCAGCCCCGTTCCTGGTGGTGTGATCCAAATGGGCACAGATGTTGTGCTTTGGATTTATGGTCCACTTTTTGCCATTTATCTGTAACACACAAGACATAGAACCATTAGTACATAAGACATGAAACTTCTGTTCTAAGTGTAAAGTTGACAGTCATTTTGATTCATTTGTGCGAATGAATCATGCGACTGAAGTCAGTCGCCTGTTTGAGACATGCGATGAGTTCAATCGGCTGTTTGAGGCATGCGATTGAGTTCAATCGGCTGATTGAGGCATGCGATTGAGTTCAATCGGCTGATTGATGCATGCGATTGAGTTCAATCGGCTGATTGAGACATGCGATTGAGTTCAATCTGCCGACTGGACTCATTCGGGTGGTTCAGTCGGTCGAATGATCCAATCGCAAGGTTCAATCGTGCGATTGGAGTTCATTCGAACGACCAGTCGCTTGCCCCACTGTTCGATCGCCTGTGGGTCGAATCTTGACCAATCTAAGTCTTTTACAGTGTGTAATGGTCCATTAGCCTCGTCTACTTGTCACTAATAACCTATTAAACTCAATTTTAACATTTTGCTTCATTTACATAGGTGATTAGGTCAATTCACAGTTCGGTTCTTGATTCAATCCAATGTCGCTATTGTAGTTCGGTGATGTACTGATTTTGGTAGGATTCAAGGAGTAGTGTACCTGTAAAACGTCACTGGAATGTAAGAATCTTAACCGCAATGTATATCAGAATCGGTGGCAATTTTGACAGGGTAACGGTAAGAACGCGATTTGGGGTGCTATTGGGAGTGATGAGTGAGATGCGATCGACTAAGACCCTTAAATACTGAACCTAGGTTCATTCGGCCGACTGGCCTCATTCGCTCAGTTCAATCGGGCGACTGAGGTTCAGTCGTACGATTGGCCTAGTCAATCGCATTCAGTCGGCCGACTGAGTCTCAGTCGGTCAACTGACTCATTCGGTCTCCTTCATTCGCCCTTTAGTTGACCGACTGAGCCTCAGTCGGTCTACTGTTTCATTCTCCCCCTTCCATTCGGTCGAATGGATCATTTCATGTCCATTCGGCCGATTGGAAGCCATTCGCATAGTTGGTCGATAACCATGATCCACTAGTGCGAATGGGTCACACTTTGTGAGTTACAGTCATTTTAACATTTACTATTCAGACCCTTTTCACTTTTGATAATAACATTGTAAGCTCTTAACCAATTCAGTCACTTCAGACGTGACCTTTTAAATTTTGAAAACCATGTGGCCATCTCAGACATGACCCTTTTAGGTAAGTTAATTCCCTTCTGATTTTCTGATGTAGTCCGACCGACACACAAATTAAAAGATAAACATAGGAACTTAAACTAACTACACAACTAATACTTTTTGTGTGAGAGATAAAACCCTAAGATGAAAATCTAAGGGATTTGATTAGGAGTAGACAGCTTTAACTTAGATTGATCATATCTGGACCAACTCAATTTTGGAATCATACAGGAATATCAAATCATTTTGGGACTTGTTATTAAACTCTTTGATGCTTAAATTCTCGGTGTTCATCCAGAGTCGTTAGCAACTTAAGGAAATCATACTGAAACTCTTAGATTTTCACATTGATTTGAACTCTTGAGAATGTAGCCACTAAGATTGTCAGTATGTTTGTCCACTTAAATCCATACACAGACTTTTGACGCAGACTGGTGACTGATTTAGGTTTAATTATTTCAGCTAACATTTGTGGATCCCACACTTATATGGTAATCAACATTCCTCAAGGTTTTGAGCGGTCTACGGGTATTATTACAAGAAGAGACTATTCTTAGAGCTTTCAAAGAGAAGCCTGTCCTCAGGTCAGTGCCATCGCACAGCAGAGAGGCGGCAAACAACAATGAATTCTAGAATATCTAGGTTATGCTTATCCTCAGGTCAGTGCCATCGCACAGCAGAGAGGCACACAACCTATCTCCTTGTTAGAGCAGCTTATTTTATTTGACACAATATGCACCAACAACATGAGTCATTAGCTTTATTGCATTTGTCTTTCATTTTTTTCTTGCTTTGCTCTAATTATGGTCATCCGCACACTTTTGTGGCATTTAAATGCTCATTACCCCTTATTGGAATATATTTGATTGTGTTAACAGTGATAAGATGGAAGCCCACAGTCAGTTGAACAACTTAGTTTGATCTTGAGATCACCAATCAGGTCTAATTGTCTATTGTGTTGAATCTACCAACATATCATTTGTGGTCTAGCAGCCTCTAAGTCTACTTTCTCTGTGTCACCTTAGGAGGTTGCCAGTTCTATCATTTTCCCTTTTTATATTGCTTGACTACACAGACTTATACTTTGAACTTTTGCATCTTTTCAAACCTTAAATTTTAAAATCCCTCTTGATTTGTTCCTGTGTACTATCATATTCCAAAGGTATTGAATCAGTATCACAGACACAATCTACCTTATTTCAGCTAGTTACCCCTTCTCCATCATTTTTTTTAATATTAACTTGCTGACATATTCTCCCCCTAAAATACTAAATCATTTCGGATTTAATTATTTTTGGATTTTAATAAACAACAAGATAACATGAATTTAAATATAACAGACAAAAGAAAGAAAAACAGATAACATAAATAAAATAAACTTTAACGAAAACATCGGACTACACATTATTCTCATCAGGAATTACCTCACTTTTCTTTTTAACGCCGTTGACCTCTAGCAAGTATTGAAAACGTGGTTTATCAAAGGCTTTGTATAGAGGTCAGCACGTTGAAAATCAGTATTAATTTTAACCACATCTATTAAGGTCTTTTCAAAACAGTCTCTGATGAAGTGGTATTTAATACCGATGTGTTTGGTCTTAGGATGTTGAACCGGATTTTTGGTTACTGCAATTGCAGCAGAGTTATCAACAAAAATAGGAGTAGACGAGTATTTCAAACCGTAATCCCGCATTTGCTGTTGAATCCAATGATTTGGGAACAGCAACTTGCAGCAGCAACATATTCGGCTTCACAGTTGACAATGCAACCGATGTCTGCTTCTTACACTGCCATGTAACTAATCTTCTCCCAAAGAATTGACACCCTGCTGATGTAGACTTGTAGTTCATTTTGCAGCCTCCATAGTCCGAGTCACTATACGCTGTGAGCTCAAAATCGTCATCATGAGGATACCACAACCCCAGTGTGGGTGTACCCTTTAGATAGCGAAAGATCCTTTGACCCCGATCAGATGATTGACCTTAGGTTTAGCCTGATATCTGGAACATAAACATGTAGCATACATGATATCAGGTCTTGAGGCAGTGAGATACATGAGAGATCCAATCATTCCTGTACATAGTGGCATCTACAAGATCTCCATTCTCATCAGGTGCTATATCATGATTCGTAGCAAGTGGAGTCCCAGCAGCAGAAGCATTCTCCATGTCAAAGCGACTGAGAATGTCTCCTACATACTTGGTCTGATGTAGAAAGATCCCATTAGGTGTTTGATCCACCTGTAACCGAGAAAGAACTTCATCTCCCCCATTGCACTCATCTCAAACTCTTTCTTCATCACTGCTTCAAACTCTTTGCATAACTCTTCGTTCTTTGACCCGAAGATTATGTCATCAACATATATCTGTACAAGCAGTAGGTCACCATCCTTTCTTTAATAAACAGTGTACAGTCAATGACTCCCCTGCGAAAGCCGTGTTTCACAAGATGAGTCGAGAGTTTCTCATACCAAGCTCGAGGAGCTTGATGAAGCCCATATAAAGCTTTGTCGAGCTTGTAAACTCTATCCCGATGATAAGGGTCTTCAAATCCCTCGGGTTGACTTACATAGACTGTTTCCCTGATTTCTCCATGAAGGAATGCACTTCACATCTAATTGGTAGACTTTAATCTTCATGTACGAGGCATAGGCAAGGAAGATACGAATAGCTTCCATCCTTCCCACGGGTGCAAACACCTCATTATAGTCAATCCCCTCGACTTGGCGAAAACCTTGAACCACCAGTCGAGCTTTGTTCCTGATAATGACTCCTTGGTCATCCTTCTTACATTTTAGTACCCATTTGGTGCCAATGACTTTAGCACCTTTAGGTCTATCAACCAGAGTCCATACACCTAACTTCTTAAACTGCAGAAGTTCTTCTTGCATGGCACTCACCCACGCCTCATCATTTAGTGTTTCACTGACATATTTGGCTCAACCTGCGGGACAAAACATCGATAAGCACCATCATGAATGTAACCCTTCTCCATAACTGAGGCGTAATCAGCTGAGTATAGCTGATTTCGGGTTTGTACTCCTGATCGGACATCTCCAATAACATTGTCAAGGGGATGATAGACGTTTAGTCGTGATCCTGGAGTAGTCAGGCACAGTCACCTCCGAACCAAGATTGTGACATATTGGTCTGCATTGAGGAGGTTGGAGTTTGAGGTTCCGAAGTCGAGGGTGCATCACTTGTGGATGCTTGTGGACTTTCAGGAACTGGGACCTGTTCCTCCTGTGTTCTGGTCATCTGCTTCAGTTTCATCTTCAGAGGAGGAGTCACTTTCATCGACTACCCCTTCTGACTGAGTAGATGACTCTCCCTGTGTGCTGGATGGAGTATTTAGAATATCATACATCATCGTAGTGGCTAACTCATCATCCGAGGGAGAGAGAGGGATTTGAAGGATTTGAAGAATCCATCATAATCGAAGAAGTATGCAGGTCCTTTGCTGTAGGTGGTGTGTGGTATCTCTGAACGTCGACATACACCACACTTCTACAAGACCCGTTGAGTTATTGTAAACTCGCTTGTTCGGTATGTTGTATCCTAGAAAAATTCCTTCAACTGCCTTCTCGCTGAATTTTCCTTCTTGTGTCTTCTTCAGAAGTGTACACGGTGCGCCAAAAGGTTCAAGATACTCCAAATTCGGTTTGCGTCTTTGAAGTAGCTCATAACAGTCTTTCCGTGACGCTTGACTATTAGGACTCGGTTCAGTGTATAGCACGCATTTGCCACTGCCTCGTTCCAGAATTGGATAGGCGTTTCGAGGCAGCATAGTCCGGGCTGTTTCTATCAAACTCCTGTTCTTTCTCTCAGCAACGCCATTCATCTGAGGTGTGTAGGCAGAAGTGAATTGATGCACAATTCCCTTTTCCTTGCAGTATGCCTCCATCCCTTGATTCTTGAATTCTGTCCCGTTGTCTGAGCGTATTTGTTGAACTTTTAGCTTGTAGAGTGATTCCAGTGTGGTTACTAATTCCTTGAATGTCTCCAAAGTTTCTGATTTGATTTCAGAAACATTACCCAAGTGAACCTTGAGTAATCATCAGTGACCACATAACAGTACACGTCGCCTGCAATGCTCCTTGTACTAACTGGACCAAACAGATCCATGTGAAGAAGCTCAAGAGGTAGTTCTATTGAATGAACTTTCTTTTCCTTATGAGACTTCTTTGTCTGTTTGCCTTTCTTACAAGCTACACAAAAGTCAGGAAGTTGGAAGTTCTTGACATTCACTCTCTAACTAAATCCTTCTGAATCAAATGATTCATCTTCCTTTGACTAATGTGTCCCATTCTCCGATGCACCAGAGATGGATCTTCTCAGTAGCTTTAGATAAGAAACACTGAACCTCATGATCCGTTGTGGCAGCTGTTGACAGATCCAAGACATACAGGTCTTTATATCTTGAAGCAGTCATCAGAACTGGTCCTCTAGGATCATATATTCTTTCTTCAGCACGTAACACTTCTGGTTATCGAAGATGACTTTAAAACCTTTATCACAGATTTGGGAAACAGAAAGTAAGTTGTTCTGAAGTTGTTGAACGTAGTTCACTTTATCAACTTAACTTTCTGATTTCCCACTTCTCCCTGAGCAGTGATATAGCCTCCTTTGTTTCCTGCAAAGGAAACATGCCCTCCTTTTATTTGTTTGACGTTAGATAAAAGGGCTCTATTTCCTGTCATGTGCCTGGATGCTCCGCTGTCTATAATCCACGTGTTAGTCTCAGCATTATATCGAACACCTGCACATACAAAGTAATTGAATCAGTTTAGGTTAGGAACCCAAGCTTTGACTGTCTTGGGTTTCCCAGAGGCATCACACATCATAAACTCCACCCATTGACCCTTAGAAGGTGAAGGTAACTCAGGTTCCTTCTTGTTATCAGTATCAGACACGAGGGTGGTTTTTTCTTTCCATAAGCCAGATTTGTGCAATGCCTGTTTATGATAAACAGTCGTCTGGCTTACAGGTTGGACTTTAGGTTCACTAGCTCTTCTAGGTGGAGTCAGAGAACTCCGCTTAGAAGACCTAGGTCTAGAGTCCAGAAGATCAATCTTCTTCCTAGGTGTCTGATAGAAATGACAGTCGGAAGCAATGTGTCCACATTCTCCACAGTTGTAGCATGACCTGCTATCAACTTTATGAGTAGTCTTTCTTTGTGGAGAAGTGCGTGACACTCTAGTAACATCAATCACTTTAGTTTTTGACTCTTGATGTTTGATGTTTTCTCTGGTGTAACAAACTTTACTGATTTAACCTGTTTTCCTTTTGGTTAACTGTTTTTGACTTGAAGCATGTGAAAAAGTAACATTTGAAGTCCTTTTAGGTTCTGATTTGACTCTATTGACCCTGACTTTAAATTAACTTTTTCAAATTCATTTTCAGGTTAACACATGGCAATTTACCCTTTGCCTTTGAAGTGGCCTCCTTTTGTTTCTTACCAGATTCAGTAGATGAACATGAGGTGTCTGGATCAGTAACAAGAGGAGTAGTACCACATGATCCTTGATGGGGTTATTATTTACTGGTCTAGACTTGGTGTTCATCAAGGTCTCAGGTGGTGTGGGAACAACTTTGTAGCCTAATCCCTCCCCGTTATTCCTTTCTTTTACTAAGTGTTGGACTATATGTGAAGAGCTAGTCCAACTATGCAGTTTCTGTTTTAATGAATTAACTTCGACTTCTAGAACTGCCCTTTGTTTCTTAGTGTCTTCTAGGGAGTTAAGATAGTACCTAATGTCATTTGCTTGGTTAAAAGCCACTACTTCGGTTTCCCTAAGTTGTTTAGTCATAGGTCTATCTTTTCTTTATAACAATGCTCATTTTGTTTTAGTACTCTATTTGCCTCAGTGCACAGACGTAAATCTTTTACTAAGTTATCATTATGATCTAATAACCTAGCAAATTTTTCATCTATGCTATTCCTAAACTTGTCACAATCAGAACAAGCATGGTTATTAAAAATTTGGTCAGTGGTACTTACCTGAGTTGATTCAGAAGAATTAGCCATCAGTGCCGCATCAGATGATTCTGGTTCTGTCGACTCTGGCTTTTGTCTCTGATGTGGAAACTTCCTCATTTGGCTTGTAACTGACCTGCTGCAGTTGTTCTTCACTATGTGACATTGCAATTTCAACTGCTATATCACCTTCACTCGCAGAATCATCGTCAATATCCTCAACACTGGCAATGTTAGATTCTCCTGGTGAGACAAACCTGAAACTCCAATCCTGTCCTTCATCATCATGAGCAGTTAGTGCTTTTGGTCCTTGTTTGATGAAGTAGAATTAGAGGGTTGCTTGTCTCTGGCGAGTAAATGATGAGAATGGGTTCCCATTCCCATCTTTTTGGCTTGACACATTCTCGTTTGAAGTGCCCCTTCTCACCACAGTTAAAGCAGGTCACTTACTCTTGTCGAAGCCAAAGGTGGTGTCCTTAGTAGCAACCAAGTTCTGTCCAGTCTTTTTCACAAACTTCTTCGCCCTCTGGACAGCACTTGCTAAGGCCCACATTATATCCATTCTTTCAAGCTCCATCTCATCCACTGCTCGTAGTCCTCACATCTTCCAGATGGCAGTTTCCAATCTTCCCAGCAACAAGTCCATCATATGAATGAACCACTGCTGCTAAGAGATCCATATGCTCTCGTGCTACTTCCACGGTCACATTACCGAAGTTCTCGATCTTCAGTTTGGTAGCATTTGCTTCTGATCCAATATGATGGGTACATGATGACCCAGACGTGTCTGATCCAGAAGGAGAAGCATGTGAGGGACCTGACGAGCTAGACACAAAAGCAGTCTGGAGGGTGCTCCAGATGTCTTAGCTTGAGGCGTGGCGTTGTATAAAGCTGGATTTTGTGTGTACGAAGACTTCCGAGCTCTATACTTCATCCTTAGTGCTTCTTCTCGCAACTTAAGAATGAAGTCATTTATATCCAGCTTTACAAGGATCCATTCTGTCTCAGGTTAGACACGAATGTAGCCCACTTATCAGGCAACCCGTCTGCGAAGTGCTTACCTTTTCTTCCATGGTAGTAGCCACTCCATATGTATGCAATTCGCTCATCAAGTGGTAGAATCTATCTATGACTTCGTCCAAACTTTCATTACCAATTGATGAGAAGTTATCGAATTCCTTCTTTAACTCCTTTGCCTGATTGCCTTCAATGATGCATTACCATCATATCTCTTCTCTAGCGCATCCCACAGTTTCTGGACTGCTTGTTCTCTGAATACTGGTGGTGAATGTGTCTTTGGGGATAGACTGAGTGATCAATGCATAAACTCTTTTCTCTGCATTGTACTTTACTTTCTGTGCGTCTGTCATCCCGCTTAATGTTAGTTTAACTCCATCAGCTCCCACGGGTGTACTATAACCTATCTCAATGGCTTCCCACAGATTAGGATCTACTCCATTAAGGTAGATCTCAAAACGTTGTTTCCAGTGGGGAAACTCATCTAAAGTCAAGAGCTTTGGTGGTTTATTGTGATTCCCCACCTCACTCTCAAGCAACAGCAGATTCTGTATCCTTGAGTCCTTCCCAGCAGTAAAGGCTGACATCTGATCTTCCATGATGAATAATTTATAATCTAATCAAACAAACTTTCACTGATGCGACTGAAGGATGCGAATGAGCTAATCGTGCGTATAAGCTCTGCGATTGGTTCAATCGTGCGAATGAACTGGGCGATTGGTTCAGTCGTGCGAATGAATCTGGTGCGTATGAGCTATGCGAACGAACGGTTCAGTCGGCCGAATGAAGGTGCGACTAGGTCCAATCGTGCGTATGAGCAATGCGAATGGAATCCAGTCGTACGAATGAGTCAGTCGTGCGACTGAACCTGATGTTTTGCGAAAATTTCTAGGTTTGACGGGTTTCAGCCGTAAAATTCGAAATTTCACAAGTTCTAATCGCCTGAGTCCGTAGAAACCAAACGTCGATGAGCAAGGAACTTCCAAGATCACTTTTGATGCCAAAGATTGCGTTTTTAGTGTAAAAACACAAACTTTTAAGCAATCTTGATTGAATCAACACGTAATCAAGAGCCAATAGCTCTGATACCACTTGTTAGGACCTGGTATTTGACTGAAATACCTAGAGATCACGTGTATACCAGATCAAATATGTGCAGAATCCTATTTGATTGGCGATCCAATCAGTGAGAACACACGAAGAATCAATCAAGGATTGAAACTAACGTTAGAAATCGATAAGGAATCGATCTAATGTGTTCTATGAAACTTGGAGAACGATTTGGAAGGTTTCTGGACGGCTAGGGTTCGACTTAATTGTACTTGATCGATGTCCCGTTTTTCACAATTGAGTTGTATTTATAGGTTGGCACTATTCAATCGTGCGACTGAACCATTAGTTTGGTTCAGTCGTGCGATTGAACCATGCGGTTGGTTCATTCGTGCGACTGAGTGTTCAGTCGTGCGACTGAGCCAATCTTATGTTGCAGTCGTACGACTGATCCAGTCTCCTGGTTCAATCGTGCGACGGAGTCAATCGTGAAGTTTTTCATGCTTATGGTTCATTCTCATGAGCCATTCGCATGAGAACTTCATTAAGTTTGAATGTTTTAATTAATATAATATTATATGTAATCATTCAAGTAATCATAAACCCAATCAATTCTCACGACTCATAAATGAACTATTAAACATTATAACCAACAGACTATCAATATCAGTTCATTAATCATACCAAACAAGATCTATTACATCACACATCACGATTTAGGGACATACATGTATCAACAGAATTGGTGTGGGAAAAGGTTTGGTTGAGGTGGTGCCCCGACGAGTAACAAGAAGGCACGGGTAGATGACCGCCGTGTGGTCACATCTGGTGCGGGGTCGAAGAATCGTGGTAGATGTGGAAAGGAGCATATTGGAGAATGTGGGTTGGGATCGAACTTATGCTTCAAATGTGGGAAGACGGGGCATATAGTAAAGGACTGTCGTACGGTCTGATGTTTTAATTGTGGCGCGGAGGGCCACATGAGTAGAGACTGTAAGAAGCCGAGGGCTGACGGTACTAGGGTGAAGAAGACTGGAGGTGAAGGACCGAGGCCAAGCGCCAGAGCATTCACAATGATGTAGGAGGAGGCTAAGATGGACCCTGATGTCGTGTCAGGTAAGTTTCTAGTAAACCAAACTTTAGCCTCTGTGTTATTCGATTCTGGTGCTAGTAAAAGTTTGATTTCTGCTACTTTCTGTGCTAAACTGCCTGTTAGTAGTAAGGATATAGATGAGCCATTTGATGTAGAAGGATGTGATATGGAATTGGAAGGACATAAGTTTCCGGTTAGACCGTTCGTGATGACCTTAGGCGGGTTTGATGTAGTACTAGTGATGGATTTGTTAGCGGACAACGAGGCGAACATTATGTGTCGCAAGAAGATGATTTGTTTGACAGCGCTTGACGGGAGTATGGTGACGGTTTATGGGGCTCGGGTCATGACGATCCCGAAAGTAATCTCAATGGCGGTGGCAGGAAAGTGCATGAGGCGTCGATGTAGCGCCTACTTAGCTTATGTGAAGGATGTAGAAACACCAACACCACAACTGTCTGATGTACCGGTTGTGTGTGATCCAGACGTGTTCCCAGAAGACTTACCAGGAGTGCCACCTGACCAAGGGATCGAGTTTCAGATTGATTTGATACCGGGTGCCCAACCTGTTGCTAAGGCACCGTATCGGTTGGCTCCGACTGAGATGAAAGAGTTGATGGAGCAATTGCAAGATCTACTTGATAAGGTGTTTATTAGACCGAGTATCTCTCCTTGGGGTGCTCCGGTCTTATTCGTGAAGAAAATAGATGGTAGTATAGAATGTGTATTGACTACTAAGAGCTGAATAAGTCGACGATAAAGAACCGATACCCCTTACTGAGAATTGATGATTTTTTTGATCAGCTTCAAGGTGCCAGTTGGTTCTTAAGGATAGATCTTCGATCGGGCTACCATTAGATAAAGGTGAAAGAGCAGGATATTCCTAAAACAGCTTTTCGCACGCGTTATGGTCATTATGGGTTCCTCGTTATGTCATTTGGTTTGACCAACATGCTAGCTGCTTTTATGGACTTGATGAATCGAGTGTGTCGACCGATACTGGATAAATCTGTGATTGTGTTTATCGATGATATCTTGATTTATTCCAAGAGTGAGGAGGAGCATGCCGTCATATTCGAGAGGTGTTGGAGACATTGAAAAGGGAGAAACTGTATGCTAAATTCTCCAAGTGTGCGTTCTGGTTGCGCGAAGTTCAGTTTTTGGGTCATGTAGTGAATCCCGAGGGGATTATGGTGGATCCAGCGAAGGTGGAGGCGGTTATGCAATGGAAGTCTCCAAAGATGCCATCCGAGATTCGTAGTTTCTTGGGTTTGGCGGGCTATTACAGAAGATTCATTCAAGACTTCTCTAATATCACTTCTCCACTGATCAAGTTGACCTGGAAAGATGTAAAGTTCGTATGGGAGATGGCGTTCGAGGAATTAAAGGAGAGGTTGACTCAAGCTCTTGTTCTATCATTACCCGATGGAAGTGAAGATCTGGTGGTTTATTCTGATGCTTCCTACTCAGGGCTGGGATGTGTGTTAATGCAGAGGGGAAAAGTGATAGCCTATGCATCTTGATAGTTAAAGGTTCATGAGATTAATCACCCTAGTCATGACTTGAAGCTAGCAGCCGTAATATTCGCGTTAAAGATTTGGAGGCACTACCTATACGGTACAAAGTGCACCATATTCACCGACCACAAGAGCTTGCAGTACTTATTCGAGCAGAAGGACCTGAACATGAGGCCGAGAAGATGGTTGGAGCTTATAAAAGATTATGATTGCGAGATCCACTACCATCTGGGCAAAGCCAACGTGGTGGCGGATGCTCTTAGCTGGAAAGAGAGACCTGAACCGATTCGGGTGAAAGCTTACCAGTTGATCATGACCTCTGATGTGATGAAGCAAGTCAAGGAGTTTCAAGATGAGGCGTTGAAAGAAGATCATCTTAACTCCGAATGAATGAGAGGTCTGGTTGCGGAATTGGGTGAATACACATTTGGTGTTAGAACTCGATTTGAACGAATATGGATTCCTCGTTTTAGGGATCTACACGTGAAGATTATGGACGAAGCTTATAAGACTCGATACTCTATTCATCTCGGTGCTACAATGGGTATGAAACGTGATGTGGTGGAGTGTTGAGCAAGTGCCTTACTTGTTTACAAGTGAAGGTCGGGCAATAAAAGCCGTATGGGAAGATCCAACCTTTGGATATACTAGAGTGGAAGTGGGAACATATCACCATGGACTTTATTATGAAGCTACCATGTACCACACGAGGGTATGATGCCATATGCGTGATAGTTGATCGTTTGAGGAAGAGTGCTCACTTCCTACCGATTCGCGAGACATATTCATCCGAGAGGTTGGCAGATCTTTTCATCAAGGAAATCCTAACTCGTCATGGTGTGCCGGTGTCTATTGTGTCTGATTGTGACACTTGGTTTACATATAAATTTTGGAAGAAATTCCACGATGTGATGGAGATGAGGTTACACATTAGTACAACTTATCATCCTCAGACGGATGGTCAGTCAGAGAGGACGATTCAGACGCTGGAGGATATGCTTCGAGTGTGTGTCATCGATTTTGGAGGAAGTTGGGATGACCACTTACCGTTAGCTGAGTTCTCATATAACAACAGTTATCATGCCAGTATCGGTATGCCCCTTATGAGATGCTATACGGTAGGAGATGCAAGACACCCGTCTATTAGGGTGATATTGGTCAGAAGGAGTTTGGGAGTGTCGAGGTGATCGAGGCTACGATTGAGAAGCCTGAAAAAATCAAAGCCTTCATGAAGGCAGCCAAGGATAGACAGAAGTCGTATGCTGATAAACGACATAGACCGATTGAATTTCAGGTGGGTGACAAGGTCATGTTGAAAGTCTCACCTTGGAAGGGTATCATTTGGTTCATAAAGCGGGGCAAGTTGAGCCCGAGATACATAGGGCCTTTTTGAATCATTGCTAGAGTAGGAGAGGTGGCCTATAGGTTGGAGTTACCAGATGAGTTAAGTGGAATTCACCTGACATTCCATGTATCTCATCTGAGGAAATGTCTAGTAGAGAGGATACGGTTGTACCACTGGAGGATATCGAGGTAGATGAAGGCTCAATTATGTGGAGCAACCAGTGGCGATCATTAATCGTAAAGAGAAGAGGTTAAGGAATAAAGTGGTTCCTCTGGTGCGTGTACAGTGGAAGCACAGAATGGGATCTGAGTGTACGTGGGAGACTGAAGAAGAGATGAGACAAAATTACCCACGTTTGTTCGGGGAATAACAGGTTTCGGGGACGAAACCTATATAAGGGGGTGGACTTGTAACACCCGGTTATTTTTTTTAAGTTAGTAAAGAAAGAATAAAGTGAAGAAAAAGAAAGAAAGATATTTTACCCAAGTTGAGGGGTAAAAAGTGTCAAAAGGACAAAAAAGGGTTGAAAGTTGGTGTAAAGTGGGCATGGCGGCCACTCTCCTCTTACAACAGCCAGATCTTTGGATTTTAGAGAGAGAAAGGAAGAGCAGTAGAACTCTCGGGTCTTTTTGAAGAAGAATTGAAAATTCAAATTCAAGGTAAGAATTCATGGTTTTTAAGTGTTCTTAACTGGCTTTGCCTTGGTTGTATGCTTATGTGTGTTTGTATGTTCGGTTGTGTGTGTTTTTAGTGGGTTTCTAGGCGGTTAAACTCAATTATAGACGAGTTCGGAAAAAGCCATACTCAAGAGCAGTAAAGGTGAGTTTTAGGACCCCTCTTTTACATGTTTTAACTAATTTTGGGGTTGGAAATACATGAATGTATGTTTTTATAAAACTGGGTTTTATACCCATATGTTTGAATGTGTGTATGATGCGGGTATGATGTGATGTTGGACTATGTTCATGCTTGATGACGTTATGTTTGTGTTTCTAAGGCTTAGAATGTAATATTTAATCTTAGAACATCATAGATGAGGTTTGGGGACTAAATCTGATGAATAATGTGCCCTAGGCTGCTCATGCGCCTAAATAGTAGTTCATACGTCTAAGTTTAGAAAAAAACTGCTTAAGTGTTGACAAATGCGGATGGAGGATGGAAAGTCAATGCGGATGGAAAGTCAATGCGGATGAAATGTCAATGCGGATGGAAAGTCAATGCGGATGGACAGTTAATGCGGATGAGTAACTTCATGCGGATGAGAAGGTTCATGTGATTGAACAAAAAATGTGGATGAATGGTTAATGCGGATGAGTAAAGTTAATATGGATGAACAAAAATGCGGATGAGCATTAACAAATGCAGATGAGTTAAAGTCAATGTGGATGAACAAATGTGGATAAATTCATGCGACTGAACAAATGCAGATGAGTAAAGTCAATGCGGATGAACAAATGCAGATGAGCATTGACAAATGCGGATGAGTAAAAGAAATGCGGATGAACAAAAAGGGAAATGCGGATGAACACTTAGAATATTTTCTAACTTTTTCGGGAAAAAGTGAAATGTAGGCTTTGACTTGGGAGGTTCCCGGGGGTTTATGTAAGCTAACTTTTGAGGTCATAGTTGATGTGATGGGCATGTATGATGATGTTATGATGTATGATTAATGCTTATGCATGATGGTATGTATGATGTCTGTATGATGCCCTGTATGATGATGTTGACTGTGTATGATGAAGTTCCTTGCATTGTATGTTTATTTTCCCATGGCTTCACGTTGAATGTTAATGAATGAAATGAAAGTATTATGTAACGTAAAATGAAAGACAATGAAAAGAGGAACATGATGAACGAATGCAGGCATTAATTAATGAAGGAAAGTAAAGTAAGTCTTGCAAGCCTTGTATGTTGAAACACGCCCAATGAAGGGTGTTAGTTCAACAGTGTGTGGGTTAGCTACCCCAGAAGGATGCACACCGGGGTCCATCTTATGACCGACCATTTGTATAGAACCTTTGTCGCTTACCCTAGATACTATGACCAGGCTACCGTGCGCCATGATAGGGGGTCTATGATAGACCTCGACTGGGTATCAGCTTTATGCATGACGGTGGGTATAGCATATGATAATGGTACACCTGAATTTTACCCTAGGTACTGTGGCCAGGCTGCTATGCGCCATGACGGGGGGTCTATGATAGACCCCGCCCAGTACCAGCTTTATGCATGATGGTAGGGTAAAGTTTATGGTTTTTGATGGAATGAAAAGAAGTAATGATGAACGTATGAATGAAAGTAAAAAAGCATGAATAAATGAAAGTTAATGAATGAATGATGAAGATAATAATGATATTATCTATGTGTACATATGATGGGTGATCACATGCAAAAGTAAGGAACAATTTTAATGAAAGTAAAGAATGTTTTATTATAAAAGTATAACTCACTCAACAACACTGAGTTTTTATGCATTTTCCAGTTGGCATGTGAACATTGCTGAGGATGGCGCGAGCCAGCTACTTGGCATTTTGGATGACATTCTTTTGTTTAATGTTTTTGCATTGTAATGCGAACGAACAAAGTTTTGAAATGAATGATTGTATTAACTTGCAAAAGCATTAATAGTGAAATAAAAAGTTATTTTGTTGTTCCACTGCGATGTTTTAAGAAAATTAGATGTAATTATATACGTGTAATGATTGACCAGCTGTGAGTGTCCCAGGAACGGGGCCTTACAAGTTGGTATAAGAGCCAAAAGTTTAAGTGAAACGGGTAAATTTTCAAAATAAACCTAAACATAAACTGAAAATGAGACCTTAAGGGAAGGGATGCCATTCCGAGTAGCTACGTGTCATCAGGTATTTCTTAATGATAACCGGTATTACGTGCGCATGTTATGTGGTTATGTTTGCTGATAGATTTAGATACGGATGTAGTCAGGATAGGTAATGCTTGGGGTATGAAGAGTAAAGTAAGTGGCTAATCATAACTGGACACTGTAATAAGGGACTTACTATACTTGACATAAACTAAGCTGTTCCCTTGTATGACCGTGTTGGTGCTTGAATCTTTCAGTGTGTGTGTTAGAATATGGCCGGTGGTAGATCATCAAAACCTTCACATGGTGGAGGTCGGGGTGTTGAACCATGGGTTACGAGAGGAAGGCCTAGAGCCGAAAATGTGGTTCATGAAGAACCCGAGACTCGTCATCCGGAGGACGGTGATGAGAGAGCCTCAGTAAAAGAGGCTGTTGTGGAATAAGTTCATCAGGTCATGCAGACAATCTTACCATCTGTAGTGACTGAAGTGATTAAAGCTGTACGGGAGTGGGAGAGGAAGGAAAGAAGTAGACCTACGGACAAAAGAAGACAGCCTGAGACTAAAACGGTTCTATCTGATGACGAAGATTAAGAGGAAAAAGAAGAGCTTGTGCTGGAGGCGGCACAAGGCTATAACTACAGGGCATTTCAAAGGTGTAAGCCCCCTACTTTTGATGGTAATGGCACTACAGTTGCTGCTCACCGATGAGTGAGAGAAATGGAAGCTGTTTTGAATATCAGTGAGTGCCGAGAAGACGAAAAGGTGAAGTTTGCTGCCCACTTATTTGTGGACTCGGCTTTGTGTTGGTGGGAAAATATTGTCCAGGCTGAGGGTAGCTGGGCTATCGGAAGAATGAGGTGGCCGAAGTTGAAAAGGCTGGTGATTGAGGAGTTCTGCCCTCATCGCGAGATGGACAAAGTTGATAGGGAGTTCCTGCATCTAGAGGCTGAAACGATGACACATCAGCAATACACCACCAAGTTTAACGAGATGGCACGGCTGGTGCTTGATCAGGTGACACCACTGTCACAAAAGATCAAGAGGTACATCCCGTGCTTGCCAGCGGATATTCGCAGGCACATGATCGCTGACCGATCGAGCACGTTTAGGTCGACGGTGGATTTGACTGGGAGGTTGTATGATGAGAGAACTATGGTGGTGGTTGAAGGTAGCAAGAAAGGGAGTGGTGACCAGAACTGGAGTGGGAAAAGGTTTGGTTGAGGTGGTGCCCCGACGAGTAACAAGAAGGCATGGGTAGATGACCGCCGTGTGGTCACATCTGGTGCGGGGTCGAAGATGTGTGGTAGATGTGGAAAGAAGCATATTGGAGAATGTAGGCTGGGATCGAACTTATGCTTCAAATGTGGGAAGACGGGGCATATAGCAAAGGACTGTCGTACGGTCCGATGTTTTAATTGTGGCACGGAGGGCCACATGAGTAGAGACTGTAAGAAGCCGAGGGCTGACAGTACTAGGGTGAAGAAGACTGGAGGTGAAGGACCGAGGCAAGCGCCAGAGCGTTCACAATGACGCAGGAGGAGGCTAGGACAGACCCTGATGTCGTGTCAGGTACGTTTCTAGTAAACCAAACTTTAGCCTCTGTGTTATTCGATTCTGGTGCTAGTAAAAGTTTTATTTTGAAATGAATGATTGTATTAATTTGCAAAAGCATTTATAATGAAATGAAAAGTTTTTTTGATGTTCCGTTGCGATGTTTTATGAAAATTAAATGTAATTATATGTTTTATGTGTAATGATTGACCGGCTGTGAGCGTCCCGGGAACGAGGCCTTATAGTAAAAGAATGATTTTCAATAGGTATCTATAGTTTTTGATATACAAGCATGTTTCCATTCCAAAAAGAATAAAATAATAGGAAGAAAACTATGAACTCACCTTGCATGTATATGTGTAAGATCATGAAAAATCCAAAAAGATCGATCTCATAATTGAAACGCGGAATGAATGAAACACGAATAATAGATTGAACAAGAAGTATAAGATCAATAATGATCACCAATGTAATGCAAATAACTTTAATATATTACACTTAGATAACTTTGGTTACAAGTAAATGATTTCAAGTTTTCTAACAATTAACATCAAATATATATTTATACTAAACCCTAAAGGTTCTTGTGTACGAATTAACACCTTGCACGGAATCTAAGTTCTCGAGAAGAGACTTTCTTCAAAAGCTTGTTTTTATTTCTTGAGCTTGTAGGTTTCATTCCTATAGTATCACGTTAGGTTTCATCCCAACCTAATTGAACCGCTATAAAGTGGACAGATTCATCAACTTCAATTGGACAAGCCTGAAGCTTCATCAAATCTTCTCTTCTGAATTTGAGCAAGTCAATAAGGTCAATGACACAAACTTTTTTATCTACACAGTAAATGATCGCATGTCCGGTGTTCTTCTCACAAACCCATCTTATAAGCTTTGACAAGCTTTTAATTGGCATAAGAGCATGGATTGGAATTTTCGTAGCATACTTAGGATGCTTGAACACTTTTATCTTCATTGGCATATAATTATGAGGATCAATCCTAGACTCATCTTTAATTACTTTGGATTAGTAGTCTTAAAATTCTAGAAGTTGGTCATACTGTGTCTTAGAAGCAAATTACTTATCATGTTAGCCTTGTTATAGTTTCTAGGGTTAATAAATAGCACCCATTCCATAACATAATGATCTAAAGTTCTGAGGGTATTGAAATCATGCTCATCAAGATAATACTCTATAGCTTCACCTAACATATTCAAAACATACATATTCTTCTCAGCATTTTATGCCCAACTCAACACAGGTTCTAAATTCCCATATCGTGTAAATGGTTTAGAATGTCTAAGTGTGTGAACTTGTGCTGGTGGAGGAGGATAAGACATAATCAAATCTCTAAATTCTTTAATAGTAGGTTGTGTTAATAGGTCAGAAGAATTAGTAGTATCATCTTTGTACTCAATTCCTAAATCAATCGGTATCTCAAGTTCTTCTAGCAAGATCTTAGAATATAAGCTCTTTAGATTGTTGCCAAATATATTTGTACAATCAAGTGTCTTTTCAAGATCATCAAATGGACCCATATCTTCATCTGACTCCTCATCTAAGATCTTCTATTAGAAAGTGTATAAATCTTTCTCATACAACTCTTTTGAAATCAGATTAAGACGTTGGTAATCCTCTAGATCATCAGTTCTTTGTCCTGAGACATTATCAGAACCTGACTCTTTAGTAGGATTCGCTGTTGAGCCCGGATCTCCACCCTGATCATCATCTCCATCATCCTACTTTCTTTTTCTTTACAATGATCATCACCATCATCAATATCATCTTCAACAGTCTCATCATCATCATCATCCTTATAATTCACTTTATCGAAACCATCATCTTTATCTTTAGGTTGATAACTCTACATAATGTGCTCTGGAATGACAATCATATCAACAAAAGCTTACGTTAAAGGTTTATCTTTTGTAATATCCTCAGTATTAACCACATTAGACTTAGGATCAACTCTAGTAGTCTCTTTTTGTTGAGTCTCGAGAACATCATCTAGATCAGTTGTGTGTTGCCCATTAGTTTCTCCAAGCTTAGATGATCTTCATAGATCAGGTTGCACTAATGTAAATAAGAATCTAGAATGAAACTCTTTAAATTGATTCTGTATGATATACACAAAGCTATACAAAAACTACAACCGATGCTCTAAGCTTTTAATCTTTGTATCTTTCTTTTGATTCTTCAATTGTAGATAATAAATCAGTTGCGTCTTATCCAACATCTCTCTCTTATAATTATACTCTCTATTCTAAGGTAGCTGGAGTTGGTGAACCAAGGGATGCTCTAGCAGTACGTCTATGCTCAAGAGGAGTATTTATCAGATAATCCATGTCAATAGCTTCATCTTGATCTTAACCTTGAGGAGGTGTACTTTGGATATCTTTAGTGGTAGAGATAAGTGAATAGTAACAATAGTTGATTCTTCACTAGAAATTTTTTGATGTACGACCTCAATAACAGTCATTGAAGGCTCAGACACACGTATATCTCTACTAAGTGAGACAATGGTCATTAGGGTTCTAGGTTTTTTTATAACAACACCACTTCCTATACCCCCACCACGTCCACCACTATGTGATGCAACTGTCTTCCTAGCCACCAATTTCTTCCTCTTCTTAGTAGCAGGAGAATCTTTTGGAACAAATTCAGCATCGGCATCATCAGTAGTGCATTTGGTTTGTGTAAGCGCATTCTTGATCTCTTTAGTAGAATATAAGGCACTTTGCCTACATCCTTACTTGTGTTTTATCTCCCGAACTAAAATCAAACCTTGAATCTATCTCTTCATAATCACTCATTGCCGTTTTCTGAATGGAACTTCCTTACATATCATTAGGAGTTCTATAAGGAGAAATAATCATGAGGAACATCTTCTGCTTATTTCTATTGCTGCTCTGCTTGCTGATTAGGTTGGTAATCTTCTAAGAATTTGCCAAGTTTGGCATAATGATCTCCTTTCAAGCATTCCCACCAGTACCCAGATAAGTATGTATATCATTCTTCATCACTATCACTGAGTAAGTCATTGAATCCAGATTAGCTAACTCGGGATGAGCAGCATTAACAATTAGTTGGATAAACCTCAAATACATGTTGAGCTTCTTTTAAATAGAACCCAATAGATTCTTCTACATCATAGCGAATATGGCTCTCAAATTGTTGTACAGAAGATCGTCAACAAGTGATATAAGTAATGAACCAAATAGTACACTTAAGCCATCTAAACCATCCTTCAAGTATCACAAGCAATACACCTAATGATGGATACATATAGTCATACCTTGTCCTCTCTAAACAATCTTTGGCAACATCCTCATCAATCTTAGTTAGGGAATTAGCCTGATCACTCAACTTAAATACTCGGTTAATGATCTTCGCAGTGATGACTATCTTTCTCCCCTTTATAGTTGTAACTATACACTGTTCAAGTTAATGCTCTCAGTAGTGATGACTGTCCTTCTTCCCTTTATAGTGGTTACTATACACTGTTCAACATCTTCATCTCTTTCACTTGCTGTCGAATTCTAGTAATCATCAATAACCTCTAAGTATATAGTAGGAGTAGCTGAAATAACATAATAAACTCGTGAGGTCTTCAGTTCTTTATAAAGAGAACTGAATAAGGCTTTATCATCAGCTACTTCTCTTAGTTAAGCGACAACATTATGAATTTGTTAAAAACTATGCCATCGGTAATCAAAACAAACACTTAATTAGTTTCAAATTAATCAGAAACCAACTTGAAGAAATCAAAATTTTGACAAAAATGAACATTTCGTGACAAAACATGAACTTTTCAGATGTACTTGTTTTAACCAAATGTCAACTAATCATGCAAAAGCTTCCACTTATCGCATGCAGCAAATTTGACCATATGAATAGATCGTTCTCCCATCCGTTCTTCATCAATATGACTTTTCGCATGTGATAACCGTCTTTTTCACCAATATACTTTTTCATATTATAACAAGTTTCAACCATTAATTGATGATTATTTAGTGTCGTTTGTCATGTGTTAAGCACTATTATAGTTAATTTCATCAAATGACATGTTAATTTGAGATTATAAGTCCGGTCACGTTTGAAACATATAAAATCAATCTCTATTCAACAATATAACGTTGTATATGTACTAGAAACGATGAATCGATAGCAATGAACAATGTATACTGATGAATCAAATTCACACTTCGAAAAAACTGAGAGTAAACTTTTAGACAAGCGATATGAGTAGTAAACTAGTTGCACGACTGTTCATCATTTATAATCATCTGACTTCTAACGCGAGAAGTCAAACCTCGCATGCGAAAAGTTGTAAAAAAATAAATTTTCAATTTTTTTCAATTTTTCAAACACTTTAAAACTTTCGATTATTTTGAATTTGCTTGTTCAGCCGAACAATTAACCAAGAACTTTCATTACATTTTATTAAAGTACAACGCTATTAAAAAGTTAAAACATCATAAGTTATTTGTAAATATTGAATTTTTTAAATATAAAAATGCAAACAAATTCTAAGAACCATAACTATTAATTTATAGTTAATTTTCTATTATAGTATCATATTCGTGAATATTTATTATTAACATCGTCCGACAGTATTTATAATAAGATTGATTAAGTTAATTGTCAATAAGTTTGTTCAACTTTAAACTCACATTTCAATCTTTACTAAGACAAGTATGTGGGGAATTTTATCATGTTTGACTTTATTTATACGAAATCAATCGGTCCCACATTCAGAAATCCTATAGAACCTCTATCCAGATTAAGAAACTTTTAAGATTTCAACTCACCCTAATTTGATTTAAACCTTTCACTTATGATGAGTAACTTTATTATTATTGAGTTTCTTATAAAATCTATTTGACCATAACTAGTCAGAGAAACATTTTTAACACAAATATTAACAACTTTTAAGAAATATTAACAACCAGTCGATCCTATGTTTTGCACTCTTAAGATGTTTAAGACTTACATGCCTAATCCTTTGAATTTGTCTCCTTTGTTAGAACATATTCTCAAAAATAAATATATTACCATATAATATGTATGTATTTAACATATTTTTTATTTGTTGCACATTGACATATTTCTTTCCTATATGGTCGTTTGTCATCTTTTTGCTCCTTTTATCATAAGATGATTTTCTTCATTTTTTCTATTCTTTATTTTTCTTTTTCAAAACTATATCAACACTAAACCTAAAAAACCTCATCGTTTTAAGGATTTTTGATAAAGCAGTCATCGAGTAGTATTTCATCAATTTTTCATCATACAAACATTGTTTTTAAACATTTTTGAATCACTTTAAGTGTTTAGAATCATCATATTCAAAGGTATACGGACTTGAATCAGGTTTGTGTTCTTCAATCAACAAACCGATTGTTGATTTTTGTGAAGAACATCTCAGCCTCAAACAAACCGTAGGATAAACTCTAATTTTGTTTCATATACAACCTTCATAATCTATGTTGATTGTGTTAGTTTTAGCATAAAAAACAAAGAAGAAACATAATCTTCTTTTGAATTTTTGAAAAGTCACTTTTTGATAAAAAAAATTAACTTTTAACAACATATCTTTTCAGGGTTTTGACTTTATTTGACCGACATGATTGGAGGGTTTTGATTGATTGATATTTCTCAAATAAAATATTCTTTTTATGTAACTGAGAAGTAACAGTGACTTCACCTAGGACATTAACTAATTTAAATTAACTAATTCTTTTTATTTGGTAAACAAAGATTAATAAGTGACATCATTAACAAACAAATGCTAGTGAGCATAGATAAATTAAATTTAGCATCGATCTAAATCAACAAAAAAAATTTAACTTAAACCATCAAGGTCAAAATGTCTATTGAAATTTCAAGATCAACAGTGGTCTCAAACCATCGAGACTCAAGAACAAAGCAAACTTCAAACAATGAAAAAATAAGTTTAGAAACTGGATTATTTTGCATGACCCGAACCTACGGACATCCATTACCGAGGGACCATACATACTTGTGACTCTTGGTCTTGACTACAACATACAAAAACCAGTTAGCTTAAAAAGTGTTGCTGGTGATGACCTTAAAAATGTCAAAACAGACATGAAGGCTTACATCATACAATCTATGACTCTCCCTTTTAAGATTCTAACCAGAGTTAAAAACTTCAAAACAACCCATGAACTATGGAAGATATTTCACACAATGTGTGAAGGAAATGATGAAATTAGAGAAATCAAAAAGGAAAACATAGGACTCAGTATGAAACCTTTCACCGTGTTTGAGGAGAATCAATACCATAACAACTTCAAAGAATTGTTCACCTTTTAAATGAGAGTTAGTGTATGGTCTCAAATACGAATCTATGGAGATCAACATGAAAATGTTGCATACACTTCCAGAGAGTTGGACTCAATGATCTTTTTGATGAAAGCAACATTGTAGCTAGAAGCCTTATCATTAGATGCACTAGTAGCCAAAATAAAGGCACTAGAGTTAGGTGAAAAATCCAGGAACAATAATACAATCAGACATGTTGAATCTTACAAATTCAAAGAAATACAACAAACATACAGTGCATTCTTAACTTGCACTGGTGAAGAGGAAGATGAAGAATTTCTGGAATCAAGTAAAACCTCTTGCTTCTCTGCTCCTGAATCTTTTCAAGACAAACAAAAGTACAAAAAGACTGGCGTTCATACTTCCCATGAAGCAACACCTCAAAGAAAGCAACATCCACATACTTCTAGCTTAAACAAACAATACGTAGCAAAGACACAAAACGTCCACAAATTTAAGAAACCTATGGATGTATTAACAATCATTTTTCAAAGTGAGGATTAGAAGGCAACTTTTGTAGCCTTCTCCCCATGCTTTGAAGCCTACTCAGGGGCTAACCTCACTCCATCACATATTATACATCAAAACTTGGATGAATTGCCACCTAATATGGTTAAAAATGGATCTTCAATTGTCAATGGCAATGATAGCATAAAGATCCAAGAAGTTCCTCCAACATAATAAGGGATCCAAGCATGGATAAGAAAACAAAGATTGCTTTTGATAATACAAATGTGAGATGCTACAACTGCCTACTCTATAGACACTTATCTAGAGAATGTCAACAACCTAGAGCTGACAGGAACACCCAACAACCACAAACCTCATGTAGCTATCAATCATACAGATAAATTCCACCACTTATTAGCATTTATGTTGCCCCAACACCAGTACCAATCACACAGTACAACCCCAACCAACACTCAAAGTCATCTTAAATGATTATCAAACAAGATGGTGAGTGTGACTGGACTATGTATGAGGCAGGGGTATAATCTCCTAATCATGCGCCCGTGGAAAACATTAAGCCCAAAATTGCAAAAATTCCAAAAAATCTAAAGGAGAATCTTTGTTCTCAAGTATGCATTGACGATGTCACAAGATATAGAGAACATGCAGATCAAATTTCAAAGAAAATGATTGAAATAAATATTTTAAATGATAGTTTGAAACGATAGCAAAAACAATATGAGATTAAAATACTATCACTTAAAAATGATTTAGACAAATTTTATCTAAAAATTAACACTAACTGCTCAAGTGGAGCAACTTTCTGAATCTTTGACTCAGTCAAAAACATTACATGCTATAACTGAAGTGAAACTTCATAAATTTTAGGTGAGTAATAAGAAGGTCAAATAACTTCTTGCTCAACAAAAGGCTTTCAAAGACCTTTTAGTATTAGGATACAATAAGGTCTACTAACCTTATAATGACAACTATATCTAACTTCCTGAATCAGTGACAAACAAATAAGGGGAATCACTTCATCCCCAACAATCATTATCATCATCATCTAAATCATCATTAATATCCAAAACACCTTTGATAAAATTTGTTAAGAGTCAAGCACCATCACAAATTAAATCAACAGACTTCTATCAAGGAGAAAACAATGAGTTTGATTAACAAACAAGTAAAGATGATGACTATTCCAGATTAACCTAGGTTTTTTTTCTATTGCCCAAGTCAAAAACATCAAAAATCATCAAATCATTTATCACTAAAATGGTCGTTTGTCATCTTTTTGCTCCTTTATCATTAGATGATTTTCTTTGTTTTTACTTGCTGTTGATACATCATGTTCCTTGTTTATGTTCTTAATGTAATAGTCTTTCATTTCTTACATATGTGTAATGTAACTATTCAATGAAATATGATATGCTTTTGATGTTTATTTGTCTTTAAATATTTCATATTATTATTGTATTTGATATAATTCATATGTATGAACATCATATATAGGTTTGAGGTTGTTGTTGATAGTTCTAAGTCAATAATGACTAAGTAATGTCTTTAACCGAGTCGGGTGATTATTCATGCTAATGGATCATACTTATGGACCATACACATGAACAAATCATACTTATAGCCCAGTTGCACGACTGAACCAGGAGACTAGATCAGTCGTATGACTGAGACATAAGATGGTTCAGTCGCACGACTGAACCTAAAGTCCTGCGTATGAACCAACCGCATGAGTCAGTTGCACCACTGAACCATGCAAATGATTCAGTCATACGAATGAAAACTACGAACCTATAAATACCACATAATTCGTGGAAAAATGAGACTTTGGAAGAGACTTCAAATATTATTAAACCCTAGCCGTCCAAAGCGTCCTAAACAACCAATTTAACTTCATAGTTCATTCTTGATCGATTTCTAATCAATTCTTAATGTTTGTTTCATCATTAGATTGAT
The DNA here is from genome assembly GCA_025506515.1 of Flaveria trinervia. Taxonomy (NCBI): domain Eukaryota; kingdom Viridiplantae; phylum Streptophyta; class Magnoliopsida; order Asterales; family Asteraceae; genus Flaveria; species Flaveria trinervia. Next base: position 60,031,832 of record CM046441.1, read on the forward strand.
CAGGTTGTCGTTCTCACTGATTGGATCGCCTATCAAATAGGATTCGACACTATTTGATCTGGTCTCATGCAGAATTTGTTAGTACTCTGTACGAAAACGGTCCTAACAAGTGGTATCAGAGTTTTGGCTCGTGATGTTGCGTGGATTCAATGGGTTTTGGTGTTTAAAACTAATGTTTTCAATCAAAAGAGTCACCTTTTTGCTTCAAAAAGTGTTTTTGACATTTGCATGTATTAAAGTTTCAATTTTTCATCAAACGACATATTAGGGTTTCTGGAAAATTAATATATTGTGTCAAAGTGTTCAAATATTTGATTTTTTAAACACAACAGCATTTAGTCGCACGATTGGTCCATTCGTACGAATGAACCCATTCATACACTCTCATTTTCATGACTGAACTCGGTCATATCTCTCATTCACACGATTAAGCAACTCCAGTCGGTTGATTCCAATCGCCCTGCTTATTCGCACGACTAAATCCAATCGCACGATTGAATTCATTCGTATCCTTCATTCGCACGAGTGACTCATTCCTTATAGCTTATTTTGAAAGGATCGGGATCTAGTTTGATTAATTAGATTAAGATTTGTAGCGGAATAGAACAAGAATTAGACGAAATTTAAGCAAGAATAATATGAATATTCAATCAAACAGTGACGGCTATAGAGAGAGAAAGTTTTCTACAAAGAGAATGTTTTCATTCACGCACATGCTACGATTACAAGGAAATTAGGTCAACATTCTTTTATAAAGAATGTGACATCAGCTGACGTCACTTGATAGTGACAGCTAACTGATTTATACAAACGACTGAAAGTAAACTAAACTACTGAAGATGTCCACAACAACTGAGGACACCTTCACAAAAAAACTAAGTACAAGCTAACATTACAACTACTGAAGTTATAACATCTGAAGTGTAAGAACTTCAGATGTTTTACATAATATAAAAATACTGATTACAAACTACTGAAAAGTAACCATCACAACTACTGAAAAGAACTACTTCAGCTGTTGTGACAACTTCTGAGAACTTGGTCTTCAGCAGTTGTCTTCAGACTTTGTCTTCAGACTTGTCTTCAGACTTGTCCTCAGACTTTGTCTTCAGACTTTGTCCTCAGACTTTGTCTTCAACTTTGTCTTCAGACTTTGTCTTCAGACTTTGTCTTCAGACTTTGTCTTCAGACTTTGTCTTCAGCAGTTGTCTTCAGACTTTGTCTTCAGACTTTGTCTTCAGACTTTGTCTTCAGACTTTATCTTCAGACTTTGTCTTCAGACTTTGTCTTCAGCAGTTGTCTTCAGACTTTGTCTTCAGCAGTTGTCTTCAGACTTTGTCTTCAGACTTTGTCTTCAGACTTTGTCTTCAGACTTTGTCTTCAGACTTTGTCTTTAGACTTTGTCTTCAGAGTTTGTCTTCAGACTTTGTCTTGAGCTGTTGTAGACCACTTCAGTTGTTATGATGTCTAGGGGACTTAAAGGTTTTTCTAATCTGGCTCATTGGTTCTTTTGGTCCAACAAACTCCCCCTGAACCAATGCAACTAAAACTTTTAAGATTATTGAAGTTCCACTTATTGGCAGAAACATTTTCTGGATCAGCTCAGAAATCACCAAATTAAGCTCAGGCCAGGGAAGAGGTTTCAGAAAGTTTGATTGGCTAAGGATGAATAGGAACTCTGTCTTGGGGAATTGGACACAAAGCTGTTACCCCATCCATGAGACCTATTTCCTAATGATGAGTCTGTAAGACTCTCTAACATAGGCCTCAAGGAATACAACTTGTTCTTCTATTGTGAGTTCTTCAGCTTCACTTTCAAAGAAGAACTCAGGCCCATAGTACTCTGATAAGTACTTAACATTCTTTCTATTCTTTAGCTCCACAGTAGTTATTTCTCTATATGCAAACTCAACAGGATGAGTGCCTTCAAGTACCAACTGGAGCTCATTTCTTCTTATTTCTTCAAGCTTCTTGTAATCAATCCCTTCTTTACCATTTTGTTTTCTAATAAAGTTTGTGGAGTCATCTTAGACTTGTAAGCTCTCTTGAAGCCATCAAGGATTTCCCAGGGTGACACTACAATGGCCAGCATTATCACAACATCTACAATCTTCTTTACTTGGCCATTGTATCTACTTGGAATCTTCTTTTTATGAATTCTGTCACTTACTCTGGGGTCAGGCCAAATTCTCACTCTCTCTTTCTGATATTCAAATGTGAATCTAAGAGAATACAACCTCTGAGCATGTTTCTTCATAGCTTGTATGGATGAAGACTTAGGAAACTCTTTATCAACCATCCTTAACAGCTGCTCATCATGTTGTGTGTGTTGTTCTTCTTCTTCAAGTTTGACTTTTACCATTTGCCTTTGAATGTCAGGTGTGATTGTTGTTGGTTGACTCCTGTGCTCAGGCATCTTTATTTTAAGAACAACAAAGATTGGCAGACTATCATCCTCATCATCATCATCGTCTTCTTCTATCCTCAACACCCTTCTCTTCCTCTTGGGTGCATCATTGGTAGTGGTTTTAGTAGGTTTCTTGGGTAAAGGAGTTGGTTTTGAGGGTTGTGAAGTTTGTTGTTTTGGTGTGGGAGATTGTACAGGCTGCTCTAGCATCTTGGTTGTGAGTGAAGCTTTGGATAACTTTGCCATATCAGACCTTTTCCCAGCACCAGCTTCATCAAGAGCTTTTATGATCAATCCTTTGTTGAATACTTCAGAAGAACAGATTCTGGTGGTTATCTCCAAAATACTATCTCTGGACTATGACTTCACTTCAATGATTGATCTTCCCAAATGCTTTGATATGAATCTTGTCATAGCTTCCAACCTTTCCCTTTCTTTCTCACTCCAACTTGCCCATCTATGTTCAATCTCTTGAATCTCTAGCCTTTTGATTTCAGAGTCAAGTTTGGTTGTGTCAAAACCTTGTCTGAAGAGTTGATCAATGATCTTATCCATAGATCTGCTATGTTGCTCATCAGCTTCATTGATCAGGTCTTCTAACTTTTTCTCATCTTTAGTCTGTTCAGCACTCTTCTTTCTCTTGTATATGATCATCTCCTTTTCTTTCTTCTCTTTCTCTTCTTCCTCTTCAACTCTCTTTCTTTTGTCTACTTTCACTGACTTAGACTCCCCTTTTTTGGTTGCATTGGGTTCAGGGGTTTGAATGTCAGAAAGTCTCTTAGAAACAACACCATCAACTAAGGTTTGAAGATATGAGGAAAGCCTCTCATCAATGGCTTGATGCACAATATTAGTGATGATGGAAGTGATGAGAGGTAAGGAGGATTGAAAGGCAGCAACCATTTGCTCAGAGGGGTTTTGTCCCTAAGAAATGGTGCCTGAATCAAAGGCTGGTGGCATAGTTGTTGGGAGTGGCTCAGTGTTTAGGAGAGCTTCAGAAGAAGCTGCCATTTGTAAGTAAATTCGGGCAGATGGACTTGATTCTTATGGCATTTTGGCAAGCAGTTCTTGTAGTCTGCAAACCTCAGCCTCAAGAATGGTGTTGTGGGCTAGAACACCAAAGAAAAAGCCTAGGTCATCATCAGTGTTTGCTGAATCATCTAACCTCCTGATTAAATCAGGATGAACATGTGCTGAGTGTAGATCAGTATTCACATGTGCCCCTTTTTCTTGGAACTGGGACTTCCTGCCTTAGGATTATGTCCTTCATTTGGTAGTTGCCTCTGGTGAGGTCTTAGAAATGATACCACCTTCATCCTGGTCATGTGCTGAAACAGGAGAAGAGGCAGCCTTACCAGATGTTCGAATCTCCTCCTCTACACAGGGAGATTGAACTTTGTAATCCCTGTGCTGTAGGGTTATCAGCCATATTATAATCCTCTCCCTCAACTGTTGAGGTTTTCCCAGTGGTAATAGGTTTCTAGAGAGGGTTAGAGGAATGTAGTTAAGTCAGCACTTGTGCAATAACCACAGTTGGGCTTGTAGGGGTGGCTTCAGTGGGAGATAAGTGTGAAGAGGATTGCACCTGGGGTGAATGGTGCTCTTCAATGGCAAGCTTCTCAAGTGAGTGAGATTCCAGTAATGTGGTTTCCCCATTTTTGGTTGCATCAGGATCCTGTTGAGAGGATACCTGAGCGGTTTCAGATGGGAGAGTCATGGAAACTACAGGGGGATTACTACCCGTAGTTTCATCCTGCTTGTGTGTTGCAGGGGCATCATCAGGGGACTCAACTCCCTGAGTAGCCTTTTTCGTTTGTTTGGATTGTGATTTGGAGGGGACTTTGGATCTGGAGGATGAGGCTGTGGGTTCCTTCTGTTTGGGTTTTAGCAGTTTGGCAGCCTCTTTGAGTTGTGGGTCAGAATTGTGCCTGGAGTATACCTCAGGCAAAACTGCCACAACAGGGACTCCAAGGCCAACAGGGCCATCAGATTTTAATTGATTTATGATTATAGCCATAAGAAACCTTGGATATAATATCCATCTGTTAGCCACAAGTTTCATTGCCAAATATTTTAATTCCAAAAATATAATTTCAGAAAAAAGTTAAGCTTTGGCGTGCAAGGATAGAATACAATACCTGCTGCCATCTGGATGACATTTGATCTCATGAAGAGGATTTGGCGGCAAGGCAGACATTGATCATATGAAAGATTAGGTGTTCAGCATCATGGAAGTGCTTCTTCAAAATAGTGGTTGCACTTAGGTCGCCCTCATACCCATGGTTGATGAATGATAGATCAGTGGTGACCTTTGGGTATTTGATGACGAAGGTGGCATCATTTAGATCTAGGGTTTGGCGAATGATAGCAGGAGTGACGACCACCGTCTTCTGGTTTACAAATGACTGGAGAGTGATTGCGACATCATTCTTACCAGTATGGACAGTGACATTTGTCTAGAATTGGTGAAGGGTATCGGGATAGATGGTTGGATTTAGAAGAAAAGCGGTTTGATACGGGGAATCAACCATCAGATCAATGGCAGTATCAAATTTAGTCCAAAAGGCCGATTTTGTGAGGTAGGCAACATAGTTGTGTCGTGGTTTGATTTGCATGGTCGCCATTAATGGAAGATGAACGTTCGGAAAACGACTTATGAAAAGTTTGAAGTTAGGGTTAGTTATTTATAGGTTATGAAACGGCTGAAAGAAAACAACTGAAAGTTTTGGTGTTAGTCAGCAGTTGTTAGAAAACGACTGAAGACATGGTTTTAACTTTCAGATGTTGTAAACAACTGAAGACTTGGTGTTAGTCATCAGTCGTTTGAAACTACTGAAGACTTGGTTTTGGCTTTAGTTGTTTTGAAATGAAATGGCAGTTATTTGAAACAATTGAAAAGAAATTTCTCATCAGTTGTTGTCGTCAATTCACAGATCTCAGTTGTTTCATTTGACCTTAACACTCACTTAGCAGATTACCTGATTTTCAGATGTTTCATTGGTCATCAGTACTTATCTGTTAAAATAAACATCAGTAGTTGTAACCACATCAGTAGTTGTAACTACATCAGTACTTTTCAACAAATAAAGTACTTCAGTACTTTTAAGTAATTTCGTCTTCAGTAGTTATGAAAACTACTGAAGATAAAATAACTTAGCAGTACTTATATTTGACAACTGTATACTAATGCTCATCAGTACTTATGAACTGAGATCATCAGTAGTTGTCAAATCATTCAAGCTGCAGCATACCAAGCCTTAGCACTAGATTTTGGAAAGTCGCACTATCCAAAGACTTAGTAAATATATCTGCAAGCTCATCAGCACTAGGAACAAACTTTGGATCAATCAGACCTTTTTCATAACAATCCCTGATAAAATGATGTCTGATCTCAATATGTTTGGTCCTAGTATGCTGGACAGGATTCTTAACAATACAAAAAGCTAAAGCACTGTCCATCAATAAAGGAGTCTTAGTCTCTGTAATGTCATAATCCAGTAATTGATTATGAAGCCAGAGTATCTGATATGTACAACTTGCAGCAGCAATGTGCTCTGCTTCAGCAGTGGATGTAGCAACTGAAGTTTGTTTCTTACTCTGCCAAGAAACTAAACAATTGCCTAGAATTGACATCCACCAAAGGTTGATTTTCTGGTTAATTTACACCCTGCATAGTCACTATCAGAGAAAGAAACTAATTTGAAAGTGTGCCTAGTGGAATACCAAAGTCCTAGAGATTGAGTTCTTTGCAAATATCTAAAGACCCTTTTGACTACAATCATATGGGATACTTTAGGTGCAGCCTGAAATCTAGCACGAACACAAGTTGCAAACATAATGTCTGGTCTAGAAGCTGTAAGGTACTTCAAGGAACCAATCATACATCTATAAAGAGTTTCATCAACTGCTTTACCTTTCTGATCAGCATCCAGTTGTGTGGTGCTGCACATGGGAGTAGAACAGGGCTTACAATTTTGTAAATCAAACTTTTTCAATAGATCCTTTGTATATTTTGACTGATGAATGAAAGTTCCATCAGCCATTTGTTTGATTTGCAAACCCAGAAAGAACTGTAATTCTCCCATGGCACTCATTTCAAACTTTTGTTGCATCAACTTAGTAAAAGCATCACACAACTGTGGATCAGAGGATGCAAAAACAATATCATCTACATAAATTTGAACAAGGAGCTTATGCATGACTACTTTCTTAATGAACAAAGTTTTATCTATGGAGCCTCTAGTGAAATTATTTTGAAGAAAAAAGTTAGACAGTGTTTCATACTAGGCTCTGGGAGCTTGTTTCAACCCATAAAGAGCCTAATCAAGCTTATACACCCAATCTGGATGTTTATGATCTTCAAAACCTAGTGGTTGACACACATAAACTTCTTCTTTTATTTTACCATATAAGAATGCACTTTTAACATCCATTCGAAAAACTTTAAATTATGGAAAGCAGCATAAGCTAAGAACAATCTGATTGCCTCCGGTTTGGCTACAGGGGCAAACGTTTCATCATAATCAATACCTTCTTCTTGTGAAAACCCCTGTACAACCAGTCTGGCCTTATTCTTAACAATTTGACCTTTTTCATTAGTTTTATTCCTAAACACCCATTTAGTGCCTATTGACACTTACGTTGGGGTAGAGGAACCAGTTCCCACACTTGCTGCTTTTGAAACTGAAGAAGCTCAAGTTGCATGGCTTCAACCCATCCATTGTATCTTAATGCAATATGATAGTTCTTTGGCTCTTGCTGACTGATGAAGAGAGCATAAAAGCAGAAATCGGACAATTGACTTCTAGTTGAAACACCAGCATTGATGTCACCAATGATCTGAGACATGGGGTGATCCTTTAGTTCTTGGTACTCAATAAGATCTGTGCAAGTGTTTGTAGGTGATTCAGCAGCAACAGATGTTGATCCAGACTCTTGAAACCTAGAATGAGATGGCAATTCAAATGAAGTAGAGGAATCAGAGATCTCATCAGCATTTGTTGTGGATGGAACTGCTGAAGCTACAGGAACATCAAGGTTAGTAAGGCAGGTGATCACTAAACCTTGCATTTGTATCACCAGATGAATGACTAGTTGCACGAGATGATAGATTCACAGAATCTGCAACAGCTGGAGGCTGATAAGGAACATATTGCAGTATGTCCAAATCAAATAACTGCATAGGGTTTTGTGGGATTTTCTCCTTTGGAGATTCATTAAACTTTACATGCAAGGTTTCTTCAACTATGTTTGTTCTGCAATTAAAAACTCTGTATGCCTTGCAAGTAGATGAATACCTAACAAAGTACCCTGCATCCACCTTTGATTCAAACTTCTGAAGTGGATCCTTTGTGTTAAGTATATAACAGGGACACCCAAATGCTCTAAAGAAGGAAATCAGAGGGCCAAATGATGTAACACTTCATAAGGAGTCTTCATCAATTTCTGATTTACTAACACTCTATTTTGCACATAGCAAGCTGTGTTGACGGCTTCAGCCTAAAAGGTTAGTGGCTAACCAGAATCAGCCAACATTAACCTTGCGGATTCAATAAGGGTCATGTTCTTTCTCTCCACCACTCCATTTTGTTTAGGAGTTCTTGGAATGCTATACTGCCTCTTGATTCCCTTAGATAAATAGAATTCATCAAGTGTGTGGTTTCTAAATTCTGTTCCATTATCACTCCTCACACACTTGACTAAAAGGGAGAACTGCTTTTCCTCATGCAACACAAAGTAGATGATGATTTGACCAGCCTTATCTTTTGAATGTAAGAAGAAGGTCTATACAAATCTGGAATAATCATCCACAATTACCAGATAATATTTTTTCTTTGCCATGCTCATCACTCTTACTGGACCAAAAAGATCCATATGTAGTAATTGCAAGCATGCATTGGACTTTGGTTCTTCTATTAGAGGGAATGATACTTTGTGTTGCTTTCCTTTTAAACAAGCAGAACAGTTGTCATCACATTTGAACTCTTTTAATGGCAGACCTCTCACTAAATCATGATGGATAAGCTGGTTCATGTTTTTAAGATTCACATGACCAAGCCTTCTATGCCATAGTTTGTTGGACCAAAAGAACCAATGAGCCAAGATCAGAAAACTTCTAAGTCCCACATGATATCACAACAACTGCTGAAAGCTTCATCAGCAGTTTGACAAGTACTGAAGACTTCAACAGCTGAAGATCAAGTGCTGAAGACTTCAACAGCTGAAGAACTAAAGTGCTGAAGTACAACAGCTGAAGAACACAAGTGCTGAAGCTGAAGACCAAAGTACTGAAGTACAACAGCTGAAGAGTTACAAGTGCTGAAGATCAACAACTGATGTACAAAGTCTGAAGACAAAGAGTGAAGACATCAGCTGATGATATCTACTGAAGTCATCAGCTGATGAAACATCTGAAGTTCAAGTCTGAAGACCAAGTACTGAAGTTTCAGTAGTTTGTCACAACAGCTGAAGAGTACTTCTTCAGTAGTTGTGATATCAGTAGTTTTATATTTTTACTTTCAGTAGTTTTGTAAAACGACTGAAGAGCTTGTTCTTCAGTCGTTGTAGTTTCAGTAGTTTTATGTTTTTCAGTAGTTATAACAACTGATAACACTTAGCATTTTTGTAAGGAGATGTCAGCTGTTTTGACATCTTCAGTAGTTGTGTTTCAGTTGTAATAAATCTGTTAGATGTCATTATCAAGTGACATCAGCAGACGTCACATCTCTTATATAAGAGGTGTCAACCTAATTGTAAGTGTGACATTCTGTTACCACGAAAGCGAATATTGAATGAAATATATTTGCAGAAATTCTCTCTCTATAACCGTCTTTGTTCTTCATTGAATATCGTTTCGTTCTTGTGAATTGGCTAATTCATTGTTCGATTTTCGCTGCTATACTCTCTAATCAATCAAACATAGATCACTGATCCTAACATAGTTTAGATTCCTGAGGAGAGGCCTTGGAGAACATACATGGATGGCCTTTTAGATCAATTTTCTTTGATAAGTCTAAGGCATATACTCTTTTAATCCTGCTGGCTAGGAGAGTATATTCATCCAATATCTTGTCAATCATTCTCAAAACATTGGAAGACAGAATCCGACAGTTCTGACTGTTGAAAAGTGCAACATGCCCTTTATCACACATTTGACTGACACTCAACAAGTTGTACTTGAGATTCTCCACATGGTTAACATCATCAAATCTTATCTCACCATTTGACACAAAGCCTTTACCGATGATGTAACCCTTAGCATCATTACCAAAAGATACAAATCCCTTCTTTCCTTGAGAGTAGTCATGAAGAAGAGAACTGCTCCCTGTCATATGCATAGATCCACCACTGTCCACATACCAGATGCTTCTATGGCATGCTGAAGAACCCTGCATTTGTCACAACAAACTAGTTAGCTTTTGAGACCCAAACCATTTTGGTTTTGGGTCTGTTCTCATCAACAGATTTTATACTAACTGATTTGTCATGACTAACAACCTTTGAAGGTCGAGATGGTGCTGAAAAGGATTCCTTTGATTTTGGCTTAGTTTTCTTTTCAGTGGTTTAATCACAGGTACATCTATTTGGTTAACTCTCCCCAATAGATGTTGAACCATCATAGCAAGTTGTGTCTGATTGGTTGTTAAAGCCTTCAGTTTAGCAGACACATTAGTGCTTGTTTTTGATTGGTTCCTGTGACTCACCATGTCCTCCTTTTTGAAAGACACAGACTTAGTCTGGTGTTTTGATATTCCATGAGAAATATTTTCAGCTGTTTTATGATAAACCCCTTACTTCTTTTTCGATTTTTGTAAGAACTTTAGGTTATCAGATTGAGATGATTGTGGCACAAACTTGGTTTCAAATTCATCTTTCATTTTATTAATTTTCTTTTTAATGATTTTATCTTTGTTGAAATTGGAACCCTTTCTATACAAACATTCACCAGTGAGATGATTGAATAGACCACATATTTCACATAGCTTTTTCTTCATCTTTTGTTGTTCAACTGCTGAAGAAGATGAAACTACTGAAGGTGTGTTCTTAAGCACTTTCTTCCTCTCAGTACTTATGTTAAGTACTGAAGGATTTGTAACAACTGAAAATTTGTTCTTCAGAAGTTTTCTATCAGTACTTTTGGATTTCCTGATAGACTCTTCAGCAGTTGTCCAACCATATTTGTTTTCATTTGGTTTGAAATGCTCTTCAGGTGTTGTTACTTGCCCTTTAGTACTTTGAATACTTTGTGACACAACACCTGAAGTGCTCAACTTTTCTTTGATCATGTGCTTATCAGCAGTGAGACCATCAGCAGATTGATTAGCTAAGGTACTAATACTGACTTCATCCTCTGATTTTGGATTATCACTTGAGGATGAGACACATGATGATGTTTGGGAATTGCCCTCACCTTCAGATTTTACTTCTATCTTGGGAGTAAAATTTGTAGGAGGTACAGTGTGATTATACCCAATCCCAAACTTCACATTTGAAGCTGTTTGCTTGTTGAGAAGCATTTCAAACCCCTTGCAGGATGTTACCCAGCTTTCACACTCTACTTGAGTAGCTGCAAGTGTTTCTTTGAGATTCTTATGATTCTCTAAAATAACCTCTACCTTTGCCTTTTCATCAGTGATTTGGCATTTTAATTTGTAAATCTCATAATCTTTTTCCTTTAAGACAGACTCAAACTTAGCTTTTCTTTTGGAAATCACTTTCTCTAGGTCAAGATTTTGATTAATTAAAGCTACATTTGCTTCTCTAATTGAGAAAAAAGCAGCTATGCATGACTGAGAACACAACTTGGCCTTAGCCTCAGAAGATACCTGTGGTACCTGTGATGATGAAGCATTTGAGCATGAACTATCAGTACACTCCAGGGCCATAAGAGCAAGATTTCCAAAAGGATTTTCACCACCATGTTGACTAGCACCAAAAAACACTTGTTCAGAATAACCAGAAAGATCATCTAATAAGCTACTCCAGTCAACAACTCCAGGTGTGAAAAAGCTTTGATGTGATTGAGATTGAGATTGTTGATTTGATTGAGATTGTTGAGGCTCAGGTAGGGCCTGTGGTTGTTGAGCTATGGGTACAGGAACCTGACTGGACTGAGGCATATAAAAACATGGATAAGGATATGGCATTTGACCTTGAGGGACAAAATATGCAGGAGATGATTGAATTTGTGAATGATGACCGGAACTGGTAGAGTGTTGCCCTTTGTTTTGTGAGCTATTGCATGGAAAGGTCACAAAGGGTGTAGAAGAGTTAGATCCAGATGATCTACTCTCTCTTGCAAAATGTCCAAGTCTATGGCACTTGTGACACCTCAACTTGCTCTTGTCAAAACCAACTTTGGTTTTTCCAGAGAGACCAGGAAATTTTCTACCTGTCCTTTTGTAAAATTTTTGAGATCTAATATTGATTAATGCCATTTGGCTCAAAATATCCATCTCTTCCAGATCATCATCAACAATTCCTTTCAAATCATCCATCAAAAAACACAAATTATCACTACTACACCCTGAATTACTAACAACACCAACAAAAGCAGGATCTCCACTGTTTGAAGAGAAATCTATATGCTCATCATAAGAACTTTCTGATGCAGCATATTCTGAATCATGAATGACCAGAGCAGTATTCCCTAGTACAAAATCATCAGTGAGCTTCCTAGATGAAGCCAGTTTTCTTTTCTGTTCTATCTCTATTTCAAATGTTAACAATTTCCCATGAAGTTGGGTGAGAGATAGATTATCTAGATTTGCACTGGAGCGTAGGACAATAGTATATGTGTCCCATCTCTCAGGCAGGGATCTGAGGAATCTGTTGTTCATCTGACTATTTGTATATTCATGTTTAACCATTTTCAACTCAGATATCAAACAGGAAAATCGCTCAAACTATTGAGTCAGTGACTCACCCTTTCTACGAGAGAATGTCTCATATTGCTGGGCAAGGATCTCTCTATTGTTTGCCAAGACCTCATCAGTTCCTCCAAATTGTTCTTTCAGAGCAACTCAACGGGCATGAGTAGTTTCATGATGCATAAGTGCAGAATAGATTTCATTAGGCAGTGCCATGGCTAGAATTCCATGGGCTTTAGCATCAATTTCAAACAGTTTCAGATCTTCGTCTGAGTATTGCTCTTTCTTCTTTGGAACCATCTCATTTCTTTCGGATTACTCACCATTGGATTATATGGTCCATGAACCATAGATTTCCAACAACCTGAACTGTTAACAGATAGGTGATGGAGCATTTGACATTGCCATATGTTATACTCACTCCTAACAAGCATCAGAGGCTTTGTTGAGGAGCCAGTATTATGAGGATCATTGATTGATGTAGCCATTTTCACCAATTCAAACAGGTTCAATGAGATTTTAACAGATCTAGCTCAAAAACTCAACAACACAGTTTGAAACAAGAAGAATCTCAAATTAATTCACCGAAAGCAACAGAAAATCAAACTCTATAACCAATTCTTGCAAATTTGCTAATTCGATCAAACTAAGATATCAAAAGAGTAGTTTCAATGATCAATTGTTAAATCGATCAATGATTAAGAAGCTCTGATACCATTTGAAAGGATCGGGATCTAGTTTGATCAATTAGATTAAGATTTGCAGCGGAATAGAACAAGAATTATTTGAAATTTAAACAAGAATAATATGAATATTCAATCAAACAGTGATGGTTATAGAGAGAGAAAGTTTTCTGCAAAGAGAATGTTTTCATTCACGCACATGCTACGGTTACAAGGAAATTAGGTCAACATTCCTTTTATAAAAGAATGTGACATCAGCTGACGTCACTTGATAGTGATAGCTAACTGATTTATACAAACAACTGAAAGTAAACTAAACTACTAAAGATGTACACAACAACTGAGGACACCTTCACAAAAAAACTAAGTACAAGCTAACATTACAACTACTGAAGTTATAACATCTGATGTGTAAGAACTTTAGATGTTTTACATAATATAAAACTATTGATTACAAACTACTGAAAAGTAAACCATCACAACTACTGAAAAGAACTACTTCAGCTGTTGTGACAACTTCTGAGAACTTGTTCTTCAGACTTTGTCTTCAGCAGTTGTCTTCAGACTTTGTCTTCAGCTGTTGTCTTCAGACTTTATCTTCAGACTTTGTCTTCAGACTTTGTCTTCAGCAGTTGTCTTCAGACTTTTCTTCAGACTTTGTCTTTAGCAGTTGTCTTCAGACTTTGTCTTCAGCTATTATAGACCACTTCAGTTGTTATGATGTTTGTGGGACTTAAAGGTTTTTCTGATCTGTCTTATTGGTTCTTTTGGTCTAACACATTTGCACAAGTGAATATGTGCTGTTCTAGTTGATACATCATGTTCCTAGTTTATGTTCTTAATGTAAAAGTCTTTCATTTCTTACACATGTGTAATTTAACTATTCAATGAAATATGATATGCTTTTGATGTTTATTTATCTTTAAATATTTCATATTATTATTGTATTTGGTATAATTCATATGTATGAACATCATATATAGGTTTGAGGTTGTTGTTTATAGTTCTAAGTCAATAATGTAAGTAATGTGTTCAACGTAGTCAGGTGATTATTTATGCTAATGGACCATACTTATGGACCATACACATGAATAAATCATACTTATGGACCAGTCGCATGACTAAATCAGGAGACTGGAACAGTCATACGATTGAGACATAAGAATGATTCAGTCTCACCACTGAACCTTTAGTCGTGCGTATGAACCAACCGCATGAGTCAGTCGCACAACTGAACCATGCAAATGGTTCAGTCGTACGAATCAAAACTACAAATCTATAAATACCACTAATTCATGGAAAAACGAGACTTAAGAGTGACTTCGAATATTCATAAACCCAAGCCATCTAGAGCGCCCTAAGCAGCCTATCCAACTTCATAGTTCGTTCCCGATCGATTTCTAATCAATTCTTAACGTTTGTTTCATCGTTAGATCGATCAGGTTGTCGTTCTCACTTATTGGATCGCCAATCAAATAGGATTCCACACTATTTGATCTGGTCTCAAGCAGAATCTGTTAGTACTCCATACGAAAGCAATGGACGATCAGTTTGCTGCATTTACTGCAGAAAGGACTCGCGTATCCAGAACCTTCTACTTTTGGAGAATGAGATTAGAAACCACAACAAACCGCCAAACCTGTTAACGTTGGATGAATATCCACAGTGGAAACAATGGTTTGAAATCTACTTAAATGGAGTTGACCTAAACCTTTGGACATCTATTAAGACTGGTTACACGGTACCAGTCAATGCAAATGGAGTTAAATTGACTTTGGGAGGAATGAGTGAATCCCAGAAGACTCTGCATAATGCTGAAAAGAAAGCATATGCCTTTTTGACTCAGTCTATACATAAGGACATATTTCATTAGTTCTTTGAGAACAAGAAGTCAAATAATTATTGGAGGCCTTGGAAAAGAGATACGAAGGGAATGCAACCCTAAAAACACTAAAGGAAAAAGCTCTTAAGAAGGAGTTTGACAATTTCTCTTCGATTGGGAATAAGAGCTTTGATGATATCATCGATCGCTTATATCATCTCATGAGTGAGTTGCACACTAATGGCGTGCTACATCTATGGAAGATAAAGTCTCTAGCTTTGCGGATGGTCTGCCAGACAAATGGGATTCATATGTCTCTAATCAGAGACAAAACGACACTCTTGCTACATTAGACATAAATGATTTCATTTTGAAGTTAAGCGAGGAAGAACTACGTATGAAATACAAGTCAAAGAAAGGATCCTATATTCAGAATCATGCACTTTACAATTCAGTTCCAACTTCGGTTGCTTCTGGTGCATCACTACAAACGGCATTTGTGTCCAACTCTTCTGCTCCTTCCCAATGCAGTGCATTAGGAACCGTAATGTCAGGGTCATCTGAAACCCAATACCTAGTTCCTGAGGCAAATACTACAAAGTTGAAGACCGAGAATCTCGGAAATGTCACCGTGAAAGTTGCCAAAGAGCACATGGACCTTCTAGCTGCTGTTGTTTAATCTTATGATGGATTAGTTGCTGGTAAGATTGGAAACTGTCATCTTGCTGACGAGGACTACGAGCAAGTTGATGAAACTGAGCTAGAACACATGGATATAATGTGGTCCTTGGCTAGTGCTGTTAGAAGAGCCAAGAAGTTTGTCAAAAAGACGGGACAAAATTTGGTTGCAACAAAAGATATGACATTTGGATTTGACAAAACCAAAGTCACGTGCTTCAATTGTGGTGAAAAGGGCTACTTTAAACGTGAGTGCGTAAAGCCAAAGAAGACTGGAAATGGAAATCCTTTTCCTACATTCAACCGACAAGAGAAGGATAAAATGGAGCTTCATCTTCAAGTAAAGAGTCTAAGGCTTTGGTTGCTCAAGGTGATAAAGGACAAGACTGATCCTTCCAATTCTTTTCTCAGGGTGAATCAAATATTGCTTTAGTTGATACATTGGATGATGGATGTGCAAGTGAAGGAGACATCATAGCTGAACATTCACTTTCAGATATCGAAAAAGCTGTGGATGTTGTTGATCATTTGGTTGAAGAAGAGCTCAGTGCTACAAATTCAAAATCTCCAGTCACCGAAGAGTCTGACACTGCTTTGATCACTGATTCGTCTAGTTCTAGACAGGTATGTTCTAAAGACGAATTATTTGAAAAACATGTATGTACTGAATTTGATAAATTTAGGGAAAGCATTGATTTAAAATTTTCTAGGTTATTAGAACATAATGATAATCTAGTAAATGATTTACAACTCTGCACTGAAGCAAATCGTGTTTTAAAACAAAATGAGTGCAGCTTCAAAGAAAAGATAGAACTATTGGGGAAACAACTAAGGGAAACCGAGGTTGTTGCCTTAAATCAATCAAATGACATCAAGTTCTATGTAACTTCTTTAGAGGAAACTAAAAAGGAAAAAATAGTTTTGCAAGTCAAAGTTGAATCATAAAACAAAAACTATACAGTTTGGCAAGTCTTCTCATATTGTTCAGAACCTAGTGAAAGAACGGAATTCCGAGGAATGTTTGGGGTATAAGGTAGTACCGTCACCACATGAAATCCTTTTGAACACTAAATGTAGACCAATTAATAATAATCCTATAAAGATCATGTGCTGTCTACTCCTCTAGTCAGTGATCTAGATTCTACAGGTAAACCTGTGAAATCTGTCACTATACAGAAGGATTCTACTTTGCAATAAACAAATAAGATACCTGTTGAGGATTTGGATGATAAAATTGAAAGGTTAAATTATGTTTAGGTTCACAAACGCCTATTGTTTCAGAACGTAAAAGGACTAATCCAATGAACCTTAAACGTGTAAATCATCAAAATCCAAAAATAAGATGAAAGTGAAAGATGTTCAAAATGTCAAAACAATTAAGTTTGTTAAAGAAGGTGAAACATCTAAAAAGAATGAGTCTTCACCCAACCGGACATATTTCAAACCTCGACCAAACTCAGCCCCACATCACTCCTTTCTTCAAACTGTTGAAGGAAGATCCTGCTACAGTTGTGGAAAACAAGGACATATCTCTCCAAATTGTCCTTATTATTAGACACCTAAAAAGAAAATTAAACTTCTTGATGAAAAACCAAGTTTTTCTAAAATTAGATCTAATACTCCTCATAAGGTTTCACCTAGGATTATTAGTGAACCTAAAGTTTAAACCATAAGCCAGTCGTCTGTTTACCATAAACATGCCTTATACAAAACTGGTTTATGGAAGATAAAATCAAGTAATGTGTCTGATGGTGAGAACAAAAAGAAGAAAGATATGCCCTCAGCCTCTGAAGGACAGTGGGTTGAATTCATGATGTGTGATACCTCTAGGACACCCAAGTCAGTTAAGGCTTGGATCCCAAACCTGAACTAATCATTTCCTTTGTATGTGCAGGGTGTCCGCTACAGCGCTATCACTAATACGTGGATTATTGATAGTGGGGCGTCCATGCCCATGACCGGGAATTCATCTCTCCTTTTCAACTTCAAGAAAATTAAAGGGGACACGTATCATTCGCTGGGAATAAAGGAGGTTGCATCACCGCTCAAGGCGAAGTAGGAAACAAGAAAATGAAGTTTGAGAAGGTCAACTACGTTCAGCAACTGCAAAACAACTTGATTTCTATCTCCCAAATCTGTGATAAGGGATACAAGGTTATGTTTGATAACAAGAAGTGCTACATGTTGAAGAAGGAGTATGTTGTTGAGGAGCATAAAGTTCTAATGTCAGGTTCAAGATATAACGATCTGTATGTCTTGGATCTATCCAAAGCCTCCACAACTAAGTCTACTGCCTAGTGCTTCTTGTCAAAGGCAACAGAGAAGGATTCAATCTCCTGGCATAGGAGAATGGGACACATAAATCCCAGGAAGATGAATCATCTGATTCAAAATGATTTGGTAAATGGAGTTACAGTCAAGACTTTCCAGCTCCCAGATTTCTGCGTATCATGTAGGAAAGGGAAACATACCAAGAAGTCTCACAAAGTGAATAAAGTCAATTCTGTTGACATTCCTCTCTAGCTTCTACACATGGATTTGTTTGGTCCAGTCAGCACAAACAGCGTTGCTAGAGATTTGTACTGCTTTGTAGTAACTAATGATTACTCAAGATTCTCTTGGGTGATGTTTCTGAAAGCCAAGTCAGAGACATTTGAATCATTCAAGCATCTAGTTACTACATTAAAATCACTCTACAAGCTAAAAGTAAGAAAAATTCGATCAGACAATGGAAAGAGTTCAAAAATCAATGGATGGAGGCATTTTTTCGAGAGAAAGGAATTGTTCTTCAATTTACCTCTGCCTGCACTCCACAGATGAATGGGGTTGCTGAAAGAAAGAATTAGAGCTTGATAGAGAGAGCAAGGAAAATGTTAGCCGACTCTAAACTAGCTATTCATTTCTGGAATGAGGTCGTGGCTAATGCATGCTATAGTCTTAATCGAGTCTTAGTGGTCAAACGTCACGGAAAAACGTGTAATGAATTGCTCCTGCGACGTAAACCCAACTTGGAGTATCTAGACCCATTTCGAGCACCATGCATGCTGTTAAAGAAAACTCAGACCGGGAAGTTTTGTGAGAAGGTAGAAGAAGGTATCTTTCTCGGATATAGTATACTAGACAAGAGAGTTTATAACAAATCAACATGTCAGGTAGAAGTGTGGTGCAATGTTGATGTTCAAAGATAGACCACCCCCCTTGCTGGCAAAGGACCTTCCTTCTTCTTTGACAATGATGGATTTTTCAAGTCCTTCAATCTAGCTCCTTCTCATCCTGATGTTGATGAGTTATCTGCTCGAATGATGTACAATACTCTGAATACTTCTCACTAGACTCGACATCATCGGTTCCATTAGACAATACTTCTAGCCCTTGAGGGAGAGAGCTTGAGGTAAGTGAGCCTTCCTCTGATGATGAAGTAGTTTGGACTAAAAATTTGGACCAAGAGGAATAGGTTCCCACTCCTGAAAGTACACAAGCATCTGATCTTGATGCCCCTGGAACTTCTGAACCCCATACTGCAATAGCCAAAGAAACAGAACCTGTGATTCAAAATCTGGATAATGAAGTAGCTGTTCCCACCACTCCTAGAACTCGAATTAATGTGAATCATCCCCTGGACAACATCATTGGGGATTTTCTATCGGGAGTTCAGACACGAAATCAGTTATACTCAACTAATTATGCTGCAGTCATGGAACAAGGATATTTACATGATGGTTCTTATCAATGTTTTGTGTCTCAATTTGATCCAAAATATTTAAATGAAGCTTTAAATGATGAGGCACGGGTTAGTTCTATGCAAGAGGAAATCCTTTAGTTCAAGAAGTTAGGAGTATGGACTCTTGTGGACAGACCAAAAAGAGCAAAGGTGATTGGCACTAAATGGGTTCTTCAGTGTAAGAAAGATGACCAAGGGGTTATAATCAGAAGCAAGGCTCGGCTTGTTGTTCAAGGGTTTAGACAAGTCGAAGGCATTGACTACAATGAAGTGTTTGCACCTGTGGCAAGGATGGAAGCAATATCGTATCTTCTTGGATTATGCATCCTACATGAAGATCAAAGTTTATCAATTGGATGTGAAAAGTGCATTCCTTCATGGTGAAGTCTGTGAAATGGTGTACGTCAGTCAACTCGAAAGATTTGAGGATCCTTATCATCGGGATAGAGTTTATAAACTGGACAAGGCTCTTTACGGGCTTCATCAAGCTCCTCGAGCCTGGTATGAGAAACTCTCTACTCATCTGCTGAAACATGGTTTTCATAGAGGGGTTATTGACTACACGTTGTTCATCAAAGAGAAAGATGGTGATTTACTACTGGTACAGATATATGTGGATGACATAATCTTCAGTTCCAAAAATGAAGAATTGTGTAAAGACTTCGAATCCATGATGAAAGCTGAGTTTGAGATGAGTGCCATAGGAGAGATGAAGTTCTTTCTTGGGTTACAGGTGGATCAGACACCAAATAATCTTCCTGCATCAGTCCAAATACGTAGGAGATATCCTTAGTTGGTTCGACATGGAGAATGCAACGGTTGCTGGGACTTCACTTGCCATGAACCATGATGTGGCACCCAACAAAAATGGTGATCTGGTAGATGGCACTATGTACCGATGAATGATCAGATCTCTGATGTACCTCATAGCCTCTCGTCCTGATATAATGTACGCCACGTGTCTCTGTTCCAGATATCAGGCTAAACCAAAAATGAATCAACTAATTGGGGGAAAAATGTTTTTTCGTTATCTAAAGGGTACTCCAACACTCGGGTTGTGGTATCCTCATGATAATGAATTTGAGCTTACAACGTATAGTGACTCGGGCTATAGTGGTTGCAAGATGAATTACAAGTCAACATCAGCGGGATGTCAGTTCTTTGGAAGACGCTTAGTCACCTGGCAGTGTACAAAGTAGACATCGGTTGCCCTGTCAACATGTGAAGCTGAATATGTTGCTGCTGCAAGTTGCTGTTCGTAACCATTTGGATTCAATAGCAAATGCGAGACTATGGTTTGAAATTTTCTAACACCCCTATCTTTGTTGATAATTCTGTTGCAATTGCTGTCACTAAAAATCCGGTCCAACACCCAAAAACTAAACACACCGGTATTAAATATCAGTTTATACGTGACAGTTTTGAAAAGCAATTAATCGGTGTTGTTAAAATTAATATGGATTTTCAACGTGCTGACCTCTACACAAAAGCTTTTGACAGACCTCGGTTTCTATATATTTTAGAGGTAAATGGTGTGAAAAAGAAAAGTGTTGTGATTCCAGAAGAGTTGAGTTCGTAGTCCGTCAAATTTTTCTTATTGTTTTATTTTATTTTCATGTCTTTAAAAAATCCAAAAACACAAAAAAAAATTTCGATTTTAGAATTTTAGGGGGAGAATAGTTTAGGTTCAATATTTAAATTAGTTTCAGTATTTAATTACATAAAAAAATGGGGGTGGGCAGATAAGCTGAAAGCAAAGAAATCAAATTTGTAAGATTGATTCAATAATTATGGAAAATGATAGTACACAAGGATAAAATTGTTTGGGACATCAAAGGATTTAAATGAACAAAAAGCTATATTCAAATTACAAGTCTGAGAAGTCTAAGAAAAATAAAGGAAAAATCATAGTAAACTAGTCTGCTACTAAGGTAACATAGAGAAAGTAGACCTAGAGGTTGCTAGTTCATTATATGATGCGTCGGTATACTCAACACAATAGACGAGTAGATTTCATTGGTGAATCAAATTCAAACTAATTTGTTCAACTGGCTGTGGATTCTCATCTTATACCTGTTTAACACAATTAACGCATTTCCAATAAGGGGTGATAAGCAAAATAAACGCCACAAATGTGTGTGAATGACCATAAAAATGAGCAAAGCATATGGAAAAACCGTTAAGAGCAATCAAGCTAATGACTAATTTTGTTGGTGCGTTATGTGCAAAAGAAAAAATTGCACTAACAAGAAGATTGGTTGTGTGCCTCTCTGCTGTGCGATGGCACTGACCTGAGGATAAGCATAACCTAAAAATTCTAGAATTCATTGTTGTTTGCGCGTCTCTGCTATGCGATGACACTGACCTGAGGCTTAGCATCTCTTTGAAAGCTCTTAGAATAGTTTCTTCTTGTCAAATACCCTTACACCGCTCAAAAATCTCCTAAGGAATGTTGATTACCATATAAATGTGGGATCCACAAATGCTTGTTTAAATAATATAACCTAACGCATCACCAATGTGAGTCAAAAATCTATGTATGGATTTAAGTGGACAAATATACAGACAATCATCGTGGCTGCAACTCTCGACAGTCAAAATCACTGTGTGCATCTTATAGCTCTAGTATGATTTCCTACAAGTGCTATTGACTCTCAGACAAATGAGAATCTAGTATCAAAGTACATATTAAAAGGGTTCCAATGATTATGATATACCTGTATGATTTCATATGAATCTTTCCAGATATGATAAAATTAAATTGAAGTTGTTCTTCTCAGGAAGAAAATCACTTAGACGAATTCTAAAAGGTTTCAATCCACCTCAAACCAAAAACACAAAAATATGTCTTGTTTTATTTTAATTCAAGTTGTTTTCTGCTTTTGTTTTCTTCTTTTCGTAGATGTGGGACAATATAACTAGATGAACTCTATGAATCACAAATTAAAAGGATCACGTCTGAGGTGATAAAATGATTTTCAATTAAAAAGGGTCATGTCTGAGATGATCATTGGTCATAATGTTGAATATCAAAAGTTAGATTTTGAGTGTATGGAAATGTATGAGATCAAACTCATAAGTATGAGCCAATCACACGATTGAATCATAAGTATGAGCCAATCGCACGATTGAACCGTAAGTATGAGCCAATCACCCGATTGGACCATGACTACGGGTCAACCATGTGATTGGATCACAAGAATGAACGAATCGTATGACTAGATGAAGGAGTCTAAGCCAGTCGCATGACTGAACCCCAGTCGCACGAATAAATCATGCTTATGGGTCCAGTCGCACGACTGAAACTCAAAAGAGTATAAATAGAGGGGTCAGTCAGTCGTATTCCTTACCACCCTTCAAAAACTCTCAAAAATCACCCATACCCAGACACTCTGCCCATTTTTTGATTATTGTGATTGATCTCCGATTGTTATACTGATTGATTTCCTATTCATCTTTAGGTATTTAGCAACTGAAATATGTTCAAATGACTGGATTAATAGGACACACAATAACCGAAAGTGTTAAACTCAAAGAACGGAGACTATACTCTAAAATAGACCATTTAAATAAGCACAAATGTTGATTAAAATGATAATAAGTGCAATTTTAAGTCCTTGCGAACCTATTGAATCTAAACACGAAGTGTAATATAACATTTTGAAAAATATTCTGACTTAGAGTGTCGAACAGAGCAAGATGCGAATAGAGACTACATATGAACCTCAGTCGCACGATTGAGCCAAGCGCATGATTCAATCGCATGAGTGAATCAATCGGTGACTCAGTCGCACGACTGACTCAACCACATGGCTTAGCATACGACTAAGTTCAGTCGCAGACTCAATCACACGACTGAACTCAATCGCAGGCCCAATTGTATGACTGAACTTAGTCGTATGGTTCAATCGCATGATTGAACCAGTATATGTTTCTTGTATTGCAGCAATATGGTTGACAGATGGAGTATGAGCACTAAGCAAAACATCTGTGCTCATGTAGATGCTACATCCAGGAATGCTTCTAAGTTCACTGATTATTGCTTTCCTGCGTAGATCGAGGATCTACAAGGCCATTTCTACGCCATGCACACCATACAGATCTATTCAGCAGGCCTTCTGGGAAAGTGCCTCAGTTGACTGGTCGGTTGAGCCTTACTATATTCGGAGTTCTATCTTCGGACAAGGCATTGAGATCCGTGAAGAAGACCAGAGGAGAGTCTTGGACTTGGGGGAAAACGGAGCCCATCGAACCAAGAAGCATCCACTGACTCTTCGTGGTTGCTTTCTGAGGATCAAGTACGCCAGAGACATCGATGCCAATGTACTGAACAAGAGCAACATGAGCCCACAGTTAAAGTATTTGGCATATGTGATCCTCAAGTGCATAACCTCCAGGTGTGGAGGATTTGATGAGATGTCCGACCAAATCCAGAATGCCTACGTTGCACTGGTACTGAACAACCCGTTCAGTTTCTCCCGCATGCTGTTCTCCTACTTGATATAGAACATTGAGGCTAATAGCAATGAAGGCTCTTGCATGTATCCACGTTTCTTGCAGATGATTATAGATGAGAAGCTTCCTATGCTGCCTAAAGATAAGGACGATGCAGTCATTCTAGAGGTGATGGATGACACCACTGTGAGCAGGATGAAGGTGTATCGAGGGAAGCAGGTGAAGCCCCCGGTCAAGAGACTGTTTGGCCATCTGGCCTATGAGGATTACGTGGCGCCCTCTCGTAAGAAGTGGCATCATGATGACAGTGATTTTGATGTTGAGCCCACATTGATTCCTAATGAAGAAGACGACAATGATGATGAACATGATGACAGTCAAGGTGGTGGAGATGCTGGCTGCTATATCTCCACCACCTCCACAGCAGCTAGTGGATCTAAGCAGGCTGCTTTCCACCAGGATTTCTTATTAGATGAAGAAGAGGGGTCTGATGATAAGCCTCTCACCAGGAGAGTCGATAGTCGGGTTGTGGCTACCGAGAAGGGGAAAGAGGCGGTTGGTGGACGCCAAGCTGGTTATAAGGGTGGTGGATATACTGATCTAACATACACACCCAACCAGCCGATCAGCTCAGGGGGAGCCCCTATGGCCAAGGGGTCCAGGAAGAAGAGGATGGCCCATCCCTATTGCAAGAAAGGTAAGAGACAGAAGATTACCCTGATCTCTTCTTCCACCACCACAGCCACTACCACCACCACAGTCACAGCCACTATCACAGCCACCACCACACCCACTACCACCTCTACAACCACTAACACCCCCACCACCACTCATACATTCACATCCACCTCACCCACAATACCCAACATAGCTCCACCTCGACCCATTTCCATTCCTACTCCCATCTTTAGCACATCCACCACTACACCCACTACTCAGCAAGCCGAAACATCCACCCAATTCCCACCTACACAAGGCTATACTCTACCCACTATTGGGTTAGAGGAACAACTGGCGAGCCTCAACAGACTAAAGCTAAAGCTACTAGCCATAGATAAGCTGAGAGCCATCCAGATGAACTAGCTGGTAGTAGTCATTACCACCCATGCGTAAGGCTCCATTCCCGGATGCATACAGCTGGTAAATCATTGCACATAAAACATATACTTTACATTTAACATTCATAAAACATTGTAGCGGAAACATAAAAATAACTTTTCATATCAATACAAATGGTTTTGCGAGTTAATACAAGCGTTTATTTCAAATCATCGTTCGTTCGCATTACAATGCAAAAACATTAAACAACATAATGTCATCCAAAATGCCAAGTAGCTATCCCGTGCCATCCTCAGCAATGCTCACCTGCCAACTTGAAAATGCATAAAAAGTCAACATTGCTGAGTTAGTTCTAGTTTTACAATAAAACATACGTTTACATTCATTAACCCGTTCATTACTTTTACATGTGATCACACATCATATGTACACATAGATAATATCATTATTATCTTCATCATTCGTCCGTTCATTCTGTACGTTCGTCATTACATCTTTACTTTCATTCGGACCAATGCCATGTGCTCAACCCCACCATATGCATAAAGCTGGTACTGGGCCTGAGGTCTTTCAAAGACCCCGAACATTATGCACGAAGCTGACTCCAGTTACCAAGGGTGAGCGGCAAGGGTCCCATACATATGGTTAATCACAAGGATTGGACCCTAGTGTGCATCCTTTTGGGGTAATTAACCCGCACACAGTTAAGCTAACACCCTTCATTGGGTGTGAACCTCCATACATCTACTTAATCACACGGATCAAGCCCAAGTGTGCATCCTTCTAGGGTAGCTAACCCGCACACGGTTGAGCTAACCCGCACACGGTTGAGCTAACACCCTTCATTAGGTGTGAATCTCCATACGTTTGCTTACAAGCCTTTCATACTTTCATTCGTTCATTAATGCATGCATTCATTCATCATGTTCCTCTTTTATTATCTTCCACTTTACGTAAATAATACTTTCGTTTCATTCATAATAATCATACATAATAAGGAACATAAATAGTCAACATCATCATACAGGGCATAATACATTCATAATATACATCATACACATCATCATGCCAATGCATCAGACATACATCATAACATGCCCATCATAACATCTATGCCCTCAAAAGTAAACTTACATAGCCCTCGGAAAGCTCCCAAGTCAAAGCCTACATTCATCTTTCTCCCAAAAGTCAAAAAACAATCTAAGTGTTCATCCGCATTTGATATAGTTCATCCGCATTTGTTCCTGTTCATCCGCATTTGTTCATCTGCAATGACCTTACTCATCCGCATTTCCCATACTTAGTAAATGTTTATTCGCATTTCATCCATTGCTCATCCGCATTGACTTACTCAGTGGTTAATGCTCATCCGCATTAACTATCATCGCATTGACTTTCCATGCTCGTCCGCATTGACTTTCCATACTCATCCGCATTGACTTACTTAGTGATAATGCTCATCCGCATTAACTGCTCATCCACATTGACTTTCCATTCCTCATCCGCATTGACTTACTTAGTGATTAGTTCTCATCCGCATTAATTGTTCATCCGCATTTCTTTTGCATACTTAGGCAGATTCTAAAACTTAACATATAAGCCTAAACATCAGATTTTAGTTCCCAATCACCATCTATCATGTTCTAAGCTTAAGTCTTACTTTCTAAGCCTTAGAAACACCATCATATATCATCAAGCATGAACATAACCACATATCACATCATAAATTCAACATACACAAAATCAAACATACGGGTTCGAAACCCAGTTTAATGAAAACATACATTCATGTATTTCCAACCCCTAAATTAGTTAATACATGTAAAAGAGGTGTTCTAGAACACACCTTTGCAGCTCTTGAGTATGGCTTCTTCCAAACTAGTTTGCAATTGAGTTCAACCGCCTAGAAACCCACTAAAAACACACCCGAACACATACAAACACACATAAGCACAAACCCCAGGACATAACCGGTTAAGAACACCATAAAAACATGAATTCTTACATTGAATTCACATTTTTCTTCTTGTTTCTCTTCAAAACCATGAGTTCTCTGCTTCCAGCTACTCTTTTTCTCAAAAAATCCAAGAATTGGTGATGTGTGTGACATATGGGCGGCCATACCACCTTTATCACCAACTTTTAAACTTTTTGTCCCTTCGACACTTTTAACCCCTAGACTTGGGTTTTAATTCCTTTTCCGTCTTTTTCTTCACTTTATTCATTTTTTTGTTTTTAAAATAACCGGGCGTTACAAGTCCTCCCCTTATTTAGGTTTCGTCCCCAAAACCTGTTATTCCTCGAACAAACATGGGTAATGCTGCCTCATCTCTTCTTCAGTCTCCCATGTAGACTCAGATCCCTTCCTGTGCTTCACTATACACGCACAAGGGGAATCACTTTATTCCCCAACCTCTTCTGTTTTCTATCAATGATTGCCACTGGTTGCTCCACATAATTGAGCCGTTCACCTACTTCGATATCCTCCAGAGGAACAATCATATCCTCATCCGCTAAACACTTTCTCAGATGAGATACATGGAATGTCAGGTGAATTCTACTTAGCTCATCTGGTAACTCCAACCTATAGGCCACCTCTCCTACTCAAGCAATGATTCTGAAAGGACCTATATACCTGTGGCTCAACTTGCCCCTCTTTCTGAATCGGATAATACCCTTCCAAGGTGAGACCTTCAACATAACCCGGTCACCCACCTTAAACTCAATCGGTTTGCGTCATTTATCAACATACGACTTCTGTATATCTTTGGTTGCCTTCATGAAGGCCTTGATCCTTTCAAGCTTCTCAGTCGTAGCCTCAATCACCTCGACGCTTCCTAACTCCTTTTGGCCAGTATAACCCTAACACATGGGTGTTCGGCATCTCCTACTGTATAGCATCTCATAAGGGGGCATACCAATATTGGCATGATAGTTGTTGTTATATGAGAACTCGGCTAACGGTAAGTGATCATCCCAACATCCTCTGAAATCAATGACGCATGCCCGAAGCATATCTTCTAGCATCTGAATCGTCCATTCTGAGCAACCATCTGTTTGAGGATGATAAGCCGTGCTGATATGTAGCCTCGTCCCCATTGCGTCGTGGAATTTCTTACAGAATTTAGATGTAAACCGGGTGTCATGGTCAGACACAATAGACACCGGCATACCATGATGAGTTACTATCTCCTTGATGAACAGATCAACCAACCTCTCGGATGAATACGTCTCGCGATCGGTAGGAAGTGAGCACTCTTCATCAAACGATGAACAATCACCTATATAGCATCATACCCTTTCGGGGTACGCGACAACTTTGTAATGAAATCAATGGTGATGTGCTCCCACTTCCATTCCGGTATATCCAAAGGTTGGATCTTCCTATACGGCTTTTGGTGCATGACCTTCACTTGTAAACAAATAAGGCATTTACTCACATACTCCACCATATCACACTTCATACCCGACCACCAATAGTCTTTCTTCATATCTTGGTACATCTTTGTGGCACCGAGATGAATGGAGTATCGAGTCTTGTGAGCTTCATCCAAAATCTTCACGTGTAGACCCCCAAATTGAGTAATCCACATCCTTCCAAATCGAGTTCTAACACCAAACGTGTTTTCACCCAATTCTGCGACCAGACCTCTCATCCTTTCATAGTTAAGATGATCTTCTTTCAATGCTTCATCTTGAAAATCTTTGACTTGCTTCATCACATCAGAGGTCATGGTTATCTGGTAAGCTTTCACCTGAATCGGTTCGGGTCTCTCCTTTCGACTAAGGGCATCCGCCACCATATTGGCTTTGCCCGAATGGTAATGGATCTCACAATCGTAGTATTTTATGAGCTCCAACCATCTCCTCTGCCTCATATTCATGTCGTTCTGGTCAAACAAGTAATTCAAGCTATTGTGGTCAGTGAATATGGTGCACTTCGTCCCGTAAAGATAGTGCCTCCAAATCTTCAACGCAAAAACCACGGCTGCCAGCTCCAAGTCATGAGAAGGATAATTGACCACATTAACCTTTAATTGTCGGGATGCATAGGCTATAACCTTCCCTCTCTGCATTAACACACACCCCAACCCCGAGTAGGAAGCATCCGAATAAACCACCAGATCTTCACTTCCATCAGGTAATGACAGAACAGGAGCTCGAGTCAATCTTGCCTTCAATTGTTTGAACGCCTTCTCTTGAGCTTGACGCCATACAAACTTCATATCTTTCGGGGTCAACTTAGTCAGTGGAGAAGCGATCTTGGAAAAGTCTTGGATGAATATTCTGTAGTAGCCCGCCAAACCCAAGAAACTACGAATCTCGGATGGCGTCCTTGGAGACTTCCATTGCATCACCGCCTCCACCTTCGCCGGGTCCACCATAATCCTGTCAGGGTTCACCACATGACCCAAGAATTGAACCTCGCTCAACCAGAACGCGCACTTGGAGAACTTAGCGTACAACTTCTCCTTTCTCAACGTCTCCAGAACCTCATGAATGTGACCGACATGCTCTATCTCGTTCTTCGAATAAATCAGGATATCATCAATGAACACATTCACTGATTTATCCAACATCGGCCTATACACTCGATTCATCAGATCCATAAAAGCAGCTGGCGCATTGGTCAAACCATAAGACATGACAAGAAACTCGTAATGACCATAACGCGTGCGAAAAGCTGTTTTAGGAATATCCTGCTCCTTCACCCTTAGCTGATGGTAGCCCGATCGAAGATCTATCCTTGAAAACCAACTGACACCTTGAAGCTGATCAAACAAATCATCAATTCTCGGTAAGGGGTATCAGTTCTTTATCGTCAACTTATTCAGCTCACGGTAATTAATACATATCCTCATACTACCATCTTTCTTCTTCACGAATAAGACCGGAGCACCCCAAGGAGAGATACTCAGTCTAATAAACCCTGTATCAAGTAGCTCTTGCAACTGCTCCATCAACTCTTTCATCTTAGTCAGAGCCACACGATATGGTGCCTTGGCAACAGGTTGGGCACCCGGTATCAGATCAATCTGAAACTCGATCTCTCGGTCAGGTGGAGTCCTTATAAGTCTTCTGGGAACACATTTGGAAAGTCACACACAACCGGTACATCAGACAGTTGCGGTGCTGGCGTATCCACATCCTTTACATAAGCCGGATAGGCGCTACATCCACGCCTCATACACTTTCCCGCCACCGCCATTGAGATTACTTTCGGGATCGTCGTGACCTGATCCCCATAAACCATTACCAAACTCCTGTCAGGCACTGTCAAATGAATCATCTTCTTGCGACACACAATGTTCGCCTCGTAGTCCACCAACCGATCCATCCTAAGAACCATATCAAAACCACCTAAGGTCATCACGAATGGTCTAATTGAAACTTATGACCGTCTAATTCTACATCACATCCTTCTATCATCTCAGAAATTATAGTAGACTTACCTATGGAAGTTTCTACATCAAAGGGCGCATCAACACTCCTACTACTAACAAGTAGTTTAGCACAGAAAGCAGCAGAGATAAAACTTAAACTAGTACCAAAATCGAATAACACAGAGGCTAAAGTTTGGTTTACTAGAAACGTACCTGATACGACATCAGGGTCTATCCTAGCCTCCTCCTGCGTCATTGTGAATGCTCTGGAACTCGCCCTTGTCCATCTCCCCCAGTCGTCTTCTTCACTGCACCAGAACTTTCAGCCCTCGGCTTCTTGCAGTCTCGGCTCATGTGGCCCTCCCCGCCACAATTAAAACACTTCCCAGTCTTACACTTTCTCGCCATGTGGCCAGGTTCCCATATTTGAAGCACACGTTAAATCCCAATCTACATTCGCCGGTTTGCTCCCTTCCATACTTGCCACACCTCCTCGACCCTACACCCGATGTGACCATACGTCGGTCATCCACCCGTGCCTTCTTGTTACTTGTTGGGGCACCACCAAAATCGACCCTTTTCCCATTCCAATTCCAATCACCACCACCGTTCTTTCTTGCCTCAGCCACCACCACCTCTCGCTCATCATACAATCTTCCTGCCGACCAAAACGTGCTCGGTCGGGCAACGATCATGTGCGTGTGAATATCCGCTGGCAAGCCCTGGATGTATCTTTTAGTCCTCCACGAATGGGGCGTCACCTGATCTGGTACCAGACGTGCCATCTCGTTGAACTTGGTGGTGTACTGCTGATGTGTCATGGTTCCCGCCTCCAACTGTAGGGACTCTCTCTCAACTTTGTCCATTTCTCTATGAGGACAGAACTCCTCAATCACCAACTTCTTTAGTTCGGACCATCTCATCCTCCCAATTGCCCGACTACCCTCGGTGTGGACTATATTATCCCACAAGCATAGAGCCGAGTCCACAAACAAGTGGGCAGCAAACTTTACTTTCTGATCCTTCCGACACTCACTGATATTTAGAACAACTTCCATTTCTCTCACCCACCGGTGAGCAGCAGCAGCAGTGCCATTACCCTCAAAAGTAGGAGGCTTGGACCTTTGAAATGCCCCGTAGTTACAGCATCGTGCCACCTCCGGCGTAGGCTCTTCTTCTTCCTCTTCTTCTTCATCATCTAACAAAACCGTCTTAGTCTCGAGCTGTCTCCTTTCACCCGTAGGTCTACTCCTTTCCCTTCTTTCTCCATCTCTAACAACCATTATCACTTCAGTCACTACAGATGGTAGGATCATCTGCATGACCTAATGTACTTCCTCCACAACCGCCTCCTTCACCGAGGCTCTCAAATTAGCACTCTCATCACCACCCTCCGGATGAAGGGTCTTTGGTTCTTCATGAACCACCTTTTTGGCTCTAGGCCTTCCTCTCATAACAGGTGGTTCAGCACCACGACCTTCACCACATGAAGCTTTAGATGATCTACCACCGGCCATCCTCATACACACGCTGAAAGATTCAAACACCAACACGGCCATTCAAGGGAACATCTCAATTTATGTCAAGTATAGTAAGTCCCTAATTATAGTGGCCAGTTGTGATTAGCCACTTACTTTACTCTTAAGACCCCAAGCATTACCTGTCTTGACTACATCAGTATCTAAATCTACCAACAACACATAACCACATAACATGCACACATAATACCGGTTAATCATTAAGAAAATACCTGATGGCACACATCTACTCGAACTGGCATCCCTTCCCTTTTCATCCCAATTTTAGTTTAAGTTTAGGTTTATTTTGAAAATTTACCCGTTTCACTTAAACTCTGGTTCTGATACCAACTTGTAAGGCCCCATTCCTGGGACGCTTACAACTGGTAAATCATTGAACATAAAACATATACTTTACATTTAACATTCATAAAACATTGCAGTGGAAACATAAAAATAACTTTTCATATCATCAAAAATGCTTTTGCGAGTTAATAGAAGCGTTCATTTCAAAACATCGTTCGTTCACATTACAATGCAAAAACAATTAAACAACAGAATGCCATCCAAAATGCCAAGTAGCTGCCCTGTGGCATCCTTAGTAATGCTCACCTACCAACTGGAAAATGCATAAAAAGTTAGCATTGCTAAGTGAGTTCTAGTTTTACAATAAAAGATACTTTTACTTTCATTAACCCGTTCATTACTTTTACATGTGATCAAACATCATACGTACACATAGATAATATCATTATTATCTTCATTATTCGTTCGTTCATTCCGTACGTTCGTGATTATATCTTTAATTTGATTCAGACCAATACCATGCGCTCCATCCTACCGTATGCATAAAGCCGGTATTGGGTCTGAGGTCTTTGAAAGACCCTAAACATTGTGCACGAAGCTAACTCCAGTTACCAGGGGTGAGTGGCAAGGGTCGCATACATATGGTCAATCACAAGGATTGGACCCTAGTGTGCATCCTTTGGGGTAATTAACGCGCACACAGTTGAGCTAACACCCTTCATTGGGTGTGAACCTCCATACATCTGCTTAATCACATGGATCAAGCCCTAGTGTGCATCCTTCTAGGGTAGCTAACCCGCACACAATTGAGCTAACACCCTTCATTGGGTGTGAACCTCCATACATTTGCTTACAAGCCTTTCATACTTTCATTCGTTCATTAATGCATGCATTCATTCATCATGTTCCTCTTTCATTATCTTCCACTTTATGTTACATAATACTTTCATTTCATTCATTTACATTCAACATAAAACCAAGGGAAAATAATCATACATAATAAGGAACATAAACAGTCAACATCATCATACATGGCATCATACATACATAACATACATCATACACATCATCATGCTAAAGTATCAGACATACATCATAACATGCCCATCATAACATCTATGACCTCAAAAGTAAACTTACATAGCCCTCGGGAACCTCCCAAGTCAAAGCCTACATTCATCTTTTTCCCAGAAAGTCAGAAAACAGTCTAAGTGTTCATCTGCATTTGCTATAGTTCATCCGCATTTGTTCGTGTTCATCCGCATTGACCTTACTCATCCGCATTTCCCATACGTAGTCAATGTTCATCCGCATTTCATCCATTGCTCATCCGCATTGATTTACACAGTGGTTAATGCTCATCTGCATTAATTGTCATCCGCATTGACTTTCCATGCTCATCTGCATTGACTTTCCATACTCATTCACATTGACTTACTTAATGATTAATGCTCATCCTCATTAACTATTCATCCGCATTGACTTTCCATTTCTCATCCGCATTGACTTACTTAGTGATTAATGCTCATCCACATTAACTGCTCATCCCTATTTCTTCTGCATACTTAGGCAGATTCTAAAACTTAACATATTAGCCTAAACATCAGATTTCAGTTCCCAATTACCATCCATCATGTTCTAAGCTTAAGTCTTACCTTCTAAGCCTTAGAAATGCCATCATACATCATCAAACATGAACATTACCACACGTCACATCATAAATTCAACATACACAAAATCAAACATACGGGTCCGAAACCTAGTTTAATGAAAACATACATTCATGCATTTCCAGCCCCAAAATTAGTTAAAACATGTAAAAGAGGGGTTCTAGAACTTACCTTTGTAGCTCTTGAGTATGGCTTTTTCCAAACTCATTTGAAATTGAGTTCAACCGCCTAGAAACCCACTAAAAACATATCCAAACACATACAAACACACATAAGCACAAACCCGAAGACATAACCGTTAAGAACACCATAAAAACATGAATTCTGACCTTGAATTCACACTTTTCTTCTTGTTTCTCTTCAAAACCAAGAGTTCTCTGCTTCCAGCTACTCTCTCTCTCTCTCTAAAAATCCGAGAATTGGTGATGTGTGTGACATATGGGCTGCCATACCACCTTTATCACTAACTTTTAAACTTTTTGTCCTTTTGACACTTTTAACCCCTAGACTTGGGTTTTAATTCCTTTTCCATCTTTTTCTTCACTCTATTCATTTTTTTGTCTTTAAAATAACCGGGCGTTACACCAAGGCAAGGAGATTGCTCAACTGCTAAGAAGAACGCTACTCATGAGAGAGCGTTAGTTCAAGCTCACCATGCACTGAAGTCCCAAAATGAGCTGCTGATGGCATTTGTCAAGAGGATTGAGGGGATAGAGAAGAAGAACAAAAAGCAGATGCTAAGATTGAAGGGAACAAAGGGTGAGCCTCTAAACATTAAAGACGATGGTGATGATAGTGGAGATGATGATGATGAGCTTACAGATGATGAATTAGAAGAAGATGACTATAATGAGGAAGCGGGACCAAGTAGAAATGGAAAAGGAGATGATAAGGATGATGATGATGATCAAGAAGGTGATGCATCTGCATCAGCCTCAACTCAAGTAGCAACGGAGAGGCGCTCCAAAAGAGCCGCGTCCTCTACAGCTCCAGTTGAGGAGACACATGATTAGGGCAAAGGCAAATCTCCACAGGCTGATGATTATGATGTTCTTCCCCTTCAGCAAGTCAAGACTCAACTAACTATGATTCTTGAATTGCAAGGGATTGTTAGAAGGTCAGTGAGCTACAGTCCAGGAGAAGGAGAAATCATTCATCACCTGACTGACGAGCAGCTCGTTGAGATGTTTAGACTGAATCCGGATGAGGTTGTTAAAGATGCTCCAGAAGTCAATGTTTTAAGTGATGAGGAGCTAAAAGATGTGGATGAGATAGAGATAAAGGATGTCACAATTGACCACTATCCTCAGTACACTGACCCTGAGGGCAACCTTATCCCTAACTTGGGTGAAACTCTTTGTAGTGATACTTTTGAGAAGTTGGAGGATATGGAGAAAGAAAAAGAAAAGAATGAAAGTAAAGCCCAGGCTATAGATGCTAATGTTGATTTAAAGAAAGCTGAATGGGCAGCTTGTTTTGCAAAAATGAAAGCCTAACACGCACCTCAAAAGCTGAATGCCTAACCCAGACTTTACTGGGTCATGAGACACCAGAAAGTGTCAAGCAAGATCATCGCATGGGCCTATTTTGAAGAATTGGATGTCTATGCTGTGAAAAGAGAGAAGGGGATTGAGTACTTCAGATATCCACATGATCTGAAGACTCTTATTGGTTTTGAGCTAAACAGGTTGGCTAGTTTAGACCTTTTGTATGCCAACCCGTGGAAGATGTCAGGATGGTTTGAGACAGCACCGAAGAAAGACTACCACACCAGATGGGTAAACTTCAGACCTCAACAACCTAAGAGGTTCATTCATAAGTCTGAAGTTGACCCTATATCTGGAAGGCCTAAAGTAGTGTTGAAGTGGAGTCCCCCACGCATAATGTCTAAGATTCCCTTACAGGAGATGCTTCAGGACTTCACTCCATAATTTAAATGGTGGTATTATGATCGAAGGACGGGGGAAGCGGTCATAGTTCTGAACAGAGAAGGAAAGATTGAAACTATCAGGGTATTTGACCCAATGTGGCTTACCAACTTGTTTGCTGAAGATGTCTACACTTCATACAAGTGGCCACTGTTCTATGACACGCAAGATATTGTACAAGCTCTACAACTCCAACATGTTATAAGACTTTGCTTTGCATTTGAAATGCACGTGGGAGTCACCAGAGAAGAGAAGTACAAGAAATTTCAAGAGCATGTGAAGAATGTTAGACAATAGGATAAACTAGGTCCAAGGGGGAGTTTGTTGATACATCATGTTCCTAGTTTATGTTCTTAATGTAAAAGTCTTTCATTTGTTACACATGTGTAATGTAACTATTCAATGAAATATGTTATGCTTTTGATGTTTATTTGTCTTTAAATATTTCATATTATTATTGTATTTGGTATAATTCATATGTTAGAACATCATATATAGGTTTGAGTTTTTATTCATAGTTCTAAGTCAATAATGACTAAGTAATGTGTTCAACCTAGTCGCCTGATTATTCATGCTAATGGAGCATACTTATGGACCATACGCATGAATGAATCATACTTATGGCCTACTCGCACGACTAAACCAGGAGACTGGATCAGTTGAATGACTGAGATATAAGATTGATTCAGTCGTACGACTAAACCTTCAGTCGTGCGTATGAACGAACTGCATGTGTCAGTTGCACGACTAAACCATGCAAATGATTCAGTTGTACGAATGAAAACTACAAACCTACGAATAACACATAATTGATGGAAAAACAAGACTTTGGAAGTGATTTCGAATATTATAAAACTCTAGCCGTCCAGAGCGTCCTAAATAGCCAACCCAACTTCATAATTCGTTCTTGATCGATTTCTAATAAATTCTTAACATTTGTTTCATCTTTAGATCGATCAAGTTGTCATTCTCACCGATTGGATTGCCAATCAAATAGGATTCTGCACTATTTGATTTGGTCTCACGCAGAATCTGTTAGTACTCCATACGAAAATGGTCCTAACACTTTTCTTTATTTTTCTTTTTCAAAACTATATCAACACTAAACCTAGAAAATCTCATTAGTTCTAGGGGTTTTTGATAAAGTAGTCATCGAGTAGTATTTTCATCAATTTTTCATCATACAAACATTGTTTTTAAACATTTTGAATCACTCTAAGTGCTTAAAATCATCATATTCAAGGGTATACAGACTTGAATCAGGTTTGTGTTTTTCAATCAACAAATCGATTGTTGATTTTTGTGAACAACATCTCAGCCTCAAACAAACCACATGATAAACCCAAATTTCGTTTCATACACAACCTTCTCTATGTTGATTGTGTTAGTTTTAGCATATAAAACGAAGAATAAATATAATCTTCTTTTGAATTTTTGAAAAAGTCACTTTTTGATAAGAAAAGTTAACTTTTAAAAACCTATCATTTTAGGGTTTTGACATTATTTTATTGACATCATTAAAGGGTTTTGATTGATTGACATTTCTTAAATAGAATATTCATTTTATTTAACCAAGAAGTAATAATGACTTCACCTTGGACATTCTTTAATTTAAATTAATTAATTCTTTTATTTAGTAAACAAAGATTAATAAGTGACCTCATTAACAAACAAATCCTAGTGAGCTTAGGATAAATTAAATTTAGCATCAATCTAAATCAACAAACAAAATTTAACTTAAACCATTAAGTTTATAGTTTTACAAAATGTCTATTGAAATTTCAGGATCAAGAGTGGTCTCAAACCACCCAGACTCAAGAACAAAGCAGACTTCAAACAATGGAAAGTAATGTTTAGAAACTAGATTATTTTGCAAGACCCGGACCTATGGACATCCATTACCAAGGGACCATACATACTTGTGACTCTTGGTCTTGAATACAACATACAAAGACCGGTTAGCTTAAAGAGTGTAGCTGGTAATGACCTTAAAAATGTCAAAACAGATATGAAGGCTTACATCATACAGGCTATGACTCTCCCTTTTGAGATGTTAACCAGAGTTAAAAACTTCAAAATAACCCATGAACTATGGAAGGTATTTCACACAATGTCTAAAGAAAGTGATGAAATTAGGGAAATCAAAAAGGAAGAAATGAGGACCCAGTATGAAACCTTTCAACATGTTCGAGGAGAATCAATACCATAACAACTTCAAAGTTTTTTTCACCTAGTAAATGAAATGATAGTGTATGGTCTCAAATACGAATCTGTGCAGATCAACAAGAAAATGTTGCATACACTTCCAAAGAGCTAGACTCAGTTAACTCTTTGATGAAAGCAACATTGTATCTAGAAGCCTTATCATTAGATGCAGTAGGAGACAAAGTAAAGGCACTAGAGTTAGATGAAAGATCTAGGAATAATAATACAATCAAACATGTTGAATCTTACGAATTCAAAGAAATACAACAAACATACAGTGCATGCTTAACTTGCACTGGTAAGGAGAAAGATGAAGAGTTTCTGGATTCAAGTGAAACCTTTTGCTTCTCTGCTCCTGAAGAAGCAACACCTCAAAGCAGGCAAAATCCATATGCTTCTAGCTTAAACAAACAATACCCAGCAAAAACACAAAACATCAACAAATTTAAGAAATCTATGGATGCATTAACAATCATTTTGAAAAGTGAGTATTAGAAAGAAACTTTTCTAGCCTTCTCCCCAAGCTTTGAAGCCTACTTAGGGACTAATCTCACTCCATCACATATCATACAATAAGACTTGGATGAATTGCCACCTAATATGGTTAAAAAACAGACCTTCAATGGTCAATGGCAATGATAGAATACAGATCAAGACGTTCCTACAAAGGAATAAGGAGTTAAGCATGGAAAAAAACAAAGATTGCTTTTGATAATACAAATGTGAGATGCTACAACTGCCCGATCTATAGACACTTCTCTAGAGAATGTCAATAACCTAGAACTGACAGAACACCCAACAACCCCGAACCTCAAGTAGCTATCACACATACATATAAATTCCACATCTTATTAGCATTCATGTTGCCCCAACACCAGCACAAATCACATAGTACAAACCAAACCAACACTCAAAGTCATCTTAAATGATTATCAAACAAGATTGTGAGTGTGACTGGAGTATCTACGAGGCAAATTTATAATCTCCCAATCATGCGCTCGTGCAAAACATTAAGGATAAAATTTCAAAAATTCCATAAATGTTAGGGGAGAATCTTTGTTCTTAAGCATGCATTGACGAAGTCCCAAGATATAGAGAGCATGCCATCAAATTTCAAAGAAAGTGATTGAAATAAATATGTTAAATGACAGTTTGAAATATTATCAAAAACAATATGAGATTAAAATACTATCACTTAAAAATGATTTAGACAAATGTTTATCTAAAAAATTAACACTAACTGCTCAAGTGGAGCAATTTTCTGAATCCTTGACTAAGTCAAAAACATTACATGCTAAAACTAAAGTGAAACTTCATACATTTTAGGTGAGTAATAAGAAATTTAAAGAACTTCTTGCTTTACAAAAGGCTTTTAAAGACCGTTCAGTATTTGGATACAATAAGGTCTACCAACCTTATAATGACAACTATATCTGACTTCCTGAATTAGTGACAAATAAACAAGGGGAATCACTTGATCCCTAACCATCATTGGCATC
The DNA here is from genome assembly GCA_025506515.1 of Flaveria trinervia. Classification (NCBI taxonomy): domain Eukaryota; kingdom Viridiplantae; phylum Streptophyta; class Magnoliopsida; order Asterales; family Asteraceae; genus Flaveria; species Flaveria trinervia. The sequence goes on from CM046441.1 coordinate 60,071,035, forward strand.
ATCATCATTATCTAAATCATCATTAATATCCAAAACACCTTTGATAAAATTTGTTAAGAGTCAAGCACCACCACAAATTAAATCAACAGACTTCTATCAAGGAGAAAACAATGAGTTTGATGAACAAACAACAAGTAAAGATGATGACTACTCCAGATTCACCTGGTTTTCTTTCTATTATGCAAGTTAAAAACATAAAAAATCATCAAATCATTTATCATTAAAATTTAGAATCAATTGGATCTTAAAGTTAAATTTTAATAAGTGATAATGGTACTGAATTTAAGAATGGCTTCATTTCTTCTTTTTATGCAGAGAAGGAATTAATCATCAATTCAGTGTAGCAAGGACTCCTCAACAAAATTTTAAGTGTTATTACAATATTTAGATTGATCTTATAATTGAGTATGCAGAATGTAAACATATATGGATAAGAAGTAGAAGAATAGAATGATTCACGCAATGAAAATAACTTCACTTATCGATTGCTTTCTTAATTCAAAGGATTACAATTGAATTCAAATTCACAAAAGTGATCAAGCATTCTAAATAAAATAGCATATTTACTATTTATATTAAAAGAAAATATTCTCATGCCAATACAATTATTCGTGCGAGAACCTATTTCTCACGCGACTAATAGTTGTCGCGCTGCAAGTCTAACTTTTCGCTTGAACACTTGAACTTCACCTTGATACTGATTTGATTTCCCGAGCCTCTATGTTCAACCCTTATAATCTCCTCTAGGCTCAGTAATTCAATATTCTTTAGAAGTCCACATCGTCAACTTTGTAGCTGCCCCTGTAAACATACATCTTTTTGTCCAGGGCTTTCGTGATCAACCAACCAAACTGTGCTGCTCGTAATGAATAGATTCATCAGCTGCAATAGGACATGCCTGCAACCTCATCAAATTTTCTTTTTTAAACTTTAGCAAATCAACAGGGTCGATGACACGATACTCCTTATATACACACTTAATCAACACGTGACTCGTCTCCTTCTCACAACTCCACCCCATTAGCTTTGACAAGTTGTTAACTGGCACTAGAGTGTGTATAGGGATCTTTCTCACAAATCTTGGATTTCTATAAACCCTTATCTTCATTGGTTTATACATGTTTGGATCAGTACAGTTCTCATCTTCAATGACTTTAGATTTGGCTATCTTAAAGTCTTTGAAGTTGGTTTTGTTTTGTCTCCATATCTTGTTCCTTATCCAATTACCCTTCCCATAGTTACTTGTATTATTAAACAGAACATGTCCCATGGCATATAAATCTAATGCTTTAAGAGTATGAAAATCGTGCTCATCTTGGAAATACTCTATCACTACAACTTTTCTCTTTATCACATATAACTTCTTTTCTTCATCATACGCCCAATTGATAATCTGCTTTGAATTTCTGTACCTTGTGAAAAGTGTGGAATGCTGAAGAATATGAATGTAAGCTGGCAATGGAAGTGCATCAATCGTAATATTACCAACCTAACGAACAGCCATTTGACCATTTTGGTCTAATGCTTTGTTAGTGGTGTCTGTTGTGCTTGATTCTCTAACAATATCTCCCTCTTCAATCAGAATATTTGATAATAAGTCTTTCAAGCTATTCCCAAAAATATCAGTATAGTTCATAACTTCATCAAAATCATCAAACGATTTGTATTCCACATTCTCTTCTCTTCTGAAATACTTTGCCAAAATGAAGAGAATTCCTTCTCATACTCAGCTTTTGTGGCAGGATCTAACGGTGTATAATTAACTGTATCTTCAGGACTTGGTCCGGAGATATTTGCATTTCCTAATGATCCATTTACTAGTAGTAGCACCCATATCACCTCCTTGATCATTATCATCATTCCCACCATCTTCATCATTACCATCATCATCATCTTCATCACTCTTATTATCTTCATCTTCCTTATTAGTGAATCCATAATCAACCATATCCAAATCATCATCATTATTAACTGGATCAGGAATAGGCATGATATGCTTAGGCACAACAAACGCCTCTCCGATGTAAGATACTTGTTGATCCTCAGTAGGCTAAATAAGTATAGGCGAAATAGGCTCTTGATCAACAACAACAGTGTATGTTGTCCTTTGAGTATCAACTAGACCAACAACATGCTCTGTAGCAACAACCATCTCATCAACTAGTTCTAGATCAGCAATTTGTTGTCCACTATATTCTCCACCCTTAGTGTTATGTTGTTGTGTCACTAAGAACAGACATGTGAGGTGAGATTTCTCAAGTTTTGCTTTATAATCTGAACATAGCTGAACATGAACTATTGTTGATTCTTCATGCTCTTAATCCTTTCATCCTTCTCATTCATAATGCTATATAATCATCAATTATTTGAGACTTCTCCAACATCTCTGTCTCAAGTGTACTAACTCTCTATTCCACAGTAACCCTCATTGGTGATAAAGAAGATGACTTTGGTTGAGGTCTTGGCTCAGGAGTAGTATTGAAGTAATCAGCCTCACTAAACATATCATCATGAGCTAGCGATCTTGGTGGAGTCATCAAAATATGTCAGTAGCAGTAGTAGCAGGCTAGATATGGATGTAATAGTTGTTGATTTTGTGATTATCACTAGAGTAGTAGCCTCACCAACTATGACTAGAATATCAAGCATAGATACATCATCTGTAGTCACTATGGTTATTGGAGTCTGACTTTTCCTTAACACACCACATCCTCTACCTCTCCAACATGAACTTTCACGAGCAACCCTCACCATCCTTTTCCTTCAGCCTCGAGTAGGTGTAGGAATGTCATTAGGAATAAAGTTTGCATCATGATCCTCAATAGTACGTATTGTAGGTGTCTCATGTATTCTGGGACGTTCTTGTAGAACATACGACACATTCCTTATTTGATCACTATCAGCCTCACTATCGTTTCCTCCACAATCTAACCAATCATCAACCTCTTCTTCAACAGATTTATTACCAGCCTAGATCAAGTAGCAGCTGTATCATCACTATGTACATGTGATGTCTCAGTCTCTTCTATCAACAAACCTTCCAAGGTTAGCAAAATGAGAACTATCTCATGAATTTCCTCTAGCTCCCATAAGATATGTGAAAATATCTTTCTTTATCACCATAACATAGTAAGTGGATTAATCAGATATTGCTAACTCATGATAAGCAACATTCATAATCATTTGAATGAATCTTGGGTACATAATAAACTTCTTCCCCCGAGCTGTTATAACATTCTTCTACATTTCTAAGAAAACGTCCTTGGATATGTTGTAAGGAAGATCATCGACTAAAGAAACCAGCAATGATTCGAAATGGCACTCAAACTATCCATGCCAGCCTTAAGGTTGCTAAAGCGATGAATGACAACATGAGATAAGTACTGTGCAGGACCATTTAAGGGATGTCCAATAAACTTAGTCTCATAATGAGGAGAGTGTTTAGAATATTTAACAGATCAAATGGGGATCCAAGACTTTGATTATAATACTATGAACACAAGTAAACAAGAGACAGATAGTTAAGTACATCAAAGATGTTTGGTTTTCAAGATTGCAGTATATTACTTCTCAAGTTCTATTACAAGTGTTACAAAGCATAAAAAATAAGTTACAAGGATTTGAGACACTTTATACTACATCCTACAGCTGGCCATGGTTAGAAGGCCAGTTGGATACATTTGATCTAAACAACAAAATCAATGTAGAGTCAAAAGGTAGATCTGCCATTTGACTAGTGACTATGACATGCCATAGCTCACATCCTAATATATTAAAAAAGATAAAATTACATAAAGTACAAAGTTACAGACTCAAGATCTCAAAGTACAGTTGCAAAAAACATGGACCGTTCACCAACTTGTATAACTTGGTGAGTCTTCAGAGTTGTAGCGGAAAGTTGGTCAGCTTTATGTAAAGTATATGAGAGAGCATGTTCTTCAAAGTTTTTGGAAGAAATTCGTCTTCACTCTACTTTCTTGAGAAGACTTTGTCTTTGAAGCTTCAGAAGACTTCACTTTGGCTTTGGAAGATATTGGTCTTGGTTTCAGAAGATTTTATACTTAGAATATTTTTTATGTAGGGTGTAAAACTTCCGAAGCAACTTCTACTCTGAATTGAGTGCATGCATGCAGGAAAGACTTGGTTTGTTTTGGGCACAACAGCCTTTCATTAAGCCTTACAAACTCCCCCTAGGCTGATGCTACCAAAACAAAGAAGTGCCTTCAGATATTGATAGTCCTCCTCATCATCATGACCATTCTTTTTTTCATCTTGGTCAGGATTACTTAGACTCTCAAAATACCTTCTCATGTCAAAAATATCAAGCAAAGGTAGGTTAAGTATGTTTTTCCCGAAATAGGCATCTTGACCACCTTCATCTCTTGTGGCATACCATATGTCTGGATTTGTAGCAAAGGTCCAAGATAAGATAGGTCTTTCTGATGCTAGAGGCTCTACTTGAGTTGTAGTGGGTTGAGCAGCCTCTTCTTGCACATCCTTAGGATGCTCTGACTCATACTAAGGCCTAGAAATGGATGCATTTGATTTCTTCTTTGATACAAACTTGGTGGCCATCCTTTTCTTCCTCTTCAACTGAGTGGCCTAGCCTTCAACACCAGGTTGTTCTATTTTGTCCTTCTCAGTTAGGTCCTCCTCCCTCACATGTTTAGAAGGAGAGGGAGTTGAACCATGCTGTGGATCATAAGATGAAGCTTGCTAAGTTCAGCAGGAAGTCCAGGTTGTGTTGTCTCAAATTGTTAAATCTTACCCTCCACTTCTAGAGGAGCTTGACTTGGTGGAGAATGCAAGTCAACTAGCTCTCCTCTCTTGATCTTTTACTTGATTACCCTAATGTGCTCATCCATAGTGGATAAAGACATTAGGTCAAGTCTCTTTCCAGGGAATCCATATAGCTTCAAGAAGCTCATCACCCTTTGCCTACATAAGTATGGTCCATTAGCATGAATAATCACCCGACTAGGTTGAACACATTTCTCAATCATTATTGACTTAGAACTATGTACAACAACCTCAAACCCATATAAGATGTTCATACATATGAATGATACCAAAATACAATAAGAATATGAAATATTCAAAGACAAATAAACATCAAAAGCATATCATATTTCATTAAGAAGGTACATTACGCATGTGTAAGAAAGAAAAACTTTTACATTCAAGAACATAAACTAGGAACATGATGTATCAACAAACTCCCCCTTAGACCTAGTTTATCTTACTTTCTAACATTCTTCACATGCTCTTGGAATTTCTTGTACTTCTCTTTTTTAGTGACTCCTACGTGTATCTCAAATACAAAGCAGAGACGTATAACATGTTGGAATTGTAGAGCTTGTACAATATCTTGCGTGTCATAGAATAGTGGCCACTTGTATAGAGTGTTGAACTATTCAGCAGACAAGTTGGTAAGCCACATTGGGTCAAATACACTGATAGTCTTAATCTTTCTTTCTTTGTTTACAACTATGACCGCTTCCCCCGTCCTCCAATCATAATACCATCATTTGAAGCATGGAGTGAAATCCTGAGGCATCTCCTATAAAGGAATCTTACACATTGTGTGTGGGGGACTCTACTTCAACACCACCTTAGGTCTTCTAGATATAGGATCAACTTCAGTCTTATGAATGAACCGCCTAGGTTGTTAAGGTCTGAATTTGACCCATCTGGTGTGGTATTCTATCTTCAACGATTTCGCAAAACATTCCAACATCTTCCTCGGGTTGGCATACAAAAGATCTAAACATGCCAATCTGTTTAGCTCAAAACCAAGAAGAGTCTTCAGGCCATGTGGATATCTGAAGTACTCAGTCCCCTTCTCCCTTTTAACAGTATATACATCCAAATCTTCAAAATAGGCCCAATTGATGATCTTGCCTGACACTTTTTGATGTTTCTTCACTCAATAAAGTTTGGTGTAGGCATTCAGCTTTGGAGGTGCATAATGGTCCCTTATCTCCGATAAACAAGCTGCCTATTTAGCCTTGTTTATATCAACATTAGCATTTGTAGCTTGGGCTTTACTTTTATCTCTGCTTTCTCCTTCTCTATCTCATCCAACTTGACAAAAGTATCACTACCAAAAGTTTCACCCAAGTCTGGGATCACGTTGCCCTCAGGGTTAGTGTACTGTGGATAGTAGTCAGACGTAACATCCTCAATCTCAATCTCATCCACCCCTTGAAGCTCTTCGTCACTCAAAACATCTACTTCCGGATCATCTTTGACAAGCTCATCTGGATTTAGTCTAAACATATTAGCGAGCTACTTATCGGTCAGATCATGAATAATTTCTCCTTCCTCTGGAGTGTAGCTCTCCAACCTTTTCATCATCCCTTTCAAATCAAGAATCATAGTCAGTTGAGTCTTGACTTGCTGAAGGGGAACAACATCATAATCTTCAGCCTGTGGAGCTTCATTCTTGCCTTGATCATGTGTCCTTTCACTTGGAGCTGCTAAGGACGTGGCTTTTTTGGAGCGCCTTTCCTGTGCTGCTTGATTTGAGACTGATGTAGATGCATCACCTTCTTGATCATCATCCTCCTCATAATCATCTCTTTTTCCCTTTCCACTTGGTCCAGCTTCCTCATCATCATCATCCTCATCATCTGACTCATCATCTATCAACTCATCATCATCATCTCCACCATCATCACCATCATCTTTAATCTTCAGGGGCTCACCCTTTGTTCCCATTAATCTCAATATTAGCTTTTTGTTCTTTCTATCCAACCCCCCTATTCGCTTGACGGATGCCATTAGAAGCTCATTTTGAGCCTTCAGGACATGATAAGCTTGAACTAACGCTCTCTCATGAGCAGTATTCTTCTCTATCAGCTGAGCAATCTGCTTGCCTTGGGCGGTATTGACTGCCATTAGCTGGTTCATCTAGTTAGCTCTCAGATCATCTGTAGGTAGCAGCTTCAGCACCATCCTGTTTAGGCTCGCCAACTGTTCCTCTAACGCAACAGTGGGTAGAGTCAAGCCTTGTGTAGGTGGGAATTGGGTGGATGTGCTTGCTTGGTGAGTAGTGGGTGTAGTAGTGGATGTGGTATAGATTGGAGTAGGAATGGAAGTGGATTGTGGTGGAGTTGTTTTGGGTATTGTGAGGGAGGTAGGTGTGATTGTATGAGTGGTGGTGGGAGTGTTAGTGGCAGTAGAGGTGATAGTGTGGGTAATAGTGGTAGTGGAAGTAGTTGTGGTGGTGGGATAACTGATCAAGGTAATCCTCTATCTCTTACCCTTCTTGCCATAGGGATGGACCATCCTCTTCTTCTTGGAACCCTTGGCTATCGAGGCTCCCCCTGATCTGATCGGCTGCTCGGGTATGTATGATGGATCTGTGACATCAGTATCATCACCCTTAGAACCAGCTTGGCGTCTACCTATAGCCTCTTTCCTCTTCTCGGTAGCCACAACCCGGCTACCGACCCACCTGGTGAGAGGCTCATCATCAAACTCATCCTCTTCTTCTACCAAGAAGTCCTGGTGGAAAGCAGGCTACTTAGATCCACCAGGAGCAGCTGAAGTACTGTGTGGAGGTGGGGGAGATATTGTAGACATGTCAGTGGCCCATGATTGACTAGGGCCAGCATCTCCACCACCTTGACCATCATCATGGTCGTTATCATCATCGTCATCTTTGTCAGTAGGAACCACAATGGGCTCAATATTTGACTCGCTGTCATCATGACACCACTTCTTACGAGAGGGTGCCACGTAATCCTCGTAGGCCAGATGGCCAAACAGTCTCCTGACCGGGGGCTTCACCTGCTTCCCCCGGTACACCTTCATCCTCCCAGGGTGGTGTCATCCATCACCTCTAAAATCACTGCATCGTCTTTCTCCTTAGGCAACAGAGGAAGCTTCTCGTCGATGATCATTTTCAAGAATCTTGGATACATGCAGAAGCCTTGCTTTCCTTTAGCCTTGATGTTCTCTTTCAGGTATGAGAAGAGCAAGCGAGAGAAACTAAACAGGTGGTTCAGTACCAGTGCACCATATGCATTCTAGATTTGGTCAAACATCTTATTGAATCCTCCATGTCTGGAGGCTATGCACTTGAGGATCAAATGTGCCAAATACTTGAACTGGGGGCAGATGTTGCTCTTGTTCACTGTGTCAGCATTCATGTCACTAGCATACTTGATCCTCAGAAAGCAACCACAAACAGTTAGGGATACAGCTTGATTGGATGGGCTACGTTTTCCCCCAAATCCAAGACTATCCTAAGGTCATCTTCATTGATCTCAATGTCTTGTCCGAGATATAGCTCCTGATACAGTGGGGCCCAACCGACCGGTCAACGGTGGCACTTTCCCAGAAGGCATGCTGAATAGATTAGTATGGTGTGCATGGAGTAGAAATGGCCTTATAGATCCTCGATCTATGAAGGAAGGCAATAATCCTGGTGAACTCAGAAGCGTTCCGAGAAGTAGCATCTATATGAGCATAGATGTTGTGCTTAGTGCTCATACTCTATCTCTCAGCCATATTGCTGCAACACAAGAAACATATACATTAGATTTGTTCATAAGAGATAACAATTGAATTTTAGTATATTTTGATCAATTTGTTCAATCGTGTGATGGAACCATACGACTGAGTTCAGTCATACGATTGAGCCTGCGATTGAACTTATTTGTATGCTATACCATGCGGCTGAGTCATTTGTGCGACTAAGTCACCGGCTGATTCACTCGTGCGATTGAATCATGTGCCTGGCTCAATCGTGCGACTAAGGTTCATATGGCGTGTCTATTCGCATCTTGCTCTGTTCGACACTATAACTTAGAACCTTTTTCAAAACGTTATATTACACTTCGTGTTTAGATTCATTAGATTCGCAGGGAATCCAAATAGCACTTAGTGTCTTTTAAATCAACTTTCATGTCCATTTAAGTGTCGATTTTAAGGTATTGTCCGGTTATTGATTTTAAACATTTTGGTGATTATGGGTTCGGTTAATCCATCATTTGATCCGATTCAGTTTCAAAGTACCTGAGATGAACAGGGAATAGGTTAGTTTCACAATTGCAGAAGAATCATAATAATCTAAAATTTGGCAAAGTGTATGTGTATTAGGCAGTTTTTGAGAGTTTTGAAGGGTGGTAAGGAATACAACCGATTGACCCCCCTTTTTATAATTTTTATGTTTCAGTCGTGCGACTGGACCCATACGCACTATTCATGCGTGTGACTGGGGTTCAGTTGTGCGACTGACATAGACTCCTTCATCCAATCATACGATTAGTTAATTCTTGTGATCTAATCGCATAGTTGACCCATACTCATGGTTTAATCGTGTGATTGGCTCATACTTATGGTTCAAGCGTGCGATTAGCTCATACTTATGATTCAATTGTGTGATTGGCTCATACATATGATTTAATCGTGTGATTGGATCATTCTTATGAGTTTGACTTCATACATTTCCATACACTCAAAATTTAACTTTTGATATATAACATTATGAACAATGATCATCTCAGACATGACCTTTTTAATAGAAAATCATTTGATCACCCCAGACGAGATCCTTTTAGTTGAGAGCCAATTGCTCACCTCAGACGTGACCTTTTTAATTTTTGATTCACAGAGTTCATCTAGTTATATAGTCCAACATCGACGCAAAGAAGATAACGAAAACAGAAAACAACTTGAATTAAAATAAAACACGACATATTTTGTGTTTTTGGTTTGAGGTGGATTGAAACCTTTTAGAAATCATCTAACCAATTTTTTTTCCTGAGCAATACAACATCAATTTAATTTTGTCATTTCTTGAAAGATTCATATGGAATCATATAGGTATATCATAATCATTTGGGACCCTTTTAAATGTATTTGATACTAGATTCTCATTTGTTAGAGAGTCAAAATCACTTTGAGGAAATCATACTAGAGCTAAAAGGTGCACACAATGATTTTGGCTGTCGAGAGTTGCAGCCACGATGGTTGTCAGTATATTTGTCCACTTAAATACATACATGGATTTTTGACTCACATTGGTGATAAGTTAGGTTATATTATTTCAACAAGCATTTGTGGATCCCACACTTATATGGTAATAAACATTCCTTAGGAGAATTTTGAGCAGTCTACGGGTATTTGACAAGAAGAAACTATTCTAAGAGCTTTAAAAGAGATGCCAAACCTCAGGTCATTGTCATCGCACAGCAGAGAGGCACACAACCTATCTTCTTGTTAGAGCATTTTTTTACTTTTGCACCTAACGCACCAACAACATTAGTCATTAACTTGATTGTGCTTAACAATTTTTCCATGTGCTTTGCTTATTTTATGGTCATCCGCACACATTTGTGGGCGTTTATTTTGCTCGTCACCCGTTATTGGAAATGTGCTGATTGTGTTAACAATGGATACAATGAGAACCCACAGCCAGTTGAACAACTTAGTTTTAATTTGGTTCACCAATTAGGTCTACTTGTCTATTGTGTTGAATCTACTGACACATCATATAATGATGTATAACCTCTAGGCCTACTTTCTCTATGTTACCTTTGTAGCAGACTAGTTTACTATTATTTTTCCTTTATTTTCTTAAACTTCCTAGGCTTGTAATTTGAATTTAGAATTTTGATCATTTAAATCATTTTGATGTCCCAAACAATTTGCTCCCTGTGTACTATCATTTTCATAATTTTTGAATCAAATATCACAGATTTGATTTCTTTGCTTTCAGCTTATCTGCCCGCACTTGTTTTCTTAAGTATGTAAATACTGAAAGTAATTTATATACTGAAACTAATCTATTCTCCCCCTAAAATTCTAAAACCGAATATGTTTTTGTGTTTTTGGATTTTTTAAAGACGGGAAAATAAAATTAAAAAAGAAAATAAAATAAAAATAAGAAAATTTGTTGGACTAAGAACTCGATTCTTCTGAAGCATGTCACTTTTCATTTTCACTCCATTGACCTCCTAAAGATAGAAAAACCAAGGTTTGTCAAAAGCTTTTGTGAAGAGGTCGGCGCGTTGAAAATCTGTATTAAGTTTAACAACATCGATTAATTATTTTTTAAAACAGTCACGTATATAATGATATTTAATACCGATGTGTTTAGTTTTTAGGTGTTGGACCGGATTTTTAGTGATAGCTATTGCAGCAGAATTATCAACAAAGATAGGGGTGGTTAGAAAATTTTAAGTCGTAGTCTCGCATTTGCTATTGAATCCAAATGATTTGTGAACAACAACTTGCAGCAGCAATATATTCAGCTTCACATGTTGACATAGCAACAAATGTTCGCTTCTTACACTGCCAGGTGACTAAGTGTCTTCCAAAGAACTGACATCCCACTGATGTTGACTTGTAATTCATCTTGCAACCACTATAGTCCGAGTCACTATACGCTGTAAGCTCAAAGTCATCATCATGAGGATACCATAACTCGAGTGTTGGAGTAACCTTCAGATTATGAAAGATCCTTCTTACCCCAATTAGATGATTCACTTTTGGTTTAGCCTGCTATCTAGAACAGAGACACGTGGCGTACATAATATTAGAACGAGAGGCTGTGAGGTACATCAGAGATCCGATCATTCCTTGGTACATAGTGGCATCAACCAGATCACCATTTTCATCGGGTGCCACATCATGGTTCATGGCAAATGGAGTCCCAACAACCGTTGCATTCTCCATGTCGAACCGACTAAGGATATCTCCTACATATTTGGACTGATGCAGGAAGATTCCATTTGGAGTCTAATCCACCTGTAACCCAAGAAAGAACTTCATCTCTCCGATGAAACTCAGCTCAAACTCAACTTTCATCACGGGTTCGAATTCTTTACACAATGCTTCATTTTTGGAACCGAAGAATATGTCATCCACATATGTTTGTAGCAGTAGTAAATCACCATATTTCTCTCTGATGAACAATGTGCAGTGAGTAACCCCTTTGCGAAAACCATGTTTCACTAGATGAGTAGAGAGTTTCTCATACCAGGCTCGAGGGGCTTGATGAAGCCCATAAAGAGCGTTGTCCATTTTATAAACTCTATCCCGATGATAAGGATCCTCAATATTTCGGGTTGACTGACGTACATTGTTTTACGAATTTCACCATGAAGGAATGCACTTTTCACGTCCAATTGATAAACTTTGATCTTCATGTAGGATGCGTAGGCTAAGAAGATACGAATTGCTTCCATCCTTGCCATTGGTGCAAACACCTCATTCTAGTCAATGCCTTCGACTTGTCTAAACCCTTGAATGACAAGCCAAACTTTTTTCCCCTTGGTCATTTTTCTTACACTTAAGAACCCATTTAGTGCCAATCACCTTTGCACCTTTTAGTCTATCCACAAGATTCCATACTCCTAACTTCTTGAACTGAAGGAGTTCTTCTTGCATAGCACTAACCCATGCCTTATCGTTTAAAGCTTCACTTACATATTTTGGCTCAAATTGAGACATAAAACATCGATAAGCGCCATCGTGTAGATATCCTTTTTCCATGACGGCTACATAATCAGTTGAGTATAGCTGATTTCGTGTCTATACTCCTGATAGAATATCCCTGATGATGTTGTCCAAGGGATGATGCACATTAACTCGAGTTCCAGGAATGGTGGGAACAACTACCTCATTATCAAGATTTTGAATCCCATGTTCAATTTCTGTGGCTATTGGAGTATTGGGTTCAGAAGTTCCAGTGGCATCAAGATGAGATGCTTGTGTACTTTTGGTAGTGGGAACTTGTTCCTCCTGGTCCACATTTATAGTCTCAATGTAACACCCGACTATTTTTAAAAGTTATTAAAGGAAGAATAAGAGTAAAGGAAAAGAAAAAAAGGAAATAAAGCCCAAGTAGAGGGGCTAAATATGTCAAAAGGACAAAATCTTTAAAAGTTGGTGACAAAGGTAACATGGCCGTTCATCACTCTCTCTTCACACATATCATTTGGATTTTAAGAGAGAGAAAGAAAGGAGAGCTAAAAACTCTCGGGTTTTTGAAGAAAAAGAGCAAAAAATTTGAATTCAAGGTAAAAATTCACAGTTTTTAAGATGTTCTTAACTGGCCTTACCCTCGGTTATATGTTTATGTGTGTTTATATTTGTTCGGGTGTGTTTGGTAGGTTTCTAGGCGGTTGAACTCAATTTCAAATGGGTTGGAAGAAGTCATACCTAAGAGGCGGCAAAGGTGAGTTCTAGAAACCCCTTTTTACTTGTTTTAAACTACTTTGGGGATGGAAATGCATGTATGAATGTTATATAAAAGTTGGGTTATATACCCGTATGTGTGTATGTGTGTGTTGTGGGTGGGGTTTGATTTTGGGCTATGTATGTGTTTGATGATGTTATGATTGTGTTTTTAAGGCTTAAAATGTAAGATTTAAGCTTAGAATAGGTGATATGATGTTTGGGGACTGATTTATGATGTAAAGTATGATTTAGGCTGCTCATGCGCCTAAATAGTGGCTCGTGCACCCAACTGAAAAAAACTTCCTAAGTGTTCCATATGCCCAAAACCTCATGCGCCCGAATAGTGTTCATGTGCCTAGAAATTGGTTGAAATTGACTAAGTGTTCATATGCCTAGATAGCTCATGCACCCAGTCACTCATGCGCCTGCATAGTGCTTATGCGCCTAGAATTGCCCAAAATAGACCAAGTGTTGCTCATGCACCCCAATAGTGCCGAGGCGCCTAAAAGTTGCCCATGCGCCTAAGTGTTCCCCATGTGTCTAAAAGGCCATGTGCCTGCATAGTGCTCATGTGCTTGCATAGTGCCCATGCGCCTAAAGACTTAGAAATATTTTTTGATTTTAGGGAAAATTGTAAAAGTAGCCTTTGATTGGGAGGTTCTCGGGGACTATGTAAGTTGACTTTTTGAGGTCATAGATGATGTGATGGGTGATGTATGATGTGATTTTTATGCATGATGATGATGTGTGATTGATGACGTATGATGATTATGTATGATTGTATGATATGTTCCTTATTACGTACGATGACATGACTTTAAGTGGTGTGATTATTATGATGAACATAAAGTACTATCTTAACAAAGTGAAAGATTTAAGATAATGAAAGTGGAACATAATGAACGAACGAAAAGTCTTGCAAGCAAATGAAAGGAGGTCCACAACTCGTTAAGGGTTGTTAGCTCAACTGTGTTTACAACGTGCGATTTTGGCTAACTCATAAGGGTCCATACACACAGTAGGAGTTAGTCTCGATGACTTCTACAATACGTGTGATTTGATTATTATTGAACGTTATGTAGCGTGCGATTTTGGCTAAACCATAAGAGTTCACACACAGGGGAGTTAGTCTTAGTGACTACTCTATACGTGCAATATGGGGTCCTCGTCACTTAACCCTAGATGATATAACTTTGTGCTTAAGAGGGGGGGTTAAGATATGACAGGACCTAGATATAAGTGAAAGCTAATAAATCTACGAAAAGTGCGATAAGTACGAAATGTGCGATATGTACGAAACGAACGATGATGAAGATAATAACCATTACCTTGATGTACGTACGATGTGTGATCATGTGAGATAGTAAACAAAATGGTTTATTGAATGAAAGGTAATATAATGATTTTCTAAAACTAGAACTCACTCAGTAACGCTAACTTTTATGTGTTTCTAGTTGCCAGGTAAATGTTGTTGAGGATGGCATGGGGCGGCTACTTGGCTCTTTTGGATGACATTCTTTTGTATAACGTTTTACGTTGTAATACGAATGAATGATATTTTGTAACGAATGATGTATTATTTTGCAAAAGTTTTTATTTAAAAAGGAAATTAAATGTTTGTTTAAAGTGTTTCCGCTACATGATTTTAGTAAAGTTAATGTAATTATATGTTTTATGTGCGATGATTAACCAGCTGTACGCGTCCCGGGAACGAGGCCTTACACTCAACTACTTCATCATCAGAGGAAGGCTCACTTACTTCAAGCTCTCCCCCTGAAGGGCTAGAAGTATCGTCTAATGGAACCGGTGATGTCGAGTATAGTAGAGGAGTATTCAGAACATCGTACATCATTCGAGCAGATAACTCATCATCAAGATGAGAAGGAGGTAGATTGAAGGACTTGAAAAATCCATCATAGTCAAAGAAGAAGGAAGGTCCTTTGCCAGCAGGGGGATGGTGTATCTTTGGACATCAACATTGCACCACACTTCTACCTGACCCATCGAGTTGTTATAAACACTCTTATGTAGTATACTATATCCTAGAAGGATATATTCTTCTAGCTTCTCACAAAACTTCCCAGTCTGAGTTTTCTTTAACAGCATGCATGGTGCTCCAAATGGTTCTAGATACTTCAAGTTGGGTTTATGTCCCTGGAGCAATTCATAACACGTTTTTCCATGATGTTTGATCACTGAGACTCGATTTAGAATGTAGCATGCATTAGCCACTACCTCATTCCAAAATTGAATAGGCAGTTTATAGTCAGCTAACATTGTCCTTGCTGTCCCTATCGAGCTCCAATACTTTCTTTTAGCAACCCCATTCATCCATGGAGTGTAGGTAGAAGTAAATTTATGAAAAATTCCTTTTTCTCGATAGAATGCCTCCATCCACTTATTCTTGAACTCTATTCCGTTTTCTGATAGAATCTTTCTTACTTTCAGCTTGTAGAGTGATTCCAATATAGCGACTAGATGCTTGAATAATTCAATTGTCTCTGACTTGGCTTTCAGAAACATCACCTAAGGGAATATTGAGTAATCATTAGTTACTACAAAGCAATACCAATCTCTAGCAATGCTATTTGTGCTGATTGGGCCAAACAGATCCATGTGTAGAAGCTCAAGAGGAATGTCAATAGAATTAACTTTCTTTGCTTTGTGAGACTTCTTGGTCTTTTTCCCTTTCTTACATGTTACGTAGAAATCTGGGAGCTGGAAATTCTTGACTGTAACTCCATTCACCAAATCATTCTGAACCAAATGATTCATCTTCCTGGGATTAATATGTCCCATTCTCTTATGCCAGGAGACTGAATCCCTCTCTGTTTCCTTTGATAAGAAGCAATGGACAGTAGACTCAGTTGTGGAGGCTTTTGATAAATCCAAGACATACAGATTGTTATATCTTGAAGCTGACATTACAATTTTATCCTCCTCGATAACATACTCCTTCAATATGTAGCACTTCTTGTTGTCAAACACAACCTTGAATCCCTTATCATAGATTTAGGAGACAGAAAGCAAGTTGATTTGCAGTTGCTGTACGTAGTTGACCTTGTCAAACTTCGCTTTCTCGTTTCCCACTTCGCCTTGAGCGATGATGTAACCTCCTTTGTTCCTGGCGAACGATACGTGTCCCCTTTAGTTTTCTTGACGTTGAAAAAGAGAGACGAATTCCTAGTAATATGCCTGGAAGCCCCACTATCAATATTCCAGGTATTAGTGATAACGCAGTAACGGACACCTTACACATACAAAGGAATTGGTTAATTCAGGTTTGGGACCCAAGCCTTAATTGGCTTGGGTGTTCCAAAGGTATCACACATCATGAATTCAACCCATTATCCTTCAAACGACGAGGGTACATCTTTCTCCTTCTTGTTCTCACTAACAGACACATTACTTGTTTTTATCTTCCATAAACTAGTTTTGTGTAAGACCTGTTTGTGGTAAACAGATAACTAGCTTATGGTTTGAACCTTTGTTCACTAATAATCTCAGGTGTAGGTGACACATTAGATCTTATTTCAGAAAATCTTGGTTTTTCATTAAAAAGTTCAATTTTCTTTTTAGGTGCCTGATAGTAAGGACAATTTGAAGAAATTTGTCCTCGTCTTCCACAACTATAGCAGGATCTCCCTTCGACAGGTTGATGAAACTTTTGATGTGGGGTTGAGTTTGGTCGGTGTTTGAGATATGTCCGGTTGGGTTGTTTCTCTTCCTTTTTAGATGTTTCACCTTCTTTAACAAGCTTAATTGTTTTGACATTTGAGCATCTTTCACTTTCATTTTATTTGCATTTTGATGATTAACACATTTAAGGTTCATTGTATTAGACCTTTTAGGTTCTGAAATAGACATGTGTGAACCTGAACTTGAGTTAGCCTTTTCCATTTGATCACCCAAATCATCAATAGGTTCATATCTTTTGATCCCAAAGTAGAATCCTTCTATTTAGTGATAGATTTCACTGGTTTACCCATAGAATCTAGATCATTGACCAGAGGAGTAGACACCACATGATCATTTACTAGGTTATTATTAATTGGTCTACATTTAGTGTTTAAAAAGATTGAATGTGGTGGCGGTACTACCTTATAACCCAAACCTTCCCTGTCATTTCGTTCTTTCACTAGGTTCTCGACTATGTGAGAAGAACTTGCCAAACTGTGCAGTTTTTGTTTTAATGATTCAACTTCGACTTGCAAAACTGGTTTTTCCTTTTTAGTTTCCTCCAAAGAATTTTAATAGAACTTGATGTCATTTTATTGATTTAAGGCAACAACCTTGGTTTCCCTTAGTTGTTTCCCGAACAGTTCTATCTTTTGTTTGAAGCTGCACTCATTTTGTTTTAAAACATGATTTGCTTTAGTGTAGAGTTGTAAATCATTTACTAGATTAGCATTATGTTCTAATAACCAAGCAAATTTTAAACCAATGCTTTCCCTAAATTTATCACATTCAGTACATGCATGTTTTTCATATAATTGGTCTTTAGAATGTACCTGTGTAGAACCAGACGACTCAGCCATCAAAGCAGTGTCAGACTCTTTGGTGACTGGAGATTATGAGTTTGTAGCACTAAGCTCTTCTTCAACCAAATGATCAACAACATCCTTAGCTTCTTCAATATCTGAAAGTGTATGCTCAGCTATGATGTCTCCTTCACTTGCAGATCCATCATCCAATGTATCAACTAAAGCAATGTTTGATTCATCCTCAGAAACGAATTGGAAGGACCAATCTTGTCCTTCATCACTTTGAGCAGCCAAAGCTTTAAACTCTTCACTTGAGGATGAAGCTCAAATCTTATCCTTATCATGTCGGTTGAATGTAGGAAAAGGATTTCCATTTCCAGTCTTCTTTGGCTTTACGCACTAACGTTTGAAGTGCCCCTTTTCACCACAATTGAAACACGTGACTTTAGTTTTGTCAAATCCAAATGTTGTATCTTTAGTGGCAACCAAATTTTACCCCGTGTTTTTAATAAACTTCTTGTCTCTTCTGACAGCACTAGCCAAGGCCCACATAATATCCATGCATTCTAGCTTAGTTTCATCAACTTGCCTATAGTCCTCGTCAGCAAGATAATAGTTTCCAATCTTACCAGCAACTAATCCATCATAAGATTGAACAACAGCAGCTTGAAGGTCCATGTGCTCTTTAGCAACTTCCACGATGACATTTCTGAGATTCTCGGTCTTCAACTTTGTAGTATTTTCCTCAAGAACTATGTATTGGGTTCTAAGTTACCCTGACGTTACGGTTCCTAATGCACTGCTTTGGGAAGAAGCAGAAGAGCTAGACACAAATGTTGTTTGTAGTGGTGCACCTAAAGCAGCAGGAGCTGGAATTGAATTGTATAGTGTAGATTTTGAACATAGTATCCTTTCTTTGACTTGTATTTCATACGTAGTTCTTCCTCCCTTAACTTCTAAATGAAATCATGTATGTCTAAAGTAGCCAGAGTGTCGTTTTATCTCAGATTAGACACAAATGGATCCCATTTGTCTGGTAGACCATCAACCAAACTAGAGACTTTATCTTCCATGGATGTCGTCACACCATGAGTGTGCAACTCGCTCATCAGATGATAGAATCAATCAATGATGTCATCTAAACTCTCATTCTCACTCAAAGAGAAATTGTCAAATTCGTTCTTAAGAGCTTTTGCCTTTAGTGCTTTGAGAGGTGAATTTCCTTCGTATCTCTTTTCCAAGGCCTCCCATAATTTTTTAGACTGCTTGTTCTCATAGAACTGATGAAATATGTCCTTAGGTATAGACTGAGTCAACAAGGCATTTGCTTTCTTTTAAGCATTATGCAGAGTCTCCTGGGATTCACTCATTCCCCCCAAAGTCAATTTAACTCCATTAGCACTGATTGGTATCGTGTAACCAGTCTTAGTGGATTTCCAAAGGTTTGGGTCAACTCCATTCAAGTAGATTTCAAACCATTGTTTCCACTGTGGGTATTCATCCAAAGTTAATAGCTTTCGCAGTTGGTTGTGGTTTCCAATCTCATTCTCCCGAAGTAGAAGCATCTGGATACGTGAATATAGCAAACTAGTCTTCCATTGCTTTAAACTTGGTAAACTTAGAACATGACATATTCAATCGTGTGGATGAGCTACGCGAATGGGTCACTCGTGCGAATGAACGATACGAATGAATTTAATCATGCGATTGGATTCAGTCGTGTGAATGAACAAGACAATTGTAATCAACCTACTAGAGTTGCTTAACCGTGCAAATAAGAGACACGACTGAGTTCAGTCGTGCGAATGGGCGTGTACGAATGGGTTCAGTCGTACAAATGGTCCAATCGTGCAACTGAAGGCTGTTGTGTTTGAAAAATCGAATATTTGATCACTTTGACACAAAATACGAATATTCCAGAAACCCCAATCTGCCGTTTGACGAAAAATCAAAACTTTAACACATGCAAATGTCAAAAACACTTTTTGAGGCAAAAAGGTGACTCTTTTGATTGAAAACGTTAGTTTTAACACCAAAACCAAATGAATCCACGCAAAATCACGAGGCAAAGCTCTGATACCACTTGTTAGAACCGTTTTCGTACGGAGTACTAACAGATTCTGCATGAGACCAGATCAAATAGTGCGGAATCCTATTTGATTGTCTATCCAATAAGTGAGAATCACAACCTGATTGATCTAACGATGAAACAAACATTAAGAATTGATTAGAAATTGATCAAGAATGAAGTATGAAGTTGGATAGGCTGCTTAGGGCGCGCTGGATGGCTTGGGTATGTGAATATTCAAAGTTTTTTTCACGAATTATGTGGTATTTATAGGTTTTGAGTTTTCATTCGTACGACTGAACCATGAGCATGGTTCAGTCGTGTGACTGACTCATGCGGTTGATTCATACGCACAACTGAAGGTTTAGTCGTATGACTAAATCAATCTTATGTCTCAGTCATACGACTGATCCAGTGTCCTGGTTTAGTCGTGCGACTGGTCCATAAGTATGATTCGTTCGTGCGTATGGTCCATTAGCATGAATAATCACCCGAGTAGGTTGAACACATTCCTCAATTATTATTGACTTAGAACTATGTAAAACAACCTCAAACCCATATAAGATGTTCATACATATGAATTCTACCAAATACAATAATAATATGAAATATTCAAAGACAAATAAACATCAAAAGCATATCATATTTCATTAAGTAGTTACATTACACATGTGTAAGAAATGAAAGACTTTTACATTCAAGAACATAAACTAGTAACATGATGTATCAGCAAGTAGCCCTGATTGCAGCTTCCATAAAGCATGAGGATCTAGTGAACTTTCTCCCATTAGCTTCCGCTTCTTCTCTCTCTTCTCCTCCTCATTGTCTGGTGTAGCATCTAGACTCTAGCCATAGAGAGGCTGTGAAACACCTTCACTGGTAGGTGTTTCACTAAGGGATTGGGATGCTGAAGCTGTTAGTTTTGTGAGAGTGCTTATAGTTTCTATCACTAGGCCTTCAGTCAAGGTTTTTCATTTGAAGCTACTTCTAGGGTCTACCTCAACGTCTAGTTGACCAATGACATTTCCTACTTGCATTTATCTCCTTCTTTAAATACTTTAACAAACCTTTCTTGAATTCATTGATCCATTCTGACAACTTGCCTAAATTGACTTGGATTGGCAAGTGGCATGTCACTAGATCAAGACCTTCATAGTAGTTCAAGGTCTGAAAGTTGAAGATCTCTTATTGCCCTTGAAGTCTATGAAATGTGGGGCTCTTCTATCAGCCTTATACCTCCACCTAATTATGTAATTTGAAGCTCCTTGGGGTGGGGATGACATTGCCCTTAGAATTCCCTCTTGAAATAGACTCTGAATGAGTAAGTCCAGATCAATGTGAACTTGAGAATGTTGCTGAGTATGGAAAATTGCAACTGAGGATGGTGAGTCCTCAATATTAATACTCTATGGAGAACTTCAAGGTTCCGTGATTGCTGAGACTTTCTCCCCCTTTTTGCTAGCATCACCCACTTGCGTATGTGAGCTAGGTGTTAGGTCTATCATATCCATAGGTTCTTGTGTTCCTAGATGAGCTCTCCTTAGAGGTCTCCTTCTAGTTTCTTCTTAAGATAGGAGATCACAGGTTGCTGATCATTGACCCAATTTTGGTTGGTTTAGATCAAGAGGATGGGGATGGTAACTGTCCCCTGAAGGTTGTTTACTATAGTGTTGAGACTCTAAGTGAAGGCTTAAGGCTGATGGGCTAATGAGCTCACCAGGCTAAGCATGATGAACCTTAGCACAGACTCTTGATAAGATGTGAATGGTTTGCTCCTTAGGAGAAGTGGGAGCTCTAGTGTCCACTTCCTCCTGTAAGGGTGATGATATGGGGGCATGCACAAGCTCAATAGCTTGAACAGGGGTTTGTTTGGATTTTATTGGTAGGTGAGGAGTATTTGTGATTGTTTAGGTTGTTGAGAAGTAGATGGTATGGGTTCAACACTAGCTTGTGTTGCTAGGTTGTCACCTTGAGCAATGAGCTCTAACATTTTTAGGACAAGGGTTGTTTCTACCCCATTGTAGCCAATAGTTGGCTTCTTCATAGTCTTAATGATGCCGACCTTCATCAGTCCCAATTTAAGAATATTACCTATTTCTAGCAACTGTTAGCCCAGTTCACAGTTGAGAAGGTGTTGAACATATCTCTACAACATGTAGTACTCTAAGGAGTCTAAGTTAGTAGGTAAATTGGTATACACAAATTATGAGTACCTGAACTTGACCCCCTAAACCATTCCATGTACTATGAAGGAAAGATCTTTAAGAATCTGGTCCCATCCCCATGCTTGTTGGATAAGCCGTGGATAACCAATGAAGCAGGTACTTCCATTAGGAGAAGACCTTCCCTTTTCCTCAAGGTCTTTATAAAGAAATCTCCTTCATATCCCATCTACTCAAAGATATGATTTAGAACTTCTTTAGGGAAGGACAATTCAGTTTCTACATTATCCAGCTGAAGGTATGTGTTGATGATGGCTGGAGTGATGAAGATTGACCTCCCCTGCACTATGGTAGACAGTGCCTTCTCCCCATCCATAATAAGCTCTTGATAGGTCTTCCAGAATTCTAATGTTGATCCTTATATAGAGGAGGATCAATGGTATGGGAGGTGAAGTAGCTAGAAACAGCAAGAAAACAGCAAGAAAACAACAGACCTCTAAGAAACTAGAATCTTCCGTAGAGTCCAATAGAGCAACCTGATTGTGCTGCCTGTGGAGTTGCATGGAGAGATCAGGGTTGTTTCTACGATTGAGGTTGGCCATTTGAGAAAAGCTTATAGGTGAAGGAAGATAAGTACAAAGGAGGTTTTGGGTGAATTTAGGTTAAGAGGAATTTGCAGATGTAGAAGAGAGTGAAAGAGGGGAACTGTTGGGTACATTTATATAAATTGGATTTCAGACAATGTTAATGAAAGAGGATAAATTTTAAAATTTGAATATCGGTCCCACCTTGATAAAGTGCCCAAAAGGTATTTTTTTTGGAAATCGAAAATCTTTCGAAGGTATTTTCTCTTAGTTTTGATGAAAAGCTTTCGAAGCTAAAATGGCTTCGGAAGAAATTTCAAAGATTATTGAGAATTTTGCTTGTAAGATATTTAGACTTGGAGATTTTATTCAAAGAAGAATAAAATCTTCTGAGACTTGATTGCTTTCAGATGAAAATTGTTCTTTAAAGATATATAAGTACTTATATCTATTTATGCTTTGGAAGATATTTGAAAATTTTATTCCGAAGGTACATTGCAATATGTAGTTATTAGTTTTGGATGACATAATTTTCTTCTAAAGCCAAAGAAATATATTCCAAAGTAAAATGATCAAACTTCTAAGTAATCTAAGACATAAAATTTTAAAAGATTTTTCTTCTAAAGTGAACAAGGGCTTATGAAGGTGATAAAATAAACAACTTAGGACACACAGATTTTAGAAATAATATGAATTAAGTTGAAAGAAAATCTACTCAATGTTAATCATCCCAATAGCTGATATAAGATATTTAAATTTCTATTCATCAAAAGCTTTGCTGAACAGATTAGCATATTGTTCATTTGTGTTAACTTTGACCAGTTTGATTAATCCGTTTTCAAAGTTATCTCTAATTAGATGATACCTGATGTTGATGTATTTTGTCCTTGAGTGTTGCACAGGATTCTTTGTAATAGAGATAACACTATTTTTTTCTATGTGGATGGGAGTCTCTTTGAAGTTGAATTTATAGTCTAGCATCTGATTCTAAATCCAAAGCCCTTGAGCCGAACAGCTAGCAGCAGCAATGTATTCGGCTTCAGTAGTTGATGTAGACACACAATATTATTTCTTGCATTGCCATGAGACAATCTATTTGATCTAGAAAGGCTGGTGCAACCAAAACCAAACACTTAGAATATTTTGGTACAATTAATAAAGGACTTCTGAAGCTAATAGTGGAACTTCCAAATACAAATGGAGTTCTTCCGAAGTCAAGTGCAAGATCAACTTCCAAAGGAAAACTCCAACTTCCGAACACAAAGTCTCTGCTCTTCCGAAGCTTCAACACTTAAAAGAAATGAAGACTACAACTTCCAAAGTGTGAAGTCCCAATGAAGCATCGGAAGAAGTACCCACTTCCGAAGTATAAGTGGCATTGGAAGAACAAGTTCTTCCGCAGCCAGCTAACCTTCGGAAGTAGCTATTATGAACCAGTGGACACAAGTATGGTCCCTCTGACACTTCACTACACACCTTTGATTACTACTTGGCATTTTCTGTAAAACCTATGTAGTTTGACCATACGGTATTCCACTATTCACCTTTATTAGTTAGTACAGTTGCCAACTTTAGATGGTTACAAAAGGTAAGTCATGGACATGTCATGACTACCGTATCTTAGATAATACTTTATCTAAGATAACTTAACTTTAGCTTTGTAGTATTTGCTTTAGTATAAGGTTTCCAGCTGGTATCAAAGTATATCCGGCTGTAGGTAGTGGTATATATAGTTTCTCATTGTAACTCATGTAATATGCTTGTTAGAGTCTTGTAATACTTTGAGTTGAGAAATAATATATACAAGTATCTTGAAAAACTATTCTCTTGTGTTTGCTTTGATTTACTTAGTATATGTTGGTCCATCTGATCGATTTGCAGTACAAATGAGATGTCGAATTGTTTAATATCAAATATAAACAATAGACAACATAGATGAAGCCAACTAAGAACAATCACAAATGAATCAAAGTAAGAACAATGAGAATCAATACATTCAATAATAACTAAGCACAATGATATTTGTGTGAATAAACTGCTAAGAAAGTTCTCTTGCAACAATGATAAATGATTAGGGTTTTGCAAGATCACCCAACAAAGTAAATGATCAAATCTATATATAGCATTCTTAGTTTTGTAGACAGTTTCGCTATCAATGAAACTGTACTGCCGAAACTATAGTTTCGCCTGGCAAAAACAATAGTTTCGCCGGGTGAACTAAAACAACTGACTATGATTGAAACTATAGTTTTGCTCATAGTTTTGCTGGACGACAAAAAAAAGAAAAATAAACAACATATAAAAGTAAACTAACATAAAACCTGTTACAAAGTAATATAAACAAAATCTAATCTAAAGTGAGTCCAACCTATACTTGATCTTCAATAGTCCCCCTAGGTTGAATCCCGCTGCCTTCACTTCTCTTGATTTGTCTGATCAGCTCCAATCTCTTCTTTTGCATCTGACGTGTCTTAATCTGCTCCTACAGCATCTTCCTCAGGAGCTTCAACAATTGATTCTCTCTAGTCACTTCCTGCTTCATTAGCTCCCTCGGGACGAGCACTGGCTTGCTCAAATTGTCTTGTTAAATCCCTCACATCCATGTCTAATTTATCATGAGATTCAACCTTCTCTGTGAGCTCCCTTACTTCTTTTCTCACACCTCTAGCTTTATTAGCCACTATCATGAACAGACTCGCTGCTTTCCTTGTCTACCCTCCTGCTCCTACTTTGATGTGATTTACCCAAAGAACTAGCAGGTCTTCATCGCAGAATCCAAATACCTCCATAGAATCAAATAGTCTAAATTCAACAACACCTTTTACTCTGATCACAACCTCCCCCGTATTGTTATCATAAAATCACTTCTCGAAATCTTTTAATTATTGGGGAAGGAGATCTGACAATCTGACTCTATTTATAGTTTTGGGGGTTTCACCCTTAGCACTATCCTTCCTTTACCCGTTTCCCAATCCTTATCCTTCTATGATCTTCTTCTCTCAGCCTTCATGAACCCAAATGAATTAAAATTGTCGTTCAATCCATTCTTGATCTCATTTGCTAGTAACATGGCTCTCTCACTCAGATCAACATTAAGCAATGGCAGTATAACCAGCCTCCTCAAATCCCACTTAGGCAAGGGCTTGAATGCCTTCCTCTTGTGGAGATAAGAAATGCCTCCCCCTTTCCTCTTTATCATAAACATTTGAGGCCAGGGTTATATTTCAAACTAATAATCTTTTTAGCAACCTTAGATTTACTCAACCCTTCCAGATTTTGGAATAGGGGAATTATCTCTTCAGTCCCTTTCTCCCTCACAAACCAATCATCCTTTTCAATTTCAAACACATCGTCATCATCATCACCCTTTTTCACAACATAGGTGAGAGGTCTCTTATCAACCTCATAGTATTCTGGTTCAAAATCATAATCAACCAGCTGCTCGTCATCTTCTTCTTCATCAATCAACCCCTTTTCAATAGTCTTCTCCATGTCTTCAACAGATTTCTCTCTCACCACCTCTTCTCCAACCAAATCTTTCTCCAATTTAAAGTGCATGTTCACAAAACCAGCTTCAACTACCTCTTCAACACTCTCCACATTCATAGTTTCTTCCCTTTCTCCTGATCCTCCTGCTTCATCAGTTGCTACTTTAGATATGCCCTCTCCTACCCGGGAAGATGTACCCTTATCTAAAAATAAGTACTTGGTAGTGTTAGTCAAATCATCTAACTCAATCTGAGTTAGCTGATTAGGCACGCCGGCTACAGCCTTCAACTCATTCACCTCCTCAAACAGTCTCTTGATCACCTTATTCTGATCCAACAACATCTTGGTCATTCCCTTAATTACATCATCCTTTTGCCTTTCCCTTACCTCTTGATTTGTAAGTTTTGTCTTTACCATGCTTAACTTATTAGCTAGAGATGCATTTAGATTTCTTATTAGATCCTCATCCAAACTCCCTCTCTCTTCCTTTCTCGAAGGCTATGTAAAAGTTTGATTCTTATGTTGTCCTTCTCTCAACTTCTCCGTCATCCGCTTTTCTTAGACATCTTTTCTTTCTCAAGCCTGGCTTGCTCTACCAACTCATTAACATCCTCCTCGAAATCATAATCTTTCTCTTTTGCATATCTTTTCCTCTTTTTAACTACATCAGTCTGTTATGCCCTTGTCTCTTCAGCCCTTTTATTCTCAGACTCATCCACCCTACTGATATGGTTTCACTTTTTTGGTGGGTCCCAGATAAGAGTAATTTTCCCACTGAAGTCATGATGAATGGCGCAGCAGTCTGGGAAGATACGGTTGTTCATTTGCACTAGTCTTTTAACCTCCCCATGCCTTGGAATATTAGGGATAAGGTCATCAAAAATCATCTGTAAGAATCGAGGATAAAGCAGCCATTTATCCTTCTTTAATGACATCACGTTCTCCGCCATACAAGCAAAAATTAGTCTTGCTATGTTTTCCTTCTCTCCCCTATAGCATATCATTATTGCTTTTTCCCAATCTATATTAAGCCCATTTGATCCACCTTTACGGTGATATAAGCACATAATGAAGACATGAGCTATGTATCTCCATTCCTTAGAGAGGAAGGACTTCTTAATCTCCTTCCTAGTACCAAAAGGTGGTCCCTCATATCCCATCAATCTGAACGCCTCAAACACCTCCTGGTCTGACAGAGTAACCTCATCTCCAGTATCTTCATCTAGCCTTAGCACCCTCGATACAATCTCAGCATTAATGATCACCTCATTCTCCATCACTCTAGCTATAATCCTTTGTATATTGCCTCTTGTATCATACTCAGCTGTTCTCTTGAAATCTCTGATGTGAAGGTCATAAATAGTAGGGGATTGAGTTATCGCGTAAGCTATAGGAGATCTCTGCAGCCATCGACTCTAAAAGCAGCTGCTTTAGGGGTATCATCCAATATAGCAGTGATGTTGTTCCGCTTGTCAAATTTCAGATTTGCTATTTAGTCTGAAAAACAGATGAAACGTGTTAGAATAATATATCAAATAATTATATTAAAGAAAAATAAAGAGAAGGTAAGAATTACATAAAAAACAAATTAAATTCGCTAGCCGAAATTACAGTTTCGCATATTGAAAGTTTTAGTTTCGCTGGACAGAACTATACAGCAGTTAGATGTAGTTTCATCAACAATTAGCCATAGTTATTAGTTTTAGTTACAATTGGTTATAGTTTCGCGATCAATTATTTATTAGAAAATACTTTCGGCAACACAGTGAAGTAGATTCGACTGGCCAAAATTATAGTTTCGGCGCAGCGAAATTAAAGTTTGGTCAGCGAAACTGTTAAGTTAGCCCGGATAGCATAACTCCATAGTTTCGCTGATAAAGTACGTACTTTCGTTTAGTTTCGCTGAACTATCGGTACTTTCGCAGTAAGAACTGCAAAGGTACCGAAGAGTCTCAATCAAATATACTCACAATGAGGTTATTAAACCAATAAAAGCCTAAAGTCCTGAGTTTGAAAATCACTTAAGAAAGTACTACAACGGTTACTCAGAACATGAAATCACCGAAGAGTACATTCGCAAATAAAGATATCCGGTGAAACCCTAAGTCTCAGAAAACACGAATGTGCGAAAATGGATGAACATTGCAAATTGAGTTATATAGCACATAGTTTCGTAGGCAGTGAAACTATAGTTTCGCCAAGCGAAAATGCAATTTCACCAGACGAAACTGGTCATGCCACTTGCGAAAGAGCTGGCGAAGCTATAGTTTCGTCATGTGAAACTACAAGCAAAATTATAATTTCGCTGAAAACCTAAAAAAATTACAAATTTTAAATTTTTTTTGACATTGTTTCCCTTTCTATAAAAAATAAAATAAAACTAAATTAAATTTAAAGAAAAACTAAAACAAAGCGACAAAATAAAACAAATCAAAATAAAATTTGCTCCATAAAAACCTCACCAATATTCACGTATAATTTTGTTAACACAAAATCAAACAAAATAAAAGGATACAAACGAGATGCTGAAAAGATCCTTTTAAGTCCATGCCTTCTTCACTTCGAAAATAGCACGTAGCCACTGTTATCATATTTTGATACTTTTAAAGAAAACATAGATGACCCAGTCCCCACAGACATTTGGCAAAGAAACTTATCCTGTCCTCATGATGTATTGAACAATTGACACACTCTGCATGACTCTTCCTTTTAGAAGCATCATAGGTCTTATTTCATAAGAAGCAAATCCCTATAGACATCAAGTGATGAGAGGTCTAGCTTTATACTTAAGTATAACATAGGAGATGATTAATTGAGTCTTACAGACGAGAGCTTCAGGTCTATACTTACGTATAACAAAGAAGATCATCATATAGTACCAATGAGAGCTCCAGGTCAGTACTATCGTACAACAGAGAAGATCATCACTCCAGGTCAATGTTCACACATAGTAGAGGAGATAAGCACCAAAAGTAATATAGGGGGAGCATCTTAGGTGCAAAGATGAGAAAGCATATAGCTTTTGAGATAGGGCGGAATAATTTGACACAAGGATACTTTAGATAGGAATAAATCAAAACAGAGATATCACGTTCCCAACCCTTTTTGAACAAGGACATGAATCTTTGTGAAGGCCAAAAATATCAAGGAGATTAATTGAGTCATCAAGTTTCTTGCACTATTAATTAAGCTACGAGTTTACTGTTTACTTTGCTTTCTGGCTGAACCTATCAAGCATATCCCACACAATACTATCAACTTTCTATACATCAACCAGACTTCTTAATTTATTCTGCAAAGAAAAACAAGAATATCATTTAATATATTCTCCCCTAAAATTTTTACAAATTAGCACAAAGTAGAAATTTCTTATTGGACTATATGTCATTATTATGTATATATATATATGTATATATGTATATATATACACACACACACACACATATATATATATATATATATTTATTTATTTATATACACACATTTTTTAAGTTTTTATGTGAAAGATGATAAAGAACAATGGAACAACAGAAAAAAAGTGAAGAAAGAAAACAATAAAAAATAAACAAAAATATACATAAAATAGTTTGAAAGAAAAACAATTTTAAAATGATATTAAACCCAAGATAGCGATCAATTCATAAAAGCCAGGTTTATCTAATTTTTAGTGAAAAAAGATCCGATTTTTGATTTTTGTGTCTATTGAAATAATATCAATAAAAACCTTTTCCTGAGCATCACGGATTGTAAGAATCCATGTCTCAAGGTGCTTAGTTCGGGAATGATGAATAGGGTTCTTATGATGCCAATGGCTGCTTCGTTGTCACAGAATAACGATGTATGAGGAAAGTTGATCCCATAATCAATCATCTGGTGTTGCATCAAGAGTACTTGTGAGTAGCAACTGGAAGCAGCAATGTATTCTGCTTCTCCCATAGAGAGAGAGAGACAGTGGTCTATTTCTTGTTTTGCCATAAAATAAGACAATTGCCTAAGTATTGATATCCTCCGGTAACCGACTTTTTGTTTAACCTGCAACCATTAGAATCACTATGAGAATAAGCATGTAAGAAAATATTCACACCATAAGGATACCAAAGACCTTAACGAGAAGAGCCTTTAAGTTAATGAAAGATTCGTTTTACAGCCTTTTCATGAGACTCTTCCGGGGCAGATTGGTATCGAGCACAATATCCTACAACAAAGGTGACGTCAGGACGACTTGCTATAAGATACATAACGGAACCGATCATGGATCTGTAGAGATGAAGGTCAATAGGTATCTTGTTTTCGTCAGGAGTGAGACACGTTTGAGCAGTAAATGGAGTCATTTCAGGAGAAGCTTCATCCACTTGAATTTCTTCAAAATTTCTTTAACATACTTCTCCTCATGAATGAGAATTCCCTTTGGCTTTTGTTCTACCTGCAGTCCAAGGAAAAAGCACATCTTCCCCATCATACTCATTTCGAAGCGACTATGCATCACCTCCTCGAACTCCCGACACAATTGACAATTGATGGAGCCGAAGATAATATCATCAACATAAACTTGTACAATCAGCATTTCACCATCCACTTCCTTCTTGATTAAGGTCATATCAATGGCGCCATGAGAAAAAAACATTGCTAAGAGATACTGTGTTAGAGTCTCATACCAGATCTGAGGTGCCTAATGAAGACCATAAACAGACTTATCAAGCTTGTAAACTATGTCAGGAAAGTCGGGATGCTCAAAACCTGGTGGTTGACACACATATATCTCTTCGTCAATGTCTCCATATAGGAATGCACATTTGACATCCATTTGATAGACTTTGAACTGCTTATGGGCAGCATGAGCGAGAAAAATTCCGATGGCTTCAAGACGGGCGACAGGAGCAAAGATTTTGGTATAGTCAATCCCTTCTTCTTGAGCAAATCCATGGACCACCATCAATCGTTTCTTACCCCCCCCCCCCCAATCCGGGTTTTTGTTTTTGAACACCCATTTCGTGCCAATTGGGCTTTGTTTGTGGAAGATCGACCAGGGTCCACACCTTGAGTTTCTTGAACTGTTGCAGCTCTAATTATATCGATTCAACTCAACAAGGATCCTGAAAAGCCGCATGAACATTCTTTGGGACGATTTGGGATATAAAAAAAGAGTATAAACAAACATTAATCAAAACAGATTGACTCCACATCCGAACTCCATCAGTGATAGATCCTATGATGTTATCATGTGGATGATCTTTCAAGGTTTTGAAATCAGATGGCATGGGTATGATATTTGAAGATGGTGGGCTAATTGGTTGTTTATGGATGGATGATGGTGAGGTTGATGGTAAGGTCGAGTCAATTGGAGAGATAGGTGATATCGGCTAATATGAGGTAGATGTAGGTGAGGAGGGAAGGGATGTAGAAACAGGTGGAGGTGGAAGCTCAATGATGAAGACGAAGATGCAAACTAATGTAGCATCATTCAATGTAGTAGGAGGGTCTTGATGTATGACATGAACAGGAGTTGGTGGAATGCTATTTTTTTGAACATGGAGCTAGACGCATCATCGTCGAAAACTAGAATATTAAAATAGTTAAACAGCGTATCGGAGATAAAGAACCATGTTCGTTTAGATTTAACATCAGAGGAATTAGATTCCTGCCAATCAATATAAAAGGACTCTTGAACAATATGTGTTTTGTTGTTATATACCCGATAAGCTTTTTGAGAAGAGCAATAGCTGACGAAGTAACATTCATCAGACACGGCACAGAATTTTGTCTTTTGTGTCTAAGTATTCAATAAAGTGCATGAATAACCAAATGGACAAAAGAAGTCAATTAAAGGCTTTCTCTTATGAAATAATTCATATGGTGTCTTCATCTTAACTTTGACTATCAACACCCTGTTTAGAACGTATGAAGCACAATTCACAGATGATGGGTAAGGACGATTCAATCAACATTGTACGATCAGCTTCAATAAGAATGTGATTCTTTTGTTCATCCACGCCATTCTGTTGAGGAGTCCTTGCAGCACTGAATTGTCTTAAAATTCCCTTCGCATCAAAGAACGAGTGATCTGATTCCTAAATTCAAAAACGTCGTCATTCTGATTGCTAAAACCTTCTTTTTGCTTATCGTCTCGATTGAAAGTATTAACTTCTGCAGCTCCTCGGCAACCTCTTCCTTGTGGGCAAGAAATCTTACCCAAGAATACCTGGAAAAATCATCGGTTATCACGAGACAGAAAGATTTCTTAGCAATTGATTTAACACTGATTGGGCCAAACAAATTAGTGTGTAACAACTCAAGGGGATTAGATATGCTATTTTTAAGTTTTGGCTTATGTAGTTTGTTGTGTTGTTTGCCTTTGGCACATGCCATATATTTTTTAGCCACATAAAAATCTTTTAAAGGAAGTCCCCTAACGAGATTGTTTTTACTAATTTGTTTATATTTTTGAAACTAATGTGGCCCAATCTATGATGCCATAAGAAAGACTCAGAGGTGGAAGCTTTGGACAGAAGACATGTGACAGTAGATGTTGACTCCCTTGATCCTATGTTTAAAAGATATGTGTTATTCTTTTGTGGTGCTCGCATGAGTACCATCTCATATGGAATATCAATCTCAGATTTTAGAAAGAGACATTCATTGGACTTAAACAAGACTATAATATCTTTATCAAAAATCTCAAAGACACTCAACAAATTAAATGCAAGCTCAGGTACGTAATTGACTTTCTCTAAAGTTAGAGAGCCATTGGAAACTTCTCCTTGACCGATCATTTTCCCTCCTTTCTTGTCGCCAACAAATGTGGCCTAACCTCCATTTATTATCCGATAATTGGTCAATAAGTCCTTGAGCCCCATCATATGTATGGAGCATCCACTATCCACATGAAATACACTATTTACGACCTTAGTGGATGACTCCTGCAAAAATATCAAAGAACGATTAACCAAGTGAAATAGGAACCCAAGTTTGAACAACTTTGGGTTTAGGAGTGATAGGTTTCTTACAAAAGAAATTATTAACTAATTTTGTCAATCTATTCCAAAATGAGTTCCTACTAACATATCTATGATGTAGTTTAGGATAATTCTTAACTACATGATCATCTTTACCACACCTAAAACAGTGTGGTGTTAATCTAGGTCTATTATGTAATGAGGTAGGGATTTGATCAATATGTATTTCCTCATCACATTTAGACAAATTAGAATCTACATCACTGTATGTCTCATACATGCCTCGAGGTCTGTATTTATTTGAACATGAATGGTTATTTACAAAAGAAGATGAATTGTCATCTAAAGTACAGTGTGTATCCTTTGTACTAGCTTTAGATGAATTTGATACCCTTTCGTTTGATAAAGAAATATTCGTTGGGTAAAATATGGAATAGGATGAGCAAATAATTTGTCAAAACAATTAGTTTTATTTTTCTCGTTATTCTTTGCGGTGGAATCATTCATACTATTAACACAATTAGAAACGGTAGTATCATCACAATCCACAAAACTTAAAGATAAGATAGAAACATCATGAGAACATGATGAGACAGTGTTTATTATAGATGCACTAGAAACAAAACAGAATTTAAACTGGATTTATGATCTAAGACAGAATGCTGAGATTCAGGTGTACCAAGACTAGTGCATCCAAGCCCGCTAATTGGTCCATAATCATAGTCCTCACGAACATGATTAGGATTTACACCTTCTAAACCTGCAGACATACTGTTAGTATTTGTTTTCATCAAATCATTAGAAGGATAAGGAACAGGCATATGAGAATAACAGTAAGTACTAGGAGGATGAGAAACCTTAGCATTTTCATAGCCCAATCTCGTTTTAATCCTAGTCCCCCGTTGAGATTTACATAGATCATCATGTTTCATTCCCGATATTGTCCATTTATCGAGCTTTGATTAAAGTTTGCTTAATTCAAATTCAGCAAGTGCAACCCT
The DNA here is from genome assembly GCA_025506515.1 of Flaveria trinervia. Lineage (NCBI taxonomy): Eukaryota > Viridiplantae > Streptophyta > Magnoliopsida > Asterales > Asteraceae > Flaveria > Flaveria trinervia. The sequence continues at coordinate 60,104,970 of CM046441.1, forward strand.
TTTAGCCAAAGTATTAATCTCAACATTTCTTCCAAAACTATTCGTTTTAGGTTATCATTCTCTTGTAAAGCCGCCTTTAATTTAACAAAATATTTAGACTCATTTATTTTAAGTTCCTCATTAATTCGTTTTAAATCTTTCTCATTATTAGTTAATAAACGATTAGCTTTGTAAACTCCAAATAACCTGATTTTACATGCAGAAGAACACATATCCTGAAATACCTCATACGGAAGTCTCATCACGACCTTTTTTGCTGCTAAGGCCTTCTCACATTGACACATCGGAGTACTCGACTTGCTTTCCTCAACAGTGGTAGCAACATCATCTTTTTCTTTTGCTTTCTCAGTGGGTTGACTTCCTTCCTTCCTTAATTCCTTAGATCTACCTTCTTTCACCTTCTCATCCTCCTTTACCTTCACAGACAACTCAGCTTCATCTCTAATTTCTTTGAACGGATCAAATTCATCCTCACAGTTCACCTTTCCCTTTCCTTTCACAATATCCACTACCAGCACTTGGTTAATCTCATCTCTTGTCTCTTTAACTTCAGCACTCCAATCAAAATTAGAGATTAACGCTGTCTCTTTCTCGTGACTCATTTCCTCTTTACTCTCACTTGAAGCCAGTCGTGAAACTCCCGAATTACTAGGATTAGTGACGATTGGCAATGGATATTCACGTTTGAAATGTCCTAATTGTTTCCAATTAAAACACCTCAGCTTTGACTTATCAAATCCTAGTTTAGAGTTAGAGCTTTGACCTTCGAAATTCTTTCTTCGAGTGCACTCCATGAATCTTAGGGCTGTAACTGTCAACATTGCCATTTGCCATTGAATGTTAGTCTCTTCCAGATCATCAAGGTCCACCTGATACATGTCCTCTATTGTCATCCCATTTCCTTTCAACTCTCCCGCCACTAAGGCTTCGTAGCTCTAAACAAACATACCAAAAAGAGCCATTGTCTAAGATGGACTTGAAGTTTCAACAGTTGCTTTTGAATTAGCTTGATCTCTCCCGACACCACCACAATCTCCAGAATAATCACCAGTAATCACTCCTCCTTGACGAGATGTCTGTATAGGAGAGCTTGCAGCGGAAGATAATAATCTAGCATTTTGAGTGAAACCAGAAGTAGGCATCACGGATCGGTTGAATTCCCTTCTCTTCATGTCAAAATCAAAGGATTTAAGCTTATTGATGATGTCCATAAGCTTGTAATCAGTGAAGCCTCTTTCCTATTTTAACATTCTCACATGTAGACTCCATTGAGGTGGGAGAGAGTCTAGCAACCTGTTGACTTGCTCATTATTGGAAAGTTATTCATCGTATTTCTTAAGTGTACTTGATACTCTAAGAAAATGATTAGTGAGATCTGTGAGACTCTCGTTCTTGTATCCCACAAACGTTGAATTCCTTCTCAGCTAGAATACCCTTATCATTCACCAGCTCATCGTTACCGTCATAGAACTCACACAGAGCGTGAAAGAGAGACTTAGCATTCTTATGCTCAGTGAATCGATTGTAGATATCTAGTGCAAGACAGAGAGTTAATGCTCCAAAAGCTTTGTAGTCTCGATCAATCAGCTTCAGATCCTTCTTGATGAATGTGGATGGGTCCTTGTTTTGGGAAACAATATCACCAATAGTGACAGTTGGTATGTGAGGACCAGAAATGATAGATTCCCATTGATTGTGGTTAGCGTAGAAGAAAAAGGCTTTGAGACATCTCTTCCAATCCTCGAAGTTATCCCCATTTATGAGTCTTGGAGGTCTGTTGGGACCTACACTTTCAAGATCAGCAAGGGTAAGAGAAGTCATTTTTGACATACTAGTTTTGCTGGGGAAATAGTAGTTTAATAGAAAATATGGTAGATTCGCAGACAATTTCGCTGAGAAAAATTAGTTTTGCCGGGTGGCTATAGTTTTCTAGACAATTTTGATAGCAGTTTCGCTAGCCAAATACCTAAAACAGCCTAGTTTCACCGATAAGTTCGCATGTAACAGGCTTGATCATTCATTCAATGGTATTTTCGACAACAATTTTGCTTGTAAATCACCCACAAGCACTGTTGAACTTTCATTCAATGAAACTATTTTCATAGAACAGCTGTGAACAACTTCAAGGAGGATAACACATGTATTTTCGCTGAAGGAACATATAGTTTCGCTGGATGAATAGGTAATTTCGCTGGATGATGCTGAAAAGCTTTTTCAACACAAAATCCATCTGATATCATCAAAAACTTAATAGATTTGAGATCTGATGATTAGTAGAGCTTCCCCAACCAAAAACAAACAAATTTCAAGCATATTCCATATCAAATACTCTCAAATTTGATCTGAAATTGATGAAAACTTGATATCGAACAAAAACAACCAAAACCTCAACAAATCATGAGCACTAAGGCTTTGATAACATATTGTTGTTCCGTTTGATCAATTTACAGTACAATGAGATGTTGAATCGTGGAATATCAAATACAAACAATAGACAACAAAGATGAAGATGATTAAGAACAATCACAAATGAATCAAAGTAAGAACAATGAGACTCAATACCTTTAATAATAACAAAGCATAATGATATTTATATGAATAAACTGCTTACAAAGTTCTCTTGCAACAGTGATAAACGATTAGGGTTTTACAAGATCACCCAACAACAAAATAATCAAATCTACATAACAGTCTTAGTTTCGTAGTGTTAGCGAAACTGTACTACCAAAACAGCTGACTATAGTTTCGCTCAAAGTTTTGCTGGACCACAAAACAAAGAAAAATAAGCAACATATAAAAGTAAACTAGCATAAGACCTATTACAAATTAATATAAGCAAAATCAAATCTAAAGTGAGTCCAACCTATACTTGATCTTTAGTATATTATCATCAACTCTTAGAAGGATTCTGCTTCATCATAAACCCGAGTGTTACTTACTGAGTTTGACAGAAGATACTTGTGTTGAGTACAAAAACCAATCCTGCAATTGGTATCAGAGCTTTTTATGCTCTTGCTTGTGTGATCTTACCATCCTAATCAACCTCTTCTTCGCTCACCTACTCACTACACTAAAAATGGCCCTTAACCAGAAATCTGAATGTGAAATGGGGATGATGACTAAAGCACCTATCATCACCCCTATTAACTTCAGACAATGGAGCAGACGTATTGAATGGTTCATTAGATATCAGACAGCCAAATATGGAAATCTATCACCAATGGCCCTTACAAGCCAAAGGTTGCAGCACCTGCTAGAGGTGGTGCAATGATAGAGAAGGTGGTGGAAGATTACTCTGAAGAAGACTACAAGCGACTTGATACTGATGGCAAGGCCATGACTGTTCTAATGACTACTATACCCAACTTCATCATGGTGGGGTTTGAGCATTGCCAGTCAGCTACAAAACTTTGATGCCTTAACAAACATGTATGCAAACTTTAACGACTCAAAGAAAGATTCACTGAAGCAACAGTTTGAGAACTTTACTCACATTGCTGGAGAGACCTTGAGCCGGCAATACTTCAGGTACATGGATCTTATCTATTCTCCTAAGTCTGTGGGGGTAACTCCTAAATTGAGAGATCTCTTAACCAAATTCATGAGTGCACTTCCTAATGAGTGGACGTTCTACCGTGTCTCTATCAAGAGGACGGAAAATCTGAACTCCCTCCCAATGACTGAGCTATACCACATTCTAGATGGATATCATGTAGAAATGGAGAACTAGAGTGGCCGCCAAGTGAGCATACCCTCAAGCCTTCCTGCTTGCAACACACTTATGGTTGCAGAAGGCTCAAGACCCCTATAACCTCATTAGTACATGGCACCTCCTCAGCAACCATTATGTTCCTCTAGGCCTTACATTACATTTCTTGAGACTCCAAGGTCTCAACAAGCCTAGCCGAGTCCTTTTCAGGACAGCTATGCTTTTGTCTTAATGAGTAATAACTTTAATGATTTTTAGTTTTGCTTTGAAGATCTGGAGTGTTTCAGCCCAGATGATGTGGTATACATGGACATAGTCCAACAAATAGCTTTGTTAACTTACAAGGTGAAGAAGTACTTTAAAAGAACTAGAAGGCAGTTCCCTTAGAACCCAACTAGCCACAAGTTTGGGTTCGACAAAGCAAAGGCCAAGTTTTACAACTGTAACTAGCAGGGTCAATTTTCTTGGGAATGCAAAGCTCCTAAATCAAATCCAAGATCTACTCATGCCTCCACACATCCTATAACACCTAAGTTGCTGGAAAGTCAACTAAGACAGCTACTGTGGCTCAAGAAGTTGATTGGAGCTTTATGGTAGAAGATGACACCTCTACTCAAGCACTCATGGTTGGAATAGACAACTCAAAGGTATATGAACATGTCTATACTCCAGCATGTACTGCTAAGGTTAAAATGTACCAGGACTACAATATGGAAATTAAATCTGACATTGAGTCCTTGAATATCTTGAAAGCTGATTTTAAGAGGGCTGAATCTCACTATCAAAATAAAATTGAGGAGTTAGAAAAAATAGTATCCTCTTTAAAACATGAGCACACAAATTATAGGGCTCAAATCAAGGATTTAATATCCAAATTGACTAAGGCTCAAGCCAAGCTAGTAATAGCTGAGGCCCAAGATAGGAAGCATGCTATTTCTTGGCAAAACTTCCAAGCCATTCTTGCATCATCCTCTCACCTAAAATTGTGTTATCAAAAGGTGAGTTGGGAACTAATGAAATTGCTCCACCACACTCTTCTGAATCTATTAGACAACCAAGGTGTGGTACTGAAGAGAAAGAGGTTCCATCTGCTCACCCACCTTCCTATGAGTCAAATAGTGATGCAACAATGGAGACCATCATAGGGAAGAACTAGGTAATTTTACCCATTTCTACCTGTGATGATCAACCCCTAACCACCAAAGCCAGAAGAAGCCGAGCTAAGGCAGCCAGAAAAACTGCCAAGAAAGTGGTTGAGTCCAAGCTGAAGATAGACCCAAATCAAAAAGATGTGTTTATTTCAGCAAGATTTGAAGTGGTAGGAAACTCTGATTTAGGAAAGGTGTGTAGTACCAACACACTTGTCCTACCAAAGGAACAGAAGTTAAAGGAAAATATTGCAGATAAAGAAAAGAAGAACAAGAAAATGCAATCCTCAAGTTCCCAGAAAATTAACACTGCATGCATAATATGTGGTCTGTATAACCACATGGCCAAAGATTGTTACTACAATCATGCTATCACACATTATTCAAATAATTTTAAAAAGAAGGAGTCAAGGAAGGTTTCATATTTGAACCCTATCACATGGTTCAAGTGTTAAAGAAAGGAAAACTTGTCTCGGAGGCAAAGTTGCTTTAAGAAGAAACTCATTCTTCCAAAGGGAAAATTGCTTTGGAAGACAAATTCAAGAAAACTCAAAAGAACAAAAGAGTTCCTTTGAGACCTTTTGAGAAAAAGACTGCTTCGGAAGAAAAGGTGGTGAATGTCTCTTCAAAAATGAAAGAAGCTTTGGAAGAATGCCACGCTGCACAAGCTTTATCAAGCTTGTCTTATATGATCAACCAATGGAATGGAAGATCAAGGAAGATGTTGCAACCCAAACCTCTTCTTCAAAGGCATCCAATGAACCCTCATGCATAAACTTTGGTTCAATTACGTCATGTTATTCGGAGAACCCAAGACCAAAAATGCTTGGGTTTCCAATCAAAACTAATCATCTCATCTTATATGTAAGGACATTCGCATGACAAGAATAACAATATATGGATTGTGGATAGTGGATGCTCCAAGAATATGGCAGGGAACAGATCTCTCCTTCAACAATTTCAACATTCTGATGGAGGTCCTGTCTAGTTTGGAGGTGAGGCTAGAGGATATATCTCTAGCAGACGGAGTGTATCCAATGAGAATTTAAAGGTTTACAAAGTAAACTTTGTCAAACAAATTGAAAACAACTTGTTAAGTGTTTCTCAATTTTGTGATCAAAAAGTGCATTATCCTCAAACCCGGGATGAAAATTCCTCAAAAATTGGTACTTCTTAGATCTTCTAGGAGAGGGGATATGTACAAGCTAGATATGAACAATGGTTCCCTACTGGGTGAAGTATCATGCTCTCTTTCCAAAGCTGATAGTGAATAGTCAACCTTATGGCATAAACAAATATGTCATGTTAATTTTAAATCAATGAATAAGTTGGCTGAAAACAATTTGGTACATGGTTTGCCTAAAAAGGAATTTTTCTACATAGATAACTATGTTGCATGCCTGAAAGGGAAGCAACACAGGGCATCTCATAACTCATCAGCTCATAATGAACAACACCAAGCTGATGGAAGTAGCATTTTGAAGGAACGTACAACTATTAATGCAACTTCTCAGCCAACTAACATCGATGATGTTTCTCCTTCATTCAATCAGTCCTCATTGAATGAGCGTGAAAACCACCTATGCATGGGTGAAAACCACCTCGACCAGATCAGAGTAAACAACAATGTTGAATCAGGCCGCCCCTTGCCTTAAAAGAATTCACACGCGGCCACCAGCTTTCCCAAAATAAGGGGGAGGGAGCACGTCGCATGGGAAGAATCGGCGTTTAGTGCGGGCATTGTTGCAAGTAGGCATTATAGTAGTAAATGGACATTACAAGTAGTGGAGAGTGCAGAGTACTACTCCAAGCGAGACTCGTCTAAGGGTTCAAAACCTATGGCAGCGAATGCGGACAAAATTGAATGGCGGGGTGGTGAACCAATAGGTAGGCGAGAGGCATACGGATCTTTTTAACCAAAAGAGAGGCTGAAGTTCAAGCTCCTGAGCAAAATAGTTCCAATTTGGATCTATCTTTGTAACTGGAGGTGATTCTAGGCTTAGGATTCACAACACTCATCCAACTAAGAACATCATAGGAGAAGTCTCTAAAGGATATACTCAAGAGGAAGGAATCGATTATACTGTTCTACCAGCTTGATGTTATGTCTTTCTATATGGGGATATAGATAGGGAAGTCTATGTGTGTTAGCATCTAGATTTGAAGACCCATAACACCCCAACTATGTGTGCAAGCTAGAAAGCTCTATATTGGTTGCACCAAGCACCTAAGCTGTGCTATGAGACCTGTCTTAATTTCTCCTAAAGAATGTATACACTAGAGGTACCATTGATAAGACTCTCTTTATAAGAAGTCTGGGATATATATTTTGCTCGTGCAAGTCTATGTTGATGACATCATATTTGGTTCTTCAAATGATCAAATATGGAAAGATTTTGAGTGCATTATGAAGAAAAAGTTTGAGATGAGTTCCATAGGAAAAATGGATTTTTTCCTTGGAAATCAGGTGAAGCAGATGAGGAAAGGGTTCTTCATAAATCAATCTAAACATGTCAATGAAATTTTAGAAAGATTTGAGATGAAAGATTGTAAGCCAACCAAGACACCTATACCAAGAAACCATAATCTCAAACCTGACTCTAAGGGGGAGGATACTAATCAACATCAGTATAGGGTAATTATTGGTTCTTTGATGTATCTCACAGCAAGTAGACTTGATACAATGTTTGCAACTTGCATCTGTGCAAGATATCAGGCTGCTCCAAAGGTGTCTCACCTAGTTGCTGCCAAGAGAATCCTCAGATACCTCAAATGAGCACCTAAAGAAGGTCTTTAGTATCCAAGGAACAACAATTTCAATCTCTATGGCTATTTAGATAGAGACTATGGTGGCTGCAATATCAACAAGAAATCCACATCAAAAGGATGCGATTTCTTGGTAGAAGGATTATCTCATGGCAATGCAACAAGCATCCTATGTTTTGAATACATGGTTGCTGCTAGTTGTTGTGCTTAGTACTACTTGATTCAAAACCAGATGATAGACTATGGATTCAACTTCATAAGTACTCCTATCCACATTGAAAAAAACAGTGATATCTCCAAAATGAAAATCCAATAAAACACTCCAAGACAAGCACATTGATATCAGGTATCATTTCATTAGAGATATTTATGAGAAAAGTCTAATCAAACTAATCAAATTGACTAAAATGAACAATATGCTGATTTGTTCACCAAAGCCTTTGATAAAAAAGATTTAAGTATCTCATTACACCTATGGAATGATAGTATAATAGTCTATCACATTTGAAAACCTTTTAAAAATGTGTAAAGTCTTTTGTCAACAAAAATCTAAGCCCTGTTACAAAAGGTCTTTTAAATTCTTCTAAGTATAAATTCTTCTGAAGAGGAATTAACCCTTGGAAGAGTCATACATATCTTGCGAAGCAAAATTCCTCCAAGGAAAATTTTCTTCTCAGAAGAGTTTTTAGTCTCGAAAGAAGCAATTGATTGCATATCAGATCTATTTCCGAAGCATATAAAACTCTCCATTAGGAAATCACATTCTACTCTCGAAAGTAAGCAATTTACATTCGTAAAGTAAAATTGGCTTTGGAAGAAGATTACCTTCGGAAATCTTTTATACTCGGAAGAAGACCTTACTATGTAACGAAAATCTTTGGGCGCCACATAGTATAAATCAAAGATTTTATTAATGATGTCAGAATCTTTTAAGTGGTTTTTATTTTTACCGCCCTTGTCACATCTTACCCCAAACCATCTTTTCACCTTATCCAACCCCCAAAACTGCCATTTCACCCATTTAAATAAACCTGACTCTTCATTATAATCTTTTTACCAAATTTACTACCCAAAAGCTTCCTTCACCTTCAATTCACCTAAATTCAAACTCATTTCTCTGTAACCTTTTTCCTACAATGGCTCTAAACCTTAAGCATAACCGAGTCGCACTCATTGATTTATCCAAGGATGTTGACTTCTCGGATATCATCTCTTTTCTCACCTAATCCACCTATACACCGCTCTGACTATTAATCCCACTGTTTACTCAAATCATATGGCGAATTCTAGAGCATGGAGATTGAAATCCTAAATGGGGTTAGGGTAATAAGGTCAAGCATTTGTGGCCAGGAGTTGATCATTTCTGAAAAACTCATCAGGGAGCATTTGGAGCTTTACGATGAAGATGGTCCAACTAAATTCTCCAAGTTAGACCTCGACAAACACATATACCAAATGGGTATGGTGGAGATGTGAACATTATATATTGTTTAGAGTTCAATTTCTCACACAACTGGTAGTTTCTATTCTAGTTGTTCTCCATTGTTTGTCTAATACATCTTAGGGGCGGGATCAAAACCCATAGAACTAGGATGGCTAGTTCATGGGCAGTGGTGAAAAGCCTCCACTAAAATTACTCAAGTTTGTGCTACTTAGCTTATTGGGAACCTCAAGAGGGGAACATTCTTCATGTATCCCAGGTTCCTTCAGAAAATGAGCATAGTTGTGAGTTGGACTACAAATAGACTTGTCTGTGCGCTGGTACTACTAGTTTCCTCAATAAGGCTGATCATCTTCAAAGTCTGTAATGAGTGTGTCCACACATCAAAGAAGACAACGCTCTCTTACAGGTATGATGAAGCCAATGGTCTGGGACATCCCTGTTAAATCACAAGTGATAAGACAACACTAGACTACCCTCATAGGCCAATGTAAGGATTCCTGAAGTCTGATGCAACCCAAAACTGCCTAAGTGTTTCAGCAACATGCACTAAGTACTGAAGTGAAGAATGCTTCGGAAGAATTACACAAAGCATTAGAAAATACTCTAAGTGTAATTCTTCCGAAGCCAAGACCAATATCTTCCGAAGCCTAACATGAAGTCTTCCGAAGCTTGAAGAGACAAAGTCTTCCGAAGCTTCAACCTATGAAGACAGATTTCTTCCGAAGACTTTTAGTACACATGCTTTATCTGATGTACTGTTCCATAAAGCACCTTTTCCGCTGCGTCTCTGATAAGTCACCAACTTACAAGAGTTGGTGAAAAGGTCCATGCTTTTGGTAACTGTACATTGAGGTCTTGTGTCTGAGACTTTCTACTTTATGTACTTTATCCTTTTTGTAATGTATAAGGATGTGAGCTATGGCATGTCATAGTCACAAGGTCAAAAGGCAGATATGCCTTTTGATCCTACAATTGATTTTGTTAGTGTCTAGTCAATTGTATCCAGCTGGCTTTCATAGTATAGCCGGCTGTAGGTTGTAGTATAAGTATTCCAAGTTCTTGTATCTTTCCATATGCTTTGTAACACTTGTAAAAGAACTTGAGAAAGCAATATACTGCTACCTTGAAAACTATACTTTCTTGTTCTGTCTCTTGCTTTACTTGTGTTCTCTGCATCACCTTTGGTTACCTAGTTCACTGTTTGATTAAGATTTAGTTAATCTCCTCATTGTGTTGTTGTGTTGTAATTGTGTTCAAGCCCTTGAACGATCCTGCATTGGTATCAGAGCATTCAGGCTCGTGATATAAGATCTAACCATCTTAAGATCCCTCACACACACAAAAACTAAACTTTTCAAATGGCTTCCATCTCAAAGACTGATATGGAGACTGGAACCATGAACAAATCCCCATTGATCACTCTTGATGACTTCGACACCTGGTGCATGAGGATGGAAGGCTTCATCAGGTCTCTTGACTCAAGAATGTGGGAATCTGTTGAATATGGACCTTTCATACCTAGCACCCCCTCTGCTACCGGTGCTGGTATGATTCCTAAAGATGTGGCCAACTACTCAGATGAAGATAGGAAAAGAGTAGAGATTGACAGGAAGGCCATGACTGCTCTTCAGACTGCTATCCCAAACTCTGTGTACAGAGGTTTTAAGAAGTGCAAAACAGCTAAACAGCTGTGGGATGCACTGAAGCTGATGTATGAAGGCTCCTCTGAAGCCAAGGAGAACAAGAAAGATCTTCTGAAGCAGCAGTTTGAAAATTTCACCTTTAAAACAGGTGAAACCATGACCCAACAATACTTCAGGTATGTTGAGATTGTGGATACCCTTGTGGATGGAGGAGTTCCTCTTGAGAACAGAGACATTGTAAGGAAGTTCATGTCCTCACTTCCTAGGCAATGGACACACTATTGTGTGGTAATCAAGAGGACTGAGAACCTTAAAACTCTTACTCTGACAGAGTTATATGGGATTCTCAGTGGATACCAGATGGAGATGAACTTACAAGGTTCATCTGGCAACTCTAACAATCAAATGGGTTCAGCCCTTCATGTGGTTGAAAGGGACAGCATAGAACCCCAACATCATCTCCTATGCTACCCTGACAACTCACAAAAGGGTCCTTTCATCACCTCCCGGAGACACCAAGGGAGAACTTTACTCAAGGGAGTCCATTCCAAGAGACAAGTTCTTCGCAAGCCTTTGTGTCTGCAGATGAAAGCTGTGGAAATTATCTCTTCACTCTTGAAGATCTAGACTGTATCCATCCAGATGACCTGGAATACATGGAGATAGTTCAGCAGATGGCTCTTCTCACTCACAGAGCCAAGAAGTTCTACAAGAGGACAGGAAGAAAATTTCCAAGCAATGCTACCAGTGGAAAGTTTGGCCTGGATAAAAGCAAAGTTAAGTGTTACAATTGTAACCTTATGGTCACTTCGCCAGGGAGTGTAAGGCACCCAGAGCAAATGGGGGTCAAACACAACTCAGACCAAACTTCACCAACAATACCCCTCAGGCTGAGAAGACAAAGCAACATGCTGCGGTTGCTGTTGAAGAGGGAGGATTTGACTGGAGTTTTCAGGTGGAGGATGCTTCTCCAAACCAAGCATTGATGGCTGATCATGATGAAGCCAAGGTATTAGAACATCTTTGCTCCCCTGAATGCATTGCTAAAGTAAATAGATACAGGTCCTACAACCTAGAGATGAGATCTGATCTTGAGTCATTAAACATATTAAAATCTGACTTTAGAAAACTGAAAATGATTACAAGTTAAAGATAGAAGACTTGGAGAAAACTATTTCAGTACTAAAACATGAACAAACAGATTTTAGAACTCAGATCCAAGATCTCATCACTAAGTTGACTAAGTGCCAGGCTGAGCTTGTGATCAGCAAAGCCCTGGCAGAGAAAAGTGTTCTTGAAGAAGAGACCTTCAAGAACATGATATCCTCATCCCTACACAATAAGGTTTGTTATCAAAATAGACAGGGACTGGGATCAAATGAGATAGCTCCTCCACACACAATCTTGTCTGTAAGATCTCCTAGGTGTGGAACTTGTGAAGATGAGCTTCCTCTCATAGATCCAGTAAGTGAGGATGATGAAGAAGTGATAGTGAGGAATCCCTCTGAGAAGAGTGAAGAAGAGGATTCCTCCAAGGGCCACTATCCTTCTGAGGAGAAGAATTAACTGTGATGACCAAGTCAAGAGAGAAAAAACTGATCAGGAAGAGCAAAAAAAGCAAAGAAGGCTCAAGAAATCAAGGCTACCTTTGATGCTAAGCAGAAACAAGTGTTTATCTCTGCAGGCTTCAAAGCAATAAGGACTGAAGACATCCACCAAAGCCTCTTATCTAAGAGTTCTGGTTCATGTTCAAATCATCTCAGTACAAAGAAGAAGACTGAGCTGCTGTGTACCACTGCTGCACAGCCTGGACCATCAAATTCCAAGAACAGTTCACAGCCCAAGGAAACTGTATCTGAATCTACCAAGATGAAGGTGAAAAAGGGATGTGACCAAGGCCAGTCTTGCTCTCAAAAGGAGATTTCTTTGAAGAAGAAAATGCTGTGTGTTATGTGTGAAAGTACTTCTCATATTGCCAAGGATTGTCCATACAATCCTAAAAGTACTATCCACATGACCAATACAAAGACTTCAAAGAATCTCAAGAAGTCTCAAGCTTCGGAAGGAAAGTCTGTTTCCTTCGGAAGCTCCAAATCAAAGAAGAAGGTAAATGGAAAATTACCTTCGGAAGCAAAGTTGGTCTCGGAAGAAAGGAGTTCTTCCGAAGTACTAAAGTCTACTGCAGTGACTGTAGATTCTTCCGAAGTATCAGTCATTAAAACTTGTGAAGCTCCAAAAGCTTCTAAGGTTTTGAAGGTCAAGTCCAAGACTCCAAAGGTGGTGTGGAAGTCTAAGAAAGACCAAATGACTGAGGTTTCTCCATCAACAACAGCCGAAGATCCCCTCTGTACAACCATAGGATCTATTACTGTTGCATTACCTTCTATTACACTTACTGAACCCAAGACAAGTAAGGCTTGGGTTTCCAAATGTAACTAATCATTTTCTTTGTGCAGGAACAGCTCAAGACAAACAAGAATGTCTGGATAATTGACAGTGGCTGTTCCAGGCACATGACAGGCGATAGGTCTTACTTCATAATTTTGAGAGAATTGATGGAGGACCAGTTGCTTTTGAGGAAATGAAGGTGGTTACATTTATGGAAGGGGCAAGGTCACAAATGGTAAGCTCAGCATTGAGAAGGTAAATTTTGTTAAGGAGCTTGGGTACAATCTTCTGAGTGTATCTCAATTTTGTGATCAGAGTCATAACATGCTCTTCACTGAGCATGAGTGCATTGTTCTCAAACCTGGAGTGGTCATTCCTCATGAGCATATTCTGCTCAGAGCCCCCAGGAAAGGGAACATGTACAAGATGGATTTGCAAGAAACATCTCCCTCTGGAGAAGTTTCATGCTTTCTATCTAAAGCAAATAGTGATGAGTCTTTCCTATGGCATAAAAGAATGTGCCATGTAAACTTTAAGAATATGAATAAATTAATTAAACATGATCTGGTAACTGGAATGCCAAAGAAAGAGTTTACAAGTGATGATCATTGTGTTGCATGCCTGAAAGGGAAGCAACACAAGGTATCTCACAAGCCTAAGGAAAAAGAACTCCATCACTACTCCCCTACACTTATTACATATGGATCTCTTTGGCCCCACCAGTGTAATGAGTTTAGGAAGGACCTTATACTGTCTAGTGATCACAGATGATTTTACAAGATTCACTTGGGGTTTCTTTCTTAGAACTAAAGATGAGACTCCTGAGATTCTAAAGAATTTCATCTTAAAGATTGAGAATCAATGTGATCACAAGGTCAAAACCATAAGATGTGATCAAGGAACTGAATTCAAGAACCAAATCCTTGATACATTTTGTGATGACAAGGGTATTACAAGACAATACAGTGCTCCCAGGACTCCTCAGCAAAACGGAGTTGCTGAGAGGAGAAACAGGACACTTATTGAAGCTGCAAGAACTATGTTGTCTGACTCTAAACTGCCTATCACCTTCTGGGCAGAGGCAGTTAATACTGCCTGCTATGTGCAAAACAGAGTCTTAGTAGTTAAGACACATGGTAAGACTCCTTATGAACTTTGGCACAAGAGGAAACCTTTCATTGGTTTTCTCAGGTCATTTGGATGTCCCTGCACCATCTTGAATACCAAAGATCAAGTTGCCAAGTTTGCTGAGAAATCAGACGATGGACACTTCATTGGATACTCTTCTCAAGCTAAAGCTTATAGAGTATACAATCTCAGAACTAGAATCATTGAGGAGTCAGCCAATGTGACTTTCAATGAGCACACTCCCAGTGTGGCTGGTTCTGGTCCGGATTGGCTATTTGATCTTGATTTAGTTACCAACTGTTTTAATAAATCTTGTGAGCATGTTTCAGGATCTGCAGAAAATTTAAATACAGGTGATCCTGATCCAAGATTTGAGCTTGGAAGACCTTCAGCTCCAGTTGGAACTACTTCAGCAAATGAGGTTTCTATCAGCACAACAATGACAAATCCAGCTGATACATCTGGCATGCCTTCAAATTCCAGTTCAGAGGCCTCTCAACCAGATAAAGACATCTCAATTGCAGAAGATAACAATGGTGATGGTGAAAGTGATCAAGAATCTCTTGATGCTAATAACTATACCATAGATGATAACATCAATGATGTCACACACTCATTGGATCAAGTTAATCTTGATAAGTGTGATAATGTGGAGGATCAATCTTCAAGACCAGATCTAAATTTCTCAAATTTGGATCTATCTCAGCAACTTGCTGTGATCCCTCAGCTAAGGATCCACAAGTCTCATCCTACTACAAACATCATTGGAGATGTTATCTCCGGGGTAAAGACAAGAGGGCAAACCCATGAAGCAAATGTTTGTCTTCACTCTTGTTTTCTATCCCAGTTAGAGCCAAAGAAAGTTGAGGAGGCTCTAAAGGATGGAAGTTGGGTTGAAGCTATGCAACAAGAGTTGCTTCAATTCAAAAGACAGAAAGTTTGGAACCTTTGTCCTCTTCCTCATGGGAAGACTACCATTGGAACCAAATGGGTTTTTAGGAATAAAAAGGATGATAGAGGAATCATCATCAAGAAAAGGCTAGACTAGTTGTTCAAGGATACACACAAGAAGAAGGGATTGACTACACTGATGTCTTTGCTCCTGTAGCTAGACTAGAAGCTGTTAGGATATTCCTGGCATTTGCTGCATCCAAGAACTTCAAGGTCTACCAACTTGATGTAAAGTGTGCCTTCCTATATGGAGTGATTGATGAGGAGGTTTATGTCAAACAACACCTGGTTTTGTAGATCCTGATCATCCTGATTATGTCTGCAAGCTTGACAAAGCTCTCTATGGGCTGCATCAGGCACCCAGGAAGTGGTATGAGACACTGTCTGAGTATCTCTGTAAACATGGTTACAGGAGAGGTACTATAGATGGAACTCTCTTCATCAAAGGACAAGGAAACGACATTCTGCTAGTTCAAGTATATGTGGATGACATCATCTTTGGCTCAACCAATTCAAGGCTCTGCAAAGACTTTGAAAAGCTGATGAAAGATAGATTTGAAATGAGTTCAATGGGAGAACTTAATTTCTTTCTAGGAATTCAAGTGAAGCAGGTTGAAGATGGCATTTTCATAAGTCAGTCAAAGTATATTCAAGATATACTCAAGAGGTTCAACATGACTGATTGTAAGACTGCTAAGACACCCATAGCCAGAAACCACTCTCTTGGTCCAGATCTTGAGGGGGAGTGTGTAGATGAGCACTTATACAGGGCTATGATTGGGTCTCTTATGTATCTTACAGCTAGCAGGCCTGATATCATGTTTGCTACATGTATTTGTGCAAGATATCAAGCTAATCCTAAGATGTCTCACTTAATCACTGTGAAAAGGATTTTAAGATACCTCAAAGGTGCCTCAACACTTGGTTTATGGTATCCAAAGAATTCTAATTTCAATCTGTATGCCTATACAGACAGTGATTATGGTGGTTGCAACATGACTGCAAAGTCTACATCTGGGGGATGTCAATTTCTTGGTGGAAGGGTTGTCTCATGGCAATGCAAGAAACAAACCTGTGTGTCTGCATCAACTGCTGAGGCTGAATACATTGCTGCTGCAAGCTGCTGTGCTCAAGTGCTTTGGATTCAAAATCAGATGCTAGACTACGGATTTAACTTCAAAGAGACTCCTATCCACATAGACAACAACAGTGCTATCTCTATCACTGAGAATCCTGTGCAGCACTCAAGGACCAAACACATCAACATCAGGTATCATTTAATAAGAGATAACTATGAAAAGGGGTTAATTAAACTAGTCAAAGTTCACACAGATGAACAATATGCTGATCTGTTCACAAAAGCTTTTGATGAACAGAGATTTAAGTATCTGATATCAGCTATTGGGATGATCAACTTTGAGTAGATTTTTCTTAAAACTAATTCTAATTATTTCTTCTTAAAAAATATGTGTGTCCTAAGTTGTCTAGTTCATCACCTTCATAAGCTCATGTTTTCTTTGAATGAAAAACTCTTTTTGAAGACTTTCCTTAGATTCTTGAAAATTTTCTGATACTTCGGAAGATAATTTTACCTTCGGAAGAAAAATATGTCTTCAAAATAAATGACTGTCTAAGAGATTTTACCTTCGGAAGAAGTCAAAATTTATCTTCCGAAGCTTAAAATTCTCAACTTAGACACTTATTCATTTTTAAGGACTTTTTCCTTCCGAAGCAAAAATTACTTTCGGAAGCTTTGTTCATTCTTATACAAAGCTTTCCAAAGTTTATTTCTCTTCCGAAGCATAAATCTTTAAGACTCTCAGGAAAATTCTTCCGAAGTCACTTTAGCTTCGGAAGCTTTTTCAATCAAACTTCCGAAGACAAATTACTTCGGAAGCTTTTCGAACTCCAAGAAAACTACTTTTTGAGCAAAAAGGTAAACTACTTTTTCAGAGGTGGGACCGACATACGGATTTCAAAGTTTATCCTCTTTCATTAAACTTTATCTGAAATCCTTCTCTCTCATATAAACCCAACGGTTTCCCCCTTCTATCATCTGCTTTTCTTCCATACCTAAAACCCAAAGCTTTCTCTCTGAAATTTACTTCCATTCTTTTCTCTTCATCTCTGAGCTACCTCACAATGGCTGACCTTCCACACAGAAATGATCCTCACTTTGCCATGCAGCTACACAGACAACACAATCAGGTTGCTCTGTTATGCTCTGACAAAGATCCTCATTTCTCAGAGGTTTGCCGTTTCTTGTCTTTGTCTCACTACTTCACCTCCCTAACCATTGATCCTCCTCTATATGAGGATCATCTGCTTGAATTCTGGAAGACCTGCCAAGAGGTCATTATGGATGGGGAGAAGGCACTGTCTGCCACAGTGCAGGGGAGAACAATTTTCATCACTCCGGCCATCATCAACCGACATCTTCAGCTGGATGATGAAGCAGGTGAAGTGTTCTTTCCAAAAGAAGCGGTTAATCATTCCTTCGAGCAGATGGGCTATGAAGGAGATTTCTCTGTAAAGACCTTCAGGAAAGGGAAGGTCTCATCCCAGTGGAAATACCTGCTCCATGTGGTTATCCACAGCTTATCAAACAAGCATGGTGGATGGGACCAGATTCCTGAGGATCTCTCCTTTATAGTTCATGGAATGGTTCAGGGGGTCAAGTTCAGGTATTCACAATTTGTTTATACTAATTTACTTGCAAACTTAGACTCCTTAGAATATTACATGTTTCCTAGATATGTTCAACACATTCTTAACTGTGAACTGGGCTCACAGTTGAGGGAAACAGGCAATATTCTTAAACTGGGACAGATGAAGCCCGGCATCTTTAAAATTATGAAGAAGCCAACTGTAGGCTTCTCAGGGGTAGAAACAGCCCTAGTCCCAAAAATGTTAGAGCTCATTGCTCAAGGTGACAACATAGCAGTCCAAGCTAGTGTTGAACCCACACCTACTGCTCTCCTACCCTCTTCACAACCTCCAATATTCATCACCTACAAAAGAAAATCCCAACGACCCCTGCTCAGGCTATTGAGTCTGTGCGGCCCCCAAATACTCACCTTACAGGAAGAAGTGGACTCCAGAGCTCCCACTTCTCCTGAGGAGCAAACCACTCCCATTACTTTACCTATCAGGGCTGAGGTTCCTCAAGCTCAACCTGATGAGCTCATTAGCCCAAACTGTAAGCCTTCACTCTGAGTCTCAACACTCAAGTGAACAACCTTCAGGGGATAGCTACCATCCCCAGCCTTTGGATCTAAACCAACCAATTCCCAACCTATCCTTTACACTGATGAAGACTTAGGATTCAGTGAGTACCATGAGTCTCTCTTCTCCTCCCCTACTCAAAGAGAGATGAGTACCTCTGACTCTCCTCAGTCTATCCCTCATCAGTCACCTATTACTGAGGTGGACACATCTGAACCTGTTCAGGATGTCCATATGGAAGAGGCTCTCACTTTTGAAAGTGATTACATCATTAAGACCTCAACCATGGCAACTCAGCCCATTGGCATCTTAACTGAGGTTGCCAGTGAGCAGAGGAAAACCAGCAGCCAAGAAACTCAAGCTGGTGGTGAGAGAAGGGACTTTGGTCCAATCCTCTCATCCCCCAGTGATTTTGATGAAGATGAGGGGAATTTGAGACTAAAGGTACAACAATTGTCACAAACATGCACCTATCTAGTCTCTAAGGTTAGTCACTTGGAATCTCAGGTGACTACCCTGCAAAACAGGGTCAATGATCAGCAACTCCAGATTTCATATCTGCAGGAAAAACTAGCTGGGAGACCTTTAAGGAGAGCTCAACCAGGAACACAAGAACCTGTGGAAGTGATTGATTTATCCTCCAGCTCACCTATGCAAGTGGGTGATGCTACCAAAAAGGGGGAGAATGTTATCACAACCACAGAACCTGGGAGTTCTTCAAAGAGAATGGACATAGAGGACTCACCATCCTCACTTGCTGTTGTGCATTCTCAGCAACTTCCTCAAGTTCACATTAATGTGGACTCTATAGACTCTCTCATCAGGAGTCTCTTTGAGGAAGGTATACCAAGGGCTGTCTCATCTCCACCACATGGAACTGGCAACTACATATCAGATGGAGGTATGATGATGACAGAAGAGCCCTCATACTTCACAGAGTTCAAGGTCAACAAGAAGTCTTTCAGTTCCAAAGCCTGAGCTTCTATGAAGGACTGGATTTAGTCAACATGCCACTTGTCAATCCAAGCAAATCTAGACAAGCTGACAGGCTGGCTCAAAGAATCCAAGACAGGATCCTTGCAGAGTTCTCTCTAAGAAGGAGACTTAGGCAATCAGGCAATGTCATCGGTCAACTGGATGTTGAGGTGGACCCTAAGATTAGTTTCATAGGGGAAACCTTGGCTGAAGGCCCAGTGGCAGAACCTGAGACCCTTGTCTCACCATCAACAACTGCTGCAGAGGTCCAAACTCCATCTGAGACACCTGCTGGTGAAGGTGTTCTCAGCCTCTCTCTGGCCAGAGCATGGAAGCTACACCAAGCAATGAAGGCCAAGCCTCAATCCACCCTGAGTCACAAAGGTCTGTTGGTGACAAAGGGAAAAGGATAATGACTCCTGAGGAAATTGAGGAGGAAGAGAGAGAGGAAAAGGAGGCTAAGGGGAGAAAGTTCTTCTGGGTCATCAAAATTCATGCAAGCTGCAATCAGGGCTGCCCCCAGACCAAATACTCAAAATGATGAACAAAGGGCAGTCAGGATTAATTATTTACAGACCAGGAACTATGATGTTGATGAAATCATCTCCTCCCCTTAGAAGAGTTGAATGAACTGGCTGACATGGAAGTGTCAAGAGAGATTAAGGAGAAAGAGGATGCAAGGTTACTTCTCCAATTCAAAGAGGAGAGGAGACAGAAAAGACTTCACAAGCATACTCCCACTCTCTCTCCAGTTCAAGAAAGTCCTGCACAGGAAGATGTGGCTCCACAAGAACCTCAGGTAGATAAAGAAGAGGATAGAATCAAAATGATAAACTACCTGAGTGCCACAGGCTTCTATCAGGCAAATACACTTCTTCCCCTGTCCTATGACTTCATTGAGTTCGAGTACTTAAAGCAACTTGAGCTTGAGTTAGTCAAAGAAAGAAAAACAACCAAAAGGAAGCTAAGGGAAGAAGCTGCAAAGTCAAGAGCCATCATTCAAAAGAATGCAAAGAAGTCTGCTGACAGACAAAGAATGATGAGCTTCTTGAAGTCATATGGATTCTCCGAAGGAGACTTGGTCCCATGTCTCTATCTACAATGGATGAGCATATAAGGGTAATCAAGCAGAAGATTAAAAGTGGTGAACTCATTGACTTGCACTCTCTTCCAAGTCAAGTCCCACCTGAAGTGGAGGTCAAGTTTGAACAACCAGAGACACCTGAACCAGAACCTCCAGCTGAGCCTCAGCAAACTTCATCTTCTGATCCAAGACAGGGTCAAACTCCCTCTCCTTCTGAACCTGTGAGGGAGGAACACCCAACTGAGAAAGACACTGATGATCAACATGGTGCTGCAGACCAGTCTTCTCAGTTAAAGACATTAAAGAGGAAGAAGAAAATGGCCTCTAAACCAAAGACTAAAAAGAAGAAGCCAAAGTCATACTCCTCTACCCCCAGGGTGAATCAGATCAACCTGAGGAAGTGCATGATGAGGCAGCCCAATCAACTCCTATGCAAGTGGCTCCTCTAGCAACCGAGACACCCATCTTATCCTGGACTTACTCTACCAATCCAGAAAGATGGAATGTTATCAGAGATCAAGGTGTTGAAAATGTCTACTCATGGCAAGACATAATCAACTTACCTCTGCATGATCTCTTTGAAATGAGAAGATACTATGAGAGTCTTGATGATCCTGACCATCAAATGAAGAAAGGGATGGTCTTGATTATTCTGAAGACTACAAACATTTAAAGATCTTCTAGGTTTTGGTAGCATCAGCCTAGGGGGAGTTTGTAAGGATTCCTGAAGTCTGATGCAACCCAAAACTGCCTAAGTGTTTCAGCAACATGCACTAAGTACTGAAGTGAAGAATGCTTCGGAAGAATTACACAAAGCATTAGAAAATACTCTAAGTGTAATTCTTCCGAAGCCAAGACCAATATCTTCCGAAGCCTAACATGAAGTCTTCCGAAGCTTGAAGAGACAAAGTCTTCCGAAGCTTCAACCTATGAAGACAGATTTCTTCCGAAGACTTTTAGTACACATGCTTTATCTGATGTACTGTTCCATAAAGCACCTTTTCCGCTGCGTCTCTGATAAGTCACCAACTTACAAGAGTTGGTGAAAAGGTCCATGCTTTTGGTAACTGTACATTGAGGTCTTGAGTCTGAAACTTTCTACTTTATGTACTTTATCCTTTTTGTAATGTATAAGGATGTGAGCTATGGCATGTCATAGTCACAAGGTCAAAAGGCAGATATGCCTTTTGATCCTACAATTGATTTTGTTAGTGTCTAGTCAATTGTATCCAGCTGGCTTTCATAGTATAGCCGGCTGTAGGTTGTAGTATAAGTATTCCAAGTTCTTGTATCTTTCAATGCTTTGTAACACTTGTAAAAGAACTTGAGAAAGCAATATACTGCTACCTTGAAAACTATATCTCTTGTTCTGTCTCTTGCTTTACTTGTGTTCTCTGCATCACCTTTGGTTACCTAGTTCACTGTTTGATTAAGATTTAGTTAATCTCCTCATTGTGTTGTTGTGTTGTAATTGTGTTCAAGCCCTTGAACGACTGCAGCCAAAATCCTACCTTCCACCCTATCAAAATACTTACTAGAGACGACCCAAGAATGTTAGATACATATAGTACCTAGATCTGATCGGATGTAAATATGTTTCAATGATGTGAAACTATGGGTAATTAATGGAAATACAGAATGGTTGGTTGGGTTTATAAGTTTAAATTTTATATATGAGTTGATCTAACGCATATTGATCGAAGTATATAGGTTTGTGAGGTGTTGAGTGTTATGCATAATGTTATACTAGTGAATACACTCAAACTTGGTGAAGTGAAGTTCTATTGCAGTCCGAATGGACATGGCCCCAACAGTGGTCATGAGTCCGAATTGGCCTGCGCTGAGTTCCATGCGCCTATAATAGTCATCGCCGAACAACTTCATGCAAATGACCAGTCGCACGACTGAACACTCAGCCGGGCGCAATGTATCAAACGCATGGCTCAATCGCACGATATGAACCTGCTAGGGGTTCAGTCGCTACGAAGGGAGCAATAATAACATATAAATACACTAATTCATGGAAAAAAGGAGAACATATTCCATTCGACTCCAGACGTACCCTAGCCGCCAGAAGCCTCGAAGTCAACTCCAAGTTCATAGAACGCTGCAGATTGATCTATCGATTCTTAAGGTAGATCAATTAATTATAGTTTCTACGTGCGTTCTCACTTATTGGATCCGCACTATTTGGTTTGGTTTACACGTTAACCAGTTTGTATTTCGTTTAAAATAAGATCCTAAACACAAACCCTTGCAATCTACCTGATTGAACAAGACCCCTCCGGTCAATCCAAAAAGACTAGATGGGAACATAGTCCCCACTCAGTCTGAGTCTCCCATCCTTCACATTTGAGCTCATTAAGGAAATTGAGTCTCCTTATCTTAGTCCTTTGAGCCGAAACCCAAGCTAAAAGACCTAAAGGTAAGTCTTTATACTTCCCTGACCAGCCAAAAAAGGACAGCCCCACCTAAGGCTCAATGCTAATAGACATTGGCCAAAGTCCCGTGCCATTAGGTTTAACTTCCATATCATTCACTGACCTAATAATGAACTAATAGGAGATAAGTCTCTTCATGGCAAAAATTGATCCTAATACCCTCTTATGGATCAATAGAGCCTAAAGGGACCTCTTATCTCTATCCCCCATCAGCAAAAACCAACTGAGGTGAGTTCCACTGATATGGAGGGGACTCATGTAGATCAGCTGCCACTACTAAACAAGCATCACTGGATCCTTAGGGTAGTGGTAACATTTCTGAGTCTAATTCACAACAACTGTGTCTTTAATGTGTCTGAAAGAGACATCATTCGGCAAGCGAAACCATGGTTCAAGAAAACCATATCTGTGGTGAGGATCAATATACAAGGTATATTACCTCATCTCCCGTGATTCTTCAAAAGAAGATGAGGAAGTCAGAATCTCACTATTCAGACCTATATTCTAAATCTCAAATCTTGAATCCAAGGTTAAGACTTTAGAGGATATGTTTGCCACTCAGCAAGTTGAGATTGAAAATCTCAAGGCTCAACTAGCTAAGAAATAAATTGAGAGATTTGTTTGGCACGTACCTATTTAGGTTTCATTGACCTCTTCCTCTAGCTCATCTAGCTCTGAAGTGATGCCACCAAAAAAGGGGATAGGGTTCAGGGATAAACATATGTGGAGCCATAGAGCCAAGCTTTAACTTCTTTAACTTCAAGATACCTGGCTTCCAAAGCAACAATTTTTCCTGAGCCTCCTTAAATTGCCCTACAAATGGACCCAAGGATGCTTAGAGATCTTAACAGGATCTTCTCCAAGTCTGATGGGATTTCTTTAGATCAACCTAGCCCTGATGCAACTATGATGTACCTTGGAGCTAAAGAACTTCAAAGGATAAATGCACTTCTACCACTATGGAAGAAGTTGGCCAACCTAAGGCCTCAATGGAACCTGAGATTGATTTTGAAGAGGAAATAAGGACTGATGGCCAAACAACTGAAACCATTGGGGCAGATAGTGCACTCCCTCAGGCTTCTGAAGCCAAAGTCAAAGCCTCGAAGAACAACTTCAATCTTCCCAAGCTGAGATGGAAGCTGTGGAAGGACTATTCTCCTTGTCCAAAGATCTAATCATCATTGATTCAATTCTAGACCTGGAATCTTAGGTGAATTGTAAGGAATTTCTCAACCGACCCATAGCTTAAACAACACCACTACAACAAGCTCCAACTACCATCTCTCAGCCTGAAACTTCCATCAAGAACCCCCAAGGTCTAGCACATCCGAAGATGTCAAAGGAAAGAGGAAGATGACCGAGGAAGAGCTTCAAAAGGAAGCAAGGTTAGAAAAACTTAAGAAGAAAGGTAGACTCCCAACTGGAAAGTTGCTAGCTGTAAGTTGCAAAACAGCTACAGCTAATAAGTAGGCTATCAACAATAGAAAGAGGGTGGAGATCATTAATAAACTTATCAAGCATGGAGTTTTAGTGAAGATGTGCTCCTCTACCACTAGAGGAGTTAACTGAGCTGGAAAAAGCAACCCTGCTGCTGATTGAACAAAGAGAAGAAGCAGCAAGGCTAGCCTTAGAGGAGGAAGAGAGAGGAAGAAAAGGGAAGCTAATCTGCAGCTCAGGAGGAAAGGATAACTTTTCTAACCTCCAAGGGTTTCTCTCTAGAAGAATTGTCTCCCGTGAAATGATATGATCTTATGGCTCTTCAACATAGAGCAAGATCAATGGAGAAAGAGAGAAATAAAGCTGCAAGAAAAACTAAGGGAGAAGAAGTAGAAAGAAGAAGAGTAGGACTTGCTGCTACCAAGAAGATAGGTGATAAAGCCTGGATGAAGGACTATCTCCGAGCTCGTGGCTTCTCTGGTAGGTAGGTGGGGTCCCATGGTGCTGACATATACTCAAGAAGGAGGAAAGAGATGTACCAAAGAGTACATTGGATGACTTTGTTATGCACTCCACAACACAACCTCAACCCAAACCTATCCCTTTCCCTTCCCTGTTAAAATTGAACAAACCTCTGAGCTTACACCCCTAAACCCACATCATCAACCTTACCCATTTCCTCACCCACTCAATCCAAACAACCACCACAACTACCCATCCTCAAACCAAAAACCCAACCCAGAACCCAAACCTCTCCCACTAAACAACCACCCAATTCATCATCTCATTCATCCAAACATCTCTTATTAGAGGAGTTTAAGGAGATAAAGATGAAGCTCGTCAATTGTACAACTTCGGCGACATCTATTGTGAGGAGGAGTTTGTCAAATTGACTTTTGTTGATGGCTCCCCATGTTCCCCCATAAGAGATCAATTCCTTGATCTGCCTAGAGGAACATTGGACCAAGCTACAAAACTCCCTAGTCTCAACTATGATTCTCTAAAAGATGAAGAGAAGAAGCTAAGAAGAAAGCTAGTGACTTTGTTGGATACAAAGAAAGGTGACAAGGTTCCTAGTTAGCCCCTTGTACCAAGGAAGAAGATTATCCAGTGGAGGTTCGAAGACTCCTCTCACAACTACGTTGTTAAGAGAGAGAATATTAATACAAATAGGCTCAAGCCTCCTCTCTGCTACTACTTAAGCAGATTTTACATTGTTGCGTTAGCAGAGAAGCCATTCTCTAACTCCTCCAACTCTGAGATAGCTACTCATATCAGGAATCATCTCAGTAGCTTCTTCTAGCCGAGCTGACTATAAGGTCCAATATTGAAGAGGAGATGAAACTAAGAGAGGAGGAAGAAAAGAAAGGATCAGAAACCAAAGGCAAAGCCTTTCTTCAAATGGTTGAATGTTCCAACCTGAATCCATAGTTAGAAGGGAGTATGATTATAAATCCCATCAACTAACTCTCTTCAGGGGGCACAACAAAGGGTACATGTCACTTAGAGTGACAAACTGGATCTCCTGACCACTAATGACTTGTACAAACTTCTCAGTACAACTTTAGGGAAGAACAAAGAAATGAACAAACATCTTCTATCCCTGGTGCTGAAGGTTTTGAGAAGCAGGAAGAAGTGAGGTGTGGTAGCATCACCCTAGGGGGAGTTATTGGATCTAGTAAGGCTAGTGCAACCAAAACCAAACACTTAGACTATTTTGGTACAACTAATAAATGTCTTCCGAAAACTAGAATGGAACTTCCAAAAGACAAATGGATTTCCTCCAAAGTCAAGCGCATGATCAACTTCCGAAGGAAAACTCCCATTCTAAAGGCAAAGTATCTGCTCTCCGAAGCTTAACACTTAGAAGAAATGAAGACTCCAACTTCCTAAGTATGAATTCCAAGGAAGCCTGGAAGAAGAAGCCACTTCCGAAGTATAAGTGGCTTCTGAAGAACAAGTTCTTCGAAGCTAGTTATCCTTCGGAAGTAGCTACTATGAACCAGTGGACATAAATATAGTCCCTCTGACACTCTGTTGTAGACCTCTGATATACTGCATGATGTTTTTGTAAAACCCATGTAGTTGACCATACTTTATTCCATTGTTCACCGTTATCAGTTAGTACAGTTTCCAACTTTAGTTGGTGAGAAAAGGTAAGTCGTGGACATGTCATGACTACCGCACCTTAGATAAAACTTTATCTAAGATACCTTAAATTTAGCTTTGTAGTATTTGCTTTAGAATAAGGTTTCTAGCTGGTATCAAAGTATATCCGGCTGTAGGTAGTAGTATATATAGTTTTTCATTGTAACTCATGTAATATGCTTGTAAGAGTCTTGAAATTCTTTGAGTTTAGAAATAATATATACAAGTATCTTGAAAAATTATTCTCTTGTGTTTGTTTTGATTTATTTATTATGTTATAGGTAGTAGTATAATTTATTATTCTCTAGAAGGATTCTGCTTCATCTTAAACCCGAGTGTGACTTAGTGAGTTTGAGAGAAAAAACTTGTGTTGTGTACAAAAACCGATCCTGCACAATCCTTCCACAAGGAATTGAAAACCCCTATATGTAGACATTGCAGTTATATTGCAGCCATGTAACACCCGGTTATTCTATTAAAGTATATAAAAGAAGGAAACATCAATAAACCCAAGTTGAGGGGTTAAAAATGTAAAAAGGGACAAAAGTACAAAAGTTAGTGTAAAGGTGGGCATGGCCGCCCACCCTCTTTTCACATCACTTCTTCAATCGGTTCTAGAGAGAAAGGGAGCAGAAAACTCATGGGTTTAAAGAGGAAGAAGAAGAGGTTGAATTCAAGGTAAGAATTCATTGGTTTTAAGTGTTTATGATGGGTTTTGTCTTGGTTATGTGCTTATGTGCTTGTTGTGTTCGTGTGTGTGTGTGTTTGGTGGGTTTCTAGGTGTTTTAACTCCTTTGCATACGGGTTAGAAGGAAGATACACCCAAAGTTACACCAGGTGAGTTTCTAGACCTGGTTTTACTTGTTTTAAACTCTTTGGGGCTGAAAATGTATTAAAACGGTTTTTATTATGTTTATGTATGTATACCCGAATGTATTATACATGTTTGATGATGTTCCTTAGGTGTTATTAAGTTGTTCATGCTTAGAATAGCCTTGGTAAGCTTAGAACAAATAGGCTTGATGTTTGGGTTCGAAAACATCCTAGAAACATGTTGAGCAGAAGGTTCATGCGCCTAAATAACGCTCATGCGCCTGGAAATGCCTTAGAAATGTTTAAGTGTAACTCATGCGCGTGAACAGTGGTTCATGCACCTAGAATTTATAATCGGACGACTAAGTGTGGGGTCATGCACCCCAATAGTGTCCATGTGTCTGAATAGCCCATGCGCCGATGTATCCATGAGTCTAAACAGCCCATGCGCCTAAGTGTCCATGCATCCGAATGGACGATATGCCCGAATAGTTCATGCGCCCGAATAGTTCATGCGCCTAAGTGTTGAAACGGCTAAGTGTTGGCTGATGCGCCTACATAGTGATGAAACAACCAAACAGGGCTCACGTGCCCAATAGTATTGGTGTGCCTAAACACTTAGAATTTATTTCGAAAATTTTGGGAGTCTATGCTGTTAAGGTTTTGACCGAGGTTTGACTAGGGCTTATTAACGCTTAGTTTCATGCATGATTATAATTTTTTTATGATTGATCCATATTATTATTATTACTAATAGCATGTGAATTTATGTGATGTGTTTATTATCGTAATATAAAGTATTACTAATAATAATAAAGAGAAAGAGCAATGAAGAAGAGAAGTGGAACTTAATTAAAATGTTAACAAGTCTTGCAAGCATATAGGAGGTGCACGACCATGTTGTGTTAGCTCAACTGTGATGCGGGTTAGCTACCCTATTATGCACACGGGGCCAGTCAATTGAGATTGGCGGACCTTGCAGCGTACCCTAGGTGACTGGGCCAGCCTTGTATACAGTAATCAAAGCCCATTGAGGGAATAGAGGGCCTAACACCAGTTTTCCCCACGCACATAGTTTAGGGTATTGCTCATTGGTCCACATAGACAGTGAAAGATAAAGATAAAAGAGTACAGAATAAACAAGGCATACAGTAAAGAGAAGAAGCATCATCTGGTTGTATAGTTAATACATGCTCATGTATAAAGAGATGAGATTTCATAAAAAGAGTATTTTCATATGTATACCTTACAGTAAGCATTTTAATACTTTTAAAACTAGAACATACTCAGCAATGCTAACTTTTATACATTTTCAGTTGGCATGTAAACATTGTTGTGGATGGCACGAGGGTGAAGCTACTCGGCAGGAAAAGACTGACATCCATTCTTATTCGCTATTGCTGTTGTTTTGTATTGAAATTAAACAATTCTTTTGTGTTTGGTTAAACAATAGTGTATTGCTCAACAACCGTGTTTTTAATGAAATGAATAGCTTGGTTAAAATAATTCTGCTGCTTAAGCTTTTAAATTTATAATGTTTAATGTATTTAATGCTGTGAATGACCAACTGTGAGGTCTCCGGGAATGGGGCCTTACAAGCCACCATTGTCACTATTTGTATATGCATATAGGTTGAAGTAAGAATTCTTTGGATACTAGATCCCTAATGTTGCAGCACCTTTGAGGCATCTTCGAATCCTCTTGACATTAACCAGATGTGACATCTTGGAGGTTGGCTTGATAACTTGCACAAATGCATGTGACAAACATGATATAAGGCCTACTAGCAGTATCATTCATAAAGAATCCAATCATAGCCCTGTAAAGATGTTCATCTACAAACTCCCCCTTAATGTCTGGTCCAAGGGAGTGGTTTCTGGCTATGGTGTCTTTGCAATCTTACTGTCAGTCATGTTGAATCTTGTAAATATGTCTTGTACATACTTTGACTAAGTTATGAAGATGCCACTATCAACTTGCTTCACTTGAATCCCTAGAAAGAAATAGAGTTCTTCCATTACACACATTTCAAATCTATTTTTCATTAGCTTCTCAAAGTCTTTGCGAAGCTTTGGATTGGTTGACCCTAAGATAATGTCATATACATATACATGAACTAGCATTAAGTCATTCCTTGTGTAAGGCCCCATTCTCGGGAAGCTTCACAGTTGCTTAATCATATCATAAAGACATTTTAATAACAAAACAACGCAGCGGAAGTAATTAGACATTCATTTAAAACTTGGAAATCATATTTTACTCATACATTGTCAATCATTTGTAAATAAAACATAATACTTTTTCTTAAATTACAATAAAAGATTTCGTACACATGAATGCAACCCATTGTTCTCCAAGTAGATCCCTAGTGCCATCCTTAGCATCAACATTTACCTGCCAACTATTATGTATAAAAGTCAGCTTTGCTGAGATAGTTCTAGTTTAGGTAAATAAGAAAATATAAACTTTATCCTTCATATCATGACCACACATACATCACAATACATAACATTTCTATCTTAATAAGCATGTTTATTATCTTTCATTCTTTCATATCTTTCACTTCATCAAAAATGAGATTACACAAAGCAAGAGCTCCATGTTGATTGACAATGAATGTCGATCCCTGTCGGTACACATCATCATGGTAGCTAACCCCTAACAGTTGATCCACACTACAAGGCACATAGCTTGCTCATGAATACGGATCAATCATCATACATCAGACTCGCGTAAGTGAAGTATATCATAGTGCATGCAAGACTTTTCATCATCAAAATGGCCCAGGGGTAACATTCATTAAGTTTCACTTTTCATTAATATTATCTTCCACTTTAATATATAATACTTAACTTAAAAAGTACACAACATGCCAAGTACTAGTCATCATAAAACATAACCGACCTTCCGCAGGACAGCGGGGGTTTGGGGGCGTCAGCCCTTGATAGCGGGGTCCTAGGTGCAGCAGCCCCTAGTGGGGTCCAAGGGGCAACGCCCCTAGCTAGGGCCGAGCTGCCAAGTCAGTAGAAAATTTTTTTTTAACATTATATAACACATTTCCTTATAGAAAAACTAATCTTCCTGTTAAAACCTCATAAAATCTTGGTCACTTAAAAACATATATTTAGTATGCATAATAACCTAAAACATGGAAAAACTTACAAATAAGGGCATCTAGAACTCACCTCGATATCGTGAGTAACCTCTAACCTAAGCTTCTAGGCTAGGATCACACTACAGAGCCTGCAGAGAAGTTAACACTTAAAATGGTTATTTCTGCCTAAATTCGCTGCTAATTTCGCTACGAGAAAAGCAGTTTCGCCGGCAGTTTCGCGGCAGTTTCGCCGGCAGTTTCGCCGAGACTTTCACATGGTAGTTTTGGCCAACTTTTGTTGGAATTCCATGGCTAGTTTCGCAGAAAACCCACAGTTTCACAACTTGAATATCCAAATTTGTTAGATGCACAGACAATTTCGCAGATCACATAAAAATTACGAACCAACATGTTTTTAACCCAAAATCGCAACTTTTTATGTCCAATCTTTTAGTTTATCATCCATGAGGCTATATCTAAGCTTTCTATATGTTTTCATACGTAAAAATGTGACCTTTATATGATTCTTTGCAACTTTTCAAAACCCAAAACCCTAGAATCCGGGTTTCATCTACAGAAGGGTTTAAAGGCCAATTCTTACCTGGATTTGTTACTTCTTTCTTATGTTTTGATGCTCCAACACCCAGATATTTAATCTATTAACCTTTTAAGCTCCAAATCTTGAGGTTTCTTCACTTTCTCTCTCTAATTGTTCTCTATAAGAATTTGGGAGGCTAGGGTTTAAATGAGGGAGACGGTAGCTGGTTATGTGGGAAAAAGGGCTGATTAAGGGCTCTTAATTACATAGGCTCTTACCCATGAGCATAATTTAGCCCACAACCCATTTCCTTTCTTTTAAATACTCACTAATTAAGCCCATTATCCTCGATGACTCATTTTGACTTTTTGGGGTGCTACATCATGTTCATTTGATAAAGATAGTTCCATTTATAGTACCTATTTTGTAGCCATATTGATAGAGATATCAAGATAGAGTCTCATACCACTTCCTTGGAGCCTGATGCAACCCATAAAGCGCTCTATCAAGCTTATATACATAATCAAGATGTCAAGATCTGCAAAACTAGGTGGTTGTTTGACATACACCTTTTCATCAATCACCCCATATAGAAAAGCACACTTGACATCAAGCTCGTAGACCTTGAAATCCTTGGATGTAGTAAAAGCTAGGAATATTCTAGCAGCTTCAAGTCTTGCTACAGGAGCAAAAACATCTGCGTAGTCAATTTCATCTTCTTATGTGTAGCCTTCGACAACTAGTCTAGCCTTGTTTTTGATGCCAGGTCCTCTATCATCCTTTTTGTTTCTAAACACCTATTTAATTCCTATGATAGTCTTCCCTTGAGGGAGAGAACATAGGTTCCAAACCTTTTCCCTTTTGAATTTAAGTAGCTCCTCCTGTATAGGTTCAACCTAACTTCCATCCTTTAAAACCTCATCAACTTTATTTGGCTCTATCTGGGACAAGAAACAAAAATGAAGACAAACATTTGCATCATGGTTTTGTCCTCTTGTTCTTACCCTGTGTCAGCATTGTCAATGATGTTTGTGGTGGGGTGAAACTTATGGATCCTTAGTTGAGGGATCACAACAAGTTGCTTGGAAAGATCTAAGTCAGAGAAATTTAGATCAGGTATTGATGTTTCTCCCACCACATCAACACACTTATCAAGAGAGGTTTCATCCAATGAGTGTGTGACATCGTTTATGTTGTCTTCAATGGAGTGGTTGTGAGCATCAAGAATCTCTTGATCACTATCACCACCACCATTTCCTTCCACATTTGAAGCTCCTTCAATTGAGTATTGTGCCTCTGAGTTGGAATATGGTGGCATCTTAAGTGTATGAGCTAAATTTGATATGGTTGTGCTGATAGGAACTCCATCTGTAAGGTTAGTTACCACTGGAGTTGAAGTAGTATGATATGATGGTCTTCTCAGGTCAAATCTTGGATCATGATCACCTTCTGATAAGATATATGTGGACCCTGAAACATTCTCATAAGATTTGTTAAAATAGTTGGTAACTAAATCAAAATCAAATAGTCAATCAGGACCAGAACCTTTCAAACTAGGAGTATGCTCATTGAATGTCACAATGGCCGACTCGTCAACTACTCTAGTTCTAAGATTGTATACTCTATAAGCCTTGGCTTGAGAAGAGTATCCATAAATTTTCCATCATCTGATTTCTCAGCAAATTTGGATGTTTGGTCTTTGGTATTCAAGATGGTGCAAGGACATCCAAATGACCTAAGAAAACCAATGGAAGGTTTTCTCTTGTGCCAAATTTCATAAGGAGTCTTACCATGAGTCTTGACTACTAAAACTTTATTTTGCACGTAGCGAACAGTGTTTACTGCTTCTACCCAGAAGTTGACTGGCAGTTTAGAATCGGACAACATGGTTCATGCAGCTTTAATTAGTAACATGTTTCTCCTCTTGTCTTGTAATACCCTTTTCATCATAAAATCTATCAAGGATTTGGTTTTTGAATTCTCCTCCCTGATCATATCTTATGACTTGAACTTGTAATCACTTTGATTTTCAAATTTTAAGATAAAACTCTTCAAGATCTCAAGAGTATCATCCTTAGTTCTAAGAAAGAAGACCCAAGTAAATCGTATAAAGTCATTTGTGATCAGTAAACAGTGTGAGGTCCTTCCTAGACTCGTTACACTGGTGGGGCCAAAGATATCCATATGTAATAAGTGTAGGGGAGTAGTGATAGAGTTTCTTTCCTTTGGCTTGTAAGATACCTTGTGTTGCTTCCGTTTGAGGCATGCAACATAATGGTCATCACTTGTAATTTATTCATGTTCTTAAAGATTACATAACACATTCTTTTATGCCATTATAAAGACTCATTACTATTTTCGATAGATAGAAAGCATGAAACTTCTCATTAGGGATATGTTTCTTGCAGGTCCAAGTTGTACATTTTCCCTCTCCTTGGGTCTCTGAGCAGGATATGCTTTTGATGAATAACCACCCCGGGCTTGAGAACAATGCACTCATGCTTAGTGAATAGCATGTTATGACTCTGATCACAAAATTGAGATAAACTCAAAAGATTGTATCCAAACTCCTTGACAAAGTATACCTTTTCAATGGTATGCTCACCATTTGTGACCCTGCCCCATCCTATAATGTAACCTCTAGCATCTCCTCTAAAAACAATTCGCCCTCCATCAATTTTCTCAAAGTTTTAGAGTAGGGACCCATTGCCTGTCATGTACCCAGACAACCACTATCAATGATCCATACATTTTTGTTTGTCTTGAGGTGTTCCTACACTTAAGAGATGGTTAGTTACATTTGGAAACCCAAGCCTTGCTGGTCTTGGGATTATCAAAAGAAGCCAAATACAATACAATAGTAATTGAGCCTATAGTCAAATCTGGAGGATGATTTACTGATGTTAATGAAGAACTTTCAGTCTCATGGTCCTTCTTTGTCTTCCATACTACCTTTGGAAGCTTAGACTTGACCTTCAGTTCTTTGGAAGTTTTGTAAACTTTGGATTTTTTGGAGACTTGACCTTCGAAAGATCATACTATCACTACAGCAGGCTTCGGTTCTTCGGAAGTATTCCTTTCTTTCGAGACCAACTTTTCTTCCGAAGGAATGTTTTCACTTGTCTTCTTCTTCATTTTGGAGCTTCCGAAAGGAAAATAGTTTCCTTTTGAAGCTTGATTTTTCTTCAACTTCTCATAAGCTTATTTCTTGATCATATGGACAATACTTTTAGGATTGTAGAGGCAATCCTTTTCAAAATGAGAAGTATTAACACACATAATGCAATCCAATTTTTTCAGATTTTTCTTATGGGAACAAAGTTGTACTTGATCACTTTCCTTCTCCATATCCATCTTTGTAGTTGATGTGGCAATTCTTTTAGGGTGAGAACTACCTTTAGAGTTGGATGGTTTAGGTTGTGTAGTAGTGGTACATAACTTATCAGCCTTCTTCTTGATATTAGGATGATTTTGACATAAACTAGAATTCCTGGTACTAGAGTTCAAGTTTGAGTCTTTAGTCTTAACCACTTCAAAACCTATAGAGATAAAAACTTGCTTCTGCATACAGTTCAAATTGGCCTTAATCTCTTCAGCCTTCTTGGAATTTCTTTGGCTTTTCTAATCAAGATCTTCTTTCTAAACTTGGTCATCTCAACTTCTTTTCTCTCCTCGGGAGAATAGTGACCTTTATTATGAGGCTCTTCTTCACTCTTCTTAGAGCCAACCTTCACTATCTCCTTTTCATCCTTTTCACTCAAAGGGTTTATGAAATAAAGCTCATCTTCACAAGTTCCACACCTAGGAGATCTTATAAAAAAGATTGTGTGTGGAGAAGCTATCTCAGTAGATCCCAGTCCCTACTTATTCAGATAACAAACTTTTGTATTTAGAGATGAGGATATTATGTTTTTAAGGTTTTTTCTTGAAGAACACATTATTTCTACCCTGGCTTTGCCAATCACAAGCTCAGCCTGGCACTAAGTTAACTTAATGATGAGATCTTTGATTTGAGTCATATAATTTATGTTCTCATGTTAAGAGTTGAAATGGTTTTTTCTAAATCTTCTATTTTAAGTTTGTAATCATTTTCAATTATCTTGAAATCAAATTTTAAGATATTCAATAACTCAAGATCAGATCTCATCTCTAAGTTATAGAACCTATATCTATCAACTTTAACAATACATTTTGGTGTACAAAGATGTTCCAATACCTTAGCTTCATCATAGTTAGCCATCAGTACTTGATTTGGAGATGCATTTTCCATTTGAAAGCTCTAGTCAAAGCCTTATTCTTAATAGTAAATGTAGCTTGCTGCTATGGCTTCTAATTCTGGTTGTCTTTGTTAGGGTAGTTTGTTCTGGTTTGTTCTTGGCCATCATTTGTCCTTGGTGCCATACCCTATCTAGTAAAGTGTCCTATTTGATTATAGTTGTAACACTTCACCTTGCTTTTGTCCAGCCTAAACTTTCCACTGGCTGTATTGCTTGGAAACTTTCTCCATGTCCTTTTGTAGAACTTCTTGGCTCTGTTAGTGAGAAGAGCTATTTGTTGAACTATCTCCATGTACTCCATATCATATGGACGGATGCAGTCAAGATCTTTAAGGGTGAAGAGAAAGTTGCCAATACTTTTATCAGTAGACACAAAATCTTGTCAAGAGCTTGTCTCTTGGAATGGACCTCCATGAGTGTAACTCTCCCTTGGTGTCTCCAGGAAGGTGATCAAAGGACCATTTTGTGAGTTGTCAAGGTAGTAATTAAAATGATGTTGTGGTTCTCTACAATCCCTTTCAACCATATCAAAGGGTGAACTCAATTGATTGCTAGAGTTACCAAATGGATTTTGCATGTTCATCTACATATTGTATCCAGTAAGAACACCATACAACTATGTAAGAGTGAGAGTCTTAAGGTTGTCTATTCTTATAAAAACAACATAATAATGTGTCCATTGTCTACGAAGAGAAGACATGAAGTTCCTTACAAAGTCTCTATTATCAAGAGTTACTCTAACATCCATTAGATTATCCACAATCTTAACATACTTGACATATTGTTGAGTCATGGTTTCAACAACTTTGAAAGTGAAGTTCTCAAACTGCTACTTCAAAAGGTCCTTCTAGTTCTTCTTTGCTATATTGGACCCCTCATACTAGAGCTTCAATGCATCCTATAGTGGCTTAGAAGTTTTGCACTTCTTGAAGCCCTTGTAGATGGAGTTTGGAAGAGCAGTTTGAAGGGCAATCATGGTTTTCTGATCTATATCTATTCTCTTTCTACCTTCTTCATAATAGTCAACCACCTTCTTTGGAATCACATCCTAAAGTCTTGCGACTTGATAAAGCCTTCTATTATTGACACCAAGTATCAAAGTCTTTAGGAGTGATTAGTGGGAACTTTGTGATGGTTCTTGTTTCGATATCAACCTTTGTGAGAGCTTCCATTGGAGTTGTTAAGTGTTTTTTGAGTCTAAGGGATCTAAGATGGTGAGATCTTACAATCAAGAGCCTGGAATTACTCTGATACCAATTGCAGGACTGTTTAAAGGATGGTCAATACACTTAGTCTCACAATGAGGAGAGTGTTTAAAACACTTAACAGATCAAATAGGGAACAAGGAATTTGATTATGATACTATGAACACAAGTAAACAAGAGAAAGAAACTTAAGAACAACAAAGATGTTTGGTTTTCAAGATTGCAGTACATTGCTTCTCAAGTGTATTACAAGTGTTACAAAGCATAATAAATAAGTTACAAGGACTAAAGACATTTTATACTACATCCTATTATTGGTTGTGCTTAGAAGACCAGCTCGATACATTTGATCTAGACAACAAAATCAATGTAGAGTCAAAAAGGCAGATCTGCCTTTTGACTAGTGACTATGACATGCCATAGCTCATATCCTAATATATTACAGAAAAGGTAAAAGTACATGAAGTTGAAAGTTACATACTCAAGACCTCAATGTATAGTTTCAAAAAGGATGAACCATTCACCAACTTGTATAAGTTGGTGAGTCTTCAGAGTTGCAGCGGAAATTTGGTCAACTTTATGTAAAGTACACAGAGAAAGCATGTCCTTCAAAGTCTTTGGAAGAAATATGTCTTCACTCCATTGGCTTTGGAAGACTTTGTCTTTGAAGCTTTGGAAGACTTTGACTTTGAAGCTTTGGAAGACTTCACTTTTGGATTCAAAAGATAATGGTATTGGCTTTGGAAGATTTTACATCTAGAATATTTTTTATGCACGGTGTACAACTTTCAAAGCAACTTCTACTCTACACTGAGTGCATGTATGTAGGAAAGAATTGGTCTGTTTTAGGTGCATCAGCCTTTCCTTAAGCCTTAAATACTTCCAGAAGAGAGGCAAGTACTTCTTCTCTAGTTATGTATAACTATGACTAAAACCCATATAGACTAGACAGTTTTGGCAGCATCATCATCAATCTTGATCGGTACACGGGGAATGTCTTCTAATAGTAAAACACTGTTTATCACTTCAGTAGTGATGACAACTCTTTTCCCTTTAATAGTAGCTGTAATACATAATTCACCCTCAGTATCAACCTCATTAGCTGCATTTTCCTAAACTGGTCTATTACGTTATATATATGGTCGGGTTAGCAGATATAGCATAAAAGATCTTAGATGTGTCAGGACCATGTCCGTACGGAGTACTAACAGATTCTGTGTTTATACCGAAGCAAATAGTGCGGAATACCATTTAATTAGTGATCTAATAAATGAGAACAATTACCCGATCGATTTAAGATTGAAACTAAACGTTATGAGTAGAGATCGATCAGGACTGATCTATGCAGTTGGACAGGCTTCCTTGGACGTTGTAGATGGCTAGGGTTCGTGTGTTTCAAAGTGTTCTTCAAAGTGTCAAAAGTGTTACCCAAAAGTCTCTGTTTTTTCACTATTAACTGGTATTTATAGGTTATGGGTTTCCAATCGTACGATTGAACCATTAGCATGGTTCAGTCATGCGACTGAATCATGCGATTGATCCATTCGCACGACTGAAGGTTCAGTCAAGCGACTGATCCAGTCTCCTGCTTCAGTCGTGCGATTGGTCCATTAGCATGATGTATTCATGTATATGGTCCATAAGAATGGTCCATTCGCATGAAGACTCATACCACTAAGTTTGAACACATTTCTCAATCATTATTGACAAAGAACTATGCACAACAATCTCAAACAAATATAGTAAGCTCATTATACATTAACACACAATAATACTATGAAATATTAAACATTATAAACATCAACCACATATTATATTTCATTAAACCCATTCATTACATATGCGTAAGACATGATATACTTTTACATTAAGCACATAAACTAGGGACATATGTATCAACAAAGTCCCCCTTGGACCTAGTTTACTCTATTGTCTCACATTCTTCATAAGTTCTTCAAATTTCTTGTACTTCTCCTCTCTTGTGACTCCTGTGTGTATTTCAAACGCAAAGTAGAGCCGTATCACATTTTGGAATTGGAGGGTTTGTACAATATCTTTTGTATCATAGAACAGTGGCCACTTGTATAGCGTGTAGACATCTTCAGCTGACAAGTTGGTAAGTCACATTAGGTCAAATACCTTGATAGTTTCCATTTTTCCCTCTTTGTTCAGAACTATGACCGCTTCACCTGTTCTCCAATCATAATACCACCATTTGAAATGTGGAGTGAAGTCCTGAGGCATTTCCCAAAAGGGAATCTTTGACATCATGCGCGAGGGACTCCACTTCAGCACAACTTTCGGCTTCCTAGATATAGGATCCACTTCAGACATACGGATACCTTTCCAGTTGTTGAGGTCTGAAGTTTACCCACCTGGTGTGATATTCCTTCTTTAGTGCAGCTTCAAACCAACCTAACATCTTTCTTGGATCAACATATATCAGATTTAAGCATGCTAGTCGATTAAGCTCAAAACCTGGAAGAGTCTTCAGATCATGTGGATATCTGAAGTACTCAATCCCCTTCTTTCTTTTTATAGCATATACGTTTAAGTCCTCAAAATAGGCCCACACAATGATTTTGCCCGACACCTTCTGATGTTTCTTGACTTTTTAGAGTTTGGTGTAGGCGTTTTGCTTTGGAGTTGTGCGCTGGGCTCTTATTTCAGCAAAACACGCTGCCCATTCAGCCTTCTTGATATCAACGTTTGCATCTGAGGCTTGGGCTTGGTTTTCATCCTTTTCCTTTTCCTTCTCCATCTCATCTAACTTCTCAAAGGTAGCACTGCTGAAAGTATCACCCAAGTTTGGTATCACATTTCCCTCGCGGTCAGTGTACTCTAGATAATGTTTAGAAGTAACAACCTCAATCCCTATTTCATTAACATCTTGCAGCTCCTCATCACTTTTGGAGTGTATCTCACTGACCGTCTGACGATCCCTTGCTCATCAGGATTCAGTCTGAACATCTCAGCAACTTGCTCATCAGTCAGATCATGTATAAGTTCTCATTCTTCGGGAGTGTATCTCTCTGACCGTCTGACGATCCCTTGCAAATCAAGAATCATAGTGAATTGAGACTTGATTCGCTAAAGGGGAGCAACATCATATTCATCATGCTGTGGAGTTTTATCTACTTGATTAGACATTAATCACATCACACATAAGTCATTTTAAAAAACATTAAGACATAAACATGCATAAGTGATCAATAATTACATTAATGTACTGCATAATTCAAGTACAAAAGTTTTAAATACATAAACATCTAATAATTAATTTTGTCTTCACTCGCAGATTCTTTTGTAAGAGGAGCGGAGGATGAGGCTCCTTTGTCTTCACTTCGTTTGGTCTGCCTCTTTTGACCTCGAGGAGAGGCTGATGCAGGAACATCACCTTCCTCGTCATCCTCGTCTTGATCCTTTCATTTCGGTCCTCCCTCCTCGATATCATCTTCACTTTCATCATCATGCTACTCATCATCATCATCATCATCACCATCACCATCACCATCCTTTATCTTTAAAGGCTCACTCTTTGACCCTTTCAGCTTTAGCATTATCTTCTTATTTTTCTTTTCTAGCTCCTCAATCTTCTTTACCAATGCCAGCACCAGCTTATTTTGACTTGTAAGTGCTTGGTGGGCTCGGCTTAGAGCTCTCTCATATAGGTCACTCTTTCATTGAGCTCCCTGATCTCTTGAGCTTGAGTAGCATTAACCTCCATCAGCTGGTTGGGTAGTGCACCTCTTTGCTCATCAGCAGCCAATAGCTTTAGAACAATACGGTTAAGGTTGGCTAGCTACTCCTCTAACCCAATGTGGGATAGAGTGGGTTCAGCCGTGAAGTGAGTGTGAGTGGACAGACCAGCTTGGTGAGTGGTGGTGGTTGTAGTGGATGTGGTGAATATGGAGGTGGAGTGTGTGTGGGCTGTGGTAGAGTGGTTGTGTTAGTGGTGGTGGGATGGGAGATAGTTGTAATAAAAGGATTGGTGGTGATAGTGGTGGTAGGAGGTGTATTAGTGGTGGTAGCTGTGGTAGTAACATACCACCGAGCCATTTTTTATTAACATAATGACACCGAGCCCTTATTGCAGCCCATGCTACTGAATCAGCTTCTTTATTTTTAGTGCCAACAATTAAGAATTAATATGGGAGGTGGAGTGTGTGTGGGCTGTGGTGGAGTGGTTGTGTTAGTGGTGGTGGTATGGGAGATAGTTGTAATGAAAGGATTGGTGGTGATAGAAGTGGTAGGAGGTGTAGTAGTGGTGGTAGCTGTGGTAGTGGTGGTAGGAGTAGTGATTACGGTGATCCTCTGCCTCTTGGTCTTCATCCTATGGGGTTGGGCCATTCTTTTTGTCCTTGATCCCTTGGGGACAGAGGCTCCCCCTAAGCCGAGTGGCTAATTTGGGATGTAAGTAGGATCAATGTTATCTGTAGCACCACCCTTTGACCCAGCCTGGCGTCCACCAACCACCTCTTTACCTCTCTCAGTGGCCACAACCCTGCTGCCAACTATCCTCATGAGAGGCTCCTCATCCGACTCATCATCCTCATCTACCTGAGAATCAGGGTGGCTTTGAGCCTGCTCGGATCCACCAAAAGCCTCACCGCCTTGACCATCACCATGGTCGTCGTCATCGTCATCTGTATCTTTAGTGGGTAGCTCTATCAGTTAGATGTTTGAGTCACTCTCATCATGACGCCACTTCTTGTGAGAAGGCACCACAAAAGCAGCACTGGCTAGGTGCTCGAACAGTCTCCTGACAGGGGGCTTCACCTGCTTCCCCTTGTACACCTTCATCCTACCCAAGGTGGTGTCATCCATCACTTCTAATATCACTGCATCGTCCTTCTCCTTAGGCAATGACAGAAGCTTCTCATCAATGATCAGCTGTAAAAACCAAGGGTACATGCAAAAGCCTTCCTTCCCTTAGCCTCTAGGTTCTCGACCATGTAAGATAAGGTCATGTTGGAGAAGCTGAAAGGATGGTTCAGTACCAGTGCCACATAAGCATTCAGAATTTGGTCAGATAGATCATCAAATTCTCCCCTCCTTGATGCTATGCACTTCAGTATGACATGGGCCAGGTACTTGAATTGGGGACACAGGTAGCTTTTGTTGAGCACACCTGAGTTGATGTCCCTAGTGTACTTCATCCTTATAAAACATCCCCTTACTGTCAGAGGATGCAACTTGGTTAGGTGGGCATCATCATCACCCAATTCTAGTACTCGTCTTAGATCTGCTACAGTAACATCAACTCTTCGCCAAAAATGATGCTCTGTATAGAATAAGGCTCATCAGATCTGTCAACTGAAGCAACTTCCAAGAAGGCTTACTGTAGAGACCGGTAGGGTGTGCAAGGAGCAGAGATAACCTTGTTGATCCTCGACCTACATAGAAACGCTATAATTCTAGCGAACTCAGCGGCGTTCCTGGAGGTAGCGTCAAGATGAGCATAGATGTTGTGCTTGGTGTTGATAGACCACTTATTAGCCATGTTTCTGTAACGCAAGAGACATGTATGTTAGAATTTAGCATAACAGAAGACCGTTGAAAGTAAACTGTTTTGAGATCAGTCTGGTTCAATCGTGCAATTGAACTACACGACTGAGTTTAGTTGTGCGATTGAGCATGCGGCTGAGTTCAGTCGTGTGATTAAGCTTGCGACTGAACTTAGTCTTGTGTTAGGCCATGCGGTTGAGTCAATCGTACGACTAAACTCATACGCCTTGTTCATTCGTTCGATTGAGTCATACGCCCAACTCAATCATGCGATTGAAGTTCATTTGGAGTGTCTATTCGCAAAACTCTCTGTTCGACACTCTAACCTTGAGTCTAGGTCAACAATTGATGTTAAACGTTGGGTTTAGACTCATTAGATTCGCAGGGACCGTAACTATCACTTCATGTTCTTCATTTTACCGATTATGCCCATTTAAGTGGTCTATTTGAAGGGTTTTACAGATTTCTTGATTTTAACCAATTAGGTCAGTTAGGGCTTTAATTTCACCGAGCATTTTGTTTGATTTCAGTCACTAAGTACCTGTAGATGAACAATGGATCAGTTAGTAACATAATCGAGATGCTAAATCAATCAAAAAAATTTGGGCAGAGTCTCGGTACTTTCGGGCAACTAAGGGCAATTGAGGGGTGATGAGACTCCTTGTGACCGACTCCCTACTATTTATCCTAGGTGAACATTCAGTCGTGCGACTGGGGTTCATTCGTGCGACTGGACTCATACGTACGGTTCAATCGTGCGATTGGCTCATACTTGTGATCCAATCGTGCGACTTGTCCATACTTATGGTCTAGTCATGTGATTGGCCCATACTCATGGTCCAATCGTGCGATTAGTCCATACTTATGAGTTTGCATTTGTATACTTTCAAACATACACGTGTAACTATGATAAGATGTTATGACCTATGATCATCTCAG
Organism: Flaveria trinervia; assembly: GCA_025506515.1. Lineage (NCBI taxonomy): Eukaryota > Viridiplantae > Streptophyta > Magnoliopsida > Asterales > Asteraceae > Flaveria > Flaveria trinervia. The sequence continues at coordinate 60,147,831 of CM046441.1, forward strand.
ACATGACCTTTTTAATTTGAAAAACTGTTTGATCACCTTAGACGTGATCCTTTTAATTTCAAAAAACCATATTGGTCACCTCAAACATGACCGCTTGTAGTGGATGATTCACAGATTGAATCCAGATGTATAGTCCGATTGTTACCTAACAAATAACTAAAAGTTAAATAAAACAACTTGAAATTTAAAAACGAAACAAGATATCTTTTTGTATTTTTGATTGGAGATGGATTTAAACCTATTAGAGTACTTCTAACCGATTTTACTTTCTAGACAGCATAACTTGAAGTCTATTTAATCATTTCTGGTACGATTCATTATGGAATCATACAGGTATATCAGAATCATTTGGGACATTTTAATAAACAATTTTGATGCTAGATTCTTGTTTAGACCGAGAGTCAATTGCAATTTTAGGAAATCATACTAGAGCTACAAGATGCACACAATGATTTTGACTTTCAAGAACTGCAGCTCAAGATGATTGTCAGTATACTTGTCCTCTTAAATCCATACACAGATTTTTGACACACATTAGTGATGGGTTACGATTTAATTATTTCAACGAGCATTTGTGGATCCCACACTTATATGGTAATCAACATTACCTATGAGATTTTTGAGCGGTTTACGGGTATTTAAGAAGAAGAAACTATTCTAAGAGCTTTCAAATAGATGCCAAGCCTCAGGTCAGTGCCATCGCACAACAGAGAGGCGCAAACAAGAATGAATTCTAGAATATTTAGCTTATGCTTATCCTCAGGTCAGTGCCACCGCACAGTAGAGAGGCACACAACCTATATTCTTGTTAGAGCTTTTATTTTCTTTTTGCACATAATGCACCAACAACATAAGTTATTAGCTTGATTGCATTTAGCATTTTTCCATGTGCTTTGCTTATTTTTATGGTCATCCGCACATATTTGTGGCGTTTATTTTGCTCTTCACCCCTTATTGGAACTGCATTGATTGTGTTAACCAGGGATAAGATGGGAACACACAGCAAGTTGAACAACTTAGTTTGAATTTTAAAACCACCAATGAGGTCTACTCATTTATTGTGTTGAATCTACCGACACATCATGTAATGAACTAGCAACCTCTATGTCTACTTTCTCTATGTTAGCTCAGTAGTATACTAGTTTTACTATCATTTTTCCTTTTATTTTGCTTAGACTTCTCAAACTTATACTTTGACTTTTGCATCTTAATCATTTAAAATCTTTTAAAGTCCAAAACAATCTGTTCCTGTGTACTATCATTTTCCATAAACGTTGAATCAGAATCACTAATTTGATTTCAATTCTTTTAGCTAAGCTGTCCTCCTCTCTCGTTTTTAAGGTAATTTAATACTGAAGAATTTAATAATAATTTAACCTATTCCCCCCTAAAATTTTAAAATTGAAAATATTTTTGTGTTTTGGATATTTAATAGACAGAAAAAAAACTAAAATAAAATAAAATAAAAAGATTAACTATACAAGTCGGACTGCGAACTTTGGTCTTGTGGAATCACTTCACATTTCTTTTTCACACCATTGACCTCTAACAGATATAGAAACCTCGGTTTATCAAATGATTTTATGTAGAGGTCGGCGCGTTGAAAGTCCGTATTAATTTTAACCACATCGATTAAGTGCTTTTCAAAACAATCACGTATAAAGTATATTTAATACTGATGTGTTTAGTTTTAGGATGCTGGACTAGATTTTTTGTTACAGCTATAGCAGCAGAATTATAAACAAAAATAGTAGTGTTAGAAAATTGCAAACCGTAGTCGCGCATTTGCTGTTGAACCCAGATGATTTGTGAATAGCAACTTGCAACAGCAATGTATTCAGCTTTACATGTTAACAGAGCAACAGAGGTCTGCTTCTTACACTGCCAGGTGACTAGCCGTCTATCAAAGAACTGACATCCTGCTCATGCTAACTTGTAATTCATTTTGCAACCACCATAATCCGATTCACTATACACTATAAGCTCAAAGTCATCATCATGAGGACACCACAACCCGAGTGTTGGAGTACCCTTCAGATAATGAAAAATCCTTTTAATGCCTATGAGATGGTTGCCTTTTGGTTTCGCCTGATATCTGGAATAGAGACACGTCGCGTACATGATTTCAGGTCATGAGGCTGTGAGGTACATGAGAGATCTGATCATTCCTTTGTACATAGTGGCATCAACCAGATCACCATTTTCATTGGGTGCCACATCATGATTTGTAACAAGTAGAGTTCCAGCTGCAGAAGCATTCTCCATATCAAACCGACTGAGGATATCCCCTACGTATTTGGTCTGATGTAGAAATATTTCCGTTGGTGTCTCATCCACCGGTAACCCCAGAAAGAACTTCATCTCTCCCATGGCACTCATCTCAAATTCTGCTTTCATTACAGATTCAAACTCTTTACATAACTCTTCATTTTTAGAATCGAAGATTACGTCATCAACATAAATCTGTACCAGTAGTAAGTCGCCATCTTTTTCTTTGATGAACAGTGTGCAGTCAATAACTCCTCTGCGAAATCCGTGTTTCACCAGATGAGTTGAGAGTTTCTCATATCATGCTCTAGGGGCTTGATGGAGCCCGTAGAGAGTCTTATCCAGCTTGTAAACTTTTTCCCGATGATAAGGATCCTAAAATCCTTCGGGTTGACTGACATACACTGTCTTACAAATTTCACCATGAAGGAATGCACTCTTGACATCTAGTTGATAGACTTTGATCTTCATGTAGGATGCACAAGCTAGAAATATACGTATTGCTTCCATCCTTGCCACTAGTGCAAACATTTCATTGTAATCTATGCCTTCGACTTGTCGAAATCCTTGAACTACAAGTCAGGCCTTATTCCTAATTATTACCCATTGGTCATCTTTCTTGCATTTCAGTACCAATTTAGTGCCAATCACCTTAGCACCTTTTAGTTTGTCCACAAAGGTCCACACTCCTAGTTTCATGAACTGTAGGAGTTATTTGTGTATTGTACTTACCCATGCCTCATAGTTTAACGCTTCACTAACGTATTTTGGCTTAAATTGAGACACAAAACATCGATATGCTCCATGGTGAAGGTATCTCTTTTCCATTACCGAGGCATAATCAATTGTATATAGTTGATTCCTGGTCTGTACTCCTGATCTAACATCCACAATGACATTGTCCAAAGGATGATAAAAATTTAGCCAAGATTCAGGAGTTGTTGGAAAAGCCACCTCATTATCCAGATTGTTAAACTCAGGTTCAAGATCTGTAGCTGTTGGAGTATGAGGTTCCGAAAAGTTAGAGGCATTAGGATTTGATGCTTTTGTACTATCAATAGTAGGAACTTATGCCTCCTGATTCACCTATTCAGTCTCCACTTCTTCGTCATCAGAGGAGGAATCTCTTACATCAAGTGCTCCCCCTAAAGGATTAGAAGATTCACCTTGTGGAGTTGATGCTGTCGAGTCTAGTGGCGGTGTGTCTAGGACATCGGGCATCATCCTGGTCGTTAACTTATCATCAGGAAGGGAGATGGGTATGTTGAAGGACTTAAAGAATCCATCATAGTCGAAGATGAATGAAGGTTCTTTTCCAGCAGGGGAGTGGTGTATCTCTAAACATCAACGTTGCACCACACTTCTACCTGACCTATTGAGTTGTTGTATACTCTCTTGTCTGGTATATTGTATCCAAGAAAGATCCCTTCTTTAGCCTTCTCACTGAACTTCCCAGACTGAGTTTTCTTCAGCAGCATACATGGTGCACCAAATGGTTCGAGATACTCCATGTTAGGTTTACGTCGCTGGAGCAACTCATAACATGTTTTACCATGATGTTTGATCACCAAGACCCGATTGAGGGTGTAACATGCATTGGCCACCACCTTGTTCCAAAATTGGATAGGTAGTTTCGAGTTGGCTATCATCGTTCTTGTTGTCTCTATGAAGCTCCGATTGTTTCGCTCAGTAACTCCATTCATCTGTGGGGTGTAGGCAGACACAAATGATGGACAATCCCTTTTTATGTACAAAACGCCTCCATCCATTGGTTCTTTAACTTTGTGCCGTTGTCTGATCGAATCTGTCTAACTTTCAGCTTGTAGAGTGATTCCAAAGTAGTTACCAGCTATTTGAATGATTCAAATGTCTCTGATTTGGATTTTAGAAACATCATCCAAGAAAATCTTAAGTAATCATCCGTAACTACATAGCAGTACAATCACCAGCAATACTTCTAGTGCTAACGGGACCAAACAGATCCATGTGGAGAAGCTCGAGAGGCAGGTCAATGGAATTAACTTTCTTTTCCTTGTGATACTTCTTGGTCTGTTTTCCTTTCTTACATGCTACACAAAAATCCAGAAGCTGGAAGTTCTTGACATTTACTCCATTCACTAGATTATTATGTATCAAGTGATTTATCTTTCGTATGTGTCCCATTCTCCTATGCCAGGAGATTGAGTCCCTCTTTGTTGCCTTTGACAAGAAGCATTGAACTTTCTGATCAGTTGTGGAGGCTTTTGATAGATCCAAGACATATAAATTGTTATATCTTGAAGTTGACATTAAGACTTTGTCCTCTAGGATAACATAATCCTTTTTCAACACATAGCACTTCTTGTTGTCAAACACAATTTTAAAGCCTTTGTCAAAGATGTGGGAGACTGAAAGCAAGTTATTCTATAGTTGTTGAATGTAGTTGACCTTATCAAACTTGACATACTGGTTTCCCACTTGGCCCTGAGTAGTGATATATCGACCATTATTCCCAGCAAACGATACATGTCCTCCTTTAATTTATTTGACGTTGAAGAGGAGAGACAGGTTCCCGGTCATGTGCCGAGACGCCCCACTATCAACAATCCAGGTATTTGTGATAGCACTGTAGCGGACACCCTATACATTCAAAAAAAATAATCAGTTTAGGTTTGGGACCCAAGCCTTAACTGGCTTTGGTGACCCAGAGGAATCACACATCATAAACTCAACCCACTGTCCACTTGAGGATGAGGACATATCGTTCTTCTTATTGTTCTCACTATCAGACAATTTACTTGACTTTTCTTTCCATAAACCAGTTTTGTGTAAGGCCTGTTTGTGATAAACAGATGACTGGCTTATAGTTTGAACTTTAGGTTCATTAGTTCTCTTCGGAGGAGTAATAGAACTCCTTTTAGAAGAACTTTGTTTAGTGTCATCAAGTTCAATTTTCTTTCTGGGAGTCTGATAATAAGGACAATTAGAAGAAATATGTCCTCTTTTTCCACAACTGTAGCATGATATCCCTTCTACATGTTGAGGAACCTGTTTATGTGGGGTTGAGTGTGATATAGCTACGACACGAGTTTGGTTGGGTTTAGGCACTTCTCGTTTAGATGTTTCTGCTTCTTTAACAAAATTACTTGTTTGAACATTTTAGCATCTTTAGCCTTTAGTTTATTTGGACTTTGACGTGTAACACGCTATTGGTTAACTGGTTTAGTCATTTGGGTTCAGAAGACGACATGTGTGAACCTGACCTTGCATCAACCTTTTCAAATTTATCATAGGTTTACTTGTCAAATCAAGATCACTAACCAGAGGAGTGGACACCACATGATCCTTTACTAGGTTGTTATTTACAGGTGTACATTTTGTATTTAAAAGGGTCTCATGTGGTGGTGGAACTACTTTGTAACCCAACCCTTCCACAAAATTTTGTTCTTTCACTAAGTGTTGAACTATGTGAGAAGAACTGGTCCAACTATGCAGTTTTTGTTTTAAGAAACTAACTTCGACTTCTAAAACTGCTTTTTCTTTCTTTGTTTCTTCCAAAGAATTTAAATAAAACTTTAAATCATTTTCTTGATTGAAAGCAATAATCTAGGTTTCCCTTAGTTGTTTACCTAAAATTTCTATTTTTTCTTTATAACTGCACACATTTTGTTTTAATATACAATTAGCTTCTATGCAGAGTTGTAGATCATTTACTAAGTTATCATTATAGTCTAATAACATAGCAAATTTTAGATCTATGCTTTCCATAAATTTATTACATTCAGCACAAGCATATTTTTCAAACAGTTGGTCTTTAGTACTTGCCTGCGAGGATTCGGTTGAATCAGCCATCAATGCAGAGTTAGACTCTTAAGTTGTTGGAGATTCTAAACTTGTTGCTCTCAGCTCTTCCTCAGCCAAGTGATGTACCACATTCACAGCTTCTTCAGTATCTGACTTTACTTGCTCAAATGTGATCTTACCTTCACTCGCAGAACCATCATCCTGTCCCTCAACACTGGCAATCTTTGATTCACCCGAAAACACAACCTGGAAGGTCCAGTCTTGCCCTGCATCACCTTGAGCGGTCAAGGCCTTTGTCTCTTTGCTTGTAGAGGTAGCTCCACTTTTGGGTTTGTCTTGACGGTTGAAGATGGAAAATGGATTTCCATTTACAGTCTTCTTGGGCTTTACACATTCACGTTTAAAATGCCCTTTTTCACCACAATGAAAGCAAGTGACTTTGGTTTTGTCAAAGCCAAACGTTGTGTCCTTTGTGGCTACTAAATTATGCCCCGTCTTCTTAACAAACTTTTTGGCTTGTCTAACTGCACTTGCAAGAGCCCACATGATATCCACCCTTTCCAGCTCGTTCTTGTCAACTTGCTCGTAATCTTCATCTGCAAGATGACAACCGAGCAACTAGACCATCATACGATTGAACCACTACTGCTAGAAGATCCATATGCTCCTTTGCAACATCCACTATTAATTACTGAGATTCTCAGTCTTTAACTTCGTAGTGTTGGCTTCAGGCACTATGTATTGAGTCGATGATGACCCAGACGTTTCTTCTCCTAAAGCAGTGGATTGAGTAGGAGCCGCGGAACTGGACACAAAAGCGGTTTGAAGTGGTGCTCTTGAACTGGTTGAAGTGGGGAATGAGTTATAAAGTGAAGGATTTTGATTGTAGGATCCTTTCTGTGACATGTACTTCATTCTTAGTTCCTATTCTCTTAATTTCAGGATGAAGTCATTTATGTCTAACATTACAAGAGTATCATTCTATCTAAGATTAGACATAAGTGAATCCCATTTCTCCGGCAACCCTTTTGCAAAACTTGACACTTTATCATCCGTTGACGTTGTTACACCATGAGTGTGCAGCTCACTCATCAGATGGTAGAACCTATCAATGATGTCATCTAAGCTCTCCTTCCCTATCGAAGAGAAGTTATCAACTCCTTCTTGAGAGCCTTAGTCTTCAGAGCCTTTAATGTTGCATTCCCATCAAATCTCTTTTCCAATGCTTCCCATAACTTTTTCTCCTGTGAAATATATTTTTTGGTATTGACTGAATTAAAAAGGCATAGCCTTTCTTTTCTAAATTGTACTTAACCTTCTGACTATCATTCATTCCTCCCAAAGTCATCTTAACTCTATCAGCACGGACTAGAATGGTGTAACATGTCTCAATGGATGCCCAAAGATTGGGATCAACTCCATTTAGATAGATCTTGAACCTCTGCTTCTGTTGTGGATAATCATCTAATGTTATAAGCTTTGGTCGTTTATTATGATTCCCTATTTCATTTTCAAGAAGCCAAAGGTTTTGGATGCGAGAACAGGACTGGTTCACTCGTGATTTTGGACAAATGCGGATGAGTCAATCGTACGATTGGACAAAAGTGGATGACTAACCGTGCGATTGACAAATGCGGATGAGTCAATGCGAATGACTCAGTCGTGCAAATGAACAATGAGGATGGGCAAATGAGGATGACTCAATCGTGCGATTGGAGAATATGGATGGCCAATGCGAATGCCTCAGTTGTGCGATTGGACAAATGCGGACGACCAATGCGGATGCCTCAGTCGTGCGATTGGACAAATGCAGAAGACCAATAAGGATGGCTCAGTCGTACGAATGAACAAATGCGGATGACTAATGCAGATGTGAAGGCGTTGGATCGGTAGACATCCGAGTGTGTTCTTGACGGAAGGAAACAAAACCAAAACCAAGAGACAAACAATAAACACGAACTATAATAAAATGGTTTCGTTGATAAAACCTAATGATTACAAGCTCGTTACAACATAAGAATCACGACTCTTGGCAAGGGGAGATCGAGCATGATCTCCCCTCTCATCCGGCAAAACCTAGGCCCCGAGCACAATCCATAACTTATTCTACACAATGAAACTGGTATTTATAGGCCTTAGCCCATATTAGATGTGACTGGGCCTATTCGTACGATTGGGCCCATTCGTACGATTGGGCCATGCGTATGGTTCAATCGTACGACTGGACCATACTTATGGTTTAGTCTTACGAATGGCCGAATCGTATCTCTCAGTCGCACGACTGGTCCATTAGCATGGCCCAGTCGTACAACTAAGTCTTATTGGCATATGCTCCTGCGAATGACCCAGTTTCATGTGTTTACAACATATCAGGTGTATTACATTAACCCTAGACTATTCGACAAGTGAAGGACACACTATATATGACAATATATGCTCCAATAGCGGATGGGTCAGTCTTACGAAAGAATAAATGCGGATGAATCAATCGTACGAATGAGCTATTCGTGCGAATGAAGGCTACTGCGTTTGAAAACATTTGAATTTTGAAATTTTGACACTTTGACACAATTCGAATTTTGACACTTTGGCACAATTTTAATTGACACAATTTTGACACTGAAGGCTACTGTGTTAAAACATGAGGTTTGACACAATTCTAATTGAATCAAACACAAAATCAAGAGGTAAAGCTCTAATACCCCTTGTCAGGATCGTGTACATACAGAATACTAACAGATTCTGTGTTTATACCGAATCAAATAGTGCGAAATCCTATTTGATTGGCGATCCAATTAGTGAGAACAATTACCCATTGATTTTAGATTGAAACTAAACGTTTTGAACGAGAAGAGATCGATCAGGATTGATCTACGAAGTTGGACAGGCTTCCTTGGACGTTCTAGATGGCTAGGGTTGTAGATACATGTGTACCTACTTTAGGAGCTCAAATGTAAAATTTCTTTCATGTCTTACGTATATGTAATTGAATGGGTATTGAATGGAATGAAATGGGTGGTCATAATGTTTAATATTTCATTGTTTATTGTGTGATAACACATGTTGAATTAACTATATTGGTTTGTGGTTGTTTACATAGTTCTTAGTCAATAATGATTGAGAAACATGTTTAAACTTAATTGTGTGAAGTTCTTATACGAATGGACCATGCTAATGGATCATACGCATGAATACTTCATGCTAATGAACTAGTCACACGACTGAACCAGGATACTGGATCAGTCGCACGATTGTGACATGAGATTGACTCAATCGCACGACTGGACCTTTAGTTGTTAGGATCAGTGATCTACGTTCGATTGATTAGAGAGTATAGCAGCGGAATTCTAACAATGAATTAGCCAATTCACAAGAACGAAAAGATATTCAATAAAGAACAAAAACGGTTATAGATAGAGAGAATTCTGCAAATATATTTCATTCAATATTCGCTTTCATGGTAACGGAATGTCACACTTACAATTAGGTCGACACCTCTTATATAAGAGATGTGACGTCTGCTGATGTCACTTGATAGTGACATCTAACAGAATTATTCCAACTAAAACACAACTACTGAAGATGTCAAAACAGCTGACATCTTCTTACAAAAATACTAAGTGTTATCAATTACTACAACTACTGAAAAACATAAAACTACTGATACTATAACGACTGAAGAACAATTCTCTTCAGTCGTTTTACAAAACTACTGAAAGTAAAAACATAAAACTACTGATATCACAACTACTGAAGAAGTACTCTTCAGCTGTTGTGACAAACTACTGAAACTTCAGTACTTGGTCTTCAGACTTGAACTTCAGACGTTTCATCTGCTGATGACTTCAGTAGATGTCATCAGCTGATGTCTTCAGTCTTTGTCTTCAGACTTTGTACACCAGTTGTTGATCTTCAGCACTTGTAGACTCTTCAGCTATTGTACTTCAGTACTTTGATCTTCAGCTTCAGCACTTGTGTCCTTCAGCTGTTGAGCTTCAGCACTTTAGTCTTCAGCTGTTGAAGTCTTCAGTACTTGATCTTCAGCTGTTGAAGTCTTCAGCACTTTTCGAACTGCTGATGAAGCCTTCAGCAGTTATTGTGATATCATGTGGGACTTAGAGGTTTTCTGATCTTGGCTCATTGGTTCTTTTGGTCCAACAAACTCCCCCTGAACCAATGCAGCCAAAACCTCTAATTGATTTATTTTCCCACTTATTGTTTGCAAAATGGTTGGTCTTTTTCCTTCTTGATCAGTCGAGAAGATGACCCATATAAGCACTGGCCTGGGAAGAGATCTTAGAGATTTTTTTGGCAAGGTATGAATGGGAACTCTGTTTTGGGGAACTGGACATAGAGTTGTTATCCCATTCATGAGATCTACTTCCCCATTATGAGTCTGTACGACTCTCGAACATAGGCTTCAAGGAGAACAACCTGTTCCTCCTTGGAGAGTTCTTCTACTCCTCCTTGAAAGAAGAACTCTGGACCATAGTACTCAGATAAGTACTTCACAGTCCTGCCATTCTTCAACTCCACACTAGTTACCTCCCTATAGACAAATTCATCAGGATGAGTGCCCTCAAGGAGTAACTGGAGCTTATTCTTCTTAATGTCTTCAAGCTTCTTATATAATAACCCCTTTTTGATCATCTTGTTTTCCAGTAAGGCTTGAGGAGTCAATTTTGATTGATGAGCCTTCCTGAATTCATCGATTATTTCCCATGGTGAGACTACAATGGCCAACATGATTGTAGAATCTATTGTTTTTCTAACCTGGCCATTGTATCTGTGTGGAATGGATCTTTTATGGATTCTAGAACTCCCCTTGGGGTCTGGCCATACTCTCACTCTCTCCTTCTGATACTGAAATGTGTGTCTGAGAGTGTACAGCCTCTGAGCATGCCCTTTCATGGCTTGTATAGATGATGACTGAGGAAATTCCTTGTCAACCATCTTCAGTAGTTGCTCATCGTGCTGCTTCTGCTGTTCTTCATCTTCTATCTTGACTCTAACCGTTTCCCTTTGTGAGTCAGGTGTGATCATGAGTTGACTCCTGGGTTCTGGTAGCTTTAGAACAGCAGAGAGTGGCAGACTATCATCTTCATCCTCTTCTTCTTCATCTTCTTCTATCCTCAGCACCCTTCTCCTCCTTCTGGGTGCATCACTGGATGATGGTTGGGATGGTTTTTGTGGTAAAGGAATTGGTTTTGAAGGTTGAGGATGTTTGGATTTGGGTTTTGAGATTGGTTTGGAGATTTGAGGGGTAGGCTGTTTTTGAGTGGGTGATTTGGAGGGTTGTTCAAGAATTTTGGTTGTGAGTTTGGCTTTTGTTAGTCTTGCCATTTCAAACCTTTTTCCAGCCCCAGCCTCATCAAGTGCTTCAATGATTATCCCCTTATGAAATTGCTCAGACAAACAGATTCTGGTGGCTATAGCCAGAATGCTGTCTCTGGTCCATGAACGAATCTCCATCAGTGATCTTCCTAAGTATTTGGCAATGAATCGAATCATGATCTCCAATCTCTCTTTCTCCAGCACATCATATCCAGCCCATCTGTTTTGAATTTCCTCTACTTCCAACCTCCTGATCTCACTATCTAATGTGGCTGTATCAAATCCTTGCTTGAATAGTTGCTCAATGATTTTGTCCATGGATCGGCTGTGTGTATCATCTGCATCTTTTACCAGCTCTTCCAAGGATTTTTCTTCAGCATTCGATTGATCACCAGCACTTTTCTTTCTTTTGTAAGTAATCAGTTGTTGCTCCTTTTCTTTTTCCAACTCCTGGGTTTTCTCTTGTGCCTTCTCATCCTCTGTTCTTTTTCTTTTCTTTTCTTTCACTGCAGTACTCTCCCCCTTTTTGGATGCATTGGTGGCAGGGGTTTGTACCGCAGAAAGTTTCTTTTGCACAGCATCATCAATGAGTGGTTGTAGACTTGAGGAGATCCTCTCATCAATGGATTTTTAAACAATGTCATTGATGATGGGAGTGATGAGAGGTAGGGATTGTTGGAATACAGCAACCATCTGCTCTGGGGGGTTCTGTCCCGGAGAGATAGTGCGAAAAGCAGAAGCTGGAGGCTCAGTGAAGTGAGAGGGTAAAGTGTTTGGGGAACCTTCAAATGAAGGTGCCATCTGTGGGTTGGTGGGGGCAGATGGACTTTCATCCTGAGACTTCTTGGCAAGCAGTTCTTGTAGTCTGCTTACCTCAGCCTCCAGGATGGTGTTGTGGGCTAGAACGTCATAGAAAAAGCCCAGGTCATCATCAGCAGAAGCTGAATCACCTGACCGCCTGCTTGTAGCAGGATGTACATGCACTGGGTGTAGACCAGTTGTAGCATGTGCCCTGTTTTCTTGGAACTGGGGACTTCCAGCCTCAAGACTATGTCCTTTATCAGCTGTTGCCTCTAGTGAGGTCTTAGCAATGTTACCAACCTCATTCTGATCATGTGCTGATGCAGAAGAGGTAGCAGCCTCACTAGATGTTCTAATCTCCCTATCCACACTAGGAGATAGAACTTGTAAACCCCGGTGCTGTGGGTTGTCAGAAGCATGATGATCCTCTTCCTCAATGTCTGTGGTTCTCCCCTTTGTTGGTGGTTGTTGGGGAGGAGGAGAGGCATGCAACTAAGTCAGCACGTTTGCAATGATTATGGTTGGACTTTGAGGGGCGGTTGCATGGGGAGAAGGGGTAGAACCAGTGTGCACCTGGGGAGGATGGTGCTCTTCAATGGCAATCTCCTCAAGTGAGGAAGATCCCAGATGTGTGAGTACCCCTTGTATGGTGGCTGCAGGCTCCTTTTGAGAGGAATCCTGAGCGGCTATGGCTGGTAGAGGCTCTGATACCACTTGTTAGGATCAGTGATCTACGTTCGATTGATTAGAGAGTATGGCAGCGGAATTCTAACAATGAATTAGCCAATTCACAAGAACGAAAAGATATTCAATGAAGAACAAAAACGGTTATAGATAGAGAGAATTTTGCAAATATATTTCATTCAATATTCGCTTTCGTGGTAACGGAATGTCACACTTACAATTAGGTCGACACCTCTTATATAAGAGATGTGACGTCTGCTGATGTCACTTGATAGTGACATCTAACAGAATTATTCCAACTAAAACACAACTACTGAAGATGTCAAAACAGCTGACATCTTCTTACAAAAATACTAAGTGTTATCAATTACTACAACTACTGAAAAACATAAAACTACTGATACTATAACGACTGAAGAACAATGCTCTTCAGTCGTTTTACAAAACTACTGAAAGTAAAAACATAAAACTACTGATATCACAACTACTAAAGAAGTACTCTTCAGCTGTTGTGACAAACTACTGAAACTTCAGTACTTGGTCTTCAGACTTGAACTTCAGACGTTTCATCAGCTGATGACTTCAGTAGATGTCATCAGTTGATGTCTTCAGTCTTTGTCTTCAGACTTTGTACACCAGTTGTTGATCTTCAGCACTTGTAGACTCTTCAGCTATTGTACTTCAGTACTTTGATCTTCAGCTTCAGCACTTGTGTTCTTCAGCTGTTGAGCTTCAGCACTTTAGTCTTCAGCTTTTGAAGTCTTCAGTACTTGATCTTCAGCTGTTGAAGTCTTCAGCACTTGTCGAACTGCTGATGAAGCCTTCAGCAGTTGTTGTGATATCATGTGGGACTTAGAGGTTTTCTGATCTTGGCTCATTGGTTCTTTTGGTCCAACATTAGTCTTGCGAATGGATAAACCACATGCTTCGGTCACACGACTAAACCATGCAAATGGTTCAGTCGTACGAATGGAAAACCCTAACCTATAAATACCACTTAATTCATGGAAAAATGGAACAATCGAATCCCTACACACAAAATCTTACCCTAGTCCTCTAGAGACTCAAGAAAACCTGTTCCAAGTTCATAGATCGCAGTTAATCATCTTACAATCGTTCTTAACATATTGATTAATTCTTAGATCGATTATACTTGCTTTCTCACTGATTGGATCGCCAATCAAATAGGATTCCGCATTTTTTTTGGTTTGGTACACGTGTAAATCAGTTAGTACTCCGTACCTAAATGGTCCTAACAAGTGGTATCAGAGCTTTGGCTCTTGATTTGCATGTGATTCAATCGATTTTGATATAAAAATCGCGTTTTTCACTCAAAAACTCAATCTTTTGGTGTCAAACAGTGTTGTCGACGTCTCCAGGTCAAAAAGTTAACGTTTTTTGGCATACGGAAATTAGGGTTCATGAGAAATTCGTGTTTTTGCGTTAAAGTGTTCAAAACTTTGTTTTTGCAAAAATAGCAGCCTTCAGTCGCACGATTGACTCAATCGCATGACTGAACCCATTCGCACCTCTCATACGCACAATTGGATACGTCATTTATCCATTCGTACGACTGAACTCATTATTCGCATTGTTCATCCGCAGCTGTCCAATCGCCCGATTGAGCCAACCACATTTGTTCAATCGCACGAATAGCCCAATCGCATTCTTTCGTTCGCACAAGTACAATAGTTTTGTTCTAAAATTCAAAGTAAATAGAAATGGAAGATCAATACTCCGCGCTCACTACTAGTAGAGACACACAGATCCAGAACCTCTTGCTTCTGGAGAATGAGATAGGGAATCATAACAAACCACCTAAGCTAATAATGTTAGATGATTACCCACAATGGAAGCAATGTTTTTAGATCTACCTCAATGGAGTTGATCCCAACCTTTGGGAATCCATTGAAACAGGATATGACACGCCGGTTGGTGCAGATTGGGTGAAATTGACATTGGGAGGGATGACTGATAGCCAATAGGCGAAATATAATGCTGAGAAGAAGGTTTGTGCCCTGTTAACTCAGTCTATTCCAAAGGATATTTTCCATCAATTTTCTTAGAATAAACAGGCAAAGAAACTTTGGATAGCCTTGGAAAAATGCTATGACGGAAATGCTTCGTTAAAAGCACTAAAGGCAAAAGTTTTGAAGAAGGAGTTTGACAACTTCTCTTCAATGGGTAAAGAAAGTTTGGATGATGTAATTGATAGGTTCTATCATCTCATGAGTGAGCTGCATATTCATGGAGTCTCAACGTCGATGGAAGACAAGGTATCTAGCTTGGCAGACTAATGCTACCAAGTTAAAGACCGACAACCTGGGAATATCACTGTGGAGGTGGCTAAAGAACATATGGATCTATTGACTGTTGTTGTTCACTTGTATGACTATTTGGTTGCAAGAAAGATTGGTATCGACCATCTAGCAGATGAAAATTATGAACGGGTCGACAAGAAAGAGCTTGAAAGAATAGACATAATGTCGGTGTTAGCAAATGCTGTGCGAAGAGCTAAAAAGTTTGTTAAGAAGACGGGACAAAACTTGATAGCCACTAAAGACACTACTTTTGGTTTTGATAATTCCAAAGTTACCTGTTTCAACTGCGGAGAGAAGTGACACTTTAAATGTGAGTGTGAAAGCCCAAGAAGATAGGTAACGACAACTTGTTCTCGACTTTTAACCGTCAGGACAAACCAACTGTTAGAGCTACCTCGTCTAGTATGGAGACAAAGGCCTTGACTGCTCAAGGTGATGAAGGAAAAGATTGGACCTTCAAATTTGTCCCTCAAGGAGAATTTAACATTGCAAATGTCGAGGTGTTGGATGATAATACTAAAAGTGAAGAGGATATCGCGGTCGAACTAGCCATGTCAGAAACTAAAGATACTGTGAAAGTGGTCAACCCCTGATTGAAGAAAATACCAAAACGACATGTTCAGAATCTCCAGCAGCTGAAGAGTCAACCTCTGCACTGATGGCAGATTCAACTGAATCTTCATAGGTAAGTACTAAAGACCAACTGTTTAAGAATCATGCATGTTACGAATGTAATAAATTTAGGGAAAGCATAGATTTGAAATTTGCTAGGTTATTAGATCACAACAATAGCTTAGTAAATGACTTGCAACTGTGCACAGAAGCAAATCGTGTTTTAAAACTAAATGAGCACAGTGACAAAGAGAAAATAGAACTGTTAAATAAACAACTAAGGGAAACTGAAGTTGTGGATTTTAACCAAGCTAATGATATTAAGTTCTATTTAAACTCTCTTAAGGAAACTAAAAAGGAAAAAGTAGTTTTGGAAGTTGAGGTAAATTCATTAAAACAAAAACTGCACAGTTGGACTAGTTCTTCTCACATAGTTAAAAGCCTAGTGAAAGAACAAAATAACAGGGAGGGATTAGGTTAAAAAGTGGTTCCACCACCATAGGAGATATTATTAAATACTAAATGTCGACTAGTCAATAACAATCTTATTAAGGATCATGTGGTGACCACTCCTCTAGTTAGTGATCTAGATTCCGTGTGTCAAACGGTGGAATTTGTCACTAAATTGAAGGAGGGCACTTTGAAATCTAAGGATAAAATGCCTATTGTTAATTTAGCAATTTGAGAAGGTTAAGGTAAAGTCAGGTTCAACCACGTCTAATACTGAACCTAAAAAGACCAAACAAGTTAACCAAACATGTGCTTCATGTCAAAGTCCAAATAAACAAAAAGGTAAAGATGTTAAAAAGAGTCAAACAATAATTTTGTTAAAGAAGATATAACATCTAAACAAGAGGTGACAAAACCCAGAAAGCCCAAGTCACACCAGTCTCACACACTTCCCCATAGAGATGTCTTTCCCAACATGTTGATAGTCGAGCGTGCTACAATTGTGGAAAGAGAGGACACATTGCTTCTAACTGTCCTCAGTATCAGACACCAAGAAGTATTGTTGAACTTCATGATACTAAACAGATTTCTTCTCAAAGGAGTTCTAGTACTCCACCTAAAAGAAATAATGAAAATTTAAGTTCAAACCATAAACCAGTTGTTTGTTTATCACAAACAGGCCTTGCACAAAACTGGTTTGTGGAAAGAAAAGTCAAATCAAATGTCTGATACTGAGAGTAGTAAGAAGAATGATATGCCCTTGCCCTCAAATGGACAGTGGGTTGAATTTATGATTTGTGATTCCTCTGGGTTACCCAAGCCAGTTAAGGCTTGGGTGCCAAACCTTCACTAACCATTTCCTTTGAATGTGCAGGGTGTTCGTTATAGTGCTATCACAAACACTTGGATTGTGGATAGTGGAGCATCCAGGCACATGACCGGGAACCTGTCTCACGTCTCAAACGTCAAACAGATTAAAGGAGGACATGTTTCTTTTGCTGGAAATAAAGGAGGTTACATCACTGCACACGGAGAAGTGGCAAATCAGAAAGTTAAGTTTGACAAGGTCAACTATGTTCAACAACTACAAAATAACTTACTTTCTGTATCCCAAATTTGTGACAAAGGTTTCAAGGTTGTTTTTGATAACAAGAAGTGCTACGTGTTAAAGAAAGAGTACATCATTCCTGAAGACCAAATATTTATGTCAGCTTCAAGGTATAATGACTTATACATCTTGGATCTGTCAAAGGTCTCCACAACCGATCATCAAGTTCAATGCTTCTTGTCAAAGACAACTGAGAAGGAATCAATCACCAGGCATAGGAGAATGGGACACATAATTCCAAGGCAGATGAACCATCTCATTCAGAATGATTTGGTAAATGGAGTTAATGTCAAAAACTTTCTACCAAGAAGTCTCACAAGACAAAGAACGTCAACTCTATTGAATTGCCTCTCGAACTTCTACATATGGATCTGTTTGGTCTTGTGAGCACCAAGAGCATCGCTGGAGATCTGTATTGTTATGTAGTTCACCGATGACTATTCCAATTCGCTTGGGTAATGTTTCTGAAATCCAAATCAGAAACATTTGATTTGTTCAAACAGCTTGTCACCACATTGGAAACTCTATACAAGTTAAAACTACGTCAGTTTCGCTCAGACAACGGTACATAATTCAAGAATCAGGGGATGGAGGCATTTTGCAAAGAAAAGGGAATTGTACATCAGTTCACATCTGCCTACACTCCACAGATGAACGGAGTTGATGAACGGAAGAACAAAAGCTTGATAGAGACAGCCAGGATGATGCTAGCAGACTCGAAACTACCTATCCAATTCTGGAATGAGGCAGTAGCAAATGCATGTTACACTCTGAATCGAGTCTCGGTGGTAAACGACATGGTAAAACGTGTTACGAATTGCTCCAATGACGCAAACCTAATCTGGAGTATCTTGAACCATTTGGGGCCCCATGTACACTGCTAAAGAAACATCAGTCAGGAAAGTTCAGTGAAAAGGCTGAAGAAGGTATCTTTCTAGGATACAACATACCGAATAAGAGGGTGTACAACAACTGAACGGGTCAAGTAGAAGTATGGTGCAACATCGACGTTCAGAGATTCACCACCCCCCTGCAGGAAATGGACCCGCCTTCTTTTTCGATTATGATGGATTCTTCAAGTCCTTCATCATTACTCTAACTCCTTCTGATGCAGAGCTATCGACAAAGATGATGTATGATGTCTTAAACACACCGCCTCTAGACTTAACAACATCCGGTTCATAAGGAAAGTCTTCTAGTAACTCAAGGGGAGCAGTGGAGGTAAGTGACTCCTCTTCTAACGATAAAGATGTGGAAAATGTTTAGGTGGATCAGGAGCAACAGGTTCCTACTACTACAAGTACACACGCATCAGATGTTGATGCCTCTGAAACTTTGGAACCCTATACTCCTACTGCTTCAGATACTAAACCTGTGGTTCACAATCTGAATAATGAGGTAGTTGTACCCACCACTCCTGGATCTCGACTAAACGTTTATCATCCTCTGGACTATGTCATAGGGGATGTACAATCGGGAGTACAGACACAAAATCAACTATACTGAGCAGATTATGCCTCAGTCATGGAAAAAGGCTACCTTCACGACGGTGCTTATCGATGTTTTGTGTCTCAGTTTGAGCCAAAATATGTAAGTGACACCTTAAATGATGAGGCATGGGTGAGTGCCATGCAAGAAGAACTTCTTCAGTTTAAGAAGTTAGGTGTATGGACACTGGTGGATAGACCTAAAGGTGCTAAGGTCATTGGCCCCAAATAGGTCTTGAAATGCAAGAAAGATGACCAAGGGGTCATAATCAGGACCAAGGCTCGACTTATAGTTCAAGGATTTTGAAAAGTCGAGGGAATTGATTACAATGGAGTATTTGCTCCAGTGGCGAGAATGGAAGCCATCCGTATCGTCCTAGCCTATGCCTTTTACATGAATATTAAAGTCTATCAACTGGATGTAAAGAGTGCATTTCTTCATGGTGAAATCCGGGAAAAAGTGTATGTAAGTCAACCCGAAGGATTTGAGGATCCATTTCATCTGAACAAAGTTTACAAACCGGATAAGGCTCTTTACGGGCTTCATCAAGCCCCGAGAGCATGGTATGAAAAACTCTCAACTCACCATGTGAAACACGGATTTCACAGAGGTGTAATTGACTGTACACTGTTCATCAAAGAAAAGGATGGTGATCTGATGCTTGTTCAGATTTATGTTGATGACACAATCTTCGGTTCCAAGAACGAAGACTTATGTAAAGAATTTGAAGAAGTAATGAAGGCAGAATTTGAAATGAGTGCCATGGGAGAGATGAAGTTCTTTCTCGGGTTACAGGTGGATCAAACACCAAAGGGGATATTTCTACATCAGACTATGTAGGGGATATTCTCAGTCGGTTTGACATGGAGAATGCTTCCGTAGCTAGGACTCCACTTGCTACAAACCATGATGTAGCACCCAACGAGGAATGATTGGATCCCTCATGTACCTCACTACCTCAAGACCTGATATCATGTACGCGACATGTCTTTGTTCAAGATATCAGGCGAAACCAAAAGTTAACCATCTTATAAGGGTCAAGAGGATATTTCGTTATCTGAAAGGTACACCAAAATTGGGTTGTGCTATCCTCATGATGATGATTTTGATCTTACCGCGTATAGTGACTCGGATTATGGCGGCTGCAAGATGAACTACAAATCCACCTCAGTAGGTTGTCAATTCTTTGGGAGAAGATTAGTCACGAGTTTAGTAAGAAGCAGACATTAGTTGCGTTGTCAATTTGTGAAGCTGAATATGTTGTTGCGGCAAGCTGCTATTCTCAAATCATCTGGATTCAACAGCATCTGACTACGGTTTGAAATTTTCTAACACCCCTATATTTGTTGATAATTCTGCTGCAATAGACGTTACTAAAAATCCTGTCTAACATCCTAAGACCAAACACATCGGCATTAATATCACTTTATACGTGATTGTTTTGAAAAGAATCTAATCAATGTTGTTAAAATAAATACGGATTTCCAACGCGCTGACCTCTACACAAAAGCCTTTGATAAACCACGTTTTCTATATCTGTTAGAGGTCAACGGCGTTAAAAAGAAAAGTGATGTTATTCCAGAAGATGAACATGTTTAGTCCGATGCGTCAAGTCCATTTTTCTTTTATTTTCTTTGATTTTATTTTATATTATGGAATTAATTTTATCGGTTTTATTTGTTCGCCTATTAAAATCCTAAAAACGCAAATCTTTTATGGTTTTAAAATGTTAGGAGGAGAATAGGTTAAGTTAGTATTAAACAAAGGGAGAGGGAGGAGAACATGCAAGCTAAAAGAAATGAGATCGTATCTGAGATATCGATTCAACGACTATGGAAAATGATAGTACACAGGAACAAAGAATTTGGGACTTTAAAAGATTATATTGAATTAGATGCGAAATTCAAAGTATAAATTTGAGAAGTCTAGGCAAAAATAAAGGGAAAAATAATAGTAAAACTAGCTATTACTAAGGTAACACGGAGAAAGTAGACCTAGAGGTTGCTAGACCATTAGATGATGTGTCGGTAGATTCAACACTATAGATAAGTAGACCTTGTTGGTGATCTCAAGA
Source organism: Flaveria trinervia (assembly GCA_025506515.1). Taxonomy (NCBI): domain Eukaryota; kingdom Viridiplantae; phylum Streptophyta; class Magnoliopsida; order Asterales; family Asteraceae; genus Flaveria; species Flaveria trinervia. The sequence continues at coordinate 60,168,754 of CM046441.1, forward strand.
TCAAACTAAGTTGTTCAACAAGTTATGGGTTATCATCTTATCCCTAGTTAACACAGTCAATAGTGTTCCAATAAGGGGTGGCGAGCAAAATAAACGCCACAAATGTGCGCAGATGACCAAAATATGAGCAAACCACATGATAAAAAATGTAAAAAGCAATCAAACTAATAACCTATGTTGTTGGTGCGATCTATGCAAAAAGAATAAAATTGCTCAAACAAGAAGATAGGTTATGTGCCTCTCTGCTGTGCGGTGGCACTGACCTGAGGATAAGCATAACCTATATATTCTAGAATTCATTGTTGTTTGCCGCCTCTCTACTATGCGGTGGCACTGATCTGAGGCTTGGCTTCTCTTTGAAAGCTCTAAGAATAGTTTCTTCTTGTCAAACTACCTGTAGACCGCTCAAAAATCTCCTGAGGAATGTTGATTACCATATAAGCGTGGGATCCACAAATACTTGTTGAAATATTTAAACCTTAAACAATCATCAATCTATGTCAAAAGTCTGTGTATGGATTTAAGTGGACAAGTATACTGACAATCATCATGGCTGCAAGTCTTGAAACTCCAAATCAATGTGTGCATCTTGTACTACTAGTATGATTTCCTAAACTTGCTAATGACTCTCGATGAAAACAAGAATCTAGCATCAAAAGAGTTTGGTAGCATGTCCCGAGTGATTTGATTTACCTGTATGATTCCATAATGAATCGTTCTACTTATGGTCAAAATAACTTAAAGCTGTCTATTCAAGAAAAAAATCTATTAGATTTCTACCTTAGGATCTCCACTTCACACAAAATCACAAATATATGTTTTAAATTTTGTCCTTTAGTTCTAGTAGTTTCATTTGTTTAAGTTTGTCAGTTTAGTTGTTAAAAGTTAGACTACATATTGGAAATATGTCTGGGATCTACTCACTAAAAAGGGTCACGTCTGAGGTGACCAAACGGGTTTTCAAATAATTTTAAGAGGATCACGTCTGAAGTGATCAAAGTTGTCTAAGTTAAAATGATCATGTCTGAGATGATCGAATGCGCAAAATTTTTAATCAAAAGTTAAAAGGAATTAAGTGTCAAATGGGCATAAAGTCAAAATCATGAGTATGATTCATTCGCACAACTGGACCATGAGTATGGACCAGTCGTACGATTGGACCATACTTATGAACTAGTCAACCGAATGGAGCATGAGTATGAACCATACACACGACTGGCTTACAAGTATGAGCAAGTCGCCCGAATGGGGTTGACCAAATGAGTCAGTCGCCCGACTGAAACCCAGTCGGCCGACTGAATGTGATCGACTGACCAATCGCACGATTGAGACCCAATTGCGCGAATGAAAAGAGCAAATGGATCCAATAGCCTGATTGAAACTAGATTCAGTATAAATAGGGCTATAGTCGATCGCATATACTCATCACTCCTCATTCGCCCTAAAATCACTAATAGTGCCGTTACTTTGCCCGATTTTCCTCTGAACTTTCTTGGACTTCAAATTGTTGTATTCTGACGATTGATAGTGTTTATACAGGTATACTGCGGTGCAATCTAATCAAATGGAAATCGTTTTGTGCCCTAAATGACTGAATTCGACCCTAACATAGAACCGACACTTAGTTGGATTAATAAACTAATAAAACTAAGTAAAATGTTGAAATCAAGGTTATTAGGTGCTAAGTAGGGTGATTACTAGTCTAATGAGCCATACCACGATGTCTAATATTAAGATTTGCTCAAAATTTGAATTTCAATCAAACAGACAGTCTGTCATGCGATTGGTCACCCTGAAGAAAGTCAATCGCACGACTAAGCTGGGCAAAAGACTCGGTCGGCCGATTAAACGAGGCGTATGAGCTTACTCACCTGACTGAACTCAGTCGCTGAATCAGTTGCCCGATTAAAGTCAATCGCATGATAAGTCAACCGACTGAACTCAGTCATATGGTTCAATCGCACGATTGAACCAGACTGATCTCAAATAGTTTAGAGTAAATTACTTTCTGTTATGTGCTGATCTTATATATGTGTCTTATGTTACTGATTTATGGCAGATCGGTGGACCATCAACACCAAGCACAATATATGTGCTCACTTGAACACTACAAATTGGAATGTTGCCAAGTTTGTTGGCATTATTGATTTCCTAAAGAGATCAAGGATATACAGAGCGACATCTACACCATGCACTCCCTACAGGTCTATACAGCAGGCCTTCTGGGAGGGTGCATCGGTTGACTGATCTAGTGAGCCCTACTATATTTGGAGCTCAATGTCTCCGAAGCCCAGTGGAGTGAGGCTCATACCTAAGAGATAGAGGTGTTGCATGAGATGCATGCCTCATCTGTACAAAGGATTGAGGCTTAGAGTCATGAGATCATAGAGCTACGAGAGATGCAGACATCATCTATACAGAGGATACATGATTTGGAGGCCAGGAACAAGAAGCTCATGTTGAGGCTCAAGGGATCCAAAGATGAGCCTCTAAAGATTAGTGAAGGGGATGACGATGATGATGATGACGATGATGAGGATGATTCTGATGATGATGATGGTGGATATGATGATATGGGAGAGGATGAAAGCAGAGATGATGAGGAGGGTGATGATGCTGCTGCATCGGCTTCTACTCAAGCAAGTGAGCGACGATCCAAGAAAGCACAAGATCAAGGTGCTTCATCCTCAGCCCCACCAGCTGAAGAACATATGTTTCAAGATCAAAGTAATGCTTAGATGTTTTTGTATTTTGAACTTTTGTGTAATTGAATCATGTATTAAAACTTATGTTATGAATGTTTATGTATATATTTAATGTGTACTGTCTTGATTATTTACTGATGAATGATGTGTTACATGTTTTAAATCAAGCACATCCACAATATCAGCAAGATGAATACGACATTGCTCCCCTTCAGTAGATCAAGTCTCAACTCACAATGATAATTGATCTGCAAGGGATTGTTAGGAAGTCAGTGAGCTATACTCCGAAGAAGGAGATATCATTCATGACCTCACTAATGCGCAACTGGCAGAGATGTTCCTGTAAATTCTAGATGAAGTGGTTAAAGATGCCCTTACCGTCAATGTTGCTAATGATGACGAGCTCAACAATGTTGATCAGATAGAGATTAAAGACATCACAGCACAACACTATCTGGAATATACTGATCGAGAGGGAAATGTGGTTCCTGATTTTGGAGATACACTCGATACTGATATGTATGTTAAATTGGATACAATGGAGAGGTAAACTGAGAAATCAGAAAGCCAAGCCCAAGCCTCGGACTTTGATGTTGAGATCAGAAAGGCTGAATGGGCGGCTTGTTTTGCATAGATCCGTGCCCAACGCACAGTGCCAAAGCTGAGTGCCTACGCCAAGCTCTACAAAGTAAATAAGCATCTAAAGGTGTCTGGCAAGATTATAGCATGGGCTTACTTTGAGGATCTAAATGTGTATGCTGTGAAGAGGGAGAAGGGAATCGAGTACTTTAGATTTCCATATGATTTGAAGACTCTTCCTGGTTTTGAGCTCAACTAGTTGGCATGCCTGAACCAGTTGTATGCTGATCCCAGGAAGATGTCAGGCTGGTTTGAAGCTGCGTTGAAGAAAGAATACCATACTCGATGGGTTCATTTCAAGCCTTAACAACCTACGAGGTACACTCGAAGGTCGGAGGTGGACCCAAGGACTGGGAACCCAAAGTGGTGCTGAAGTGGAGTCATCCGTGCACTATGTCAAAGATCCCCATGAGGGAAATGACATAGGACTTCACTCCCTACTTCAAGTGGTGGTATTATGACTGGAGAACAAGAGTGTTGATACATGTATGTCCCTAGATCATGATATGAATGTAATAGATCTTTTTTGTTTGGAATGATTAATGAAATGATATTGGTTGTTTGTTATTTATAATGTTTAATATTTCATTAATGAGTCGATGTTGATTGGTTAATTAGGTTTGTGGTTGTTTGAATTGTTACACATAATGTTATATTAATTAATACATTCAAACTTAACAAAATGAAGTTCTCATGCGAATGGACCATACACATGAATAACTTCATACGAATGACTCAGTCGCACGACTGAACCAGGAGACTGGATCAGTCGTATGATTGTAAAATAAGATTAGCTTAGTCGCACGACTGAACACTCAGTCGTGCGGATGAATCAACCGCATGGTTCAATCGCACGACCAAACCATACTAATGGTTCAGTTGCACGAATGAACAATACTAACCTATAAATACAACCCAATTCGTGAAAAACGTAAGCATTCATTCTATTTCGACTCCAGAAGTACCCTAGCCGTCCAGAAACCTCCAACTTGATACTCCAAGTTCATAGAACGTTGTAGATTAATTCTTAATCGGTTCTTAACGTTTGATTCAATACTTTATTGATTCTATGTGCGTTCTCACTGATTGGATCGCCAATCAAATAGGATTCCGTACTATATGGTTTGGTTTACACGTTAATCATTCGGTATTTCGTTCAAATACCAGGTCCTAACAAGTGGTATCAGAGCTTTGGCTCTTGATTACGTGTGATCCAATCAAGATTGATAAAAGTTTGTTTTTTTACACTAAAAAACGCAATCTTTTGTGTCAAAATTTGTCTTGGACATTCCCTGCTCATCAAGTTTTGGTTTCTACGGCCTTAGGCTTAGGGTTTGCGAAATTTCAAATTTTTACGGCTAAAACATGTTTAACCTAGAAATTTTCGCAAAACAGCAGCTTCAGTCGCACGAGTGAGCCATTCGCACCACTGGACTTCATTCGCATACACCAGACGCACGATTGGACTGAGTCACATCTCCATTCGTACGACTGAACCATCTGTTCGCAGTGTTCATACGCATCAGCTTCATTCGTGCGACTGAACCAATCGGTTAGTTCAGCCGCACGATTGAACTAATCGCATAGTTCATTCGCATGGATAGCCCATTCGGATCATCCAGTAGCACCAGTTTGACAGTTTGTTTAGTACACTTAAAAGTTAATCGAAATGGAAGATCAGATGTCAGCGTTTAATGTCGACAAGGACTCAAGGATCCAGAACCTACTGTTGCTTGAGAGTGAAGTGGGGAATCATAATAAACCACCAAAACTCTTAACGTTAGATGAGTTTCCCCACTGGAATCAACTTTTTGAGATCTACCTTAATGGAGTGGATCCAAATTTGTAGGAAGCTATCGAGATTGGGTATAGTATGCCGTGGGAGCAGATGGGGTAAAGCTTACTTTGGGAGGGATGACTGATGCTCAAAAAGTTAAGTATAATGCACAGAAGAGAGTTTATGCATTGATTACACAGTCTATTCCTAAAGATATTTTCCACCAGTACTCGGAGAATAAGCAGGCCAAGAAATTGTGGGATGAGCTGGAAAAGAGATACGACGGGAATGCTTCGCTGAAGGCAATTAAAGCTAAGGAACTGAAGAAAGAATTTGACAACTTCTCATCGATGGGAAACGAGAGCTTGGATGATGTCATTGATAGATTCTACCATCTGATGAGTGAAATGCATACACATGGTATTGCTACTACCATGGAAGAAAAGGTGTCAAATTTCGCAGACGGATTTCCGAAAAGTGGGCTTCATTTGTGTCAAATCCGAGACAGAATGAGATGCTGACAAAGTTGGATATCAATGACTTCATTCTAAAGCTGCGAGAAGAAGCACTTAGGATGAAGTACAGAGCTCAGAAGTCTTCGCACACTCAGAATCCAGCTTTGTACAATGCCACGCCTCAAGCTAAGACGTCTGGAGCACCTCTTCAAACTACATTTGTGTCTAGCTCATTGGGTCCTTCACAAGCTTCTCCTTCAGGTTCAGAAACGCCAGGGTCTTCTTGTACCCATTACATTGGAAATGAAGCGAATGCTACTAGACTGAAGACCGAGAACCTTGGTAATATGACTGTGGAAGTAGCTCGAGAGCACATGGATCTTTTGGCAGTAGTGGTTCATTCTTATGATGGACTTGTCGCTGGGAAGATCGGAAACTGCCATCTGGCAGATGAGGACTACGAGCAGGTGGATGAAATGGAGCTGGAGAGAATGGACATTATGTGGGCCTTAGCTAGTGTTGTCCGGAGGGCGAAGAAGTTTGTGAAAAAGACCGAACAGAACTTGGTTGCTACTAAGGATACCACATTTGGCTTTGACAAGAGTAAAGTGACCTGCTTTAACTGTGGAGAAAAGGGGCACTTCAAGAGAAAATGTGTGAAGCCAAAGAAGACTGGGAACGGGAACCCATTCTCGTCCTTCACTCGTCAAGACAAGCAAGCTAGCAGTTCTACTTCATCAAGCAAGGATCGAAAAGCCTTGACTGCTCATGATGATGAAGGACAGGACTGGAGCTTTCGGTTTGTCTGTCCAGGGGAATCTAATATTGCCAGTGTAGAAGATTTAGATGATGATTCCGCGAGTGAGGGAGATATTGCAGTTGAGATAGCAATGTCAATAATGAAGAGACAACTGCAACTGAGGTCAGCTTCAAGCCTGAAGAAGGATTTCAACATCAAAGAAAGAACCACCAGAACCAGAGACATCTGATGTTGCGTTGATGGCTAACTCTACTGAACCTCCTCAGGTAAGTACAACTGACCAACTGTTTAAAAACATGCTTGTTCTGATTGTGATACTTTTAGAGATAGCATAGATGAGAAATTTGCTAGGTTATTAGATCATAATGATAACTTAGTAAAGGATTTGCAACTATGCACTGAGGCTAATAGAGTTTTAAAACAAATGAGCATAGTTACAAAGAAAAGATAGACCTTTTGACTAAACAGCTTAGGGAAACTGAAGTAGTTGCATTTAACCAAGCTAATGATATTAGGTACTATCTTAACACCCTAGAAGACACTAAGAATCAAAAGGCAGTTTTAGAAGTAGAAGTAAACTCATTAAAGCAAAAACTGCACAGCTGGACAAGTTCATCACACATTATCCAACACTTAGTGAGAGAAAGAAACAATGGGGAGGGTGGGTTATAAAGTGGTTCCACCACCACCTAAGACCTTGATGAACATGAAGAGTAGACCAATAAATAACAAACCCATCAAGGATCATGATATCTACTCCTCTTGTTAGTGATCCAGATTCCATGTTCATCAATTGAATCTGAAATAAAACAACAAGAGGCACTTCAAAGGCAAAGGTAAAATGCTTGTGTTAATCTGGAAAAAGAATTTGAAAAAGTTAATATAGAGTCCGGGTCAAACAAAGTCAAATTTGAATCTAAAAGGACTGCTAATGTTAAACTTCACAAGCTTCATGTCAAAAACCAGTTAACCAAACGGAAAAAGATGTTAAAAATGTTAAAACAATTAGTTTTGTTAAACAGGAGACAACATCAAAAGAAACAGAGTCAAAACCCAAACTAAGTGATGTTACTAGGGTGTCACACACATCTCACAAAGAAAGTTTAATCATAAAGTTGATAGCAGGTCGTGCTTTAACTGCGGAGAGTGGGACACATTGCTTCCTTTTGTCCACTATCAGACACCTAGAAAGAAGATTGAACTTCAGAATTCAAAACCTAGGTCTTATACGAGGAGTTCTTTAACTCCACCTAGAACAACTAGCGAACCTAACGTTCAACCCGTCATCCAGTCGATTGTTTATCACAAATAGGCATTGCACAAATCTAGCTTATGGAAAGAGAAGTCATCCTCTGTGTCTAGTAATGATGACAAGAAGGAACCTGAGCTACCCTCACCCTCTAAGGTCAATGGGTTGAATTCATGATGTGTGTGATGCCTCTAGGAAACCCAAGCCAGTAAAGGCTTGGGTTCCTAACCTAAACTAATGGTTTTACTTTGTATGTGCAGGGTGTTCGCTACAGGGCTGAAACCAACACGTGGATTGTAGACAGCGGAGCATCCAGGCACATGACAGGAAACAGGGCTCTTTTATCGAACGTCAAGCAAATAAAAGGAGGGCATGTTTCGTTTGCTGGAAACAAAGGAGGTTATATCACAGCTCAGGAGAAGAAGTTAGAAATCAGAAAGTTAAGTTTGATAGGGTGAACTACGTTCAGCAACTTCAAAACAACTTACTTTCTGTTTCCCAAATCTGTGATAAAGGTTTTAAAGTCATATTCGACAACAAGAAGTGTTACATCCTGAAGGAAAACTATGTGATTCGGAGGACCAAGTTCTGATGACGGCTTCAAGATATAAAGATCTTTATGTGTTGGATCTCTCAACAGCTCTTCAACAACTGACCATGAAGTTCAGTGCTTTCTATCAAAAGCCACTGAGAAGGACTCCATCTCCTGGCATAGGAGAATGGGACACATCAATCAACGGAAGAGAATCACTTGATCCAGAAGGACCTTGTGAGAGGAGTTAATGTCAAGAATTTCCAACTTCCTGATTTTTGTGTAGCTTCAAGAAAGGCAAACAGACGAAGAAGTCTCAGAAGGAAAAGAAAGTTCATTCAATAGAACTTCCTCTTGAACTTCTTCACATGGATCTGTTTGGTCCAGTCAGTACAAAGAGCATTGCATGCGACTTCTATTGTTTTGTGGTTACTGATGACTACACAAGATTCTCTTGGGTAATGTTTCTAAAGTCCAAATCAGAAACATTTGAGTCATTCAAGGAGTTAGTAACACACTGGAATCTCTCTACAAGCTAAAGGTGAGACAAGTACGCTCAAACAACAGGACTGAATTCAAGAATCAGTGGATGGAGGCTTATTGCAAGGAAAAGGGAATTGTGCATCAATTCACTTCTGCATACACGCCTCAGATGAATGGTGTTGCTGAGAGAAATAACAGAAGCTTGATAGAGACAGCACGGACAATGTTGGCAGACTCAAAACTGCCTATCCAATTCTGGAATGAGGTAGTGGCTAATGCATGTTATACACTGAATCGATTTCTGATAGTCAAGCACCACAAAAAGACATGTTACGAGCTACTACAACGACGTAAACCGAATCTGGAGTATCTCGAACCATTTGGCGCACCGTGTACACTTCTGAAAAAGACTCAAGAAGGTAAATTCAGCGAGAAGGCTAATGAAGGAATGTTCCTAGGATACAACATACCGAACAAGAGAGTTTACACAACTCAACGGGTCTAGTAGAAGTGTGGTGTAATGTTGATGTTCAGAGATATACCACAGCACCTACTGGCAAAGGACCCGCCTAATTTTTCGACTATGATGGATTCTTTAAGTCCTTCAACATCCCTATCTCTCCTTCTGATGATGAGTTAGCTACTCGAATGATGGATGATATCTTGAATACACCAACTCTTGAGTCAACCTCATCGAGTTCACGGGAGATCATCTACTCAGTCAGGGGTAGTAGTCGATGACAGTGACTCCTCCTCTGAATATGAGGCTGAAGAAGATGACCAGAACAGTAATGAGCAACAGGTTTAGTTCCTGAAAGTCCACAAGCATCTAACGGTGATGCACCTTCGACTTCGGAACCTCAAACTCCTTCTACCTCAGATGCAGAAACAAATGTTCATAATCTTGGCTCTGAGGTAGCTGTTCCTACTACTCCAGGATCACGTCTAAACGTCTATCATCCCTTAGACAATGTCATTGGGGATGTCAGATGAGGAGTACAAACCCGAAATCAGCTATACTCAGCTGATTATGCCTTTGTTATGGAAAAGGGATACATTCATGATGGTGCTTATCGGTGTTTTGTCTCGCAGTTTGAGCCAAAATACGTCAGTGATGCGCTAAACGATGAGGCATGGGTGAATGCCATGCAAGAAGAACTTCTTCAGCTCAAGAAGTTAGGAGTATGGACTCTGGTAGATAGACATAAAGGTGCTAAGGTCATTGGCATCAAATGGGTCTTGAAATGCAACAAGGATGACCAAGGGGTCACTATCAGGAACAAGGCTTGACTGGTTGTTCAGGGTTTTCACCAAGTCGAGGGGATTGACTACAATGAAGTGTTTGCACCAGTGGCAAGGATGGAAGCAATCCATATCTTCCTTGCCTATGCATCGTATATGAAGATTAAAGTCTATCAATTAGATGTGAAGAGTGCATTCCTTCATGGGGAAATTTGAGAGACAGTGTATGTCAGTCAACCTAAGGGATTTGAAGATCCTTATCATCGGGACAGAGTTTACAAACTCGACAAGGCCTTATACGGGCTTCATTAAGCTCCGAGGGCCTGGTATGAGAAACTCTCAACTCATCTAGTGAAACACGACTTTCGCAGGGGAGTTATTGACTGCACACTGTCAAAAAAGAAAAAGATGGAGACCTACGCTTGTACAAATCTATGTCGATGACATAATTTTCGGTTCAAAGAACGAAGAATTATGCAAAGAGTTTGAAGCAGTTATGAAGAAGAGTTTGAGATGAGTGCTATGGGGGAGATGAAATTCTTTCTCGGGTTACAGGTGGATCAGACACCAAATGGGATCTTTCTACATCAGACCAAGTATGTGGGAGACATTCTCAGTCGGTTTGACATGGAGAATGCTTCTACTGCTGGGACTCCACTTGCTACAATCATGATATAGCACCTGACAAAAATGGAGATTTGGTAGATGCCACAATGTACCGAGGAATGATTGGATCCCTCACGTATCTCACTGTCTCAAGACCTGATATCATGTATGCTACATGTTTATGTTCTAGATATCACGTGAAGCCTAAGCTTAACCATCTGATCGGTGTCAAAAGGATATTTCGTTATCTGAAGGGTACACCCACACTTGGGTTGTGGTATCCTCATGATGATGACTTTGAGCTCACGACGTATAGTGACTCGGATTACGGGGGCTGCAAGATGAACTACAAGTCTACATCAGCAGGGTGTCAATTCTTTGGGAGGAGATTAGTTACCTGGCAATGTAAGAAGCAGACCTCGGTTTCATTGTCAACCTGTGAAGCCGAATACGTTGCTGCTGCAATTGCTCTTCATAAATCATCTGGATTCAACAGAAATGCGGGATTACGGGTTAAAGTTTTCTTCTACTCCTATCTTTGTTGATAACTTTGCTGCAATTGCAGTAACTAAAAATCCGGTACAACATCCAAAGACCAAACACATCGGTATTAAATACCATTTCATAAGAGACTGTTTTGAAAAGAACTTAATTGATGTGGTAAAAATAACACTGACTTTCAACGCGCTGACCTCTATACAAAAGCCTTTGATAAACCACGTTTTCTATATTTGCTAGAGGTTACGGCGTTAAAAATAAAAGTGATGTTATTCCAGATGATGATAATGTGTAGTCCGATGCATTGCAGTTATATTTTCTTTTTCACTTTTTTATTTATTTTATTCTGTTTAAATTAAATTCATGTTATTTAGTTGTCTATTAAAATCTAAAATAATTAAATCCAGTATGATTTTAGAATTTTAGGGGGAGAGTAGGTCCGCTAGTACATTATTATTAAAAAAACACGAGGGAGAAAGAGTAGATAGCCGATATAAGGTAAATCGTATCTGTGATACCGATTCAAACCTTTTGGAAAATGATAGTACACAGGAACAAATCAAAAGAGACTTTAAAATTAATTTTGAAAAGATGCAAAATTCAAAGTATAAGTATGTGTAGTCTAAGCATATAAAAGGAAAGATGATAGAAAAATTGGTAACTACTAGGGTAACACAAAGAAAGTAGACCTAGAGGTTGCTAGACCACAAATGATATGTCGGTAGATTCAGCACAATAGATGAGTAGACCTGACTGGTGATTTCAAGATCAAACTAAATTGTTCAACTGACTGTAGGCTGCCATCTTATCACTAGTTAACACAATCAACAAAATTCCAATAACGGGTAATGAGCATGTAAACGCCACAAATGTGTGCGGATGACCAAAATTAGAGCAAAGCACGAAAAAAATGAAAGACAAATGCAATCAAGCTAATGACATATGTTGTCGGTGCATTCTGTGCAGAAGAAAATTTAGCTGCTCTAACAAGAAGATAGGTTGTGTGCCTCTCTGCTGTGCGATGGCACTGACCTGAGGATAAGCATAACCTAGATATTCTAGACTTCATTGTTGTTTGCCGCCTCTCTGCTGTGCGATGGCACTGACCTGAGGATTGGCTTCTCTTTGAAAGCTCTAGAATAGTCTCTCTTGTAAAAATACCTGTAGACCGCTCAAAAAGCTCCTGAGTAATGTTGATTACCATATAAGTATGGGATCCCCAAATGCCAGTTGAAATAGTTAAACCTAAACCTATCACCAGTTTGTGTCTAAAGTCTGTGTATGGATTTAAAAGGACAAATATACTGAAAATCATTGTGGCTGCGATTCTTGAAAGTTCAAATCAATGTGGGAATCTAATAGTACCAGTGTGATTTCCTAATTTGCTAAAGACTCTGGATGAAATCCAAGAAATGAGCATCTAAAGGTTTTGATATTGGGTCCCAAATGATTTGACTTGCATGTATGATTCCAAAAGTGAATTGTTCCAGGTGTGGTCAAACCAAATTGAAGCTGCCTATTCTGGAACCAAATCCAGGAGATGTCTATCTTAGGATTTATCTCTCACAAAAGGTCAAAAACAAGTTCTATTTTTGTATTTAGTTTAAGGTTCTAGTTAGTAAGTCATTTTAGTTTGTTATGTTGTCGGACTACATCATGAAAATCAGTATCAGATTAACTCACCTAAAAGGGTCATGTCTGAGATGGCCACATGTGTTTTCAAAGTTTAACAGTATCACGTCTGAGGTGACTAAATTGTTTAAAAGGATCACGTCTGAGGTGATCAAAAGTTTTTCAAGTTAAAAGGATCATGTCTGAGATGATAAAATGCTTATAATGTTGATACTATAGTTTGAAAAGGGTTTAAATGTAAAATGGTAAGAAATGCAGAAAATCTCATAAGTATGGTCCATTCGTATGACTGAACCATTTTATCATACGAATGGGAGCCATTCGTACGAATGGACCAGGATTATGGACCATCCAACCGAATGGACCATACGAATGACCAAGTCGGATGTTAAGTGCGAACGAATGAGTAAGTCGCATGACTGAACTCCAGTCGGACGACTGAATGGGGCAACTAAATCAATGGCACGACTGAGGCCCATTCGCCCGAATGACATGTGCGTATGAGCCCAGTCGTACGATTAAATTTAGGGTTAGTATAAATAGAGAGAGAGTCGGTCGCAGAGACTCACCACTCTCAAATTTACCCTCAATCGCACGACTAACGTTACGCTGCCCAAATTTCGTTTGATCACAATAAACCTAGATTCTCACATACTGACCTTCTGCATTGATTCTACAGGTACTTTGCGGTGCAGAAACACTACCAAATCATCCAATTTGACACTGAATCTGGACAATTGGACTCATTAGAAAACCACGACTTTTGTGACAAAATAACCTAACCAAACGACGTAAACAAATGAAATTAAAGGTTTTAGATGTTAAACAAATGGATTCCGAGCCTAATGAACCAAAATTCAAAGTCTAAAACTCAAAATTGGTGAAAAATTGAATTTGAATTGAGCGGACAGAACGACATGCGAATGGACAGGTTGATGAGTTTCAGTCGCATGACTGAAGAGTACGAACAGCTTAACCGCACGACTGAACTAGGCATATGAGTTCGGTCGCACGACTGGTGTAACCGCATGAGGATACATACGCATGAGTCCAGTCGCACACTCAGTAGTACATATGGAGTCATTCGCATGACTGAATCTCAGTCGCACAGCCTCATCGCATGAAAGAAAAGAAGTTTGTTCAAGTCCAAGTGTTTCATGACATTCTTAACCAATGGGTGCTAATGTTTACTTTCCTTGTGTAACAGATGGCCAGCCGTTGGACTATGAGTACAAAGCACAATATTTGTGCTCATCTGGATCTCACATCCAGAAATGCTTCAGACTTCTCGGGCATTATAACCTTCCTCAGGAGATCGAGGATTGCACACGCTATATCTGCTCCATGTACACCTTATCGATCTATTCAGCATGCCTTCTGGGAAGGTGCGGTTGTTGATCGATCTTCTGAGCCTCACTGTATCAGAGGTACTATCTTTGGAGAGGCTATAGCTATCACAGAGGAGGATCTAAGGATCGTGTTACAGTTGGGGGACGACGCTGACTGTCCTACTAAATTACACCCCCTTACTATCAGAGGATGTTTTCTTCGAGCCAAGTACTCTGGGGACATCATGCGGGGGTGCTCAACAAGAGCAACCTCTGTCCCCAGTTCAAGTACCTTGCTCACGTATTGCTGAAATGCATAGCATCCAGAAAGGGAGGCTTTGATGAGTTGTCTGACCAGATCCAGAACGCTTATGTTGCGTTGGTGCTGAACCATCCGTTCAGCTTCTCCAGGATGATCTTCACCTACTTGGTGGAGAACATTGAGGAGAAAGGGAAGGAGGGCTTCTGCATGTACCCCCGATTTATGCAGATGATCATAGACCAGAAGCTCCCCTCCCTGCCAAAGGAGAAGGATGATGTTGTAGTGCTTGAGGTGATGGATGATACCACCTTGGGCCGATGAAGGTATACAGGGGGAAGCAGGTAAAACCCCCTGTTAGGAGATTGTTTGGGCATCTGGCCGTGAGAACTATATGGTGCCAGCTAGGAGGAAGTGGCGCCACGATGACAGTGATTCTGATGTTGAGCAGATTGCTCTACCTGCCGATGACTCTGATGATGATGACGGTGGGGATGCTGGAGATGACATACCCATTCCACCGAGGGGTGAAGCTACAGACGTTATACCTCCAGTATCTGCCCCCATGGGAGACATAGCTGAGTCAGCCGGGTTCCACCGGACTTTATACCTGGTGAGGAGGAAGAAGAGTCAGACGAGGAGCCATTGAATAGGACTGTGGGAAGCAAGGTTGTTCCCACAGAGTATGGACTCTGGGTGGTTGATGAACGCCCCAGGGATTCGGGAGAGACGACTGCAGATCCCAGCTATGCTCCTGAGTTGCTAGCCGTGTACTAGGGGGAGCATCCACCTCGACTGGATCGAGGAAGAAACGGATGGCTCAGCCCCACGGCCAGAAGAAGAAGAGGAGAAGACTCACTTTCATCCACCACCACAGCCACCACAGCTACCACTACCACTACCACACCTCCCACCACTGTACATATGCCAACCACCACTATATTTTTCACTCCTACATCACCTCCACTATCTCACAGACCCAACCCTATCTTCACCACAGCCACCACCATCACCACTAGCCACCAAGCTTGACCCTCATTTCATCCCGCACATATATATGGATCTCATCTACCTCAATTTGGGGTAGAGGACCAGCTTTCAGCGCTAAACCATATGGTGATGCGACTGTTAGCTGCTGATGAAGAGAACACTGCGCAGATCCGACAACTTGCAGATCTCACTGCTGCGCAGTCACACCAGATCTCGGAGCAGGCTTGGCTGATCGAGGAGCAGGCCCAGCAAATGGCTGCTCAGAGCCACGAGATCGCCCAACTCCAAGAGCATAGAGTCACTTCTGCTAAGAAGAATGAGGAGTTGGAGAATGCTAAGAAGACTATCATGCTAAAACTTAAGGGATCTAAAGATGAGCCTCTGAAGATTAAAGAGGGAGATGCTGATGATGGTGATGATGATGATGAAGATGATGATGATGAGACTGAGGATGATAAGGGGATTGAGGATGAGAGGACAAAGGAGAGGAATGAGGATGATGATGAAAAAGGAGGGGATGCAGCTGGATCTACCTCTGCTCAAGGTCAAGAAAGGAGGTCTAAGAAGAATCAAGACCAACAAGCTTCATCCTCTGCTCCACCAAGTGATGACCTAGTGTTCCAAGACAAAAGTAATGATTAGATGTCTATGTATTTGATTACTTTTGTATTTGAATCATGTATTTAAACTTATGTATTTAATGGTTAGATTAAGATTAATGTAATTCTGTTTTGACTATTAACTAATGGTTGATATGCTACATGTTTAAATAAACAGATCCAAACTATCAGAGGGATGAGTTCGATGTTGCTCCCCTTCAGCAGATCAAGACTCAGCTAACTATGATTCTTGATGTGCAAGGGATCGTCAGAAGGTCGGTAAGTTATACCTCTGAAGAAGGGGAAATTATTCACGATCTATCAAATAAGCAACTAGCTGACATCTTCAAGCTAAATGCCGATGAGATTGTGAAGGATGCTCCAACGTGCGACTCGACAAGTGACGAAGAGCTCAATGACGTTGATAAAATAGAGATAGAAGATGTCACTGCAGAGCACTACCCTCAGTATGCTGACAATGAGGGAAATGTGATCCCCAATATGGGTGAATCCCTTGTCAGTGATACGTTTGAGGTGTTAGACAAAATGGAGCAGGAGTCAGAGAAGAAAGAGGGATCGGCCCAAGCCTCAAATGATGATGTTGATATCCGAAAGGCTGAATGGGCTGCCTGTTTTGAAGAAGTTAGAGCCCAACGTGCTACACCTAAACAGGACGCCTACACCAAAGTCTACAGAGTCAAGAAACATCATAAGGTGTCAGGCAGGATTATATCATGGGCATATTTTGATGACCTTAACGTTTATGCCGTTAAGAGAGAGAAGGGCATAGAGTACTTTAGATTTCCACATGATCTAAAGACTCTACCAGGTTTTGAGCTCAACCAGCTGGCCAAACTGAAGCTGTTGTATGGTGACATGAGAAAGATGTCAGGCTGGTTTGAGGCTGCCCTAAGGAAGGAGTACCACACCAGGTGGGTTAACTTCAGACCCCAACAGCCTACAAGGTGCATCAGAAGGTTTGAAGTTGATGCCATTACTAGAAAGCCAAAGATAGTGTTGAAGTGGAGTCCTCTGCGCACAATGTCAAGAATCCCACTCAGGGAAATGCCACAGGACTTCACTCCACACTTTAAGTGGTGGTACTACGATTGGAGGATAGGAGAAGCGGTCATAGTCCTAAACAAAGAGAGCCAAATGGATACCATCAGGGTATTTGACCCAATGTGGCTCACCAACTTGTCAGCAAATGATGTCTACACTCTATACAAGTGGCCACTGTTCTATGATACGTAGGACATAGTACAAGCCCTCCAGTTCCAAAATGTTATAAGACTCTGTTTTGCATTTGAGATTCATGCAGGAGTCACAAAAGAGGATAAGTAGAAGAAGTATGAGGAGGTAATGAAGAAAACAAGACATTAGAGAGATCTAGGTCCAAGGGGGAGTTTGTTGATACATGTATATCCCTAGATCATGATATGAATGTAATAGATCTTGTTTGTTTGGAATGATTAATGAAATGATATTGGTTGTTTGTTATTTATAATGTTTAATATTTCATTAATGAGTCGATGTTGAATTGGTTAATTAGGTTTGTGGTTGTTTGAATTGTTACACATAATGTTATATTAATTAATACATTCAAACTTAACAAAATGAAGTTCTCATGCGAATGGACCATACACATGAATAACTTCATACGAATGACTCAGTCGCACGACTGAACCAGGAGACTGGATCAGTCGTATGATTGTAACATAAGATTGGCTCAGTCGCACGACTGAACACTCAGTCGTGCGGATGAATCAACTGCATGGTTCAATCGCACGACCGAACCATACTAATGGTTCAGTCACACGAATGAACAATACTAACCTATAAATACAACCCAATTCGTGGAAAAACGTAAGCATTCATTCTATTTCGACTCCAGAAGTACCCTAGCCGTCCAGAAACCTCCAAGTTGATACTCCAAGTTCATAGAATGCTGTAGATTAATTCTTAATCGATTCTTAATGTTTGATTCAATACTTTATTGATTCTACGTGCGTTCTCACTGATTGGAAAGCTAATCAAATAGGATTCCGCACTATTTGGTTTGGTTTACATGTTAATCATTCGGTATTTCGTTCAAATACCAGGTCCTAACAAAGATAAGTGGTCATAGTATTACAGAAAGAGTGCCAAATGGAGACCATCCGGGTATTTGACCCAATGTGGCTAACCAACCTATCAGCTAGTGATGTTTATACTTTATACAGGTGGCCATTATTCTATTATCCGCAGGATATTGTACAGGCCCTCTAGTTTCAGATCGTGATAACACTCTGTTTTGCATTCGAGATACATGCTGGAGTCACAGTCGAGGAGTGGCATAAGAAGTTTGACGAGCTAATGAAGGATGCCAGACAATGAAGGAAACTAGGTCCAAGGGGGAGTTTGTTGATCCATATGTAGCTAGTTTACGATCTGAATGTAATATGTTTGTCATGTCCTAAAGGTAATGAAACGAATGAGTTGAATGAACATATATATTGGTGTTGATCTTAATGTTTATTGTTTCGGTGTATGTTTTAATTTTTATTATTTATTAACGCATATTGAACCAACTATATAGGTTTGAGGTGGTTTGAATAGATCTTAGTCAAGTAATGATTGTGAAACATATTCAAACTTAGTCGTATGAAGTTTTCATGTGAATGGACCAAGCTAATGGGTCATACGCATGTATACTTAATGCTAATGGACCAATTGCATGACTTAACCAGGAGACTGGATCAGTTGCATGACTGAGACATACAGATGACTCAGTCGCACGACTGAACCTTCAGTCGTGTGATTGGCTCAGTGGCATGCTTTAGTCGCACGACTGAACCATGCTAATGGTCCAGTCGTACAATTGACTAACCCTAACCTATAAATACCACTTAATTCGTGGAAAACGTAACACTTTCAATATTTCGACTCTTACTCGTACCCTAGCCGTCTAGAGACCCAAGAACACCTATTCCAAGTTCATAGATCGCTGTAAGTCGTCCTTCTATCGTTCTTGACATTTCGTTACATTCTTGGATTGATTTTACACGCGTTCTCACTGATTGGATCACCAATCAAATAGGATTCCGCACTATTTGAGTTGGTATACATGTAAATCAGTTAGTACTCCGTCCGTACATGGTCCCTAACAATGACAAAATTTTTATATTGTTAAAAGCGTCACATCTAACGTGACAAAATGTTTCTACTGATAAAAGAATCACGTTTGAGGTGATCAAAAGTTCTCTAAGTTAAAATGGTCATGTCTGTGATGATCGAATGCTCGAACTGTTTTATCAATAGTTAAAACGGTTAAGTGTCAAATGGTCATCAAGTCAAAATCATAAGTATGTGCCCAGTCGCACCACTGGACCATGAGTATGGACCAACCGTACGATTGGACCATACGTATGAGCCCATTCGCATGACTGGACCATGCGTATGGACCAGCCGTATGATTGGACCATACGTATGAGTCCATTTGCAGGACTAAACCACACACATGGCCCAGACGTGCAATTGGACCATCAGCATGAGTAAACTCACACGATTGGTTCACAAAATGAACCAATCGCATGAGTGGAGGTGACCGAATGACACAATCACACGACTGACATCTAGTCGCACGGCTGAAGGTGACCGACTGTGCTAGTCGCACGACTGATCCTTAGTCGCACGAATCAAGTATGCGACTGGGATCAGTCACACGACTAAAGGAAACCCTAGTATAAATAGAGGGGGAGTCGGTCACAGACATTCATCACCCCCAAAACGCACCTAATTCGCACGAAGTACCGTTACGCTACCGATTTTCATTTGACTATTTAAACTACTGAATTTTGTTGACTAATGATTTCTAGTGATTATACAGGTAATGTGCGAAGTAATCCACTCAAATGTCCATCAAATCATGCCCTAAATCGACTGAATTGAGCCCTAAACTTAACCAAGACTTAGTTTGCCTAAGAAACCAATAAAACTAAGTACATTGTTCAATTAATGGTTATTAGGTGTTATGTTAGTCATTTGCGAGACTAATGAGCCAAACCATGACGTCTAACATTAATTTTTGCTCAAAATTTGAATTTGAATTGAACAAACAGTCTGTCATGTGAATGGTCACCCTGATGAACGTCAATCGCATGATTGAGCTGGGCGAATGGCTCATTCACACGACTGAACCATGTGTATGAGTTTAGTCACACGACTGGTGTAAACGCATGGGATAGCATACGACTAAGCCCAGTCACATGCTCAGTCGTACATATGAGCTCATTCGCACGACTAACTTTCAGTTGCACAAGTCATTCGCACGACAGAACAGAAGATTTCAAGTCCAATGTATCAAACTGTTACTCAGTGACACACTCTAACGTTTATCTTCAATGTGTAACAAATGGCGAGTCGTTGGACTATGAGCACGAAGCATAATATTTGTGCTCATCTGGATCTAACCTCCCGGAACGTAGTTGATTTCTCTGGCATTATTACATTCTTACAAAGATTAAGGATCTTCCGTGCTATATCGACTCCGTGCACCCCGTACCACTCAGTTCAGCAGGCTTTCTGGGAAAGCGCTGTCATCAGATCCAGGGAGCCCCACTATATCAGGAGCTCTATTTTTTATCAGGCGATAGAGATCACTGAGGACGATCTAAAGATAGTTTTGGAGTTTGGGGACGATGCTGACTGTCCTACACGACTACACCCGCTGACTGTACAAGGTTGTTTTCTGCAGGCCAAGTACTCGGGGGATATCAATATAGGTGTGCTCAACAAGAGCAAACTGTTCCCCTAATATAAGTACTGGCTCATGTGCTACTTAAGAGCATTACCTCAAGGAAGGGAGGCTTCGATAAGCTGTCGGACCAGATTTAGAATGCCTATGTGGCGTTGGTGTTGAGCTTCTCCAGGATAATCTTCACCTACTTGGTGTAGAACATCGAGGCAAAAGGCAAGGAGGGCGTTTGCCCTCACTTTATGCATATGATTATTGACCAAACGCTCCCTTCACTGCCAAAGGAGAAGGAGGATGCCGTGGTGCTTGAGGTGATGGGCGATACCACCTTGGGCAGGATGAAGGTGTACAGGGAGAAGCAGGTGAAACCCCCTATCAGGCAGTTGTTTGGGCATCTGGCCCGTGAAGACTACGTGGCACCGTCACGAAGGAAGTGGCACCAGATGACAGCGACTCCGACACTAAGCAGATTGTGCTCCCTGCTGATGCTTCTGATGATGATGACAGTGGTGATGGTGGAGACACTAGCCCAACTCCATCTAGGGCCCCCACTATAGATGTTACACCTCCACCACCCACTCATGGAAAAGCTAATACAGCTGGATTCCATCAGGATTTTTGTCCTGATGACGAAGAGGAGGAGGATCAGGACTCATTGACTCGTACGGTGGGCAGCAAGGTGGTTGCCACTGAACGAGGGATTCAGGCGGTTGGTGGACGCTCGGAGAGTCTGGGGAGACTATGGCTAATCCTACCTACATGCCTGCTCGGCCAGCATCCTAGGGGGAGCATCCTCCTTGAGGGGTTCGATGAAAAAGAGGAAGGCTCAGCCACACGGGATGAAGCCCAAGAGACGGAGGTACACGTTGATTATTTCCTCTTCCCCCACTTCCACCACAGCTACCACCACCACCACTACCTCACCCACCACCACTACTACCACACCACCCAACATTTCTACCACACCTCCACCTACCACTACCTCACCCACCACCACTACTACCACTCCACCCACTCATATACCACCACCCATATTCACCATTGCCACCAGTACCACTACCAGCCACCAAGCCAGACCATCATCCCACCATCATTCATTTCAGGATCATCTCTGGCCCCCCATTAGGGTAGAGGAACAGATGTCAGCACTTAACCGAATAGTGCTAAAGCTGTTGGCGACTGATGAAGAGAGAGCTGCATAACTACGTCAGCTTGTGGAGCTTAATGCTACCCAAGCTCAGTAGATATCTCAGCAAGCTCAACAAATCGCCCAATTCAAGGAGCAAAATGACCAATCGGCTAAAAGGATTGGGGAGTTGGAGACTGCAAAGAAGACCATCATGCTCAGGCTCAAAGGCACTAAAGATGAGCCTCTCAAGATCAGAGAGGGAGATGATGATGATGATGAGGATGAAGAGGATGAGGATGATGATGAGGATGAGATAGAAGAAAGAGGTGATGATGGAGCAGGAGAAGAAGAGGGAGGAGATGATGAGGAAGGAGATGATGCAGGTGCATCAGATGCCACACATGCAAAAGAAAGATCCTGCAAGAAGGCACAGGATCAGGGAGCCTCATCCTCAGCCTCGCCTGCAGAAGAGCACATGATTCAGGAAAAAAGTAATGTTTGGATGTTTATGTAAATTTAAATCCTGTGTAATTGAATCATGTGTTAAACTTATGTACTTAATGTTTATATATATATATGCTATTTAACTATTTTGATTATTGACAAATGATTGTTGTGTTAAATGTTTAAATCATGCAAATCAACCATCTCAGCAAGACGAGTATGATGTTGCTCCCCTACAACAAATCAAGTCTCAGTTCACTATGATACTTGATTTGCAAGGGATTGTTAGGAGGTTTGTGAGTTGTACTCCTGAAGAAGGAGAAATAATTCATGACCTTACTGATAAGCAACTTGCGGAGATGTTCCGGCTAAATCCGGATGAAATTGTCAAAGATGTCCCTACTGTTGACGTGGCTAGTGACGACGAGCTTAATGATGTGGACGAAATAGAGATGAAGACGTCACAGTCCAACATTATCCAAAGTATGCTGACAGAAAGGGAAATGTTGTCCCGAATCTGGGTGACACTCTCGTCAGTGATACGTTTGAAAAACTAGATCAGATGGAACAAGAGTCCGAAAAGAATGAGGATCAAGCCCAAGCCTCAGACGCCGATATCAACATCAAAATGACTGAATGGGTCGCTTGTTTTGTAGAGATCCGAGCCCAACGCACTGCTCCAAAGCCGAGTGCCTACACCTAGCTTTACAAAGTGAAGAAGCATCTAAAGGTGTCAGGAAAGATTATAGTGTGGGCATATGTTGAGGATCTAAATGTCTATGCTGTCAAGAGGGAGAATGGAATAGGTTACTTCATATTCCACATGATCTGAAGACTCCCTGGTTTTGAGCTCAACTAGCTGGCCAAACTGAAGCTGCTATATGCTAACCCAAAGAAAATGTTAGCCTGGTTTGAGGCTGCATTGAGAAAAGAGTACCACACTAGGTGGGTTAACTTCAAACCTCAACAACCGACGAGGTACATCAGACGGTCTGAAGATGATTCCATTACTAGAAAGCCAAAGATAGTGCTGAAGTGGAGTCCACCACGCAAAATGTAAAGAATCCCACTAAGGGAAATGCCATAGGACTTCACTCCACACTTTAAGTGGTGGTACTACGATTGGAGAACAGGTGAAGTTGTTATAGTCTTGCAAAAAGAGGGCCAAATGGATACTATTCGGGTATTTGACCCAATGTGGCTAACTAACTTGTCTGCTGATGATGAATACACATTATACAATTGGCCACTATTTTATGTTTCGCAAGACATTGTACAAGCCCTCCAGTTTCAAAATGTTATAAGGCTCTGTTCCGCATTTGAGATACATGTTGGAGCTACAAGAGAGGAGAAGTACAAGAAGTTTGAAGAGCTGATGAGGAATGTTAAACAATGATGTAAACTAGGTCCAAGGGGGAGTTTGTAGATACATGTGTACCTAGTTTAGGAGCTCAAATGTAAAGTGTCTTTCATGTCTTACGTATATGTAATTGAATGGGTATGAATGGAATGAAATGTGTGATTGATGTTTATAATGTTTAATATTTCATTATTTTTTGTGTGATAACACATATTGAATTAACTATATAGGTTTGTGGTTGTTTACATAGTCTTAGTCAATAATAATTGAGAAACGTGTTTAAACTTAATCGTGTGAAGTTCTCATACAAATGGACCATACGCATGAATACTTCATGCTAATGAACCAGTCATACGACTGAACTAGGAGACTGGATCAGTCGCACGATTGTGACCTGAGATTGACTCAATCGCACGACTGGACCGTTAGTCATGCGAATGGATCAACCGCATGCTTCAGTCACACGACTGAACCATGCAAATGGTTCAGTCGTACGAATGGAGAACCCTAACCTATAAATACAACTTAATTCGTGGAAAAACAGAACAATTCGAATCCCTACGCACAAAATCTTACCCTAGCCGTTCAGAGACTCGAGAAAACCTGTTCCAAGTTCCTAGATTGCAGTTAATCATCTTACAATCGTTCTTAATGTTTTGATTTAGTCTTAGATCGATTATACTTTCTTTCTCACTGATTGGATCACCAATCAAATAGGATTCCACACTATTTGGTTTGGTACACGCGTAAATCAGTTAGTAGTCCGTACTTAAATGGTCCTAACAATGGTTCGTGTGTTTCAAAGTGTTCTTCAAAGTGTTCAAAAGTGTTCCCCAAAAGTCTCTGTTTTCCACTATTAGGTGTTAATTATAGGTTATGGGTTTCAATCGTATGACTAAACCACTAGCATGGTTCAGTCGTGCGACTGAATAATGCGATTGATCCATACGCACGATTTAAGATTCAGTCGTGTTACTAAGTCAATTTTATATCTCAATTGTGCGAATGATCCATTCTCCTAGTTCAGTCGTGTGACTGGTCCATTAGCATGATGTATTCATGCGTATGGTCCATAAGAATGGTCCATTCGTATGAAGACTCATACGACTAACTTTGAACACATTTCTCAATCATTATTGACTAAGAACTATGCACAACAATCTCAAACCTATGTAATAAGTTCATTATACTTTAACACATAATAATACTATGAAATATTAAACATTATAAACATCAACCAAATATTTTATTTCATTAAGTCTATTCATTACATATGTGTAAGACATGACAGAATTTTACATTAAGCACATAAACTAGGGACATATGTATCAACAAGATGTCTTCAATCCTTCTATCAATGATGAGAATAGTGCTTTATCTTCAAAAACATCTTCTAGATATGAAATAGCATTATGGTTTTTGTTAAAAACCGTATGTCTAGACATCTGAAACAATGAACAAACGTAATAAGTACATATTAAAAATCAGAATTAGAATTGTTCAATACTCGGAAAAATTTTAATCATTTTGGACATTTGCGTGAAAAGTCAAGTATTCACATGAATTAGTAATTTTGAAAACTTCAACTTTTCGCGCGATAAGTGTAGTTGTCACTTGAATTTGAATTTCAAACAGATTGCAACTTGTCACGTGAGGGAACTACTTTTCATGCGACAAGTTCAAGTTGTTTTGAAAACTAATCGCATTTGTTCATCCCCAAGGACTTTTAACGTGTGATAAGTCTTTGTAAGTGTACCTTTCAATCCATCAATTTTACAATGATTTAACAATTTATCCATGTTCATTAAGTATCGATTTAAGTATTATGAAGATTTAATATGTTTAATTTGTTTAGATTAACATGTATTTATCCATTTAGATTCCGTAATCAAACAAACTCATGCAAATCCATCGATTAAACATTGATATACCTTTAAACACTTGAAAATCAATAGGCAACAACAAATGAGAACTATCAGAACAAATAACATAGGATCTGAACACTTAGGAATTTTATTAGAATTTTCAGACTATTCGTGCAAATAGTCTACTTTTTGCATGGATGTGACTTTTAATAACATTGACTTCTCGTGTGAGAAGCCAATTGTTGCACACAGAACTTTTCGCGTGGATAAAAACCTTTCGCGCGACTGACTTTGATTTTTTTTCAAAATTTTGACATTTTATTTTTATCAATTTTTAACATTTTATAGAATATTTTGATTTGTTATGAATAATGATTATAGTTAGCTAAGTGTTACAATTATTCTAAAAACATTAAATTTAAAGTTTTCTAAAACAAAAACAAAATTAAACAACCATAAAGAAAAATCAAGTAAAATCAAACTTACTTAACACACATACTATACTGTTAAGTTAATTCTTTTTTTAAATTTTCAAGTATAGGATCATATTCTTTTAGAAATCAATCATTGACCATCTTCTATCATTATTATATACATGACTATTTATGTTGATTTTCAAAATATTGCATCCTCTTAAACTTATACTTCAAGTTTACTAAGACACATAAGCTATGATTTTATCATGTTTTGGTTAAGTTATATGGTTTTCATGGATCCCAAAATCAAAAATCCTGCAAAACCCTATTCATCTTCAAGATAATATTGAGATTTCAAGTCACTCCAATTTGACTTAAACCTTTCACTTCTAATCAGCTTTCTCAAAATCAAATATTGTCTTAGATAATATATATTTGAGCATAACATAGCACAAGTTATATTTTGAACAAAAAATATTAACAAGTTGTATGACTTACTAAATGCCATGCAAACTTATGTTTTGCCCTCATAAGACATTTAAGACTTACATGCCAATACAGACTTATATGCCCCATCTTTTGATTTTGCCTCCTATGTCATAACATATTCTCAAAGAAGAAAATATTATCATATGATATGTATGTCTATGACATATCTTTTATTAATGTACTTATTGGCATCTTTTATTCCTATATGGCCTTTGGCTTATTTTTGCTCTTTCTACATATTATTTTCTTTTGTCTTTTGATTTTTATTTTGAATCTACTTTAGCTTTTTCATATTTTCATATATATATAGGCACAAAGCAGGTACTAGGCCGAATTTTATCGGAATTCCATAACGCACATAGCCTGGCACCAGTACTGGGGTAAAACTTATCCATTCATTCATTCTTCCATTATTGCATGCATTCATTCATCTTTACATTTATTTTTTCATTATCTTCCGCTTTACGTTACATAATACTTTCCATTTACATTAATCACTATACTATGCAAAACCATGGAAAATAAACATACATAATAAGGAACATAACAAAACCTAACCATGCCATACACATCACATTATCATACATGACATAACATACATCACCATCATCATAAACTCATCTTACCTCACCCCCCGGGAACATCCCAAGTCAAAGCGTACATTTAACATTTTCCCTAAAATTCAAAAAAAAATTCTAAGTCTTAGACACATGGGCACTATGCAGGCGTATGGCCTTCTGGGCGCATGGGGAACACTTAGGCGCATGGGACACTTCTGGGCGCATGGGCACTATTTGGGTGCATGACCCAACACTTAATCTCCTAGACAAATTTCTAGGCGCATGGGCACTATGCAAGCGCATGAGTGCCTGGGTAGGCGCACGGACACTTAGCCAATTTCATCCTATTAGGCGCATGGGAACTATTTGGGCGTGCATGGGAACTATTTGGGCATATGGGATTTTGGGGGACCCTTAAGCAAATTCGAAAGTTGGGTGCATGGGCAACCAACTCATGCCATCAATCTTCATAATCTGTCCCAATCATCATTCTAACATGTTTTAAGCTTAATTCCATAATGCACATAGTCTGGCACCAGCACCGGGGTAAGCAACAAAGACCCCACCTATATACTATACCCCAAACATAGCACAAAGCGGGTACTAGGCCGAAGTTTATTAGACTTCCATACCGCACATAGCCTAGCACCAACACTGGGGTAAGCAACAAGGATTCCATACATAAGTTTAACCCAAACGTAGACACAAAGCGGGTACTGGGCCTAAGTTTATCAGACTTCCATAACGCACATAGCCTAGCAGCAGCACCGGGGTAAAACTTATCCATTCATTCATTCATTCTTCCATTAATGCATGCATTTATTCATCCTGTACGTTCATTTTTTCATTATCTTTCACTTTACGTTACATAATACTTTCCATATACATTCATAACCATACCACACAAAGCCATGAAAAATAAACATACATGATAAGGAACATAACAAAACATAACCATGCCATACACATCACATTATCATACATGACAAAACATACATCACCATCATCATAACTTCATCTTACCTCATCCCCGGGAACATCCTAAGTCAAAGCCTACATTTAACATTTTCCCAAAATTCAAAAAAATTCAGAGTCTTAGGCACATGGGCACTATGCAGGCGCATGTCCTTTTGGGCGCATGGCGAACACTTTGGCGCATGGGAAACTTCTGGGCGCATGGGCACTATTTGGGCGCATGACCCAACACTTAATCTCCTGGCCAAATTTCTAGGGTATGAGTGCCTAGGCGCATGGGCAATCTAGGCACATGGACACTTAGCTAAATTCAGCCTATTCTAGGCACTTGGGAACTATTGGGCGTATGGGATTTAGGCGCATGGGACACTTAAGCAAATTCTAACGTTGGGCGCATGGGCACTATTTGGGCGCATGGGCACTATTTGGGCGCATGGACAGCCAACTCATACTATCAATCATTATATGAGTCCCAATCATCATTCTAACATGTTCTAATCTTAGTTCTAACATTCTAAGCATCATAACAAGAACATGGCATCATCATAACATCAAGAAGACCTAAAATCATAACCCACCCACAATCACACATACATATACATATGAGGATAATACCCACTTTCATAAAAACATTCACACATGCATTTCAAGCCCCAAAATTAGTTAAAACATGTAGAAATGGGGTTCTAAAACTCACCTTAGTAGCCTTTGGGTATGACTTCCTTCAAACTAGTTTACTATGAGCTCAAACACTTAAAACCACCAAAACACAAACTCGAACACACATAAACACACATAAGCATGTAACCGAGGCATAGGCCAATCAAGATCATTGTAATACCAAGAATTCTTACCTTGAATTTGAGTTTTTGTTCTTCTTCTTCAAAACCCGAGATCTGCTCTTTCTCTCTCTAGAAAATCCGAATGAAAAAAGTATGCATGAAGGGTGGGGGCCATCACCTTTGCACCCATTTTTGAAACTTTCTTGTCCTTTTGAAACATTTAACCCTTCAACTTGGGTTAAATTGTGTTTCTTTCTTTATTTGCTTTTATTCTTTCTTTCTCGCCTTAATAAAAATATCTGGGTGTTACAAGTCCGCCCCCTTATATAGGTTTCGTCCCTGAAACCTGTTATTCCTCAACAAATGTGGATAACGTTGCCTCATATGTTCTTCAGTTTCCCACGTAGACTCAGATCCCTTCTTGTGCTTCCATTGTAAACGCACTAAGGGAACCACTTTATTCCTTAATCTCTTCTCCTTACGATCAATAATCACCACTAGCTAATCCATATAATTGAGTCATTCATCAACTTTGATATCTTCCAGTGGTACAACCATATCCTCTTCAGCTAAACACTTCCGTAGATGAGATACACGGAATATCGGGTGAATTCCACTTAACTCATCGGGTAGTTGCGACCTATAGGCCACCTCTCCTACTCGCGCAATGATTAGGAAAGGTCTATGTACCTTGGGCTCAACTTGCCATGCTTCCCAAACCGAATGATGCCTTTTTAAGGTGAGACTTTCAACATAATTGTCACCCACCTGGAAATCAATCGGTCTACATCTTTTATCCGCATATGACTTCTGCCTATCTTTGGCTGCCTTCATGAAGGCTTTGATCTTTTCGAGCTTCTCAGTCGTACCCTCAATCACCTCAATACTTCCTAACTCCTTCTAACCAATGCTAGCATGGTAATTATTATTGTATGAGAACTCGGCTAATGGTAAGTGGTCATCTGAACTTTCTCCAAAATCAATGATGCACGCTCGAAGCATATCTTCTAGCGTTTGTATAGTCCTTTCCGACTGACCATCCATCTCAGTATGATAAGTCATGCCAATATGTAACCCCATCCCCATCGCATCATGGAACTTCTTCCAAAACATTGATGTAGACCGGGTGTCACGATCAGACATGATAGACACCGGCACACCATGACGAGTTACAATCTCTTTAATGAACAGATCCGCTAACCTCTTGGATAAATATGTTTCGCGGATCGGTAGGAAGTGAGCACTATTCGTCAGACGATCAACTATCACCCATATAGCATCATACCCTTTACGTTGATATGCTCCCACTTCCACTCTGGTATATCCAATGGTTGAATCTTCCCATACGGCTTTTGATTCTTGGCCTTCACTTGCAAGCAAGTAAGGCACTTACTTATGTACTCCGCTACATCACGCTTCATACCCGGCCACCAATAATCTTTCTTCATATCTTAATACATCTTTGTAGCACCAGAATAAATAGAGTATCGAGTCTTATGAGCTTCATACATGGTCTTCCCACGTAGATCCCCATAACGAGGATTCCACATCCATCCGGATTGGGTTCTAACACCATGAGTGTTTTCACCAACTCTAAAACCATACCTGTCATCCTTTCAGAGTAAATGCGATCTTCCTTTGATGCCTCATCTTGAAACGCATGACCTACTTCATCATATCGAAGGTCACCATTAACTGATAAGCCTTCACCCAAATCGGCTCGGGTCTCTCTTTTCGACTGAGGGCATCCGTCACTACGTAGGCCATTCCCGGATAGTAATAGGTCTCACAATCATAATCCTTTATGAGCTCCGACCATCGCCACTGCCTCATGTTCAAATCTTTCTGCTCGAAGAAGTACTTCAAGCTCTTGTGGTTAGTGAATATGGTGCACTTCGTCCCGTAGAGGTAGTGCCTCCATATCTTTAATGCAAAGACCACAACTGCTAGCTCTAAGTCATGACTAGGATAATTAACGTCTTGAACTTTCAACTATTCGAAAGTGCAGGCTATAACCATTCCCTTTGCATCAACACACATCTCAACCCCAAGTAGGAAGCATCTGAATAAACCACCAAATCTTCGCTTCCATCGGTAACGACAAGACAGGAGCTTGAGTCAATCTTGCCTTTAATTCCTCAAACGCCTTCTCTTGAGCTTGACCCTATACAAACTTTACATCCTAACGTGTCAACTTAGTCAACGAAGAAGCTATCTTAGAGAAGTATTGAATGAATCTTCTATAATAGCCCACCAAACCAAGAAACTACGGATCTCGGATGGCGTCTTTGGAGACTTCCATTGCATCACACCGCCTCCACCTTTGCTGGGTCTACCATAATCCCTTCAAGATTCACTACATGACCCAAGAACTGGACTTCGCGCAACCAGAACGCACACTTGGAGAATTTAGCATACAACTTCTCCTTCTCAAGGTCTTCAACACTTCTTGAATGTGATCAGCATGCTCCTTCTTGGTCTTTGAATAAATTAGGATATCATCAATAAACACAATCACTGTTTTATCTAACATCGGCCAACACACTCGATTCATTAGGTCCATAAAAGCAGTTGGCACGTTGGTCAAACCAAAATACATAATGAGAAACTCATAGTGTCCACAACGCGTGCGAAAAGTTGTTTTAGGGATATCCTACTCCTTCACTTTCAACTGATGGTAGCCAGATCGAAGGTCTATCCTCGAGAACCAACTGGCACCTTGGAGCTTATCAAACAAGTCATGAATCCTTGGTAATAGATATTGATTCTTCAGCATCAGTTACTCAGGATGGGGTAGTCAATACACATCCTCATACTACCATCCTTCTTCTTCATGAACAAGACCGGAGCACCCCATGGAGAGATACTCGATCTAATGAACCCTTTATCCAGCAACTCCTGTAATTGCTCCATCAGTTTCTTCATCTCGATCGGAGCCAACCGATACGACGCCTTAGAAACAAGTTGAGCACCGGGTATTAAATCAATCTGGAACTCGATCTCGCGGTCCGGTGGCACACCTGGAAAATCCTTTGGAAACACGTCCTGAAAGTCACACACAACCGATATATTGGACAGTTGTGGTGTTGGCGTATCCACATCCTCCACGTAGGCCAAGTAGGCACTACATCCACGCCTCATGCACTTTCCTGCCAGCACCATCGAAATCACTTTTAGAATCGTAGTGACTAAATCACCATAAACCATCACCGAACTCTCGATAAGCGATATCAATCCGATCATCTTCTTGCGACAAACAATGTTCACCTCGTTGTTTGCCAAGCAATCCATTCCTAGGACTACATCGAACCCGCCTAAGGTCATCATAAAGGGTCTAATAGGAAACCTGTGAACTTCTAGTTCTATGTCACAACCTTCTATCATCTTGGAAATCCTGATAGACTTACCTACTTTAGTTTCTACATTGAAGGGCTTATCTATATTCTTACTACTAACAGGGAATTTAGCATAGAAAGCAGTAGAAATAAAACTCTTACTAGCACCAGAATCAAATAACACAAAGGCTAAGTTCCCTTTCACAACCTTCTATCATCTTGGGCTCCGTCCTAGCCTCTTCCTGCGTCATCGTGAACGCTCTAGCACTTGCCCTCTGCCCTTCGGTCCCAGTCGTCTTCTTCCCTTCACCGAAACTTTCAGCCCTCGGTTTCATGCAGTTCCTGCTCATGTGGCCCTCCTCGCCACAAGTATAACACCTCCTTACTACGCATTTCTTCGCCACATGTCTGGTCCTCCCACAATGGAAACAGACATTGGAACGCACTCTATATTCCTCGGTGTGCTCTCGTCCACACTTAACACACCTCCTCAGCCCCGCATCGGATGTGACCACACGTCGGTCATCGACCCGTGCACCTTTGTTGCTTGGAGCGTCTCCGCCACGTCCAATTCGCTTCCTATTCCAATTCCGGTCACCACCACTCTTCTTGCTGTCTTCAGCCACAACCACCATTCTTTCATCATACAATCTTCCCCCTAAGTCAACCGCCGACCTAAACGTGCTCGGTCGGGCAACTATCATGTGCCTGCGAATATCCGCTGGCAATCCCTGAATATACCTCTTGATCTTTCGTGACAGAGGTGTCACTTCATCAAGCACCAGCCGTGCCATTTCATTGAATTTAGTAGTGTATTGCTCATGTGTCATCGTTCCCGCCTCTAGCTGCAGAAACTCCCTTTCCACCGTATCCATTTTCCTACGAGGACAAAACTCCTCGATCACCAACTTCTTCAGTTCTGGCCACCTCATTCTCCCGATAGCCATCCTTCCCTCGGCTTGGACAATGTTGTCCCACCAGCACAATGCCGAGTCCACGAATGAGTAGGTGGCAAACTTCACTTTCTAATCTTCCCGCCACTCGCTAATGTCGAGAACAACTTCCATCTCTCTCACCCACCGGTGAGCAGCTGTAACTCCAGGATGAACACTTGAATCAAATATTAAGAAGATTTGTAAGATCAAATAATGATAATCACAAGAAAACCCCTTTGATCTATATTGATTGCATATGATTTGTACAAAGTGGAAACCCCAATCAATTGGTCATTCAACCATTGACAAACACTAATGACAATTAACCAATTTATAGTCTAGACTAATATTCACTAATTGCACTTAGCTCCCTAGACTTAAGCTAATTAATACAAAATTACATATTAAGCATAAAAATGACTAAAAACAAGATAAAATATATTTTGTTCATACAAAATATATTTATTACAACATAACTCGTAGTCATATAAATCTTCAACATCTCGTCTCAGTTCCTCGTCTCGAACGTGTCGGGTTTGACTTTTGTTGACTTTGACCGTGACATTGACTTTTGTTGACTTTCATTGTGTTGATAATATAGACTATCTTTTACAGCTCCAACAATACTCCCCCTTAGTCTATCATTATCAACATCTTCAAATGAAATCAACATCGAGAAGTCAACGGTAGAAAGATCTTCAATTTGAATCTTTCTAAATCTGATGAGAAAGATTTTTCATGTCACAAGCTCCCCCTATTTATATGCTCCCCCTTTTCGAGTGCATCCTTTCTAAAGATATTGGAACATCTTTCCCAAATCTCTAATCTTGAGTGCTTCAGAAGATGTAGGAGGAGGATTCCTAGCTCGGCATCTTCTACGAACTTGAGGAACAGGTTCTTTGAACTGGTACATTGCTCAACTAATGATCGGCTATCACTTTCAGCAAAAAGCTGAAACACATTCTCAAACACAATCTCGACATTTCTAATTAGATCATTTCATTTTAACAAAATAAACTTTGTGTGTGAAAAACAAGCGAACCCGTGTTCCTTTGTGCACAAATTCTGTGCAACGCATGAAAAATAAAAAAATTGTAACAGAATAATATGGAAGACCTAAAAGAATTTTAAGATAAAAAATTTTATATTTTTTTAATTTTATATATCTATTTTTTTATAACCGCGAACTGAATTGATCATGAGATCATATCCTCAAGATATACTTTAGCACAAAGATGAATTTAAACATCGACAAGCAATGAGATCACACTGATAACTGAATCTATTCATAGTTTTTGAATGATTTTGAAATTCTCAAACAAATCAATAATGATTGCTGATATTTTTATCCACTTAAACCCATGCCCTATCTTTTTCAACAAGTAGAAGATGATTCGTTAAGGTTCGATTAAATGCTTTAGAATGCTAGGACCCCACAATTATTTGGCAAAAACCCTCACCCAACCTCAGGATTTCTTGAATTTTGTAACGATCTTTACAGAGCAAGGCTTGTGCATTAGTGTGCAAGTGATTATCCACAGAATATTGCATTCTGTGATGAATTCATCGTTTAGATGATTTTACACAACTTAGACCAAAATGGTGAGTGCTCTAGGTCTATACTTACGTATAACAAAGGAGATGACCATTTAATCATTTGCCGCTGAGAGCTCCAGGTGAGTACTACCGTACAGCATAGGAGATCATCACTCCAGGTTAGTACTACCGTACAGTAGAGGAGATAAGTACAAGTGCAAGACACATAAATACACAGACATGATTCAAAGATATGGCTTATAAGATTTGTATCATGGTGAGTGAAAGATCAATTCTCAATCCAATTTCTGTCGGGACTCAGTTTTTGTGCAGGCCAAAAAAGATTGTGTAAATCCAGACGTCCTTAAGCATATATTTTAATTTAAATGATGATGTTGTTGTCTACTTTATTCTTCAGGCTGAGTCTACCAAACATATCATTAAAGAATCTGTTTGTCTTTCTATTATTTGCACTTAAAAATAAAATGTGAATCAGATAACAACATTAGTTACTATTATATCTTATTTTAAAAACACAAGTCATGAAAAAACAAGCATTTCAAGAAGATATACAATCATTTCTCAATCATCTCAAATCAAGTTCCCAGTTCTCTTTTCATTTTTATTTACTTATACTCTCCCCCTAAATTTTTATTTTTTCAAACTTTTTCTAATTTTTTAATTTTTTAATTTTTTAATTTTTTAATTTTTTTTATAAAACAATACAAAAATAAAAATTTATGAAAGAAGGTATTCCAAACTATAGTGATATGAAGATAAGAATTGAATGTTTAAGAAATATGCAGTGATTGTGAAGTGAGAACTGTGATTGTGTAGATAAAAATCCAGATTGTGGATAAAATACCATGACGTTGGCCTATTTGTTCCACCTCAAATTTTAATTACGAACTATACCTGTCAATAAACCGGATTACTAACAGTCCTCCTGAATTGTTCCTGCACTCATTAACATATTAGTTTGAAAGGGGAACCCAGGCCATCGCAGTCCTGGAAGTTCCATTATCATCGATATAAAAAACCTGCTTTTGCACACAACCTTTGAAACAATATGGGATATTTGTATCCTTCTTTTTAGTTTCCCAAATTTGTCTCAACTCAATTAATTTGGATTTATATGAATTAATTTGGAAAACATTTTTGTTTAAGACCAGAAGGAAAAGAATTTGGTTTTGAACCTTGGTCATTTTCATCTATGAATCATATGAAACCGGCTTCATATGAAAACGTTTGGATATAGAGTTTTTCATCCAACCATTCAAAGATGTGTGTTTTTACCTCTTGAACCAGAAAAGCAACCCGTGTTGCCTTTACCATCCGGAAATTCTTTGTAGACTTACATTTGGAGAAACAATTCGTTTTGCCTTTACCATTCAAAGCAAGTCTTTGAGGGCACTTCTTTACCACATGACCTTCTTTTCCACGCTCAAAACAAGCTTTGAAAGGCTTTTGATGCTTGACTGAACCGTGTTATGAAGGTGGGGATGAGGATTGCTTTGAGCTTGTAGTAGATTCTTGTTGTTTTGAATTTTCCCATGCTGAACAGGGAATGAGATCTTCACTGACTATTGGGTTGTTATGTAATTGGAGCAGAGATCCTTATTGGTCTTAATTCGGCTTTTGGAAGCTTTTGATACTGGTAATGTTAGGAGATATCTTGATCTGTGAGGAACCAACACACTCCTCTGTGTTTGATTCATTATCTGAGCTTATCCAGTCTTTTTTACACAGATCTGCTTCCAAAGGATCTTGATTGACACCTCCTATTGTGTCGGCTTCGGTTATAGAGTTTCATTTCCTAATGATTCAACAACTGTTTCTTCTTTGACAAACCTGACGGGAACAAACAAAGGAATGTTACCTAATTTGAATTGTTGAAGAAAGTTAAAGAAGAAACTAATATTGGTGTCGGAGCATCAGAATTGGAATCATCATTAATCTTCTTATCAGACCCTTGCCTGAGGAATCCCAAACCTACACGAGAATCCTGCACATCTCTAACCTCTTTAAGATTAACACTGCTTAAACTTGCATTTAAATGATTAGTTTCTGCAGCTTCAATCAAATCATTGTTGAATGAGGTTTAGGGATTAGTGAATAACATAAAGTAAAAGGAGGTGGAAATGAATTAAATACAACTTCACCATCAGATTTATATCCAATCCGTGTTTACCCGCACCTCTTGTTGTTTAGCAATAAGTTCATCCTTTTTCATGTGTGAAAGGGTCCATTTATCAAGCTTTGTTTAAAGTTGAGTTGTTTCAAATTGAGCTAAAATAGTCTTTCTCTCAAAATATTAATTTCAACATTACGCTCCAAAATGGTTCTTCTTAAAAGATCATTTTCAGCCAATGCTTCATTAAGTTTCCTTGAAAAAGCAATTTTATTTTTCTTTAATTTCTGATTGATTATTTTTAATTCCTTTTCATTTTCCAGTAACAATCTATTGGCCTTATAAATCCCATATAATCTAATTTTGCAAGATGAAGAACACATATCCTCAACAGTCTTATAAGGGAGACCCATGATAGTTCATTCTACAGCTAAGCTCTTTTCACAGTTGCAAACCCTTGTGATTTTTTGTTGTTCCTCTTCTATTACCTTTAGCATCTCGTCAGTCTCAGATTCTTCCTTTCTTTTATCAGCTTTTTCAGCCTTATCATCATCGGTTCTCACAGAATCCAGTTTACTGTCATTGTCGACTCTTAAAGCTTCACGATTCTCTTTAATAGTTTCTCTAAATTTAGAATTTAAATCCGAATCAGTTCTTAATAGCTTCAACTTTTCAATCATCTCTGTTTTGTAATCATGTATGCTTGTTACAGAAGAAACAAGATCAGTATTAAGCGCGTAGGTTTGATGTGGGAACACGGCTTGCTGAAATTCGTGTCTTTGGATATCCAGCTTGAGAGATTTTAGTTTGTTGATCATATCCATAAGTTTTGTGCCGACGTAACCTTTTTCTTACTTTAGCATTTTAACTTGATGATTCCATGCAGATGGAAGAGAGTCAAGAAGCTTTTGAATTTAATCATGAATACTGAGATCAGGAACATGCTTCTTTAGATTATTTGCCACCTTTAAGAATCAATCAATCAAATCTGACAACTTTTCTTTCTTCATACCTACAAAAGAGTCAAACCGGCTTTGTGTCGTTATGAGATTATATGATTTAAAATCTTCCGAAGATGAGATTTTAGTAAAAATTATGAACAATTAAACATCCCAAAAATAGTTTCCCAAATATTGTAAAATAATTCTCCCCTGGGAAAAATATTATTTTTTTTAAATGTCATGCTAGACAATCTTAGCAACCGGGGTCAAGCCCAATATTTTCTGATCCAAACCCAATTTAATGAGAAAAGCCCATGAACACAACAACCATACACAAACCCTCACCCTAACCTCAACAAAACACTTCAACAAAACACTTCAAACACAACATACACACAATCCTTAATAAGAATCGGATGAGAGAACCCTTAGGGTTCCAGCGACATTTTCCAACGAGCCGCCTTTCTAGCGGCCGGGAAAAAATCTGGTGAGTTGTGTCCGTTTGAACCTCTACCCCCACTAAACACAACCTCCTGAATTCAATGGTGGCCTTAGTTTGCTCTGAAAATCAATAACCAAGTAGATATCAAAGAGAGAAGGTGGCGGCTGCTAGGGTTCTGGCGAACTTTTCTTTCCGGCGACTGTCCACTCTGGTGAGATTTCTTAAAATCACCCGAAGACCTCCAAAACAAACACGACCGATGGCTAGAGAGGAAGAGCGAATAGATCTGTTGGCGATGAGTTTTGCTGGAAAATACTTGAGGATCCGACCATCCATCGATTCTTTCTTCGTTGCATGTGTAGCGTTTTCTGAACACATCCAACTCTAAGGGATATTCATTTATTTGTTAGTTCGTGAGCTGTTGTTGCTTATTTGGTTTCCAGATACATGAGGTTGTAAGTGGTAGTATCAATGGGTTCTGAAGGATTTGCTTGCGAAATTGAACTTGAGTTCAAAATCGAGACCGGGGTTGAGGATCCTGATGTTGTAGAACGATGCCCTCACAATTGGTACATTCGGTATAATGAAATTATTGAGAAGAAGAGGAAATGGTTGGTATGGTGGCGGTGCAAGCGGCGATGGAGATGGAATCTCCGTCGGCAACGACGGTTTAGAGTTCCGGCGGTGGCGGTATGTTTTTTTTTAACTTCGCACATTGATTTTTTTATTTTGCAGATTGATATTTTTTAATTTCGTAACTTGAATATTAAATTCACAGATTTATATATTTATTTATTGTAAATTCGCTAAAATATTTTGTAGTTTCGCCGGAGTTTGGAGTTTTGCCGGAAAAAGAACAATTTCGCCGGAAACTGGTAATTTCGCCAGAGTTTCGCCGGACAAAACTATAATTTCTCTGGAGCGTAACTTTGCCAGAAACTTAATAGTTTCGCTGGACACATAGAACTTTCATTCAAGAATTGATCTAGTTTTGCCGATGAATATGTTGAAGCTCAAGAACACCAAGAACACACACACTAGTGTGTGTGAGAGAAACTTTTTCAGATCTGAATTTTCTTTGATTATTCTTGTATAAACTATGATGTAGATTCAATATATGTTGTAGATAATGATAGATCGGATGTTGTTGTTGTTGAATTTGAAGAAATTTGAACTCTGATCTACTTTCTCTCTCTAGAACCCTAGTTTCTTTCTTTAAAAATTGATGAACATCTTCAAAAGTCAGCAACAAATTCTTCAAATCTTCAATGCATTTGATCCAATATGGCTCTAATACCAAATTGTAACTCCAGGATGAACACTTGAATCAAATGTTAAGAAGATTTGTAAGATCAAGCAATGATAATCACAACAAAACCCCTTTGATCTATATTGATTGCATATGATTTGTACAAAGTGGAAACCCCAATCAATTGGTCATTCAACCATTGACCAACACTAATGTCAATTAACCTATTTATAGTCTAGACTAATAGTCACTAATTACACTAACTCCCTAGACTTAGGCTAATTAATACAAAATTACATATTAAGCATAAAAATAACTAAAAACAAGAAAAATATATATTTTGTTCACACAAAATATATTTATTACAATATAACTCCTAGTCATCTAAATCTTCAACGTCTCGTCTCAGTTCCTCATCTCGAACGTGTCGGGTTTGACTTTTGTTGACTTTGACTGTGACGTTGACTTTTGTTGACTTTCATTGTGTTGATAATATAAACTATCTTTAACAGCTCCATAGCAGCAGGAGCAGTTCCGTTACCATCAAAAGTAGGGGGCTTGCATCTTTGAAATGCACCATAGTTGCAGCCTCGTGCCGCCTCTGGCGTAGGCTCGTGCCGCCTCCAGCGTAGGCTCTCCGTCTCAGTCTTGGGCTATCTTCTTTCGCCCGTAGGCCAACTCCTTTCCTTCCGATCCCCCTCCTGTACAACCTTTATCACTTTTGTCACAACAGACGGTAAGATTGTCTGCATGACCTGATGCACATTTTCAACAACAGCCTCCTTCACCGAGGCTCTTAAGTTAGCACTCTCATCCCCAGCCTCTAGATGAGGGATCTCGGGTTCTTCATGAACCACCTTTTCGGCTCTAGGCCTTTTTCTCATGACCCATGGTTCAGTACCACGTCCACCATGACCTCCACCACATGAAGCTTTTGATAATCTACCACCTGCCATCATCAAACACGTTATAAGATTCAAACACTAACACGGTAATTCAAGGGAATAGCTCAGTTTATGTCAAGTAAGTAAGTCCCTAATTACAGTGGCCAGTTGTTATTAGCCACTTACTTTACTCTTCATACCACAAGCATTTCCTATCCTGACTACATCAGTATCTAAATCTACTAACAGCACATAAACCACATAACATGCACAGAATGTTGGTTAACATTAAGAAAATACCATTCAAAAGAATGCATTACAATGCAAAAAGATTAAACAAAAACATCATTTGTTCGCATTACAATGCAAAAACATTAAACAAAAGAATGCCATCCAAAAAGAGCCAAGTAGCAGCCCCGTGCCATTCTCAGCAACCTTACCTGCCAATTGGAAACACATAAAAGTCAGTGTTGCTGAGTGAGTTGTAGTTTTAAAACAAAACATACTTTTCTTTTGTTTAAAACCATTCTTTACTTTCTTTCAAATCATACTATACTTCCATACATGATCAAACATCGTACGTACACACAGATGATAACATTATTATCTTCCTTTATTATTCATCACTTTCTTTCTTTATCTCTATTCAGATCAATGTCATCAGCTATACCCCAAACGTATGCACAAAGCGGGTACTGGGCCGAAGATCACAAATGACTTCCATGACGCACACAGCCTGGCACAGCACTAGGGCAAGCGATAAAGATCCCAACTATATACTACAACCCAAATGTATGCACAAAGTGGGTACTGGGCCGAAGATCATAAATGACTCACATAACGCACATAGCTTGGCACCAACACTGGGGCAAGTATTCACTATAAACCATGTACTATATCACTGGTCAATCAAAAATACTAGACCCTTGTGTGTATCCTTAAGTGTTAGCTAAACCACGCGCAGTTAAGCTTACGATATTTTAGAGTCGTGTACCTCCGTACATTTTGCTTGCAATCCTGTCTTTACTTTCTCTTTCATTAATGCTTGCATTCTATCATGATGTTCCTCTTTTCATTATCTTTCACTTTACATTACATAATACTTTATCATTTCATTCATAGTTATAAGACGTAAAGCCACGAGAAAGATAAACATTCATAATAATGGAACATAAACGTAATCATACAAAACATCACTATACAAGGCACCATCTGTAGAGATTAATGAAGAGGCTGATGCAACCTAAACATCCAATGTCTATGCTGCATGCTGCACAAGTGCATTGAAGAATAATGCTTAGGAAGTTTACACATGCAACAGAAAATACTCTAAGTGTAAAATCTTCCAAAGCCAAGACCAATATCTTCCAAAGCCAAATATGAAGTCTTCCGAAGCCTCAGAGACAAAGTCTTCCGAAGATTCAACTCATGAAGACAGATTTCTTCCGAAGACTTTTAATACATGTTTTATTTGATGTACTGTTCCATAAAGCTGGACACCATCTGCTGCACCTCTGCAAGGTCACCAACTTATATGAGTTGGTGAAAAGGTCCATGCTTTTAGTAACTATACATTGAGGTCTTGAGTCTGTAACTTTCTACTTTATGTACTTTATCCTTTTTGTAATAGATAAGGATGTGAGCTATGGCATGTCATAGTCACAAGTCAAAAGGCAATCTACCTTTTGACTCTACAATTGATTTTGTTATATGTCTAGTCAATTGTATCCAGCTAGCTTTCAAAGTATAGCCGGTTGTAGGATGTAGTATAAGTATCTCATGTTCTTGTATCTTTCATATATGCTTTGTAACACTTGTAATAGAACATAGAGAAAGCAATATATTGCATTCTTGAAAACTATATACTTGTGTTCTTTGTGTTCTGTCTCTTACATTACTTGTGTTCTTAGTGTCTTACCTTGGTTAATCCAGTTTACTGTTTGATTAAGTTTAGTTAGTCTCCTCTTTGTGTTGTTGTGTTTTAACTCTACACCCTTCAACGATCCTGCATTTGGTATCAAAGCACTTTCAGGCTCTTGATATAAGATCTTACCATCTTAAGATCCCTCACACATACAAATACTAAACTTTTCAAATGGTAGCCATTTCCAAGACTGATATGGAAACTGGAACCATGAACAAGTCCCCACTGATCACACTTGATGAGTTTGATACCTGGTGTTTGAGAATGGAGGTTTCATCAGGTCTCTTGATTCAAGAATATGGGAGTCTATTAAGAATGGACCTTTCATACCCAGCACCCCTTCTGCTACTGGTGTTGTTATGATCCCCAAAGATGTTGGTGGCTAACTACTCTGATGAAGATAGGAAGAGAGTAGAGATAGACAGAAAAGCCATGACAGCCATTCAAACTGCCCTTCCAAACTCTGTGTATAGAGGTTTCAAGAAGTGCAAAACAGCCAAGCAGTTGTGGGATGCATTGAAACTGATGTATGAGGGTTCCTCTGAAGCCAAGGAGAACAAGAAGGATCTCTTGAAGCAACAGTTTGAAAACCTCACCTTTAAAATAGGTGAAACCATGACTCAGCAGTACTTCAGGTATGTTGAGATTGTGGATACCCTAGTGGATGGAGGACTTTCTCTTGAGAATAGAGACATTGTAAGGAAGTTCATGTCCTCACTTCCTAGGCAATGGATATACTACTATGTGGTGATCAAGAGAACTGAAAATCTCAAAACTTTTACTCTGACAGAGTTATATGGGATTCTTAGTGGCTACCAGATGGAGATGAACATGCAAGGTTCATCTGGTAACTCCAACAATCAAATGGGTCCAACCCTACATGTGGTTGAAAGGGATAGCATAGAACCCAAACATCATCTCATATGCTACCTTGACATCTCACCAAAGGGTCCTTTCATCACCTTCCCAGAGACACCAAGGGAGAACTACACTCAAGGAAGCCCATTCCAAGAGACAAGCTCTTCTCAAGCTT
The DNA here is from genome assembly GCA_025506515.1 of Flaveria trinervia. Taxonomy (NCBI): domain Eukaryota; kingdom Viridiplantae; phylum Streptophyta; class Magnoliopsida; order Asterales; family Asteraceae; genus Flaveria; species Flaveria trinervia. The sequence continues at coordinate 60,211,673 of CM046441.1, forward strand.
TGTATCTTTTGATGAAAGCTGTGGCAACTCACTTTTCACTCTTGAAGACCTGGACTGTATTCATCCAGATGATCTGGAATACATGGAAATAGTCCAGTAGATGGCTCTTCTCACTCATAGAGCCAAGAAGTTCTACAAGAGGATTGGAAGGAAGTTCCCAAGCAATGCAACTAGTGGAAAGTTGGCCTAGACAAAGGCAAAGTCAAGTGTTACAACTGTAACCTGATTGGCCACTTTGCCAGAGAGTGTAAGGCACCTAGAGCAAATGGTGGCCAAACACAATCCAGACCAAACTACACCGACAAAGCTCTCCAGAATGAGAAGTCAAAGCAGCAGGCTGCTATTGCTATTGAAGAAGGAGGGTTTGACTGGAGCTTTCAGGTGGAAGATGCTTCTTGTAACCAAGCATTAATGGCAGATCATGATGAAGCCAAGGTATTGGAACATTTATGTACTCCTGAATGCAAAGTTAATAGATACACACCCTATAACCTGGAGATGAGATCTGACCTTGAGTCCTTAAACATTTTAAAATCTGATTTTAGAAAGTCTAAAAATGATTATAAACTGAAGATAGAGGACCTTAAGAAAACCATTTCAGCTCTAAAACATGAACACACAGATTTTAGGACTCAAATCAAAGATCACATAACCAAGTTAACTGAGTGCCAGGCTAAGCTTGTGTTCAGCAAAGCTAAGGCAGAAAAGAGTGTTCTTGAAGAAGAGACCTTCAAGAACATGATATCCTCATCCCTGCACAACAAAGTGTGCTATCAAAACAGGCAGGGATTGGGATCCAATGACATAGCTCCTCCACACACAATCTTGTCTGTAAGATCTCCTAGGTGTGGAACTTGTGATGATGAGCTTCCTCTCATAGATCCTATGAGTGAAGAGGATGAAGAAGAGATAGTGAAGAAGTCCTCTGAGAAGAGTGAAGAGGAGGATTCCATGAAGGGCCACTATCCTTCTGAGGAGAAAAAGAAGACTGTGTTGACCAAGTCCATGAGAAAGAACTTGATCAGAAAGAGCAAAAGAAAGGCAAGGAAGGCTCAAGAGATCAAGGCTACTTTTGATTCTAAGCAGAAACAAGTTTTCATCTCTGTAGGGTTTAAAGTGGTAGGGACTGAAGACATCAAACAAAACTCTTCCGCTAAGAGTTCTAGTTCTTGTTTAACTCATCATAGTAACAAGAAGAAGACTGATCTGCTATGTACCACTGTTGCACAGCCTGGGCCATCAAACTCCAAGCATAGTTCTCAGCCCAAGAGAACTGTCTCAGCATCTGCAAAGATGAAGGTGGAGATGGGATGTGACCAAAGACAGTCTTCTTCTCAGGAAAAGGCTTTTGTGAAGAAAAAGATAAACGGTGTCATGTGTGATAGCACCACTCACATTGCTAAGGATTGTCCATACAATCCTAAAGGTACTATCCATATGACCAAGTAGCAAACATGATATCTGGTCTAGAAGCTGTTAAGTACATCAAGGACCCAATCATACATCTGTAAAGTGTTTCATCAACATAAATTTGAACAAGTAGCTTATGTTGATCCACATTCTTAATAAACAAAGTTTTATCTATGGAGCCTCTAGTGAAATTATTCTTGAGAAGAAAAGTGGAAAGTGTCTCATGCCAGGCTCTAGGAGCTTGTTTCAACCCATAAAGAGCCTTATCAAGTTTATACAGCCATTCAGGATGTTTATTGTCCTCAAAACCTTGTGGTTGACACGCATAAACTTCTTCTTTTATTTTGCCATATAAAAATGCACTTTTGACATCCATTTGAAAAACTTTGAGATGGTGGAATGCAGCATAGGCTAAGAACAATCTAATTGCCTCTAGTCTGGCTACAGGGGCAAAGGTTTCATCATAATCAATACCTTCTTCTTGTGAGAACCCCTGTACAACCAGTCCAGCCTTGTTCTTAACAATAAGCCCATCTTCATCAGTTTTATTCCTAAACACTCATTTAGTGCCTATTGCACACTTACCTGGGGGTAGAGGAACCAGTTCCCACACTTGCTGTTTCTTGAACTGAAGTAGCTCAAGCTGCATGGCTTCAACCCATCCATTGTCTCTTAAAGCAATATGATAGTTCTTTGGCTCTAGCTGACTGATGAAGAGAGCATAGAAGCAGAAGTTAGACAATTGACTTCTTGTTGAAACTCCAGCATTGATATCACCAATGATTTGAGACATTGGGTGATTCTTCAGCTCTTGATAAACAATGATATCTATGCAAGTGTTTGCAGAACCTTCAGCAGCAACAGATGTTGATGCAGACTCTTGAAACCAAGAATTTGATGGTAACTCAAAAGACGTAGAGGAATCAGAAAATCTCATCAGCATTTGTTGTGGATGGAACTGCTGAAGCTACAGGAACATCAAGTTTAGCAGACACAGGCAGTTGGTCACCAAACTTGAATAGGGGAGTATTGATATTATCATCATCATCATCAATACCACCAGGTGGAAGACATGCTGCAGAAGATGATTTATCCACATGGTCTGCAACAACTGGAGGTTGATAAGGAACATATTGCAGTATGTTCAAATCAAACAACTCCACAAGGTTTTGTGGAATCTTGTCCATTGGAGATTCATTAAACTTCACATGCAAAGTCTCTTCAACTATCTTTGTTCTGCAGTTGAAGACTCTGTATGCTTTGCAAGTAGATGAATAACCAACAAAATACCCTGTATCCACCTTAGGATCAAATTTTTGGAGTTGATCCTTTGTGTTGAGAATAAAACAGGGACACCCAAATGCTTTAAAAAATGAAATTAGAGGAGCCAAGTGATGTAGAACTTCATATGGAGTCTTCATCAACCTCTGATTTACTAAGGCTCGATTCTGCACATAGCAAGCTGTGTTAACAGCTTCAGCCCAAAAGGTCAGTGGCAAACCAGAGTCAGCCAACATAGACCTTGCAGCTTCAATTAGGGTCCTGTTCTTTCTCTCCACTACTCCATTTTGTTCTGGAGTCCTTGGGATGCTAAACTGCCTTTTGATTCCCTTTGAAAGATAAAATCATCAAGTGTGTGGTTTCTGAATTCAGTTCCATTGTCACTCCTTATACACTTGACTGAAAGGGAATACTGCTTCTCAACATACAACACAAAGTTGATAATCTTCTGAGCAACCTCATCCTTTGAATACAGAAAGAAAGTCCATACAAATCTGGAGTAATCATCCACAATTACCAGACAGTATTTCTTCTTTGCCATGCTCATCACTCTCACAGAACCAAATAGATCCATATGCAGTAATTGCAAGCAGGCAGTGGACTTAGGCTCTTCAATAGGAGGGAATGAGACTTTGTGTTGTTTTCCTTTTAAACAAGCAGTGCAGGTTTCATCACAGTGGAAATCCTTTATTGGTAAGCCTCTCATTAAACTATTGTGGATCAGCTGATTCATGTTTTTAAAATTAACATGACCCAGCCTTCTGTGCCACAGATTAGATTCCTGAGGAGAGGCTTTGGAAAATAGGCAAGGATGGCCTCTGATATTTATTTTCTTGGAAAGATCTAAGGCATACACTCTTCCTGTCTTGTTGGCCCTCAGGAGAGTGTGATCATCCAACACCTTATCAATCAAATTCAGAACTTTGGATGACAGAATCCTGCAGTTCTGACTGGTGAAAAGAGCAACATGGCCTTTATCACACATTTGACTGACACTCAAGAGATTGTACTTGAGATTTTCCACATGATTAACATCATCAAACTTTATTTCTCCATTGGAGACAAAGCCTTTTCCAATGATGTAACTCTTAGCATCATTGCCAAAAGAAACAAACCCCTTCTTTCCTTGAGAGTAGTCATGAAGAAGAGAGTTGTTCCCTGTCATATGCATAGATCCCCCACTGTCTACATACCAGATGCTACTTTGGCATGTTGAAGAACCCTGCAATCATAAACAATTAGTTAGTTTTTGAGACCCAAACCTTTTTGGTTTTGGTCTATTCACATCAACAGATGGTAAACTAACAGACTTGCTATGAATAACAGCCTGAGGGGATGGAGATGGTGAAGAAGAAGATTCCTTTGGCATGGAATTTTTTCTCTGTGGTTTCAACACAGGAGCATCTAATTGGTTGACTCTCCCCAATAGATGTGAACCATCATAACAAGTTGTGTCTGATTTTGTGATAAAGCCTTCAGCTCATCAGACACATTAGTGCGTGAGTTTGATGAGTTCCTGTGTTGTACCATCTCTCTTTGAGCAATCTCACCTGTTGCCTGTTTAACCCCTTTCTTTTTGGATTTCTTTTTGGATTTTGGGGTTACAGGTTTTGATGTTGCTGATACAAATTTGATTTCAAACTCAGTTTTCATTTTATCCATTTTCTCTTTAATGTTTTCATTATGTTTGAGTTTGGAGCCCTTTTTATACCAGCAATCATCAGAAAGATGATTGAATAAGCCACATATTTCACATGGCTTTTTCTTCATCTTAAGTTGATCATCTGCTGAAGAGGATGAAACTACTGAAGACTTGTTCTTCAGCAGTTTGCTATCAGTACTAGCAGTTTCTTGCTTTAGTACCTGCTTTCTTGATATCTTCTTCAGTAGTTTTCCCACCCTTTCTACTTGCATTTTCTTTCCTTTAGTACATGTAGTAGTTTGGGCTTGTTCTCCAGGTGTTATGACATTCTTTTAGTACTTTCAGTACTTTGTGAAATATCACGTGAAGTGATCAACTTTGTGATCATGTGAGTGTCAGCATTTGAACCATCAACATCAGCTGATAGTTTCTGAGAGGAATTAATGCTGACTTCTACTTCTGATGGTGTTGTATCAGATAGTAGATCACATGATGAAAATGATTGGTTATTGCTTTCACCATCAGATTCTACCACTGCTCTGGGAGTAAAGTCTGTAGGAGGAGCAGTGTGATTATAACCAATACCAAACTTCACATTGGAAGCAGATTGCTTACTAAGAAGCATTTCAAAACCCTTGCAAGAATTTACCCATCGATCACACTCTACCTGGGTAGTTGCAAGTGTTTCTTTGAGGTCTTTGTACTTCTCTAGAAGTATCTCTTCCCTAGCCTTATCATCAGTGATTTGGCATTTAAGTTTGTAAACCTCATCATTCTTATCATTAATCACAGACTCAAATTCAGCTTTGCTTTTGGAAATTGTTTGTTCTAGCTCAATGTTCTTGTTAATTAAAGCTACATTTGCTTCTCTAATAGATGCAAATGCGGCTATGCATGTTTCAGAACATAGTTTGGCTTTTGCCTCAGAGGATACCTATGATACCTGTGGTGTAGAGGCATTAGAGGATGAAGTATCAGGAGACTCCAAAGCCATAAGAGCTAGATTTCCAAAAGGACTGTCACCACCATATTGACCAGCACCAGAGAATAGTTGTTCATGACCAGACAAATCATCTGGTAAACTGCTCCAGTCAACAACTCCTGGGGTGAAAAAGCTGTGTTGTTGAGGTTGAGTTTGTTGATGAGATTGGGAAGATTGAGGTTCAGGTAATGCATGTGGTTGTTGTGCAATTGGAGCTTGAACCGGATTTGGCTGAGGCAAGTAATAGCAGGGTAAAGGATATGACATTGGACCCTGGGGGACAAAGTATGCAAGAGATACAGGGTGTGATTGATGACCAGAACTAGTAGGATGTTTCCTTCTATTTTGTAGACTAGTGCTAGGAAAAGTCACAAAGGGTGTAGAAGAGTTAGATCCAGTTGATCTACATTCTCTTGCAAAGTGTCCAAGCCTTTGGCATTTGTGACACCTCAACTTACTCTTGTCAAAACCAACTTTGGTTTTGCCAGAGAGTCCAGGAAATTTCCTGCCAGTTCTCTTGTAGAACTTCTGAGATCTGATATTAACTAAGGCCATTTGGCTTAGAATATCCATCTCTTCTAAATCATCATCAGCAATTCCCTCAGATCATCCATGATGAAGCATAGATTGTCACTATTACTACCAGAATGACTATCAATACCAACAAATGCATGATCAGAACTGTTTGAAGAGAAATCAATATGCTCATCATAGTTGCTTTCAGATGCAGCATATTCTGACTCATGACCCACCAAGGTAGTGTTCCCTGGTACAAAGTCATCAGTGAGCTTTCCTGATGACGACAGTTTCCTTTTTTGCTCTATCTCTCTTTCGAATGTAAGAAGTTTCCCATGAAGTTGGGTGAGAGATAGGCTATCCAGATTTGCACTAGAGCGTAGGACAATAGTGTATGTGTCCCATCTCTCAGGCAGTGATCTGAGGAATCTGTTATTCATCTGGCTGTTGGTGTATTCCTGTTTCACCATTTTCAGCTCAGAGATCAAATAGGAAAAATGCTCAAACTGTTGAGTCAGTGTCTCACCCTTTCTATGAAAGAATGTCTCATATTGTTGGGCGAGGATTTCTCTGTTGTTTGCTAAGACCTCATCAGTTCCACCGAATTGTTCCTTCAGTGCATTCCAGAGGTCATGAGCAGTTTCATGATGCATAAGCCCTGAATAGATTTAATTCGGCAGTGCCATGGCCAGAATTCCATGGGCTTTAGCATCAATCTCAAACAGTTTCTGATCTTCATCTAAGTATTATTCCTTCTTCTTCGGAACCATTTGATTGGTTTCCGGATTGTTCACCATAGGCTTATGTGGTCCATGTACCATAGATGTCCAACAACCTGAACTGTTAACAGACAGGTGATGAAGCATCCTTCGTTGCCATATGTTATACTCAGTCCTAACCAGCATCGGAGGCTTGGTTGAGGAACCGGTATTGTGAGGGTCATTAGAAGGAGTAGTCATATCAGATTCAACCAAATTCTATTAAGCTATAACAGATTTAGAACAAAACACAACAAACCAAATTGAACCAACAGAGATCTCAAAATGAATAAACGAAAGCGGCAGAAATTCAATAATCTGTAACCAGTTTTTGCAAATAAGCTAATTCAATCAAACATAGATATCAAATAGCAGTTTCAATGATCAATTCTTAGATCGATCAATGATTAACCTGCTCTGATACCACTTGTTAGGATGAGCAATCTACGTTTGATTGATTAGAGAGTATAGCAGCGGAAATCAAACAATGAATTAGCCAATTCACAAGAACGCAAAAGATATTCAAGGCAAGAACAAACGGTTATAGACAGAAAGAATTCTGCAAATATATTTCATTCAATATTCGCTTTCGTGGTAACAGAATGTCACACATACAATTAGGTCAACACCTCTTATATAGGAGATGTGACGTCTGCTGATGTCACTTGATAGTGACATCTAACAGAATTTATTCAAACTACTGATAGTTAACACAACTACTAAAGATGTCAAATAGCTGACATCTTCTTACAAAAATGCTAAGTGTTAACTATCACTACAACTACTTAAAAGAAACTACTGAAACTACGACCGAAGAACATGCTCTTCAGTCGTTTTACAAATATTGAAAAGAAAAAGAAAACTACTGAAATGAAACCATCACAGCAACTGAAGAATGCTTCTTCAGCTGTTGTAACAAACTCTGAAAGCTTCAGTACTTGTACTTGAACTTCAGCTGTTGTCATCAGCTAATGTCTTCAGTCTTTGTACTTCAGCTGTTGATCTTCAGTACTTTGTTCTTCAGCTGTTGATCTTCAGACTTTGGCCTTCAGCTGTTGAAGGCTTCAGTACTTTAGTCTTCAGCTGTTGAAATCTTCAGACTTTGTCAAACAGCTGATCAAGTCTTCAGCAGTTGTTGTGATGTCTGTGGACTTAGAGGTTTTTCTGATCAGGCTCATTGGTTCTTCTAGTCCAACATATACTGATAAGATCTAGGTTTCAGTAAGTATAATGAGTCTCTCTTCTTTACCCCTACTCAAAGAGAGATGAATGCTCCTAAGTCTCCTACATCTATCCTACATCAGTCACCTACAACTGAGGTGGACACTTCTGAACCTGTTCAGGATGTCCATATGGAAAAGGCTCTCACTTCTGAAAGTGATTACATCATTAAGACCTCAACCATGGAAACTCAGCCCATTGACATCTCAACTGAGATTGCTAGTGAGCAGAGTAAAACCAGCAGCCAAGAACCTGAAGCTGGTGGTGAGAGAGAGGACTTTGCTCCAATCATCTCATCCCCCAATGAGTCTTCTGATGAAGATGAGGGGAATCTGAGTCTAAAGGTGCACAAACTAACTAAAACATGCACCTATTTAGTCTCAAAGGTCAATCACCTTGAATCTCAGGTGACTACCTTACACAACAGGATCAATGATCAGCAACTTGAGATTTCATATCTTAAGGAAAAACTAGCTGGGAGACCCTTAAGAAGTGCTCAACAAGGAACACAAGAACCTGTGAATGTGATTGACATATCTTCCAGCTCACCTATGCAAGTGGGTGATGCTACCAAAAAGGGGGAGAAAGTTATTACAGCCACAGAACCTGGGAGTTCTTCAGAGAGAGTGGACATTGAGGACTCACCATCCTTACTTGGAATTGTACATTCTCAGCAACCTCCTCAAGTTCACATTGATGTGGACTACACCGACTCCTTCATACGGAGTCTGTTTGAGGATGGGATACCAAGGGCTATGTCATCTTCACCATCTTCCAATCATATCATTGGGTGGAGGTATGACAACATCAGGAAAACCCTAATCATCATAAGAGTTCAAGGACGGCAAGAAGTATTCAATTTTTAGACTTTGAACTACTATGAAGGCCTGGATTTAGTCAACATGCCACTTGTCAACCCAAGCAAATCAATACAAGCTGACAGACTGGCTCAAAGAATTGAATACAGGATCACTGTAGAGTTCAGCTTAAGAAGGAGACTTAGGCAATCAGGCAATGCCATTAGTCAACTGGATGTTGAGGCAGACCCTAAGATTAGTTTCATAAGGGAAACCTTGACTGAAGGCCCATTGGCAGAACCAGAGACCCCTGTCTTATCATCATCAACTGCTACAGAGATCCACACTCCTATTGAGACACCTGCTGGTGAAGGTGCTTCTCAACCTCTCTCTGGCCAGAGCTTAGATGCTGTAACAAGAAATGAAGGCCAAAGCTCTCTCCACCCTGAGTCACAAAGGACTGTGAGTGACAAAGGGAAAAGAAAGATGACATCTGAGGAGATTGAGGAGGAGGAGAGAGAGGGGAAAAGGAGGCTAAGGGGAGAAAGTTCCTCTGCTGAGTGTTCAAGACTCATGGAGTTTGCTATCAGGGCTGCCCCCAAACCGGATACTTATAATGATGAGTTAAGGGCAGTTAGGATAAATTACCTGTACACAAGGAGCTATGACATAGACAGTGTCATGTCTCTCCCCTTAGAAGAGTTGAATGAACTGGTTGATCTGGAAAGGTCAAATGAGAAGAAGGAGGCAGAAGATGCAGAGCTTCTAGTACAAGTCAAAGAAAATAGAAGAAGAAAAAGAATATACAAGGATATGCCTACCCTCTCCCCAGTTCAGGAAATTCCTACACAAGAAGATGTGGTTCAACAAGAACCTCAGGTAGACAAAGAAGAAGAAAGGATCAAGATGATCAACTACCTGAGTGCCACAGGCTTCTATCAGGCAGATGCACTCCTTCCCTTGTCCTATGACTATGTTGAGTTTGAGTACTTAAATAGCTTGACCTTGAGATAATCAAAGACAGAAAGACAACAAAGAAGAAACTAAGGGAAAAAGCTGTAAAAGCAAGAGCTATCATCCAAAAGAGCATGAAGAAGTCTGCTGATAGGCAGAGGATGATGAGCTTCTTGAAGCTGTATGGATTCTCCGGAAGAAGACTTGGCCCCATGTCTCTATCCACTATGGATGAGCATATTAGGGTGATCAAGCAGAAGATCAAACGTGGAGAGCTCATTGACTTACACTCCACTCCAAGTCAAGACCCACCTGAAGTGGAGGTTAAGGTTGAACAACGAAAGACAACACAACCTGGACCTCATGCTAAAACTCAGCAAGCTTCATCTTCTGATCCACAAGAGGGTCAACCTTCCTCTCCTTCTGAGCTAGAGAAAGAGGAAGTCCCAATTGAGAAAGACAGTGAAGATCAATCTGGTGTTGCAGGCCAGTCTTCTCAGTTAAAACCTGTTAAGAGAAAGAAGAGGATGGCTTCTAAACCAAAGCCAAAAAAGAAGAAGACTACACCCTCTTCTACACCCCAGGATGAGTCAGAACATCTTGAGGTTGTGCAGCCAGAGGATGCTACATCAACTCCAATTCAAACAGCTCCTCTAGCATCAGGAAGACCCATCTTGTCTTGGATATACACCATAAATCCAGAAAGATGGCATGTCATTAGAGATCAAGGCACTCAAGACATGGCAAGATATGTTTCAATTGCCTCTGCATAATCTCTTTGATATGAGAAGACACTTTGATAGTCTGAAGGATCCTGATCACCTTATGAAGAAAGGATTGGTGATCATCCTAATAAGGATTGTTGACATCTGAAGTCTACTAAGTGTTTTGGTAGCATCAGCCTAGGGGGAGTTTGTAGAGATTAATGAAGAGGCCGATGCAACCTAAACATCCAATTTCTATCCTGCATGCTGCATAAGTGCATTGAAGAAGAATGCTTAGGAAGTTTTACACATGCAACAGAAAATACTCTAAGTGTAAAAACTTCCGAAGCCAAGACCAATATCTTTCGAATCCAAATATGAAGTCTTTCGAAGACTTAGAGACAAAGTCTTCCGAAGCTTCAACTCATAAAGACAGATTTCTTCCAATGACTTTTAATACATGTTTTATCTGATGTACTGTTCCATAAAGCTGGACACCTTTCCGCTGCACCTCTGTAAGGTCACCGTGAAAAGATCCATGCTTTTGGTAACTGTACATTGAGGTCTTGAGTCTGTAAATTTCTACTTTATGTACTTTATCCTTTTTGTAATAGATAAGGATGTGAGCTATGGCATGTCATAGTCACAAGTCAAAAGGCAATCTGCCTTTTGACTCTACAATTGATTTTGTTTTGTGTCTAGTCAATTGTATCCAGCTAGCTTTCAAAGTATTGCCGACTGTTGGATGTAGTATAAGTATCTCATGTTCTTGTATCTTTCATATATGTTTTGTAACACTTTTAATAGAACATAGAGAAAGCAATATACTGCATTCTTGAAAACTATATACTTGTGTTCTCTGTGTTCTGTCTCTTAAATTACTTATGTTCTTAGTGTCTTACCTTAGTTAATCCAGTTTACTATTAGATTAAGTTTAGTTAATCTCCTCTTTGTGTTGTTGTGTTGTAACTCTACACCCTTCAACGATCCTACACCATCATACATACATAACGTACATCATACATACCATCATGCATTAGCATCAATCATACATCATCAAATCATATCATACATCACCCATCACATCATCTATGACCTCAAAAAGTCATCTTACATAGCCCCCGGGAACCTCCCAAGTCAAGGCCTACATATCACTTTTCCCCCAAAAATCAAAAAATATTCTAAGTCTTTAGGCGCATGAGCACTATGCACGCGCATGAGCACTATGCAGGCGCATGAGCACTATGCAGGCGCATGAGCACTATGCAAGCGCATGAGCACTATGCAGGCACATGGCCTTTCAGGCGCATGGGGAACACTTAGGCGTATGGGAAACTTTCAGGTGCATCGGCACTATTGGGGCGCATGGGTAACACTTAGTCATTTCTAGGCAATTCTAAGTGCGTGGGCACTATGCGGGCACATGAGTGCCTAGGCGCATGGAAATCCTAGGCGTCTAGACACTTAGAAATTTTAGCTTATTTCGAGGCGCATGAGTACTATGTGGTCGCATGGGGTTTTGGGCGCATGGGACTCTTAGGCAGTTATTTTCAGTTGGGCGCATGGGCCACTGTTTAGGCGCATGGGCAATCTAAATCACACTTAAACATCATAATTCAGTCCCCAAGCATCATATAACCTGTTCTAAGCTTAAATCTTACATTCTAAGTCTTAGAAACATAAACATAACATCATCAAAACACATACATAGCCCAAAATAAAACCCTATCCGTAAACACACACATACACACACTGGCATAAAACCCACTTTTATAAAACATTCATACATGCATTTCCAGCCCCAAAGCAGTTTAAAACAATAAAAAGGGGGTTCTAGAATTCACCTTAGTAGCCTCTTGGGTATGACTTCTTCAAAACCCGTTTGTAATTGTGTTCAATCTCCTAGAAACCCACCAAAAACACACATGAACACACATAAACACACATAAGCATACAACCGAGGCTAAGGCCAGTAAAAAACACTCAAAAACTATGAATTCTTACCTTGAATTCCATCTCCTGCTCTTGTTCTTCAGGAAACCCGAGAGTTTTCAGCTCTTCTTTCTTTCTCTCTCTAAAAATCCGAATGATATATGTGAAGAGAGAGTGATGGGCGGCCATGCCACCTTTATCACCAACTTTTAAAGATTTTGTCATCTTCTACACTTTTTACCCTTTAACTTGGGTAATATATCTTTTCTTTCTTTTTCTTTCACTTATTCTTTCTTTCTTTTACTTTTAAAATAACCGAGTGTTACAGGAAGATTTTACACTTGGAATATTTTCTAGGGTAGGTGTAAAACTTCCAAAGCATTTCAATTTCTGCACTTCAGTGCATGCATGCAGAAAGACTTTGGATGTTTTAAGTGCATCAGCCTTTATATAAACCTTACAAACTCCCGTAGGCTGATGCTACCAAAACATATAAAGATCTTAGATGTTGAGAGTCTCCATTTTGATCATGACCATGCCTTTCTTCATCAAATGGTCAGGATCACTCAGACTCTCATAGTATCTTCTTATCTCAAAGAGATTATGCAAAGGTAGATTGAACATGTCTTCCCATGTGTAGACATCTTCTATACCTTGATCTCTGATCACATGCCGTCTTTCTAGATTAGTGGAGTAAGTCCAAGATAAGATTGGTCTTCTTGTTGCAAAAGGAGCTGCTTGAATGGGAGTTGTTTGAGCTTCCTCTTGTTGCACTTCCTTAGGATGTTCTAAATCATCATGAGGTCTGGAACTGGATAACCCTATCGTCTTCTTCCTCTTAGCCTAGGGCTTAGAGGCCATCCTTTTCCTCATCTTTGAATATTTTAACTGAGAAGACTGGCTTGCAGCACCATGTTGTTCTATCTTGTCTTTCTCAGTTGGGTTTGTCTCCCTCACAGGTTTTGAAGGAGAGGGAGGGTGACCCTACTATGGATCAAAAAATGAAGCTTGTTGAGCCTCAGCAGGAGTTCCAGGTTAAGTTGTCTTAAATGGGTCAACTTTAACCTCCAGTTCTTGAGGGGCTTTACTTGATGGGTAGTGTAAATCAATGAGCTCTCCTCTTTTAAACTTCTGCTTGATCACCCGTATGTGCTCATCCATGGGGGACAGAGATATAGGGCCAAGTATCCTTCCAGATAATCCATACAACTTCAAGAATCTTATCATCCTCTTCTTATCAACAAACTTCTTTTGACTTTTCTGGATGATGGCTCTTGCTTTGGCAGCTTCTTCCCTTATTTTCCACTTTCTTACCTTATGCTCTTTGAGTACTTGAAGCTCAAGTTGTTTGAGATACTCAAACTCAATGTACTCAAATGCCAGGCGAAGAAATGCGTCTACCTAGTAGAGACTTGTAGCACATCATATTTATCTGTCAGTTTCTTTATCTACCTAAGGTTCTTGTGGTGCCAAAGTCTCTTGCACATGGCTTTCTTGAATTGGTGAGAGAGTAGGAATATGTTTATAGAGTCTTTTCAGTCTTTTTCTTCCTTAATCTGAAGAAGCAATCTTGCATCCACTGCTTCCTTCTTCTCTCTAGACACTTTATTGTCTTCCAGTTCATTAAGTTCTTCTAAGGGGAGGGAGATGATTTGATCAATGATATAGTTCCTGGTCTATAAGTAGGCAATCCTGACTGCCCTTAAATCATCATTCTGAGTGTTTGGTCTGGGAGCAGCCCTTATTGCAGCTTGCATGAATCCTAAAGACCCAATAGAACTATCACCCCTCAATTTCCTCTTCCTCTCTCTCTCCTCCTCAATCTCCTCAGAAGTCATTTTCCTTTTCCCTTTGTCACTCACTGACCTTTGTGACTCAGGGTGGAGAGAGCTTTGGCCTTTATTGCTTGGAGTAGCATTCATGCTCTGGCCAAAGAGAGGTTGTGATGCACCTCACCAGTAGGTATGTCACTAAGGGAATGAATTACTGAAGTGGTTATAGGTGAGACAGGACTCTTAGGCTCTATCACTAGGCCTTGAGTCAAGGTTTTCCCTTTGAAGCTAACCTCAAGGTCTGCCTAAACATCCTGTTGACCGATGATATTTCCTTATTGTCTTTATCTCCTTCTTTGGCAGAACACTTTAGTAATTCTATCTTGAATCCTATTAGCCGTCCTGCTTGCTTGCCTAGATTGGCTTGGGTTGGCAAGTTGCATGTTGATCAGGTCAAGGCCTTCATAGTAGTTCAAGGTGTGAAAATTAAAGACCTACTACTGCCCTTAAACTTTTTGAAGAATGAGGGCTCTTCTATTAGCATCATACCTCCACCATATGATGTAGTTGGGGTTCTTTGAGATGGAGATGATACAACCCTTGGTATACCTTTCTCAAAGAGATTCTAAATGAAAGAGTCTATAGAGTCCATATCAATATGAACTTGAGGATGTTGTTGAGTATGAACAACAACGAGTGAGGATGGTGAGTCCTCAGTGTCCATACACTATGAAGAACTCCGAGGTCATTGTATTGACTTTCTCCCCCTTTTTGGTAGCATCAGCTACTTGTATATATGAGCTAGGAGTTAGGTCAATCACATCCATAGGTTCTTGTGTTCCTAGAGGAGCTCTTCTCAAAGGTCTCCCAATAAGTTTTTCTTTAAGATAAGAAATTTCAAGTTGCTGATCATTGACCCTATTTTGAAAAGTAGTCACCTGAGATTGAAGGTGACTAACCTTAGAGACTAAATAAGTGTATGTTTTTGATATTTTTTGCACCTTTAGTCTTAAATTCTCCTCCTCTTCATTAGAAGAGTCATTGGGGGATGAGATAATTGGACCAAAGTCCTCAGTCTCACCACCAGCATCAGGTTCTTCGCTACTAGTTTTCCTTTGCTTACTGATAGCTTCAAAAGACGTGTCAATGGACTGAGTTGCCATGGTTGAGGTCTTAATAATGTAATCACTTGCAGAAGTGAGAACCTCTTCCATATGAACCTCATGAACATGTGCAGGGAGATCCACCTCAATGGTAGATGAATGATGTGGGCTAGATAGGGGAGAGGTAGGAGCACTCATCTCTTTTTGAGTAGGGGAAGAGTAGATAGTTTCATGGTAATCACTAAATCCCAAGTCTTCATCATTATAGAAGTCAGGGATAGGAATTGGCTAGTTAAGATCTACATGCTAGGGATGGTAACTTTCCCCTAAAGGTTGTTCATTTCAGTGTTGAGACTCGGAGTGAAGGCTTATGGCTGTTGTGCTAATTAGCTCATCAGGATGAGCATGAGGAACCTCAGCTCTAATTCTTGAAGAGATGGGAGTGGTTTTCTCGTCATGGGAAGTGGGAGCTCCGGTGTCCACTTCCTCCTGTGTGGTAGTAATATGGCGGCCTGCACAGACTAAATAGCTTGTGCAGGGATTCATTTGGATCTTTTTTGGTAGGTGAGGGTGATTTGTGGTTGTTTTGGTGGCTAAGAGGTGGAAAGTGTGCGTTCAACACTAGCTTGTGTTGCTACGTTGTCACCTTGAGCAATTAGCCCTAATATTTTGGGGACAACGATTGTTTCTACCCCAGAGAAGCTAACAATTGGCTTCTTCATGATTTTAAAGATGACGGTTTCATCTGTCCCCGTTTAAGAATATTAATTGTTTCCCTCAACTGTGAACCCAGTCCACAATTAAGAATGTATTGACATATCTAGGAAACATGTAATACTCTAAGGAGTCTAAGTTAGCAAGCAAATTTGTATAAACAAACTGAGAGTACCTGAACTTGACCCCTTGAACCATCCCATGCGCTATGAAGGAGAGATCCTCAAAAATCTGGTCCCAACGCCCATGCTTGTCGGAGAAGTTGTGGATGATTACATGGAGTAGGTACTTCCACTTGGGTTAGACCTTTCCCTTATTAAAGGTCTTTACAATGAAATCTCCTTCATATCACATATGTTGAAAGGAGTGGTTAATAGCTTCTTTAGGGAAGAACAATTCACCTTCTTCATCATCCAGCTGAAGGTGAGTGTTGATGATGGTTGGAGTGATGAAGATTGTCCTCCCCTATATTGAAGCAGACAATGCCTTCTCCCCATCCATGATGACCTCATGACAGGTATTCCAAAATTCAAGCAGATGATCCTCATAGAGAGGAGGATCAAAGGTAAGGGAAGTGGAATAGTTTGACAACGTGAAAAACTGACAAACCTTTGAGAAACTATGATCTTTCTCAGAGTGCAAGAGAGCAACCTGATTGTGTTGCCTGTGAAGTTGCATGGAGAAATTTGGGTTATTTCTGTGATTGAGATTAGCCATTTTAGAAAGCTTAAGGGTGAAGAAAAAGAAGAACAAATGCGGTTTCTGGTTAATTTAGGTTTAGCAAAGGTATAGAGGTAAAAGATAACAAAAGAAGGGGGAACCGTTGGGAATATATATGAAATGGATCTCAGACAAAGTTAATGACAAAGGATAAACTTTGAAATCCAGAAGTCGGTCCCACCTCTAAAAAGTAGTTTTCAAGGTAAATTCTCTTTGGAAGGTTTAATGAAAAGCTTCCAAAGCCATAATAGCTTTGGAAGATATTCCAGAGAGTTTAGAAAATTCTACATCAAAAGAAGTTTAACACTTAAAAGTTTTAGTAAAAACTTCAGAGAGTAAATTTCTTTTGGAAGAAAGTTGTTCTTTAAACATACAAGTCTTTAATAAAAAAGATAAGCTTCGGAAGAGAATTTCTTCCAAAGGTATATTTTCTTAAGTAGTTGTTTGTTCTAATTACTTAAATTTCTTCAGAAGGTAAACAAAAAATCTTGCGAAGGATAAAAGATAAAAATTTCAAGAGAAAAACAAGGGCATATGTAAGTGATACAATAGACAACTTTAGGACACAAAAATGTTTTAGAAATAATATGATTAAGTTTTAAGAAAAGTTATTCAAAGTTAATTATCCCAATAGCCGAAACAAGATATTTAAATCTCTATTCATCAAAAACTTTTGTAAACAGATCAGCATATTATTCATTTGTGTTAACTTTGACTAATTTTATTAATATCTTTTCAAAATTATCTCTAATCAAATGATACATGATATTAATGTGTTTTGTTATTGACTGTTGCACAAGATTCTATGTGATAGAGATGGCACTATTGTTGTCTATCTGGATAGGAGCCTCCATAAAGTTGAATCCATAGTCTAGCATCTAATTCTAAATCCAAAGTACTTGAGCACAACAGCTTGCATCAACAATATATCCAGCTTCAACAGTTGATGCAGATACACAAGATTGCTTCTTGCATTGCCATGAGACAACCCTTCCACCAAGGAGCTAAAATCCCCCTGATGTAGACTTTGTAGTCATGTTGCAACCACCATAATCACTATCTGTATATGCATATAGATTGAAATCAGAATTCTTTGGATACCAAAGGCCAAGTGTTAGAGCACCTTTGAGATATCTTAGAATTCTCTTGACAGTGATTAGTTGTGACATCTTAGGGTTGGCTTGATATCTTGCATAAATACATGTGGCAAACATGATATTAGACCTGCTAGCTGTAAGGTACATAAGAGACCGAATCATAGTTGTGACATCCGGTAATTTTCAATTACCAAACTCCGTTAGTTCCGTTAAGTCTTGCATACACGTGTCGTGAGCACACACTAGTTGTCGTTGAACGTTGGTGACTTAATAATAATAATATATAATAAACAATAATAATCTAATTAATAATATTGATTATTATTTGTGATTATGTGGTTCATGATTTTAAAGAATTTTAAATGTTTGTTTTGTAAATTTTACGCGATAACGTGACAACGTGCAAAATATATTCCGTGTGTTGTGTAACTTATTGTAAATGTCTAGGATTATTATTATTATTGGTTAATAATACTTGTGTTTGGTAGTTAAAAACTATTTAAAAGTAGTAGAAAGATAGTTTTTATAAAATAAATTAAAGGGGTTATTTGGTAAATATTCTAAAACTAAATATTACCAAAATTAACAAAACCCTAGCCCCCAAACCCCCCCCCCCCCCCATTCGGCCGAAACCCCTCTCACCACTCTCCCTTTTGCGAATTTGATCCAAGAACAAGAGCATAAGTCAAATTCCAAGTGGTTTCAAGTATTACAAGTTGATTGCAAGTGATAATCATCATCTAAGCACATCTAAAGGTTAGTTTTGATTAGTTTTTCATGTTGATTGTTCTTGATGAACCCTAGATTCGAAATTGGTGATGATAATATGAAATTGATGATTTTAGTTGTTGATATGATCTTAGTTAGATTGTATGAATGCTAGATTATGTTGATTATGCAAGAAATCCATGGTTTGATCATCTAGTTCATACATTGACATAAGCCGAAAATTTTGTTCTTGGAATTCATGATTTGATGATGCTAAGATGTTAGATGTGATGCTTAAATGTTAGTTTAATTGAATTGTACAAGAAAATTTATGAAATTGTGATATTGATCATGACTTACTAAAAGTAGAAACTTTTGTGTATGATGTTGGGAATTTGGATGTTTTGGAGGTGATTAGCATGTTAGAATGAATGCTATGAACTTCATTAGGTATATAATTGTTGAAATTATAGTTGAATTGGATGCTAGATCACTTTTGGGTATTACTTTCCCAAAAGGGAAACTTTATTTTTGTAGAACTTTGGATGTGATGATTTAGGCATGCTTGTGATGTTAAGATCATGTTAGAATGATTGTTGATGATGTTTGTTGTGTTAGAATGATTGTGGATGATGTTTGTTGTGTTAGAATGTGTAATTGAGTTGTATGGATGCTTGTTTGTTCACACGTCTTGCGGTAAAACTCCACACGTGGATTTTGAGGGTGTGACAATTGCCCTGGAAAGGTGTTCATCCACACACTCCCCCTCAAGATCAGGACCAAGTGAGTGGTTTCTAGCTATGGGTGTCTTAGCAAACTTACAATCAATCATGTTGAATCTTCTAAGTATGTCCTGAACATACTTTGAATGACTTATGAAGATGCCATCTTCAACTTGCTTCACTTGTATTCCAAGAAAGAAATTGAGTTCCCCAATGGCACTAATTTCAAATCTATCCTTCATCAGTTTCTCAAAGTCTTTGCAGAGCTTTAGATTAGTTTATCCAAAGATTATGTCATCTACATATACTTGAACTAGCATTAAGTCATTTCTTATTCCTTTAATGAAGAGAGTTCCATCTATAGTACCTCTTCTGTAGTCATGCTTACAAAGATACTGAGATAAAGTATCATACAACTTTATTGATGCTTGATGCAACCCATAGAGAGCTTTATCAAGCGTGCAAACATAATTAGGATGATCAGGATCTGCAAACCCTAGTGGTTATTTGACAAAACCTCTTCATCAATCACTACATAAAGAAAAGCACACTTGACATCAAGCTGGTAGACCTTGAAGTTCTTGGATGCAACAAAAGCCAAGAATATCCTAATAGCTTCTAATCTTGCAACAGGAGCACAGACATCTGTATAGTCATTTCCTTCTTCTTGTGTATATCCTTGAACGACTAGTCTTACCTTGTTTTTGATGACAAGTCCTCTATCATATTTTTTATTCCTAAAAACCCATTTGGTTCCTATAGTAGTCTTTCCATGAGGAAGAGGACATAGGTTCCAAACCTTTTGCCTTTTGAATTGAACTAGCTCCTCCTGCATAGCTTCAACCCAACTTACATCCTTTAGAGCCCCATCAATCTTCTTAGGCTATATCCTAAGAAAGCCAATGAAAGGCTTCCATTTATGCCAAAGTTCATAAGGAGTCTTACCATGTGTCTTAACTACTAAAACTCTATTTTGCACATAATAAGTCATGTTAACAGCCTCTACCCAGAAGGTAATGGGTTGTTTAGAGTCAGACAACATAGTTATTGCAGCCTCAATAAGTGTCTTGCTTCTCCTCTTAGCAACGCCATTTTGTTGAGGAGTCTTAGGAGCAATGTATTGTCTTGTAATACCTTTTTCATCACAAAATGTATCAAGAATTTGGTTCTTGACTTCAGTTCCATGATCACATATTATGGTTTTGACCTTGTGATTAGATTGATTCTCAATCTTTAAGATGAAATTCTTCAAAATCTCAGGGGTCTCATCCTTAGTTCTAAGAAAGAAATCCCAAGTGAATCTTGTAAAGTCATCCGTGATCACCCAATAGTAAGAGGTCCTTCCTAGACTCATTACATTGGTAAGGCCAAAGAGATCTATGTATAACAAGTGTAGGGGAGCAGTGATGGAGTTTCTTTCTTTTGGCTTGTGAAATACCTTGTGTTGCTTCCCTTTCGGGCATGCAACAAAGTGGTCATCACTTGTAAACTCTTTCTTTGGCATTCCAGTTACCAAGTCATTCTTAATTACATTATTCGTGTTCTTAAAGTTTACATGGCACATTTTTTATGCAAAGATGAAAGACTCATGACTATTTGGTTTACATAGAAAGCATGAAACTTCTCTTGACGGAGATGTTTCTTGCAAATCCTAGGGACTCTGAGTAGGATATGCTCTTGAGGAATAACCATCCCTGGCTTGAGAACAATGCACTCATGCTCAGTAAAAAGCATGTTGTGTCTATAATCACAAAATTGATATACATTCAAAAGATTGTATCCATGATCCTTGACAAACCTTACCTTCTCAATGTTGAGCTTACCATTTGTGACTTTGCTCCTTTTAGCAATGTAACCTCCAGCATCCCCACTAAAAGCAACTAGCCCTCTATCAATATTCTCAAAATTTTAGAGTAGTGATCCATTGCATGTCATGCACCTAGAATAGCCACTATCAATGATCCATACATTCTTGTTTTTCTTGAGTTGTTCCTGCATAAAAGAGATGTTTAGTTACATCTTGGTGGGCTTATCATAAGAAGTAAAAACAATGCAATAGTAATTGATCTCATAGACAAATTTGGAGGATCATTTGCTGATGTTGATGAAGAATTTTATATGAAATGGATTTGAGACAAAGTTAATATAAGAGGATAAACTTTGAAATCTGGATGTTGATCCCACCTCTGAAACTGAAAAAGGTAGTTTTCTTGGAAGTTAAAAATCTTCCGAAGGTATTTTGTCTTCGGAAGTTTTGATAAGAACTTCCGAAGCTAAAATGGCTTTGGAAAGAATTTCAAAGATTATAGAGAATTTTGCCAAGGAAGATATTTAGACTTGGAGATTTTATTCTAACATAAATAAAATCTTCCATTGCTTTTGGATGAAATTGTTCCTCAAAAACATATAAGTACTTATATTCATTTATGCTTTAAAATATATTAGAAAATTTTCTTTCAAAAGTAAGTTGAAATAAGTAGTTATTTGTTTTGGATGACATAATTTTCTTCCAAAGGTAAAGAGATATCTTCCGAAAGAAAAATGATCAAAATTCTAGATAATCTAAGAGAGAAAAAAATTTAAATATTTTTCTTCCAAAGTAAACAAGGGCTTATGAAGGTGAAGAAAGAGACAACTTAGGACACACAAATTGTAGAAATAATATAAATTAAGTTTAAAGAAAATCTAACCAAAGTTAGTCATCCCAATAGCTTATATAAGATATTAAATCTTTGTTCATCAAATGCTTTAGTGAACAAATCAGTATATTGTTCATTTGTGTTAACTTTAACCAATTAGATTAATCCTTTTTAAAGTTATCTTTAATTAAATGATACCTAATGTTGATGTGATTTGTCCTTGAGTGCTTCATAGAATTTTCTGTAATAGAGATAGCATTATTGTTGTCTATATAGATTAGAATCTCTTTAAAATTGAATCCATAGTCTAACATCTGATTTTGAATCAAAAGCACTTGAGCACAACATCTAGCAGCACTAATGTATTCAGCTTCAACAATTGATGTAGACACATAGGATTGATTCTTGCATTGCCATGAAACAATCCTTCCACCAAGGAATTGATATTCCTAAGATATAGACTTTGCATTCATATTGCAGCCACTATATTCACTATCTATATATGCATACAGGTTGAAGTTAGAATTCTTTGGATACGAGAGGGCTAATGTAGCAGGACCTTTGAGATATCTTAGAACCTGCTTGACAGTGAGCAGGTGTGACATCTTGGGTTTGGCTTGGTATCTTGCACAAATACATGTGGCAAACATGATATCACACCTCCTAGCTATGAGGTACATAAGAGACCCAATCATAGCCCGGTAAAGACATTCATCTACACACTCCCCCTAAAGATCAGGTCCAAGGGAGTGGTTTCTGGCTATGGGTGTCTTTGCAACCTTACAATCAGTCATGTCAAATCATGTAAGTATGTCTTGTGCATACTTTGATTAACTTATGAAGTTGCCACTATCAACTTTCTTCACTTGAATTCTTAGAAAAAAATTGAGTTCTCCCATTGCACTCATTTCAAATCTAATTTTCATCAGCTTCTCAAAGTCTTTGCAAAGCTTTGGATTGGATGACCCAAAGATAATGTCATCTACATATACTTGAACTATCATTAAGTCATTCCATGTTCCTTTGATGAAGAAAGTTCCATCTATAGTACCTCTTTTGTAACCATGTTGACAAAGATACTAAGATAGAGTCCCATACCACTCCTTTAGAGCTTGGTGTAGCTCATAAAGAGCTTTATCAAACTTGCAAACATAATCAGGATGATTCGGATCTGCAAAGCCAGGTGGTGTTTCACATACACCTCTTCATCAATCACCCTATATAGAAAAGCACACTTGACATCAAGCTGATAGACTCTATGTACTTGTATTTGCATGCTTTCAAATACAAGGTACCCTATGGTCCTTTGATTAAAACCAATTTTTAATCTTAAAAAAATATATTAAATCAATTTAATAACCTTTTATTACTTTTTAATGATAAAGAACCATTAATTTTCAGCTTGTTAAGTTTGTTAATAAGTTTGTAATGCATGTCAAGATTTCAACCATACAACCAAATAACAAACATTCAAACAACCATAAACATACAAACATGAGTGCATCACCATAGCCACTAAGTTGACAACACTTGTTTGCCATCACAAGTGTCATCATAAGGTCTTTCCTAAGGGTTGAATCAACACAAAATTGAGGTCATCTTAGACCCCCACTTGAACTTGCATCCATATGCTTCAATTCCATGTCTTTGATGTCCATCTTTGGGTCTTGATCTTGTGCATCTTCCTTTAACAAAATTGTATCCTAATACATTTTTCTAATAAAAGAAATGCACCTAATCTATTAATTACATAACCAAATGAACAAATAATTACAACCCAAATAATAAACACAAATATTACAACCCAAATGAATGAATAAAACCAACCATTCCAATCATCCAAATCAAAAGGCCAAAGGCTAGGTTATGCACACTAACAACCAATGATCATATCATCCAAACATATAATGAAACCCCACTTAAAACCACCAAATTTCAGCCAACATAAACTGAAATTTTTGGGTTTTAAACATTGTCCAAACAATCAACACTCATAATATGTATATCTTTCAATGTCTAATCACTAGCATGTGTGATATGACCTTCAAAGTTGGGAATCATTCAAACAAAAATAGCAGCCCAAAATCAGCCTATAATAAGTGATTATACATCTTTAAAACCGATTTTAAAGACAAGGAACAAGCAAGTTATCCACATAACCGGCTCTAGATGCCATTGATGGGTTTGATAGAACACAAAGTAAACAAGTTCAACCTTTTAAACTTTCTGAAAACGCAGCGGAAGTATAGAATTATAACATGTTTATAATCTAAAAAATCCATGTTCTTAATGATGTTTTAAGATGAAAAACAAACCCAAATCAAAAGGATCTTAAATATGTGAATGAACAAGCTATGAACACAAGTTAAGCAACATAAAATCACAGCTTCAATGAGCTGTGATTACTACCTTATTCCAGCCAAAATGTCGACCAAGAAAGGGTTGAAAATGCTTGTGAATCGGCCAAGACTCCAAGGAAGAAGCCCTCAAGCTTGTATACCCCCAAGCCTCCTTGCAATCACCTTCTTGTTAGGAAGATTCACCACCAAAAAGCTTCAAAAACCCTCTAAAACAAGCTGCTAGAACTGTGGGTTTTGAGAGAGAGGAGAGAGCTTTTTTTATCTATTGCATGTCAAGAGATTGGATAGAGAGAATCAATGAACAAGACTTGTTAATGTGTGTTATGTTCAAGGAAAAAGGTCCAATCCCCTAACAAGGGGGGCGGCTGAAATTTTTGTTTTAAAAGGGTTTCCCACCCTTTTTGATTGAACACATACACATAAGTTAAAATGTCTTGTAACTAGACATACAATTAACCATTTAATTGTATGTACAAGTTATATAACTTATACAATTAATCATATAACTTATAAGTTATAATCTCTCATTATTATTTGGTGTCATCTAACCAATTTAAATAACACATCAAATAATATTATTGAACAAAATATCCTAATAAGTTGTTCCCTCTCATATGCAACTTATTTTGAAAACTCATTTTCTAAATTGGTGGAAACATTTAATTGCATGATCATATCATCAATTGAATATTAATTGGTGTTTGCTAAGCTTGTTATTGGGTATAACCCGACTTGGATCATAACGTACTAACCACATCAATATTCTACGTGTCTTGGGCACACAGAATCCAACAATCTCCCACTTGCCCAAGATTCATAGAAGATTGATGCAAGCAGTAAATACCGCCTAACAACAGTTTACTGCCCTTAATACGCATGACTTATAGCCATTCAATAACATCATCCCTTTCAAGTACCCAACTTGAAATGATTTAGGTGAATTAATCATCTATCCTTTTGTTACAGATGTCATGTTAAATCGAAGGACATAGAATGATCATTCCTTGTTGATTTAACTTAATCAGGCCTTAGACATCTAACTCTGAACGAATAAGAGAAACAAATTCCATCTTGACCACATATTTTTTTCACAAACACCTCATGTCATACCTGAACATACCCTTATGTCCTCTTCACTATTTCAGGATAGTGAAGAATAAGCTCAAGATATAGCACTTGGTGAATATCAAAACCCAATATGTATCTCAAGTCTGAGGATACCAAATGATATTCACCTTTACTCAAATTTACTTATGATCTATCAATAAGATTCCATGTAATAAAATTTGAGATGCGGGTTAGTCCAATATTTGTATCCCACAAATATCTATGAACCTTGTAGCAACCCATTGCTCTGTATTCATTCTTAGGAATATCAACCAATCCAAGTTCATAATAGTCTTATCCTCAATACTTGTTCCCACAAGTCTGAACGACTACGTACATTTAGAGTAAACAATTTACTCATGGATTAAACATGCTAGATTGGAACATTAATTGAAACATTATAACCAAATAATTTTATTCAAATAATAAAGAGTTCCACATATCCAAATACAAAATTTACATATCAAATCCAATCACTAGAATATTGATGTCCCATGGCACAAGTATGACCTTCATGCTTTGCCTTTTCAAGGAGCTTCGTGAGAGGATCCAGAATGTTCTGATCCGTGTGAACTTTGCGAATACATATCTTTCCCTTTTCAACTTCAGCTCGTATGTAGTTGAATCTCCGCTCAATGTGCCTAGTCTTTTGATGAGCACGAGGTTCCTTGATTTGAGCAATCGCACCCTTGTTATCACAAAAGATCTCTAGGGGGTCCTGAATGGAAGGGACAACCCCCAGATCGGCAATGAATTTCTTTAACCATGCAGCTTCTTGAGCTGCCAATGAGGCGGCGACGTATTCTGCTTCTGTAGTTGATAGAGCCACCACATCCTATTTGGAGCTTTTCCAAGAGACCGCTCCTCCATTCAGAATGAAAATATATCCCGATTGCGACCGAGAATCATCACGATCAGTTTGGAAACTCATATCCGTGTAACCCTTTATAACCCGAGTTCCTCATCACCAGATCCATAGATTACAAACATATCTCTTGTCCTCCTTAGGTACTTAAGTATGTTCTTAACAGCCATCCAATGACTGCTTCCAGGATTTTGCTGGTAACGGCTTGTCATGCTTAAGGCGCATGACACGTCTGGTCGAGTGCATATCATCGCATACATGATGGATCCAATAGCAGATGGGTATGGGATAGCCTTCATTTTATCTTGCTCATCCTTTGAGCTAGGACATTGAGTCGTACTCAATATCGTTCCTCTTTGAATAGGTACGATACCTTTCTTAGAGTTTTCCATCTTGAACCTTTTCAAGATTTTATCAATATACGCACTTTGATTTAAACCAATCAACCGCCTTGATCTATCCCTATAGATCTTTATTCCCAGAATATAGGCGGCTTCTCCAAGATCCTTAATGGAAAAACAACTTCCAAGCCAGGTTTTTACACCTTCCAAGGTTGGAATGTCATTTCCAAATAGTAGTATGTCATCAACATACAATACTAGGAAAGTTATTGTGCTCCAACTAGCCTTCTTATACACACAAGCCTCATCAGCGTTTTTGATGAAGCCAAATTCTTTATCTCCTCATCAAAATGATGATTCCAGCTTCTCGATGCTTGTTTCAATCCATAGATTGATTTGTTTAACTTGCATACTTTATTAGGATGTTTTGGATCGACAAAACCTTCAGGCTGAACCATATAAACGTCTTCCTCAACATATCCATTTAGGAAGGCGGTTTTGACATCCATTTGCCAAATCTCATAATCATAATGAGTAGCTATGGCAAACAATATCCTTATAGACTTTAGCATCACAACAGGTGAGAAGGTTTCATCATAATCAACCCCTTGAGTTTGAGTGAAACCCTTCGCTACAAGTCTAGCTTTATAAGTATCCAAGTTTCCATGCATATCGGTTTTCTTCTTGAAAACCCACTTACTTCCAACTACCTTGGAATTAAGAGGTGGTACAACAAGTTCCCAAACTTGATTGTCATACATGGATTGCATCTCAACGTTCATGGCCTCAAGCCATTTGTCATAATCCAAATTGGACACTGCATCATGGTATGTGGTTGGCTCATCTGAATCTACCACATAGCATCCATCCATGAAAAATCCGTATCTTTCAGGTGGATTACTAATTTTACCACTTCTACGAACGTTTTGTGTGTATTGATCAACCACTTGATCAACTTCAATATCCTCATGTTGAGTGCTAGTTTCAACCAAACGTGCATCGGGTTGTGGTTCTTGATCCTCCTCAAGATCCACTGTTCTACTGCTAGTTCCTTCCATAAGGAACTGTGCTTCTAAGAACTCACCCTTTCTGGCAACAAACACCTTTTGTTCCAGTGGATCATAGAAATAATATCCCATAGAATCTCTAGGATATCCAATAAAGGTACACTTGGTGGATCGGACTTCTAATTTGTTTGGGGTGGGAGTCTTAACATAAGCCTCACAACCCCAGACCCTTAAGTATGATAGGGATGGAACTCTTCCATGCCATATCTCAAAAGGTGTCCTTTCCACCTTTTTGGTTGGGGCCATATTTAAAATACGGGCCGCGGAGAGCAAAGCAAAACCCCAAAATGATAGAGGTAATGTGCTTCTAGCCATCATAGATCGGATCATATCCAATAAGGTTCGATTCCTCCTCTCAGACACACCATTGTGTTGTGGTGTTCCGAGTGGAGTGAGTTGTGAGACAATCCCACAACTCCTAAGATGATCTTGGAAAGCATCACTTAGGTATTCACCTCCCCTATCGGTATGGAGAACTTTAATTGACTTGTTGAGTTGATTTTCCACCTCATTCTTGATGATTTTGAACATTTCAAAAGCTTCATCTTTGTGTATTAATAAGTACACATACCCATAGCGACTATAATCGTCGGTAAAGGTAATGAAGTATCTCTCACCATTCCTAGTCATTGGCTTAAAAGGACCACATGCATCCGAATGTATGATTCCTAATAAATCTTTTGCCCTTTCGTTAGTTCCACTAAAGGGTGCCTTAGTCATTTTACCTTGTAAACAAGATTCACACACATCAAATGAATCACATTCATTTGTTTTTAAAAGACCATTCTTTTGAAGAGTTTGTATACGCTTCTTGTTTATATGACCAAGACGACAATGCCAAAGATAGGTATCACTCAAATCCAACTTGAGTTTTTTGGTGTTAGTATGGTACAATGAACTATTTAAAGCATTTTCATGAACCAATTCATAAATACCATTAATGGGTATAGCTTTAAAATAGAACATATTATTTAAAGAAACATGAATATCATTTCAATAAAAGATAATACATAATCATAAAGTCTTAATTGGGATACAGAAATAATGTTCCTAGCCACTTGGAAGTTTTAGGATGTAGTCCCCACGAGCTTCAACTTGGACTTTGGTTCCATTGCCCATGAAGAGGCTAACATCCCCTTGATTGAAGTCCCTACTTGTTGGACCAAAATAACCAATGAGCCGGATCAGAAAAACCTTAAGTCCCACAGACGTCACAACAACTGCTGAAGTCCACAACAGCTGAAGACAAGTGCTGAAGACAAAGTCTGAAGACACAAGTGCTGAAGACAAAGTCTGAAGACAAGTGCTAAAGACAAAGTCTGAAGACACAAGTGCTGAAGACAAAGTCTGAAGACACAAGTGCTGAAGACAAAGTCTGAAGACACAAGTGCTGAAGACAAAGTCTGAAGACAAGTGCTGAAGACAAAGACTGAAGACACAAGTGCTAAGACAAAGTCTGAAGACAAGTGCTGAAGACAAAGACTGAAGACACAAGTGCTAAAGACAAAGTCTGAAGACACAAGTGCTGAAGACAAAGTCTGAAGATACAAGTGCTGAAGACAAAGTCTGAAGACACAAGTGCTGAAGACAAAGTCTGAAGACGAGTGCTGAAGACAAGTATCAGTCGTTGTCACAACAGCTGAAGAGGTCTTCTTCAGTAGTTGTGACGGTTTTCTTTTAGTAGTTTTATGTTTTTCTTTTCAGTAGTTTTGTAAAACGACTGAAGAGCTTGTTCTTCAGTCGTTGTAGTTTCAGTAGTTTCGTATCAGTAGTTTTATGTTTTATACTTAGCACTCTGATATGTTCTCAGTAGTTGTGAACATTTCAGTAGTTTGTTAAGTTTTAGTTATTTTTGTAATAAATCTGCCAGATGTCACTATCCCGTGATATCAGCAGTAATTGCACTCTATACAAGGAGTGTCAACCTAATTGTAATCGGTGAATGATTGAGCATAAACATTTGATATTATTGAAACATTCCTTTTCACAGAAATATATTCTCTCATTACAACCGTATTTGTTCTTAATGCATACGAATATCAAATTCTTGCTATAATTTGTCTAATTCTTGTTCTTATTCCGCTGCGTTACACTCTAATCCATCAAACTTGAGATCACTGATCCTGTCAAATGGTATCAGAGCTGGTTAATCATTGATCGATCCAATAATTGATCATTGAAACTGCTATCCAAGATCCAAGTTTGATTGAATTAGCATTTTTGCAAGAAACGGTTATAGAGATTGAATTTTCTATGTTTTTGGACATTCATCGTAAGATTTATTCTTAGTTTTCATTAAGTCTGTTGTGGTATGTGTAAAATCTTTTAAATGCTTGAATTTAATTGTATTTGGACCTAAAATGACTACTCCTTCCAATGATCCTCACAATACTGGTTCCTCAACCAAGCCTCCGATGCTGGTTAGGAATGAGTACAACATATGGCAACGACGAATGCTCCATCACCTGTCTGTTAACAGCTCAGGTTGTTGGACATCAGTGGTACATGGTCCACACAAGCCTATGGTGAATAACCCGGAAACCAATCAAATGGTTCCGAAGAGGAGGGAGCAATACTCAGATGAGGATAAGAAATTGTTTGAGATTGATGCAAAAGCCCATGGAATTCTGGCCATGGCACTGCCCAATGAAATCTATTTTGGGCTAATGCATTATGAAACTGCCTATGACCTCTGGAATGCCTTGAAATAACAATTTGGAGGAACAGATGAGGTCTTGGCAAATAATAGAGAAATCCTTGCCCAACAATATGAGACATTCTCTCATAGGAAGGGTGAGACACTGACGCAACAGTTTGAGCGGTTCTCTTGTTTGATCTATGAATTAAAAATGGTCAAACATGAGTACACAAATAGCCAAATGAATAACAGATTTCTCAGATCACTGCTTGAGAGATGGGACACATATACTATTGTCCTACGCTCCAGTGCAAATTTGGACAAACTATCTCTCACCCAACTCCATGGGAAATTGCTCACATTTGAGAGAGAGATAGAACAGAAATGAAAACTGTCATCATCTGGAAAGCTCACTGATGATTTTGTACCAGGAAACACTACCTTGCTAAGTGATGAGTCAGAGTATGCAGGATCAGAATGCCACTATGATGAGTATATTGATTTCACCTCAAACAATTCTAATCATGCCTTTGTGAGTGTTGATTGTCATTCTGGTAATAATAGTGACAATCTATGCATTATTATGGATGATTTGAAGGGCATTGCTGATGATGATTTAGAAGAGATGGATATTTTGAGCCAAATGGCCTTGATCAATATCAGATCTCAGAAATTCTACAAGAGAACTGGAAGGAAATTTCCTGGACTCTCTGACAAAACCAAAGTCGGTTTTGACAAGAGCAAGTTGAAGTGTCACAAATGCCACAGGCTTGGACACTTCGCAAGAGAGTGTAGATCAACTGGATCTAACACTTCTTCACCCTTTTTGACTTTTCCAAATAACAATTCACAATTCAAAGGGCAACATTCTGCTGGTTCTAGTCATTCATCACACCCTCAATCTCCTGCATATTTTGTTCCTCAGGGTCAAATGCCATATCCTTATCCCTGCTATTATATGCCACAATCAAATCAAGTTCAAGCTCCTATAGTACCACAATCTCATGCACTACCAGAACCTCAACCATCTCTATCTCAATCACAACCTCATCACAGCTTCTTCACACCTGGAGTCGTTGACTGGAGTAGCTTACCTGATAACTTGTCTGGTCACACTGAGCAATACTATGCTAGTGCTAGTCAACATGGTGGTGAACACCCTTTTGGAAATCTTGCTCTCATGGCTCTGGAGTCTACTGAGGGTTCCTATTCAAATGCATCATCTTCACAGGTAACTCAGGTATATTCAGAGGCTAAAGCCAAGTTATGTTCTGAATCATGCATAGCTTCCTTTGTCTCTATTAGAGAGGCAAATGTAGCATTAATAAATCAAAAACTTGAGTTTGAGAAAACCATTTTCAAAAGAAAAGCTGAGTATGAGTCTGCTCTTAACAGTAAAAGTGATGAGATTTATAAGCTTAAATGCCAATTAAATGATGAAAAGGCCAAGCTAGAGGTTATTCTGGAAGACCACAGGAGTCTCAAAGAAAAACTTGCAGTAACCCAAGTTGAGTGTGAACGCTGGGTCTCATCATGCAAGGGATTTGAAATGCTTCTTAGCAAGCAAACTGCTTCAACTGTGAAGTTTGGCATTGGTTACAACCATACTGCTCCACCAACAGACTTTACTCCTAACTCCATAGTTAACTCTGAAAGTGATAGCAATCTCCAAACCACATTATCGTGTGAGTCATTCTCTAATGATAATCTAAGATCAGAGAATGAAACCAGTGTTAAGATCTCAACAAATAAATTGACTGATGGTCTAACTACTGAGACTCATATGAAGCTGAGTACTTCAGATGTTGTTCCTCAATGTACCCCAAGTACTAAAAGAGACCCAACATCTGAAAAGCATTTCAAATCAGTTGAAATACAAGGGCTAACAACTGCTGAGGAATCCATCAGCAAGTCTATCAGGATGGATGGAAAACAGTTGAATTATCAGTCTTCAGCTGTTACAAATCCTTTAGTACCTAGTACTGATAGGAGGAAAGTACTGAAGATCACACCTTCAGTAGTTTCCACTTCAGCAGTAAAGATGTCCAAGATGAAGAATAAACCATGTGAAATTTGTGGTAAATTCAATCATCTAACTGATGAATGTTGGTACAAAAAGGGTTTAAAGCTCCAAAGGGATGAGCTCATTAAACTAGAAATAAATAAAATGAAAACTGAGTTTGAGACCAAGTTTGTACCACAATCATCACCTGATAAACCCAAGGCCTTACCCAAATCCACTAAGAAGGATACGGTTTATCAGAAGACAGCTGATATTGTTCCTTATGATAAACATAAGACTAAGTCTGTGAAGTCTAAGAAGGAGGAAATGGTGGGTCACAGGAACTCATCAAAAACAAGCTCTGGAGTGTCAAATGAACTGAAAGCTCGAGCTTCAAATCAGACACAACTTGTTATGATGGTTCAGCATCTGTTGGGGAGAGTTAACCAACTTGAAGCCCATGTGATCAAACCACTGAGAGGAATTCCAGGCCCAAATCCATTTCAGCTCCATCTCCATCTTCATCAGTTGTTAATCATGAGAAACCAGCTATGGTTAAATCTGTTGATAAAGTCAGTCCCAAAACCAAAAAGGTTTGGGTCTCCAAAGCTAACTAGTTTCTTATGATTGTGCAGGGTTCTTCAGCATGCCAAAGAAGCATCTGGTATGTGGACAGTGGAGGATCCATGCACATGACTGGGAGCAGCTCTCTTCTTCATGATTACTCTCAGGGAAAGAATGGATTTGTCTCATTGGAAATGATGCTAAAGGTTACATCATTGGAAAGGGATTTGTGTCTAATGGAGATATTAGATTTGATGATGTCAACCATGTGGAGAATCTCAAATACAATGTGTTGAGTGTAGTCAGATGTGTGACAAAGGACATGTTGCTCTTTTCACAAGCCAGAACTGTAGGATTCTGTCTTCCAAGGTTCTGAGCCTGATTGACAAAGTACTGGATGATAATACTCTCTGAAGGCCAACAGGATAGGAAGAGTATATGCCTTGGATCTGTCAAAGAAAATTGAGTTAAGAGGCCATCCATGCTTGTTTTCCAAGGCCTCTCTCCAAGAATCTAAACTATGGCATAGAAGGCTAGGTCATGTTAATCTCAAAAACATGAATCAGCTGATCCACAAGAGTTTAGTGAGAGGTCTTCCAATAAAGGAGTTCAATTGTGATGAAATCTGCACTGCATGCTTAAAAGGGAAACAACATAAAGTTTCATTTCCAACATAGAAGAATCCAAGTCTAATGCCTGCTTACAACTACTGCACATGGATCTTTTTGGTCCTGTGAAGGTAATGAGTATGGCAAAGAAGAAATACTGTCTAGTAAGTATGGATGATTACTCTAGATATGTATGGACCTTCTTCTTGCATTCAAAGGATGAGGCTGCTCAGTCCATTATGAACTTTGTGTTACACGTTGAGAAGCAGTATTCTCTACCAGTTAAGTGTGTGAGGAGTGACATGGTACTGAATTCAGAAACCACACTCTTGATGAGCTTTACTTGTCAAAGGGAATCAAGAGGCAGTATAGCATCCCAAGGACTCCAGAGCAAAATGGAGTAGTGGAGAGAAAGAACAGGACCCTCATTGAAGCTGCAAGGTCCATGTTGGCTAATTCTAGTTTGCCACTGACCTTTTGGGCTGAAGCTGTCAATACAGCCTGCTATATACAGAATAGAGCCTTAGTAAATCAGAGGTTGATGAAAACTCCTTATGAAGTTTTACATCATTTGGCCCCTTTGATTTCATTCTTTAGAGCATTTGGGTGTCCCTGTTACATTTTTAACACAAAGGATCAACTCCAAAAGTTTGATTCTAAGGTGGATGCAGGGTATTTTGTTGGGTATTCATCCACTTGCAAGGCTTATAGAGTATTCAACTGTCGGACAAAGATAGTTGAAGAAACCTTGCATGTGAAGTTCAATGAATCCCCTAAGGATACAATTCCACAAAACCCTATGGAGGTGTTTGATCTTGACATTCTGCAATATGTTCCTTATCAACCACCTGCTGTTGCAGATCATATGAATCCATCATCTTTTGTAGCTAGTCATCCATCTGGTGTTACTGATGATGATGATGATATCAGTAATCACCTTTTCAAGTTTAGTGATCAACTGCCTGATTCAGCTAGACCTGATGTTCCTGTAGCTTCAGTAGCACAATCCACAACAAATGCTGATGAGATTTCTACAACTTCAACTTCCTTTGAATTACCATCTACTGATTGGTTTCAAGGAAATGCTTCACCATCACCATCTCTTGCTGCTGAGCCTGCTACAAACACTTGCACAGATCTTATTGTGTACCAAGAACATTGGTGATATCAATGCTAGCGTTTCAACAAGAAGTAAATTGTCAAATTTCTGCTTTGCTTGATTTCTCTTCATTAGTCAGCAAGAGCCAAAGAACTATCACATTGCTTTAAGGGACAATGGATGGGTTGAAGCCATGCAGCTTGAGCTTCTTCAGTTCAAGAAACAACAAGTGTGGGAACTGGTTCCTCTACCTCCAGGTAAGTGTGCAATAGGCACTAAATGGGTGTTTAGGAACAAAACTGATGAAAATGGGCTTATTGTTAAGAACAAGGCCAGACTGGTTGTACAGGGGTTTTCACAAGAGGAAGGTATTGATTATAATGAAACCTTTGCCCCTGTAGCCAGATTGGAAGCAATTCGATTGTTTTTAGCTTATGTGGTTATCACAACCTTAAAGTTTTTCAAATGGATGTCAAAAGTGCATTTTTGTATGGGAAAATTAAAGAAGAGGTTTTGTGTGTCAACCACCAGGTTTGAGGACAATAAACATCCTAATTGGGTGTATAAGCTTGATAAGGCTCTCTATGGGTTGAAACAAGCTCCTAGAGCCTGGTATGAGACATTATCAAACTTTCTTCTGGAAAATAATTCACTAGAGGCTCCATAGATAAGACTTTATTCATTAAGAAAGCTGGGCAGCATAATCTACTTGTTCAAATTTATGTAGATGATATTATTTTTGCATCCTCTGATCCACAGTTGTGTGATGCCTTTACAACGTTGATGCAACAGAAGTTTGAAATGAGTGCCATGGGAGAAAAATTTCTTTCTGGGTTTGCAAATCAAACAAAAGGCTAATGGAATTTTCATTCATCAGTCCAAATACACAAAAGATCTTTTGGAAAAGTTTGATTTACAAAAGTGTAAGCCCTGTTCTACTCCCATGTGCAACCCCACACAACTGGATACAGATCAGAAAGGTAAAGTGGTTGATGAAACACTTTACAGATGTATGATTGGGTCCTTGATGTACTTAACAGCTTCTAGACCAGATATTATGTTTGCTACATGTGTTTGTGCTAGATTTCAGGCTGCACCTAAGGAGTCTCATTTGATTGCAGTCAAGAGGATCTTTAGATATCTGCAAGGCACTCCATCTCTAGGTTTATGGTATTCTACTAGACATTCTGGTAAATTAGTTGCTTTTTCTGACAGTGACTATGCAGGGTGTAAGTTGACAAGAAAGTCCATTCTGGAGGATGCCAATTCTTAGGCAACTGCTTGATTTCTTGGCAGAGTAAGAAGCAGACCTCAGTTGCTACATCAACTGCTGAACAGAGTACATTGTTGCTGCAAGCTGTACATCTCAGGTACTCTGGCTTCAAAACCAATTATTGGATTATGGCATAACAGAGACTAAGACCCCATTGTTAATGGACAGCTCTTCAGCTCTTTGTATTGTCAAGAATCCTGTCCAGCACTCTAGGACTAAACATATTGAAATCAGACACCATTTTATTAGAGATTGCTTTGAAAAAGGTCTGATTGATCCAAAATTTGTTCCTAGTGCTGATGAGCTTGCAGACATTTTCACTAAGCCCTTGGATAGCACAACTTTCCAAAACCTAGTGTTAAGGCTTGGTATGCTGCAGCTAGAATAAGTGACAACTACTGTTGATCTCAG
The DNA here is from genome assembly GCA_025506515.1 of Flaveria trinervia. Taxonomy (NCBI): domain Eukaryota; kingdom Viridiplantae; phylum Streptophyta; class Magnoliopsida; order Asterales; family Asteraceae; genus Flaveria; species Flaveria trinervia. The sequence continues at coordinate 60,247,680 of CM046441.1, forward strand.
CTCACAAGTATTGATGATCATTAGTTTATTACTGTCATATATATAAGTACTGAAGTTATTTTCCCTCCAGAAGTTTTCTTTAAACTACTAGAGCTTAACTTCTCAGTACTCAAGTACTTTATTTGTTAAAACAGTTGATGTAGTTACAACAGCTGATATAGCTACAACTACTGTTGTCAGAAATACAAATGCGTACTGATGTCCTATGAAACATCTGAAAACAGATGAAACGTCTGATGAGTATGTGTGAGGACAGTATGAAACAGCTGAAAAGCAATGAAATGACGACAACTACTGATGAGCCTTTTTGTCTTCAGTAGTTTCCCAACTATTGTTTCTTTCTAAACAACTGAAGCAAAACCATGTCTTCAGTAGTTTCACAACTACTAATGACTCACACCAAGTCTTCAGTTGTTTACAACAACTGATGGTAAAACCAAAGCCTTCAGTAGTTTCCCAACTAGTGATGACTAATACCAAGTCCTCAGTGTTTTCACCACCTAAAGTCAAAACTGTCTTCAGTAGTTTTATAAATATTGATGACTAAATCAGAGACTTCAGCTGTTTCAACGTCTGACGGTTAAAACCAAGTCTTCAGTTGTTTTATAACAACTGCTGATCACACCAATACGATCAGTCATTCCAAACCTCTGAAAGTTAATACCACGTCATCAGTAGTTTCAACAACTGATGACTAACACCAAAACCTTCAGTCGTTTTCTAACCCTACCCTTTAAATACCTTATCCCACCTTCAGAGTTTTTACTTTCTTCTCTTCTCAAACCTAACGTTCAAAAACTCTGTAACCTCTCTTCATCAATGGCGACCATGCAACTAAAACCGACACAACTGTGTCACACATCTCACAAATCGCCATACTGGACCAAGTTTCACAACGCCATTGATTTAATGGTTCAGTCACCTTACAAAACGGCTTTTCTGTTAAATCCCACCATATATGCCGAATCTCTTAACCAATTCTGGACAAACGTCACTCTGTCTCTGAGGAGAATGACACAGAGTCTCTTCAATCGTTTGTCCATCGTCAAAAAGTGGTCATTACTCCAGACACTCTTCGCCAAACCCTCAATCTGGATGATGCCACTTTCCCAACTGGTTATCCAAAGGGCACAATCGATCAATCATTTGCCCAGCATGGATACCAGGGTAACCTGAGTGCATCTACCATATTGAAGAAACATTTCCAGGATGCGAACGTCTCATCTTTCACATGGTAAATGTCTGCCTTGCCCCCAAGACTTCATCATGTGATCAAATGTCCACAAGGTGGCAACAGGTAATGTACTCCATCCTTGAGCAACAACCTTTAAATTTTTCTGAAATACTATTTTTAGAGCTCAAGGATATGGCCCAAAAACAACTTGCTAACCGTTGGATATTATATCCTCGGTTCATAATGGCCATAATTGAAAACCAGCTTCAAGCTGAGGGACTTGTTGGCCTGGGAGTCCCTGCTACGGCTGTATTGCCTGAAGTATACTCCCGGCACAACTCTGACCAATCACTAAAAATGGCTGCCAAGCTGCGCAAACCCAGCAGCTGGAACCCACAGCCACCACCTCCAAATCCAATGTCCCCACCAAACCCACTAAAAAGAAGACAAAAAAGGCTACTCAGGGAAATGAGTCCCCTGAGGATGCCCCTGCAACACAAACGCAGGCTATATCCACTGGTTATAACCCCCTAGTGGATACAAGGACTTCACCAGCCACAGCCGCTCAGGATTCCTCTCAAAAGGAGCCTGCAGCAACCAAAGAAGGGGTACCCACTAATCTGGGACCTTCTCATTTGAGGAGATTGCCATTGAAGAGCACCATTCTTCCCAGGTGCATACTGCTTTTACCCCATCTCCCACCGCAAACGCCCCACAAAGTCCTACTCTCATTATTGCAAACGTGCTGACTCAGCTGCATGCCTCTCCTCCTCCCCACAAACACCAACAAAGGGGAAAACCACAGCAATTGAGGAAAGGATCAACATGCTTCTGACAGCCCACAGCACAAGGGTTTAAACGTTCTATCTCCTGGTGTGGATATGGAGACTAGAACATCTGGTGAGGCTGCCACCTCTTCTGAATCAGCACATGATCAGACTGAGGCTGGTAACATAGCTAAGACTCACCAGAGGCAACAGCTGATGAAGGACATCGTCCTGAGGCTGGAAGTCCCCAGTTCCAAGAAAAAGGGGCACATGCTAAAAATGGTCTACACCCAGTGCATGTACATCCTGCTACAAGCAGGAGGTCAGGTGATTCAGCATCTGCTGATGATGACCTGGGCTTCTTTTATGATGTTCTGGCCTAGAACACAATTCTTGAGGAAGAAGTCAGTAGACTACAAAGACTACTTGACCAATTCTCTCAAACAGCAAGTCCATCTGCCACCAACATAAAGCCACAGATGGCACCTTCACCTGAAGGTCTCCAACACACTCAGCCACTCAAAACTTCCGAGCCACCAGCTTCTATTTCTGGCACTGCTTCTCAGGGACAGAACCCCTCTGAGCAAACAGCTGCTATTTTTCAGCAATCCGTACCTCTCATCACCCCAATAATCACAGACATTGTGATCAAAACCATGGATGAGAGGCTTCCCTCAATCATACAACCCCTGATGGAGGAATTGTGAGCACAAGGCTTTCTGCTACTCAAACCCTTGCAACCAATGCAACCAAAAAAGGGGAGAGTCAGTCAGTGAAAGCAAAGAGGAAGAGCATAGAGGGGAAGAAAGAAAAGGAGACTGAGAAGGAAGAGGAGTTTGTGAAGGGAGCTGACATTGATCAAGTGAGTGAAAGTCACAAAGACTTTCATGTCACATATAAGAAGAGGAAGGTTGAAGGAAAAGAAAAAGAACTCGAACTCGATGAGATGATCAAAATGGCGATGCTACACACAGTAAATCAATGGACTCCATTATTGATCAATTGTATAGACAGGGTTCGATACTGCACAGCTTGACTCAGAGATTAGGAGACTTGAAGTTGAAGAAATTAACTCAAGATGGGCAAGTTATGATGCATTAGAAAGAGAAAGACTAGAGATCATGATCAGATTCATTGCAAAGTACCTTGGGAGATCATTGATCGAGATTAAGTCATGGACCAGGGATAGTATCTTGGCAATAACCACCAAGATCTGTTCGTCTGAAGCATACACTAAGGGATTGGTGATTGAAGCACTAAATGAGGCAGGTGCTGGGAACAGAAAGGAACTAGCAAAACACTCAAAAGCCTCACTCACTACAAGAATGCTAGAACAACCTGCAAAACCTCCCACTTCAAAATCACCACTACCACAACCCACTAAACCAATTCCTTCACCCTCAAAACCAACAGCCGATGATGCACCCAAGAAGAAGAAGAGAAGGGTGTTGAGGCTAGAAGAAGAAGAAGAAGAGGATGATGAGGAAGAAGATAGGATGCCTCTTTCCGTAGTCCTAACTTTGCCTAAAGCCAAACCTATGCCCATCACTCCCACCTCACAGATGGAAGCTGTGAGAGTAAAGATAGAAGAAGAACAGCAGCAAAAGCTTCATGATGATGAGATGCTGAAAAGCATAGACAAAACTATGTTGCTTCTTCATCAATAATCAGTATGAAGAAAGAAGCTCTGAGATTGTACACCCTTGCTAACACATTTCAATATCAAAAGGAAAAGGTGAGAATATGGCCTGATCCTAGGGTGGCTCACAGAATTGTGAAGAAAGACATTCCTTCGAGATACAAGGGCCAAGTAAAAAGGATCGTAGATGAAGAGATCACAGTGGTCCTTGTAGTATCACCCTAGGAAATTGTAGAAGATTTCAAGAAGCCTATGAAACTAACAGCCACCCCAAAAGATGTTAGAGAATAGAGTAATTAAAAAGGGGTTAGTCTACAAGAGGCTTGAGAACTTCAAACAAAATGAGCTCAGTCTGTTACTTGAAGGGACTCACCCAGATGAGTTTGCATACAGACAGATTACAACAGTTGAGCTCAAAAATGGCAAACAGGCTAAGTACATTTCAGAGCTGTATGGGCGTGAAGGACTGTTGATGGTGGTGCTGAGAATCTTACCATGGAAGAACAAATTATGTTTCTCAGAGCATACACCAGAGAATCCTACAGGCTATACATGGAAGTAGATTTCATGGATAGGACCACAGCCCTGTGTCCAGTTCCCCAAAGTCAGGGCTCTTATCCATACTATGCCAACCAAATTTCAGAAATCTATTCCCAGGCCAGTGCTTAATTGGGTCATCTTCTTAGCTGATCAAGAAGGAAAAAGATCAATCTTATCGCCAACAATAAGTGGGACCTCAATAAGTTAAGGTTTGGCTGCATTGGTTCAGGGGGAGTTTGTTGGACCAAAAGAACTAATGAGCCAGATCAGAAAAACCTTAAGTCCCACAGACGTCACAACAACTTCTGAAGTCCACAACAGCTGAAGACAAGTGCTGAAGACAAAGTCTGAAGACACAAGTGCTGAAGACAAAGTCTGAAGACACAAGTGCTGAAGACAAAGTCTGAAGACAAGTGCTGAAGACAAAGTCTGAAGACACAAGTGCTGAAGACAAAGTCTGAAGACACAAGTGCTGAAGACAAAGTCTGAAGACACAAGTGCTGATGACAAAGTATGAAGACAGTGCTGAAGACAAAGTCTGAAGACACAAGTGCTGAAGACAAAGTCTGAAGACAAATGCTGAAGACAATGTCTGAAGACACAGTGCTGAAGACAAAGTCTGAAACACAAGTGCTGAAACAAAGTCTGAAGATACAAGTGCTGAAGACAAAGTCTGAAGACACAAGTGTTGAAGACAAAGTCTGAAGAGAGTGCTGAAGACCAGTATCATCGTTGTCACAACAGCTGAAGAGGTCTTCTTCAGTAGTTGTGACGGTTTTCTTTCAGTAGTTTTATGTTTTCTTTTCAGTATTTTGTAAAACGACTGAAGAGCTTGTTCTTCAGTCGTTGTAGTTTCAGTAGTTTCGTATCAGTAGTTTTATGTTTTTACTTAGCACTCTGATATGTTCTCAGTAGTTGTGAACATTTCAGTGGTTTGTTAAGTTTTAGTTATTTTTGTAATAAATCTGCCAGATGTCACTATCCCGTGATATCAGCAGTAATTGCACTCTGTACAAGGAGTGTCAACCTAATTGTAATCGGTGAATGATTGAGCAGAAACATTTGATATTATTGAAACATTCCTTTTCACAGAAATATATTCTCTCGTTACAACCGTATTGTTCTTAATGCATACGAATATCAATTCTTGCTATAATTTGTCTAATTCTTGTTCTTATTCCGCTGCGTTACACTCTAATCCATCAAACTGAGATCACTGATCCTGTCACTACTTCTTTTGAACCCCTGCAACAAATTGCAAATATGAGTTCCACGTCCGGTATCTAATACCCATGTGTTTGAAGATGTAACATTAAGATCAATACGAATCATGTATATTGTACCTGAGGTCTGCCCGGCATCCCTCTTGGCTTTCAACTCTTGGAGATGGACAGGACAATTTCTTGCCCAATGTCCAATCTCCCCACACTTGATAAATGGGTCATTGGTAGCAACCTTTTGCTTCTTCTCTTGTGGTTTGGGTGGCACCCTTGCCACCCCTTTCCCCTTTCCCCAAACGGGTCCCTTACCCTTGGCAACCTTTGCCTTGGGTGCGGGATGAGGCCTTTTCTTGTTCCCAACTTCATTGATGGTGAGAACGGGTAAAACCCTTTTACCCATGGCCGCCTCGGCCGTTTTCAACATTGAGTGAAGCTCACCAATGCTTTTGTCCCAAGCATTCATGTTTTAGTTCAACACGAATGTGTCGAACTTCTTGGTAAGGCCATTAAGGATCAAATCCATGGCCAGTTCCTTCGAGACAGGACAATTAAGCCTCTCGAGGCGGTCAATATGACTTTTCATCTTAATTACATAAGATGAAACAGATTGGTTGTCGTCCATACGACATGCATGGAGTGCTCGAACCGTTTCGAAGCGCTCAACCCTTTCTTGCGTTTGGAACATTTCCTTCAGCTGGGTTATCATGTCATATGCTCCGTGATGTTCATACTCCTTTTGGAGATCCGGAGTCATGCTAGCTAGCATGAGACAGGACACTTGGACAGAGTCCTCAATGTACTTGAGCCAATCATTGTAGGCCTCCTCATCATCCTCAGTAGGTTGATCGGGGATAGGGTCGTCTAAAACATATGATCTTCTCTCTTGCTTGAGAACAATTTTCAAGTTTCGATACCAATCAATAAAGTTGTTATGATTTAGACGTTCCTTTTAGAGGATCGCTCGTAATGATTGGTTGGACGCGGATGAGTTATCGTGATTTTCATTGTTGGTGGCCATCTACAAAATTTAACAAAGATCTATTTTAGTATTTTCGATATTGTTATTTTTAATAATTAATGCCTTTTAAGGTCATTTTTATATTAAAGTCTAGAACCCAACATTACATTTAAATTGTGGTTAGGTGACCTTTATTCCACGATTTAAATTAATAAGGTGGTCAACATTTGACGATTATAACCATTTGCAATTTCTAGAAATATGGGATCGACTTGAAACATCATATGTAAAGTCGGCATGTTAATCCCATCAACACCATTTGGAAAACACACCGTAGGTGATCCATTTGACATGGTTTGCAAATCAAGATACCCTACTTACACCTACGTGTAAGTTTGCCAAAATAAGTGGTTAGGTGACCTTTATCCCACAAATAAGGCATTCTCACCTCAAGTCACAAGTTCCCTCAAAATGGTTAGGTGACCTTTATCCTACTAAGAGTTCCTAAGTGACTCAAGTGTTGTGTAAAAGGACGGTGTTGATCTTGTTTAAAATATTAGAGATTTCATAATACAAGTTTTAGAAAATTCTATGTACTTGTATTTGCATGCTTTAAAATACAAGGTACCCTATGGTCCTTTGATTAAAACCAATTTTTAAACTTTAAAAAAAATATATTAAATCAATTTAATAACCTTTTATTACTTTTTAATGATAAAGAACCATTAATTTTCAGCTTGTTAAGTTTGTTAATAAGTTTGTAATCCATGTCAAGATTTCAACCATACAACCAAATAACAAACATTCAAACAACCATAAACATACAAACATGAGTGCATAACCATAGCCACTAAGTTGACAACACTTGTTTGCCATCACAAGTGTCATCATAAGGTCTTTCCTAAGGGTTGAATCAAAACAAAATTGAGGTCATCTTAGACCCCCACTTGAACTTGCATCCATATGCTTCAAGTTCCATGTCTTTGATGTCCATCTTTGGGTCTTGATCTTGTGCATCTTCCTTTAACAAAATTGTATCCTAATAAATTTTTCTAATAAAAGAAATGCACCTAATCTATTAGTTACATAACCAAATGAACAAATAATTACAACCCAAATAATAAACACAAATATTACAACCCAAATGAATGAATAAAACCAACCATTCCAATCATCCAAATCAAAAGGCCAAAGGCTAGGTTATGCACACTAACAACAAATGATCATATCATCCAAACATATAATGAAACCCCACTTAAAACACCAAATTTCAGCCAACATAAACTGAAGTTTTTGGTTTTAAACATTGTCCAAACAATCAACACTCATATATGTATATCTTTCAATGTCTAATCACTAGCATGTGTGATATGACCTTGAAAGTTGGGGAATCATTCAAACAAAAAATAGCAGCCCAAAATCAGCCTATAATAAGTGATTATACATCTTTAAAACCGATTTTAAATACAAGGAACAAGCAAGTTATCCACATAACCGGCTCTAGATGCCATTGATGGGTTTGATAGAACACAAAGTAAACAAGTTCAACCTTTTAAACTTTCTGAAAATGCAGCGGAAGTATAGAATTATAACATGTTTATAATCTGAAAAATCCATGTTCTTAATGATGTTTTAAGATGAAAAACAAACCCAAATCAAAAGGATCTTAAATATGTGAATGAACAAGCTATGAACACAAGTTAAGCAACATAAAATCACAGCTTCAATGAGCTGTGATTACTACCTTATTCCAGCCAAAATGTCGACCAAGAAAGGGTTGAAAATGCTTGTGAATCGGCCAAGACTCCAAGGAAGAAGCCCTCAAGCTTGTATACCCCCAGCCTCCTTGCAATCACCTTCTTGTTAGGAAGATTCACCACCAAAAAGCTTCAAAAACCCTCTAAAACAACTGCTAGAACCGTGGGTTTTCAGAGAGAGGAGAGAGCTTTTTTTATCTATTGCATGTCAAGAGATTGGATAGAGAGAATCAATGACAAGACTTGTTAATGTGTGTTATGTTCAAGGAAAAAGGTCCAATCCCCTAACAAGGGGGGGCGGCCGAAATTTTTGTTTTAAAAGTGTTTCCCACCCTTTTTGATTGAACACATACACATAAGTTAAAATGTCTTGTAACTAGACATACAATTAACCATTTAATTGTATGTACAAGTTATATAACTTATACAATTAATCATATAACTTATAAGTTATAATCTCTCATTATTATTTGGTGTCATCTAACCAATTTAATAACACATCAAATAATATTATTGAACAAAATATCCTAATAAGTTGTTCCCTCTCATATGCAACTTATTTAGAAAAACCATTTTCTAAATTGGTGTAAACATTTAATTGCATGATCATATCATCAATTGAATATTAATTGGTGTTTGCTAAGCTTGTTATTGGGTATAACCCGACTTGGATCATAACGTACTAACCACATCAATATTCTACGTGTCTTGGGCACACAGAATCCAACAGTAACAACAGATGTTTGTTTCTTACTCTGCCAAGAAATCAAACAGTTGCCTAGGAATTGACATCCACCAGAAGTTGACTTTCTGGTTAACTTACACCCTGCATAGTCACTATCAGAAAAAGCAACTAATTTGCAAGAGTGTCCAGTGGAATACCAAAGACCTAGAGATTGTGTACCTTGCAGATATCTAAAGATCCTCTTGACTGCAATCAAATGAGACTCTTTTGGAGCAGCCTGAAATCTAGCACAAACACACGTTGCAAACATAATATCTGGTCTAGAAGCTGTTAAGTACATCAAGGAACCAATCATACATCTGTAGTGTTTCATCAACAACTTTACCTTTCTGTTCTGCATCCAGTTGTGTGGTGTTGCACATGGGAGTAGAACAGGGCTTACACTTTTGTAAATCAAACTTATTCAAGAGATCTTTTGTATATTTTGACTGATGAATAAAGGTTCCATCAGCCTTTTGTTTGATTTGCAAGCCTAGAAAGAACTGTAATTCTCCCATTGCACTCATTTCAAACTTCTGTTTCATTAAACTTGTAAAATCATCACACAACTAAGGATCAGAGGATGCAAAAGTTATGTCATCAACGTAAATTTGAACAAGTAGCTTATGGTGATCCACTTTCTTAATAAACAAAGTTTTATCAATGGAGCCTCTAGTGAAATTATTTTTAAAAAGAAAATTTGAAAGTGTTTCATACCAGGCTCTAGGACCTTGCTTCAACCCATAAAGAGCCTTATCAAGTTTATACCCCAATCAGGATGTTTATTGTCCTCAAAACCTGGTGGTTGACACACATAAACCTCTTCTTTTATTTTACCATATAAAAATGCGCTTTTGACATCCATTTGAAAAACTTAAGATTGTGGAATGCAGCATAGGCTAAGAACAATCTAATTGCCTCTAGTCTGGCTACAGGGGCAAAGGTTTCATCATAATCAATACCTTCTTCTTGTGAAAACCCTTGTATAACCAGTCTAGCCTTGTTCTTGACAATAAGCCCATTTTCATCAGTTTTGTTCCTAAACACCCATTTAGTGCCTATTGCACACTTACCTGGGGGTAGAGGAACCAGTTCCCACACTTGCTGCTTTTTGAACTGAAGTAGTTCAAGTTGCATGGCTTCAACCCATCCATTATCTCTTAAAGCAACATGATAGTTCTTTGACTCTAGCTGACTAATGAAGAGAGCATAGAAGAAGAAGTTAGACAATTGACTTCTGGTTGAGACACCAGCATTGATATCACCAATGATTTGAGACATGGGGTGATTCTTCAGCTCTTGGTAAACTATAAGATCAGTGCAAGTATTTGTAGCCGGTTCAGCAGCAGCAGATGTTGATCCAGACTCTGGAAACCAAGCATGAGATGGCAAATCAAATGATGTAGAGGAGTCAGAAATCTCATCAGCATTTGTTGTGGATGGAGTTGCTCAAGCTACAGGAACATCAAGTTTAGTGAACATAGGCAGTTGGTCACTAAACTTGAAAAGGTGAGTACTGATATCATCATCATCTTCAGTACCACCAGGTGGAAGACATGCTGCAGAAGATGATTTATCCACAAGATCTGCAACAGCTGGAAGTTGATAAGTAACATATTGCAGTATGTCCAGATCAAACAACTCCACAGGGTTTTGTGGAATTTTATCCTTAGGAGATTCATTAATTTCACATGCAAGGTTTCTTCAACTAACTTTGTTCTGCAGTTGAAGACTCTGTAAGCCTTGCATGTGGATGAATAACCTACAAAATACCCTGCATCCACCTTAGGATCAAATTTGTGGAGTTGATCCTTTGTGTTGAGAATGAAACAAGGAGACCCAAAGGCTTTGAAGAATGAAAGTAGAGGAGCCAAATGATGTAGAACTTCATATGGAGTCTTCATCAACCTTTGATTTACTAATACTCTATTCTGCATATAGCAAGCTATGTTAACAGCTTCAGCCCAAAAGGTCAATGGCAAACCAGAGTTAGTCAACATAGACCTTGCAGCTTCAATTAGGGCCCTATTCTTTCTTTCCACTACTCCATTTTGTTCTGGAGTCCTTGGGATGCTAACTGCCTCTTGATTCCTTTTGATAGATAAAAATCATCAAGTGTATGGTTTCTGAATTCAGTTCCATTATCATTCCTTATACACTCGACTGATAGGGAATACTGCTTCTCAACATACAACACAAAGTTTTTAATCTTTTGAGCAACCTCATCCTTTGAATGCAAGAAGAAAGTCCATACAAATATGGAATAATCATCCACAATTACCAGATAGTATTTCTTCTCTGCCATGCTCATCACTCTCACAGGACCAAATAGATCCATATGCAGTAACTGCAAGCAGGCAGTGGACTTAGGTTCTTCAATAGGAGAGAATGAGACTTTGTGCTATTTTCCTTTTAAACAAGCAGTGCAGGTTTCATCACAGTGGAACTCCTTTATTGGTAGACCTCTCACTAAAGTATGGTAGATCAGTTGATTCATGTTTTTGAGAATAACATGACCCAGCCTTCTATGCCACAGTTTAGATTCCTGAGGAGAGGCTTTGGAGAACAGGCAAGGATGACCCTTCAAATCAATCTTCTTTGACAAATCCAAGGCATACACTCTTCCAATCCTGTTGGCCTTCAGGAGAGTATGTTCATCCAATACCTTGTCAATCAGCCTCAGAACTTGGGAAGACATAATCCTGAAGTTCTGGCTTGTGAAAAGTGCAATATGCCCTTTATCACACATCTGACTGACACTTAGTAGATTATACTTGAGATTCTCCACATGGTTAATATCATCAAACCTGATTTGTCCATTAGACACATATCCTTTCCCGATGATGTAACCCTTGGCATCATTACCAAATGAGACAAATCCCTTCTTTCCTTGAGAGTAGTCATTAAGAAGAGAACTGCTCCCAGTCATATGCATAGATCCTACACTGTCTACATACCAGATGCTCCTTTGGCATGTTGAAGAACCCTGCATACATCATAAAGAACTAGTTAGGTTTTGAGACCCAAACCTTTTTGGTTTTGGGTCTGTTTTCATCAACAGATTTAACCATAACTTGTTTCTTATGATTAACAGCTGATGAAGAAGGAGATGGTGCTAAAATGGATTCCTTGGATATGGGCTTGGAATGCCTTTTCAGTGGTTTGATCACAGGTGCGTCTAGTTGGTTAACTCTCCCCAACAAATGCTGAACCATCATAACAAGTTGTGTCTGATTTGTAGCTAAGGCTTTCAGCTCTTGTGACATATCAGTACTTGTGTTTGATGAGTTCCTGTGGCCCACCATTCCTCCTTAAAATTCACAGACTTAGTCTGATGTTTATCATGAGAAACACTATCAGCTGTTTTATGATAACCCTATCCTTCTTTTTGGATTTGGTTGAAAGCTTAGGTTTATCACAAAGGAATGACTGTGGTACAAACTTAGTCTCAAACTCATTTTTCATTTCATCCATCTGGATTTAATGAGCTTATCTCTGCTGAGTTTGGAACCCTTTCAGTACCAACATTCATCAGAAAGATGATTGAATTTACCACATATTTCACATGGCTTATTCTTCATCTTGGAATGATCAACTGCTGATGTGGAAACTACTAAAGGTGTGCTCTTCAGTACTTTCCTCCTTTTAGTACTTTTGTTTAGTACTGAAGGATCTGTATCAACTGAAGACTTGTTCTTCAGATGTTCTCTATCAACAGTTGTTAATCCTTTTATTTCAGCTAATTTGAAATGCTTTTCAGATGTTGTGACTTGCCCTTCAGTACTTGAGGTACTTTGAGGGATAACATCTGAAGTACTGAGCTTCATGTGCTTATTAGTAGTTAACCCATCAGCCAATTGATTTGCTGAGGTATCAACACTGATTTCATCTTGTGATTTTGGGTGATCACTTGAGGATGATGCACATGATGATGTGGTTTGGAAATTACTTTCATCTTCAGATTTTACTATTGGTTTTGGAGTAAAATCTATAGGTGGTGCAATGTGGTTGTAACCAATTCCAAATTTCACATTCGAAGCAGATTGCTTACTGAGCAGCATTTCAAATCCCTTGCAGGATGATACCCAGCGGTCACACTCAACTTGGGTAACTGCAAGTTTTTCTTTGAGATCTCTATGGTTCTCAAGAATGACCTCTAGCTTAGCCTTTTCATCATTTAATTGGCATTTAAGCATATCAATCTCATCATCTTTATCCTTAAGGACAGACTCATATTCAGCTTTTCTTTTGGAAAGGGTTTGCTCAAGCTCTAGATTTTGATTTATTAAAGCTACATTTGCCTCTCTAATAGAGATAAATGCAGCTATGCAAGATTCAGAACATAGCTTGGCCTTAGCCTTAGAGGATACCTGGGTTACCTGTGATGAAGATGCATTGGAGCATGAACTATCAGTAGATTACAGGGCCTTGAGAGCTAGATTCCCAAAAGGATGTTCACCACCATGTTGACCAACACCAGCAAATAATTACTCATTACCAGAGAGATCATCTGGTAAACAGCTCCAGTCAACAATACCAGGGGTGAAGAAGCTGTGATGAGGTTGTGATTGAGATGATTGAGATGGTAGAGGCTCAGGTAAGGCCTGAGGTTGTTGTGCAATAGGAACTTGAACTTGATTTGGCTGAGGCATATAATAGCAGGGATATGGATATGACATTGGACCCTGAGGGACAAAATATGTAGGAGATATGGGTTGTGGATGATGACCAGAACTAGCAGGATGTTGCCCTCTGTTTTGTGGACTATTGCTTGGAAAAGTCACAAAGGGTGCAAAGTGTCCAAGCCTGTGGCATTTGTGACACCTCAACTTACTCTTGTCAAAACCAACTTTGGTTTTGCCAGAGAGTCCTGGAAATTTCCTACCAGTTCTCTTGTAGAACTTTTATGATCTAATATTAATCAAGCCATTTGGCTCAGAATATCCATCTCTCCTAAGTCATCATCGGCAATACCCTTTAAATCATCCATAATGAAACACAAATTGTCACTATTACAGCCTGACTGACTGTCAACACTAACAAATGCATGATCTGAACCGTTTGATGAGAAATCTATATGCTCATCATAATTACTTTTTGATGCAGCATATTTTGACTCATGACCAACCAAGGCAATGTTCCCTGGTACAAAGTCATCAATGAGCTTTCCTGATGATGCCAGTTCCTTTTCTGCTCTATCTTTCTTTCAAATGTAAGCAGTTTCCAATGGAGTTGGGTGAGAGATAGACTATCCAGATTTGCACTAGAGCGTAGGACAATGGTATATGTGTCCCATCTCTCAGGCAGTGATCTGAGGAATCTGTTGTTCATCTGACTATTTATGTATTCATGTTTGACCATTTTCAGCTCAGAGATCAAACAGGAAAAATGCTCAAACTGTTGAGTCAGTGACTCACCCTTCCTATGAGAGAATGTCTCATATTGTTGGGCAAGGATTTCTCTGTTATTTCCTAAGACCTCATCTGTTCCACCAAATTTTTCCTTCAATGCATTCCAGAGGTCATGAGCAGTTTCATGATGCATAAGCCTAGAATAGATTTCATTCGGCAGTGCCATGGCCAGAATTCCATGCGCTTTAGCATCAATCTCAAATAGTTTTCTATCCTCATCTGAGTATTATTCCTTCTTCTTCGGAACCATTTGGTTGGTTTCCGTATTTTTCACCATAGGCTTGTGTGGACCATGTACCACAGATGTCCAACAACCTGAACTGTTAACAGACAGGTGATGAAGCATTCTTCGTTGCCATATGTTATACTCAGTTCTAACCAGCATCGGAGGCTTGGTTGAGGAACCGGTATTGTGAGGGTCATTAGAAAGGAGTAGTCATTCTCAGATTCAACCAAATTCAATTAAGTTTTAACTGATTTAGTGCAAAACACAACAAACTCAATATGAACCAAGAGAAAACTCAAAGCAGATAAACAAAAGCAGCAGAAATTCAATGATCTATAACCAATTCTTGCAAATATGCTAATTCAATCAAACTTAGATATCGAATAGCTGTTTCAATGATCAATCGTTAGATCGATCAATGATTAACCTTGCTCTGATACCATTTGTTAGGATCAGAGATCTAAGTTTGATTAATTAGAGAGTATTGCAGCTGAATTCAAACAATGAATTAGACAATTCGCAAGAACACAATTGATATTCAATGCAAAAGTAAATGGTTATAAAGAGAGAATTCTGCAAAAGGAATATTTCATTCAATGCTTTCGTGGTGGCTCAATGTCACGCGTTACAATTAGGTCAACATTCCTTATATAGGGAAGTGACGTCTGCTGATGTCACTTGATAGTGACATCTAACAGAATTATACAAACTACTCAAACTATGCAAACTACTGAGGATGTACTTAACTACCGATTACATCTCAGAGAATGCTCAAGTACAAAAACATAAAACTACTGAAACTAAAAATTACAAGTACCGAAAGGAAACCATCACAACTACTGATTACTTTGGTCTTCAGTCTTTGTCTTCAGTCTTTGTTCTTCAGACTTTGTTCTTTAGACTTTGTTCTTTAGACTTTTCCTTTCAGACTTTGTCTTCAGCTGATAGCTTCAGACTTTGTCTTTGGTTCTTTACTTTCAGACTTTGTCTTCAGTACTTTACTTTCAGACTTTGTCTTCAGTACTTTACTTTCAGACTTTGTCTTCAGCAGTAGTCTTCAGTTCTTGTCTTCGGACCTTGTAATCAGCTGATGTCTTCAGCTGTTATGATCTTCTTCAGCAGTTGTAATGTCTGTGGGACTTAGAGGTTTTTCTGATCAGGCTCATTGGTTCTTTTGGTCCAACACTTGTGAATTCTGAGTGGAGGGATTATAGAAAATTGCTTGGAGATATCTAAATTAGAGAAATTGAGATCAGGCATTAAAGTTTCTCCCATCACATCAACACACTTATCAAGAGAGACTTGATCCAATGAGTGTCTGACATCATTTATGTTGTCTTAAATGGAGTGGTTGTCAGTATCTTGAAGCTCTTGATCACTATCACCACCACCATTTCCTTCCACATTTGAAACTCCTTCATTTGAGTGTTGTGCCTCAAAGTAGGACTTTGGTGGCACCTTAAATGTATTAGCTGAATTTGACATGGTTGTGGTGATTGGAACTCCATCTGTAGGGTTAGGTACTACTGGAGCTGAAGTAGTATGATTTAATAGTCTTCTCAGCTCATATCTAGGATCAGGATCACCTGCTAATAAGATATCTATGGACCCTATAACATTCTCAAAAGATTTTTTGAAACAATTGGTAACTAAATCAAGATCAAATAGCCAATCAGGACTAGAACCTTTCACACTAGGAGTATGCTCATTGAAAGTCACATTGGCTGACTCCTCAACTGCTCTAGTTTTGAGATTGTATACTTTATAAGCCTTAGCTTGAGAAGACTATCCAATAAATTCTCTATCATCTGATTTCTCAGCAAATTTGGATGTTTGGTCTTTGGTATTCAAGATGGTGCAAGGACATCCAAATGACCTAAGAAAACAAATGAAAGATTTTCTCTTGTGCCAAAGTTCATAAAGAGTCTTTCCATGAGTCTAGACTACTAAAAATTTGTTTTGCACATAGGAAGCAGTGTTTACTACTTTTGCCCAGAAGGTGATAGGTAGTTTAGAGTCGGACAATATAGTTCTTGCAGCTTCAATTAGTGCCTTGTTTCTCCTCTTAGCAACACTATTTTGTTAAGGAGTCCTAGGAGCACTATATTATCTTGAAATACCAATTTCATCACAAAATGTATCAATGATTGGTTTTGTTGAATTCAGTTCCCTGATCACATATTATGATCTTGACCTTGTGATCATATTGATTCTGAATCATTAAGATTGTTGGATCAAGAAGAAGGCTAATGCAACCAAAACTAAGTCACTTAGATAATTTTGGTGTTGCATGTAAAGGCTTCCGAAGCTTAACATGGAACTTCCGAAGGTTGTAGAGTTCTTCTGAAGATAAAGTGAAAGATTAACTTCCGAAGACAGAACTCTACTTCCGAAGTCAAGTGCATACTTCCGAAGTTCAAGCCTTAGAAGAATAAGCTAAAGACCACTTCCGAAATATGATGAAAAGAAGAAGTCTCCAAGCCTTGGAAGAAGCAACCTCTTCCGAAGTATAAGTGGCTTCGGAAGTACTTACTCTTCCGAAGCCATTTAACCTTCGGAAGACACTGCTATGAACCAGTGGACACAAGTATGGTCTCTGATACTCTGCTGCAGACCTCTGATACTGTATGGCTTCTTCCTAAAGAGCCAAGCAGTTGACCATACTTTATTCCATTGTTCACCTTTTTATGAGAGTACAAGTTACCAACTTTAGTTGGTGACAAAAGGTAAGTCAGGGACATGTCCTGACTACGAAATCTCAGATAAGACTTTATCCGAGATACCTTAAAATTTAGTCTTGTAGTATAGACTTTAGCTATAGGATCCCAGCTCGTATCAAAGTATATCCAGCTGTAGGTGGTATTATATATGGGTTCTCTTTGTAACTCATTCGACACTGCTTGTAAGAATCTTGTATTATTGAGTTGAGAAGCAATATATAAAAGTATCTTGAAAATTAATTCATGTGTTCTTTACTACTTTCTATATTGTGATCAACTCTTTCTGATTCTATCTTAACCCGAGTGTTGTTCTAGGTGAGTTTGAGAGAACACAAAGTGTTAAGTGACTAACATCGATCCTACAATTGCGATCAGAGCTTCTCAGGCTCTTTATTGCGTGATCTAACCATCCAAATCAATCTGTTTTTCACTCCTCCCTACAACCCACTCACTCAAATGGCCTTAACAAGTCCGAGGTAGAGATGGGAACCATGACAAAGGCTCCCATCATCACTCCTGAAAATTTCGGGTCTTGGAGCAAGAGAATGGAAGGTTTCATCAGATACCAAGACAGCAAGATATGGAACTCCATTGTCAATGGACCATATAAGCCAAAGGTGGCATCACCTGGTGGAAATGGTGCCATGATAGAAAAGGTTGTAGAGGATTACTCTGATGAAGACAGATAGAAGATGGACATCGACAGCAATGCCATGACCATTCTTATGACTGCAATACCGAACTCCATCATGGTGGGATTCGAGCATTGCACGACTGCCAAAGATTTGTTTGATGCACTTGCTCAGAAGTACTCAAGCTCCAATGACTCAAAGAAGGACTCGCTGAAGCAGCAGTTTGAGAACTTCACTCATATTGCGAGTAGTACTTCAGGTACATGGATCTTATCACTTCTTTTCAGTCTGTGAAGATCACTCTCGAACTTAGAGATCTTACTAGAAAGTTCATGAGTGCTCTTCCAAACAAGTGGACATTCTACTGTGTCTCTATCAAGAGGATAGAAAACTTGAACACTCTTACCATGACTGAACTCTATGGCATCCTTGATGGATATCACCTAGAGATGAAGAGTAAGAAGGGCCACCAAACAAGCAGACCCATGAGTCTTCCTGCTAGCAACGCATTAATGGTTGCTGAAGGCTCATTACCCCCACAACCTCAGCATTACCTGACTTACCAGCAGCCATCCTGCTCTTCTAGACCTTACATCACTTTCCCTGAGACTCCAAGGTCTCAACAGGCTCAACACAACTCCTTTCAGGAAAGTTGTGCCTTTGTCTCAGGAAGTGAACACTATGGTGATCTATAATACTGCTTTGATGATCTTGAGTGTTTCAGTCTAGATGAGGTAGAGTACGTGGACATTGTCCAACAGATGGCCTTTTTAACTTACAGAGCGAAGAAGTTCTTTAAGAGAACTGGAAGGCATTTCCCTCAAAACCCAACTACCAGCAAGTTGGGTTCGACAAGACCAAGGCAAAGTGTTACAACTGTAACCAACTGGGCCACTTTGCAAGGGAATGCAAGGCTCCCAAGACCAATCTGGAACTCCACAGGCCTCCACACATCCCTCAACCTCAAAGCCCACTGAGAAGTCAACTGAAACAACTGCAATGGCTCAAGAAGTGACTGGAGCTTCATGGTACAGGATGTGAGTCCTGCTCAAGCTCTCATGGCCGGAACAGACGATGCCAATATGAACATCTCTGCACTCCAGCGTGTATAGCTAAAGTTAAACTCTATTAGGATTACAATATGGAAATCAGATCTGATATTGAGTCTTTAAACATCTTAAAAACTGATTTTAAAAGAGCTGAATCTGACTATCAAAAGAAAATTGAGGAGTTAGAGAAAACTGTGTCTCTTTTAAAACATGAACACACAAACTACAAGACTCAAATCAAGGATCTGATATCCAAATTGTCTAAGGTTCAAGCCCTGCTTGTCACTGCTGAGGCTCAGGCCAGGAAGCATGCTAATTCTGAGCAAAACTTCCAAGCTATTCTTGCATCATCCTCCTATTCCAAACTCTATTATCAGAACAAAGGAGGGTTGGGAATCAATGAAATTGCTCCACCACACTCCTATGAGTCTATTAGACAGCCTAGATGTGGTATGAGGAGCAAGAGGTTCCAACTACTAACCCTTCCTCACCAGAGTTGAAGGATGAAACAACAATAGTGGCCACCACAGGAAAGAAACAGGTAGATGTACCCATCTCCTCCTGTGAAGAACAGATCCTAACCACTAAGACCAGAAGAAGCAGAGCTAAAACTACTAGAAGAACTGCCAAGAAGGTGGTAGAGTCCAAGCTGAAGACTGACCCAAAGCAGAAGGGTGTCTTTATCTCAACTGGATTCCAAGTGTTAGGTACTTCTGATTCAGGAAAGGAGTGTAATACCAGCACTCCTGTCCTGCCAAAGGATCAAAAGTTGAAGGGAAAAGTTGCTGATGAAGGAAAGAAGCCGAAGAAACAGCAACCCTCACATTCCCAAAGAACTAACATTGCATGCATAATGTGTGGTCTGCAAAACCACATGGCAAAAAATTGTTACTACAATCCTGCAAGCACACATTATGCAAATAATGTTAGAAAAGAAGGAGTCAAGGAAGGTTTCACATTTGGACATTTTCAAATGGTTCAAGTGATGAAAAAGGGAAAGCTAGTTTCAGAAGCCAGGTTGCTTTCAGAAGAAACTCTTTCTTCTGAAGGGAAAATGGCTTTGGAAGCAAAAGCTACTAAGGTTCGGAAGAACAAGAAAGCTCCCTTGAAACCTCCCCAAAAGAAGACTGCTTTGAAAGAAAAGGTGGTGAAGGACTCTTCCGAAAAGAAAGAAGCTTCGGAAGATGGCCATGCTGCAAAAGCTTCAACAAGCTCATCCCCCAACATCAACCAAAGGATGGACTGGAAGATCAAGGAAGATGCTGCAGCCCAAACCTCTTCTTCAAAGACCTCTATTGAACCTCCATGCATAACATTTGGTTCAATTATGTCATTATCTTCGGAAGAACCCAAAACCAGCAAGGCTAAACAAAACTAACAATCTCATC
Organism: Flaveria trinervia; assembly: GCA_025506515.1. Classification (NCBI taxonomy): domain Eukaryota; kingdom Viridiplantae; phylum Streptophyta; class Magnoliopsida; order Asterales; family Asteraceae; genus Flaveria; species Flaveria trinervia. The sequence goes on from CM046441.1 coordinate 60,267,885, forward strand.
TTATGTGCAAGGACATCCATATGACAAGAACAACAATGTCTAGATTGTAGACAGTGGATGCTCTAGGCACATGATAGGGAACATATCTCTCCTTCAATAGTTTCAGACCTATGATTGAGGTCCTGTCCAATTTGGAGGTGAGGCCAGAGGATATATTTCTGGCAGAGGGAGTATATCCAACGGTAATTTAAAGGTTGACAAAGTGAGTTCACTTTGTCAAACATCTTGAATATATTCTGTTGAGTGTTCTTCAATTCTGTGATCAAAAGCACCAAATGCTTTTCACAGAACATGAGTGCATTGTCCTCAAACCAGGGATGACAATTCATCCGGAATTGGTGCTTCTTAGATCTCCCAGGAAATGGGATATGTACAAGCTGGATATGAACAATGCTTCCCCAATGGGTGAAGTATCATGTTTTTTTCCAAAGCTGATGGTGATGAGTCAACATTGTGGCATAAACGTATATTTCATGTAAATTTTAAGACAATGAATAAATTGGCTAAAAATAACTTGGTACATGGTTTTCCTAAAAAGGAGTTTTTTTGCAAAGATAACTGTGTTGCATGCCTGAAAGGGAAACAACATAGGACATCTCACAAATCCAAATGTGTTAACTCTATCATTACTCCATTACACTTATTGCACATGGATCTTTTTGGTCCCACAAGTATAATGAGCATTAGAAGGAAATCATATTGCCTTGTGATAGTTGATGATTTTACAAGATTCACATGGGTATTTATTTTTAAGAACTAAAGATGAAACTGCTAAAACTCTAAAATATATTATTCTTAAAATAGAAAATAAAATTCATCACAAGGTTAAAATCATTAGAAGAGATCAAGGGACTGAGTTTAAGAACTTTGCTCTCGACTCATTTTGTAACTCAAAAGAGATTGTCAGATAATATAGTGCTCCCAGAACTCCTCAACAAAACGGTGTTGCTGAGAGGAGGAACAGGACACTTATTGAGGCTGCTCGAACTATACTAGCTGATTCAAAACTACCTAACATTCTGGGCAGAGGCAGTCAGCACTACATGCTACGTGTAGAACAGAGTTCTTGTAGCTAAGCCACATGGAAATACCCCTTATGAGCTATGGAACAAGAGGCCACCGTTCATTAGCATTCTAAGGTCCTTTGGCAGCAGGTGTACCATACTTAACACAAAAGACAATTTAGCTAAGTTTGCTAAAAAGTCGGATGATGCTATCTTTGTTGGGTACTCTTCTAGCTCCAAAGCTTATAGAGTATACAACATTAAGAATCAACAATTTGAGGAATCATCCAATATAGTTGTTAATGAGCACACTCCCTGTGTTAGGGGGAATGGCCCTGATCATATTTTTTATTTAGAATTGTTTCCAAACTATTCTAAACTTTCGTGTGAGAATGTTTCAGTTGGAACAGGAGCTCAAAATGATGCTGATGCTACTGCTGATGATCAACTGTTGACCTTCCCAGACCTAGTCCAAATTCTCCAAGAGCTACAATAAATGAAGTTTCCACCATTCACAGACCTGGTAGCTTGACCATATCAAGGAATAGTGAAGCTTCTACAAGTGAATCACTTACTGAACCTCAAAATTCATCATGGGGACGGCGGAAACGTCGAGGAGTGAGAGTTAAGATCGTTCACAGCCACATAACACCATTATTAACCCAAATATAATTTAATGATAAAGTTTAATTGTATCATTACAAGCTTAAGTCCCAAAGAAACAAAACCATAACGTAAAAGATAATAAATCATTCTTATTTCATTCATTTATCTAGGTCCATTCCTAGATGTGCAAGCTCCAAAGAGTAGATATCAAACTTGAGCGTTTCCTGAAACATGTTAAAATTAAAAGGGTCAACAACAATGTTGGTGAGTATTCCATAGTTTTAAATACATAGATTATATAAAAGATGGCAATTCAAGTCATAAGTTAGTGAATAAAGTGATTAGGGATGTTATGAATAATGCAACAATCAAACCTCGACAAAGTTTTACAAGTCTCAAACGTTTACAAGATTATACGATCAGCTAAGTGTACTTGGATCAACCAAAGCAGGCTTGTCTTGCCCATAGATCTATGACTTCGCTGGGCTAGCAATAGTTAATGATTGTACATATAACGCCATAACATGGTAACCACGAAAGTTCAACTAACCATAACTTTACAAGATGAATTGCCATAGGATAACAAGTCTCAAATAGGTTTACAAGTGCAATAGTATAAGTTAACATGTTTCACCCTAAAGTGTGAAAATAGGAAAAAGGGTGTTAGGATCTCAGCCTCTAGGTTTATCGATTGAACAGATATAGCAGCGGAATAGCTCAGTTAGACAATTCAAGCAAGAACATTCGATATAAAGCGATAAAAGAATTTTGTTATAGAGAGAGAAATATCAGACAAAAGGAATATTGCATTAAGATTGTCGGCCTCAAAGGCACGATTACAGGTGAGTCATCTTTCCTTATAAAGGAAAGAATGACGTAGGCTGATGTCACCTGAAAGTGACATGTAACCGTTTTATAACTACTGATGTTTAACAACTACTGAAGATGTCAACAACTGACATCTTCTTACAAATGTTCCTAAGTGTTAAACATCTTATTTACAACTACTGAAAAACATAAAACTACTGATACTACAACAACTGAAGAACAACCTCTTCAGTTGTTTACAAGTACTGAAAAGGAAACAAAACTACTGAAAAGTAAACAAACTACTGAAAGAAAAAGAACTACTGATGAAGAAAAACCATCACAACAACTGAAGAAGCCCTCTTCAGCTGTTGTCATCAGCTGTTAACATCAGCTGATGTCTTCAGTACTTGTACATCAGACTTTGTCTTTCAGCTGTTGATCTTCAGTCTTTGTCTTCAGTACTTGTTGAAGTCTTCAGACTTTAGATCTTCAGCTGTTGTCTCAGTCTTTGTCTTCAGTACTTCAGACGTACTTCAGCAGTTGTATTCTTCAGACTTTGTAGAACAGCTGATCAGGTCTTCTTCAGCTGTTGTGATGTCCTGTGGGACTTAGAGGTTTCTCTGATCAGGCTCATTGGTTCTTTTGGTCCACAAAGGGGTATAGAATACTCACATGATCAAATAGGTATAGAATGACGATTAAATAAGAAATGTAATAAGCAGTGATCCAATGTAGTTCTTCACAAGGCACCTAAAATTATATATATTTACAACGTTAAAGTTTAATTGTAATAAGTTTAGCGAATTTACGTGAACTAAAGTTCAATTTGATGTTTGGGGCTTTGTCAATTATATTTAACAAATGGATATCAATTATATTTTCTTGGGAACAATATATTTATATTTTATATAAAGATGTGAAATAAGAGTAACATTATAATAAAGTTTATAATATTTATATAAAAATAAAGTCTCATCGCTAAATAAAATAAGCACGTTTTAAACAATAATTTATACTTGTTATTTGAACAAATAATGATTTAGTGAGTTATAACGATATTCAATGTCTATTTTATAAGAAAAATAATTTAAATATATTATTTGAGCAAATAACTATTTAGTAATTAAACAATATTTTAAGTTTAACTTATGAGAAATAATCTAAATATATTATTTGAACAAATAATGATTTAATAAGTTAAACAATATTTAAAATCTATTTTACCAGAAATTGAACTAGTTATATCATTTGTTTAAAATAATTAATAATTATATTAAAATATTAAAATAAATTTCAAGAAAATTAGCTAGATGATTTTAAAAATATTTGAAGTTTGTAAAAGTTATTTTTATAATTATTATAAATTTTCCATAACTATTTTAAGGCCAAAAAGCCTTTTAAAAAAAAGATGAGGTTGCCCGGGTTCGAACCCAGGACCTCATGGATGTGGGGAGAAGCCTTAACCAGTGAACCAGGGGCAGTTGCCGTGCTAACTTCCGGTTTCAAAACTTTAAAAACACAACACCCAGAAAAACCTCCAATTCTAGGAACCCTAGAATGTTCTTGGATCAAATTGAAGGTCAATTCGTTGTTGTTAAAGCCAATGATCATGGGGCTTTCACTCCCCATGTAAAGTCGAGTATGTAGGTGCTTTTAATTACCCGGTATTGAAGTGTAGACCACAAGAACCGATGATGAACATGTCGCGACCTAACTATTGTTTGATTGATGCTCAATGATGATTATAAACAAATTAATTGCACAGGAGGCTTCTAATTGTATTAGATATGGAAAGCCCTCTGTCAATTTCTGTTTATGATGCTTGGACAATTGGTTTTGATTGAGTTGCAGGTTCGTGATGACAAGTGAATCGAATGAAAGGTTCTAGTATGCTTCAGGTGGAATTGAGTTCGGCAGAAATTTAGGATTAGTTTAACGTTCGATTAGGATCCATTTACTTTGGTTATTATTGAGTTTAAATGATTGTACGACCCGAATATTAAAGGTATCGGTTATGTAATCGATTGAGCTTAGTAACCGGCGTTTAAATGTAATTATTTGATGTATAATGGTTCGAAACATGTGTTAGAACGGTTTGGGGATGATTTTGGATCCGGTAAGCACCGGGTTTTGATGGTTTTGGGTGGTCGGAGAGCCGCCGGAGGTTGGTCGGACAGTTGGCCGGAAAAACGGGGTTAAAGATAGGCGGGAGGGTTGGGTTTGTAAATTAAAATTTTACACTTTGGCCCCTCGAACTTTGAATTGTTATTATTTTATCCATTAAACTTTCTTTTCAAAGTTTATAAATTGACAAAAACAACCCCTAAACTTAATTCACTTTAAGTTTTAAATATTTTTTTTTAAGTTTAATAACTTTCATAAATTATTATTATTATTGTTTCTATTATTATTATTATTAAAGATACTTATTTATTAACATCAACAACTTTCAAATCAAGAAAAATTAAACACAAATTAAAAACAATAAACATAAGTAGCCCAAAAGTTTAATAAATGCCATCAATAGTCCCTACAAGAATTAACGACGTTAACTTTTAATTTAACCAAAAATTCAAGATGTTACAGTCTCCCCTACTTAAAAGAATTTCGTCCTGAAATTAAGAATGAATTAGGCGAACAAATGCGGGTGTTTTTCCTTCATGTGGTCCTCGCGCTCCCAAGTAAACTCAGCTCCACACTTATTCTCGCAACGAACCTTGACGATTGGAGTAGTTGTGGTTCTTGTTTTCTTCATAATGCGGTCCATAATCTCAACGGGTTTCTCAACAAAGTGCAATGACTCGTCGACTTGGATGTCTTCCAATGGAACATGCAGACTCTCGTCGGCCAAACACTTCTCAAATTTGAGACATGAAACACAGGATGAACTCCACTAAGGTCGGAAGGTAGTTCCAGTTTATAAGCCACCTTCCCAATCCTTTTCAAGATTTTGAAAGGTCCTACAAATCTTGGAGCTAGTTTACCCTTATTTCCAAAGCGAACAACACCTTTCCACGGTGAAACTTTAAGAAAAACCATGTCGCCAACTTGGAAGTCCAATGGCTTACGACGCTTATCGGCGTAACTCTTTTGTCGACTTCTTGCCACTTCAAGGTTCTTGCGGATTGTGGAGACTTTATCGGTCGTTTCTTGTATAAGTTCAGGACCAGTGATGAAATTTTCACCAACGTCAATCCAGCAGATCGGTGATCGGCATTTACGACCATACAAGGCCTCGAATGGTGCCATTTTGATACTTGAGTGATAACTATTGTTATACGAAAATTCCGCGAGCGGTAAATGCGTATCCCAATCGCCACCAAAATCAAGGACATAAAGACGCCGTAAATCCTCGAGTGTTTGGATTGTTCGTTCGGTTTGACCATCGATTTGAGGATGGTAAGCCGTACTTAAATCCAATTGAGTACCCAAGAGTTCTTGCATCGAAGACCAAAAGTGCGAAGTGAAACGAGCATCTCGATCGGAAATAATGTGCAACGGCAAGCCATGACGACTCACAATTTCGTCAACATAGATTCGAGCCAACCTTGAAACCTTGTACGTTTCTCGTATGGGTATGAAATGTGCTGTCTTGGTCAAACGGTCAACAATGACCCATATGCTATCATGACCACGAGGTGTACGAGGTAACTTGGTTACGAAATCCATGGATATATGTTCCCATTTCCACATAGGGATTTCAGGTTGCTCAAGTAAACCACTTGGTCGTTGATGTTCGGCTTTGACCCTTGCACACGTGAGACACTTGGAAACATAAGTCGCGATATCTTTCTTCATTCCAGGCCACCAATATTGACCACGCAGGTCCATGTACATCTTATCGGAGCCAGGATGAATGGAATATCGGGATTGATGAGCTTCGTTCATAATGAAGTGCCGAAGGTTGTCCCGATTCGGGATCCAGAGTCGATTCAAGAAGTACCACATGCCATTTGGTTTTGTCTCCAATTGTGTCCGGACGTTAGACATCAAATCTCCATCTTTCCCTTCGTCGGTTAGTGCTGCTTGTTGAGCCTCGCGAATGCATAACTCGAGGTCACTATCGATCCTTATGTTTTGGAGCATGATAGTAGCCTCGTTGACATCCACATGAATCTCGGTATCAAATTCTCCTAGCGTATCAAACCATTGTCTTCGATCTCGGATTTCTTGAAGCGAGACAGTCTTGTTGTGGACCTTGCGACTTAGTGCGTCGGCTACAACATTCGCCTTTCCAGGGTGATAGCGAATGTCGCAGTCATAGTCGCTAATCAACTCAATCCAACGTCTTTGTCTCATGTTGAGATCCTTTTGATTGAACACGTGTTGGAGACTCTTATGATCGGTGTAGACTATGCATTGCGTCCCATATAAATAGTGTCGCCAAATCTTCAATGCGAAAACCACAGCACTAAGTTCAAGATCATGAGTTGTGTAGCTCACTTCATGAATCTTCAATTGCCTCGACGCGCATGCTATAACTTTGCCTCTTTGCATGAGAACACAACCAAGACCTTGATTAGAAGCATCGCAATATACAGTAAAGTCGTCGTTTCCATCGGGAAGTGTGAGAATAGGAGCATTACACAACTTGCGTTTCAATGTCTCGAAAGCCTCTTCTTGCTTGGGTCCCCATTCAAAAAGTCGATTCTTTTGGGTTAATGCCATTAATGGTTTAGCAATCTTCGAGAAATTAGCTATGAATCTACGGTAATATCCCGCTAAACCCAGAAAAGAACGAACCTCGGTTGGAGTTGCGGGAACACACCAATTCTTCACAGCTTCAATTTTAGCAGGATCCACGTGAATTCCTTGGCTATTCACCACATGCCCTAAAAATTGAACTTCCTCCAACCAAAATTCACACTTGGAAAGCTTGGCGTATAATTGCTCCTTCTTCAAAAGCCCAAGAACGTGTCGCAAGGGAGTCTCGTGATCTATTTTTGTCTTGGAATAAATAAGAATGTCATCAATAAACACGATCACGAACTTATCCAAATACGGTTTACATACTCGATTCATAAGATCCATGAACACAGCAGGCGCATTGGTCAGGCCAAAAGGCATGACCATGAACTCGTAGTGTCCATATCGAGTACGGAAAGCGGTCTTTGGAATGTCATCATCATGAACACGTAATTGATGATATCCAGAACGTTGATCGATCTTTGAGAAATGAGTTGCTCCTTGAAGTTGGTCGAAGAGATCATCGATTCGAGGAAGAGGGTATCGGTTTTTGATAGTAAGCTTGTTGAGTTCGTGGTAATCGATGTACATACGAAATGAACCATCCTTCTTCTTCACAAATAGTACAGGTGCACCCCACGGCGATGAAATAGGGCGAATAAAACCCTTATCGGTCAACTCTTGCAGTTGACTAGCGAGTTCTTGCATTTCAGAAGGTGCAAGGCGAGAAGGCGATTTAGCCACAGGGTTTGCACCAGGGATTAAATCAATCTTGAACTCAACTTCTCGCATGGGAGGTAACCCTTTAAGATCCTCGGGAAAAACTTCGGGAAAGTCTCGCACAACAGGAATGTCTTTCAACTCCTTACCCTTGGCTTTCGTATTAACTACATATGCCATGAAAGCCATGTAGTTTTTACTCAAGCATTTACGGGCCTTGATGCAAGACATGAGTTTGAGTCTTTGGGATGATTTCTCCCCAAAGACCTTCAAAGTATCACCAGTCGGTAACGGAATTGGATACACTTCTCGAAACATAGAATTTCCGCACGGTGCTTGGCTAACCAATCCATGCCAATGATAACGTCAAAGCTTCCCAATTGCATAGGAATAAGGTGACGAAGAACTCGTGTTCGTTAAGGCTTAAAGTGCAATCGCTATCACAACGTCAATGACGATAGATTCCCATCGGCGACCTCGACCGTGAAGGATCTTTCCAGGTTAGCACGCGGTTTAGAAAGTAAAGGCTCGAATTCCAGAGACATGAAAATTCTTCGCACATGAATCAAACAATACAGATGCATAACGATTATTTACAAGATACATACCTGTTTGGTAACATCTATTATGGATGATGAACATAGATAGGAATTTTCAAGACAAGAAAGGGCTAATAGGAATTCAACGACGTAATTACCACGTCGTTGTTGCTTGTGCTTGGTTGGCGTTGATGTTAAAGCCCTTCCACGAGACGGGGCACAGTTCCCACAGCGAGGAAATTGTGGACGAATATGACAGGCTCGCACAGTTATAACAGGTTCGATTGTAAGCATGGCAGTGGTTTGTGACGAAGGCAAGTAGTTACAAAGGCCATACTTCCACACAATGAGCAGATTCGGCATGGAATGTTGCTTGAATGATGGTACTGGCACGTGTTACACATAGGGTGTTGACAGCAATAAGCTTTAGCCATGGGAGCTTGATTTGAAACCACCATTGTTTTTTAGGGGCATTTGGTGCGGCACAGTGTAGTGCGTGTCGGGGTAAACTTACGCTTCTTGTTAGGATCAGTGATCTACGTTTGATTGATTAGAGAGTATAGCAGCGGAATTCTAACAATGAATTAGCCAATTCACAAGAACAAAACGATATTCAATGAAGAACAAAAACGGTTATAGATAGAGAGAATTCTGCAAATATATTTCATTCAATATTCGCTTTCGTGGTAACGGAATGTCACATTACAATTAGGTCGACACCTCTTATATAAGAGATGTGACGTCTGCTGATGTCACTTGATAGTGACATCTAACAGAATTATTCCAACTGAAACACAACTACTGAAGATGTCAAAACAGCTGACATCTTCTTACAAAAATACTAAGTGTTATCAGTTACTATAACTACTGAAAAACATAAAACTACTGAACTACAACGACTGAAGAACAAGCTCTTCAGTCGTTTTACAAAACTACTGAAAGTAAAAACATAAAACTACTGATATCACACTACTGAAGAAGTACTCTTCAGCTGTTGTGACAAACTACTGAAACTTCAGTACTTGGTCTTCAGACTTGAACTTCAGACGTTTCATCAGCTGATGACTTCAGTAGATTATCAGCTGATGTCTTCAGTCTTTGTCTTCAGACTTTGTACACCAGTTGTTGATCTTCAGCACTTGTAGACTCTTCAGCTGTTGTACTTCAGTACTTTGGTCTTCAGCTTCAGCACTTGTGTTCTTCAGCTGTTCAGCTCAGCACTTGTGTTCTTCAGCTGTTAGTTCAGCACTTTTGTCTTCAGCTGTGAACTCAGCACTTAGTCTTCAGCTGTTGAAGTCTTCAGCACTTGATCTTCAGCTGTTGGAGTTTTCAGCACTTGTCGAACTACTGATGAAGCTTTTAGCATTGTTGTGATATCATGTGGGACTTAGAGGTTTTCTGATCTTGGCTCATTGGTTCTTTTGGTCCAACAAACTCCCCCTGAACCAATGCAGCCAAAACCTCTAATTTATTTATTTTCCCACTTATTGTTGGCAAAATGGTTGGTCTTTTTCCTTCTTGATCAGTAGAGAAGATGACCCATATAAGCCGGCCTGGGAAGAAATCTCAGAGATTTGTTTGGCAAGGTATGAATGGGAACTCTGTTTTGGGGAACTGGACACAGAGTTGTTATCCCATTCATGAGATTTACTTCCCCATTATGAGTCTGTATGACTCTCGAACATAGGCCTCAAGGAGAACAATGTTCCTCCTTGGAGAGTTCTTCTACTCCTCCTTCAAAGAAGAACTCTGGACCATAGTACTCAGATAAGTACTTCACAGTCCTGCCATTTTTCAACTCCACAGTAGTTACCTCCCTATAGACAAATTCATCAGGATGAGTGCCTTCAAGGAGTAACTGGAGCTCATTCTTCTTGATGTCTTCAAGCTTTTATATAATAACCCTTTTTGATCATCTTGTTTTCCAGTAAGGCTTGAGGGGTCATTTTTGATTGATGAGCCTTCTTGAATTCATCAATTATTTCCCATGGTGAGACTACAATGGCAACATGATGGTAGAGTCTATTGTTTTTCTAACCTGGCCATTGTATCTGTGTGGAATAGATCTTTTGTGGATTCTAGAACTCACCTTGGGGTCTGGCCATACTCTCACTCTCTCCTTCTGATACTGAAATGTGTGTCAGAGTGTACAGCCTCTGAGCATGCCCTTTCATGGCTTGTATAGATGATGACTGAGGAAATTCCTTGTCAACCATCTTCAGTAGTTGCTCATCGTGCTGCTTCTGCTGTTCTTCATCTTCTATCTTGACTCTAACCATTCCCTTTGAGAGTCAGGTGTGATCATGGGTTGACTCCTGGGTTCTGGTAGCTTTAGAACAGCAGAGAGTGGCAGACTATCATCTTCATCCTCTTCTTCTTCATCTTCTTCTATCCTCAGCACCCTTCTCCTCCTAGGTGCATCACTGGATGATGGTTGGGTTGGTAAAGGAATTGGTTTTGAAGATTGAGGATGTTTGGATTTGGGCTTTGAGATTGGTTTGGAGATTTGAGGGGTAGGCTGTTTTTGAGTGGGTGATAGGGAAGGTTGTTCAAGCATTTTGGTTGTGAGTTTGGCCTTTGTAAGTCTTGCCATTTCAAACCTTTTTCCAGCCCCAGCCTCATCAAGTGCTTCAATGATAATCCCCTTATGAATTGCTCAGACAAACAGATTCTGGTGGCTATAGCCAGAATACTGTCTCTGGTCCATGAACGAATCTCCATCAAAGATCTTCCTAAGTATTTGGCAATGATCGAATCATGATCTCCAATCTCTCTTTCTCCAGTACATCATACCCAGCCCATCT